>JARJLF010000053.1:0-594698 GCA_029378395.1 Mycena leptocephala | reverse complement strand
CATTTTCCAGGATAGAAGAATGTGGAGAGTCTATTGAACACAGTGATCAACATTGAGCATTGAGTGGGCGATATATACGACCTTACGCAACGACCACCGTGCTGAGATCACAGCACAAAGAATACATACCTGTGATGAAAAGAGAAACAATGAGTTAGCGAGAGAATCGAGGATAGGGATAGTGAAGACGTACCAGGAGGGCAAGCAACCCAGAACTGAATGTCATGATATCGGTCTAAGCGGCGACATTGGATAACCGCGCAGACGGGCGACGTCGAGCGGTGATGCGGGCAAGCGAGCTGTCATGGCAATGATTCAGACGCAGGGACACGACACAGGCAAGAAATCCGAGCGTACCTCTTGAACGTCAAAGTTGGTAGATCGATATAGCAAGGACATAGCACTCCGAAATTTGGACGCTGGACAATGGCAATAAAGTGAGTACAGGCTGGTGTGAGAGGGCTAGAAAGCCATGCGTATGGGATCTGAGCATGTAGCTCACTGGAGAGTATACAGTGTGTTGGAGTTGCTTGAGGAACGAAGTTGCAGAGGCAAAAGAGAGGATGGGCAGGAAGGGAGTGTGGCGACATGGGGGAAAAGGAAGAAAGGCGTTGGCGCCGCTTGCAAAAAGTTGTTTGGTTTTGATATCTCGGTGACAGCTGTCTCGGCTAGTCGGAGGCCGAAATTTGCCGGTCTTGGGCGATCTCCCGTTCTCCGTGGACATTAGGGCAGGCTTCGGCAGACCTTCACGGAGTTGTAGCAAATCGCGACTCGGTATTCCATACGGCCCTCTAGGCACCCCTGGTACCGGGGAAGTAGAGAAGTAGTTGAACCTCTGGACCCACGACTAGAAATAACCTATGACTATTCCATGCTATTTTCTTGCCTAATTGCATTCTTAGTATTCCCGCAGTTTTTTATTTCCTCTCCTCCGGCCGAGCCTCTCTCAATTTCGTGTTCTGAGCAATTGAATGCTTTCCACCACTTCGCTGAGTCAAGCGAATCAGAAGGATGTTAGGAGCTGCAAGGTGCAAGTAAAGGACTGCACACTCAGATCTAATCGCAAAAGAATGCATGACACGGTACACATTGAAGGCAGGTGGAATCATATCGGGGAGCCCAGAGTCATGCTCCTTCTCCGAACAGGGTGTTAATTTGGTGTTGACAATGTTGATGGGCAAACTGAATGCTCGGCATTGAATATTCCCTGTTGGAACCAATCCTGGGATTTGGGATGCACTTCGAGCATGTGGGATGCCCGGCTGGGCCGCCAAACAATCGCCTCGGGCATGAGCTACTGTGCGGTAGGTGAATCAGAAGATCGAACAACAGTGTTAAACATTTTCTAGGTCATTTTGGGAGCCTTTATCCACGCATAACCCTCTAGGAAACACAGAATCATTTTGCGCGTCGACTTCTTAACAAATTCGATTTCAGCCTCTGGGATAAATTAACAATACAGAGGTATGAGCTCACCGAATGCCTTCTCAGGCATCTCGGTGATCCCTTCTTCCCTATTAAAAATATTCCCAGTCGGTCTGACTTGGCGTACGTTAAGCATGCTATGTACTCGGTACTGACAAAAGTGACCGCTAATCAGCTCAGCTAGGTCAAAATTTGCAGTATTTAAATAGACTAAGTGCATTTAAATGTTCAATAGCCTGTATGCCCGCCATCTGCATCAATGAGAACATCGACAATCTTCGTATCCAGTCTACAAAGTGATCAATTTGTTGGATCGTGATTTGATCCCAAACAGCATGAATGGCTTCGCAAAGCGCTTCGTACGAGGTCGGCCGCGGTTTATAGGCACGAATACCATTCTTCAGAACCTGCCACAGAGGTTCGATGGGCGAAACATCCGGGGAAGAGGGCGGGTGGGGAAAAATGGGGACGCAATGTTCCTTGAGCCATCTGTGCGTGACTTTGGCTCGGTGTCCTGGTGCGCCGTCCTGCTGAAACTTGAAATTGGGCCGGGATCTCTTCATTTTGTTGAAAAATGGGAGGAGGGGACCCTCAAGCACATGGGGCTGCCAGCCCATATAAAGTGCCAGGGAGCTGCCATCGCGGCAAAATGTATGCAGGCGCCTGATGCGGGACTAGATCAGGCCTTGTTAATGCTCGGAAACCTATACCGCATCTATGGTCTCCCGAGATCAACGTACGTGTTCGTAATCGGGTCCGAAAGAGTCTGGAGAAGCGTTGGCTTGCCATGGAATGCGACATTTTCATTCTAACCCTCTACCTCAACCCGTATATCCGCGGTACCACCTTTTCCAAAAAGAACCCTACCCTAAAGCCCATTAGCCTCGAGTACTTTCATGCTGTGATGACCATTTTTTGATGGCATCAAATTCCACAAACTCAATTTTTCAGAATACACCAAATATTTTTTTCTCGGGATATTGAAGTAGGTATGGTATTGTTTTTTCTGTGCACAGGAGCATGAAATTGCTGAACGTTCATGCCACAATTTCGTTTGAAGGAATTCGGCCCAGAAATGAGCCCAGACGGTGATGTCCATTTCTTTTTGCCGCCACTGTAGGTTTCCTTGTTTTGTCCATCGAATAGATTCCCAGCTACTGGACATTCGAGATGCCAAATATACTGAGCTCTTTGTGACATGTGGGGGAGGGGTGTAACGCGGGTGTTCCAGTATATCCTCTTCCACTCTGAAACTCCATATCTCCGCCCGCGGATCACATTACTTGATTGGGAATGCTAGTCACTTTGTCACCTCACATGCTACTTTGTAACACCTATATAGTCGAGGTGTCACGGAGGTGAAGGTCAACTGACACTCACCCGCTTGACACTCTCTGGATTCTTCGAATAAGAACTTAGATTGATTCATTCGGGCGAGCTGCTTAAGTTAAAACTCCTAAACATCTACCCTATTACACCCGCACACAACTCAAATACCATTTATTGTATGGGTCTGATTGTAATTGCGACCGCGTTTCCTAGATATTGTGTCTAAGCCATCCTAATGCAATCCTGAGAACCCTCGTTGAAAGGAAAAACAGCATCCCTTATAGACGGTCTTATACACAGCACACAATTACAATATAATTTATTATATGGCGTGCAATTGTAATTGTGACCACGTTTGCCATGCACTTGTTCAAATGCCTCGATATTGTGTCTCAGCCATCCTAATGCAATCCTGAGAACCCTCGTTGAAATGAAAAACAGCATTCCTGGATAGACGGTCTGATGCATAGCATGCAATTATAACATAATTTATTGTATGGCGTGTGATTGTAATTGTGACCGCGTTTGTTATGGGAACAGCCCCCAAATTGCAGATATTAGTTACTACGCAGGATACAACGGACATGTGCTAACAAGAAATAGACTAAAATTTCAGTTTCTAAATTTTTGCTTGAACCAGTGACTCACCTTACCTGCCGAGGGGATCATCAAAGCCGAGTGGCACAGCTGAGACCATTACCGAGAGTCCAAGATACATTTCCACTTCATCCTTCTCGTCGGCACGCACAGTTGAGGATGGTGCTACACTTTGGGGTGCTATTGTCATGGCAAAACACCACTCGTCGCACCGGTAGCGGTCGTATTTTGGGGCAAATATATTTGAATACACCTTGGTCCATATCACATTATGTTCCCCTACATATTTTTAATTACTCAAAGGGATCCTATGAACAGGTTTGAGAAATTTTTGACCAGAATCCATACTCGGATCTGTGGCGTATGTAAGATAGGCGTCACCCCGGTCCGATCTATACAAGCTTCGTGAGCCGTTTCTGCCATTATGGGAGGCAAAGTATGATGTCTGTGGTAATTTATTGGTTCAACTCACCCTCTGACCTCAATCTGAGCTGGACAAACCCTGGTCATGCATGAAGGTGAGGTGGCTGCTCCATTAATATTGGTGAATCCTCAAGAAGCTCTGGTTGGATTATCATGTCTATATGACAATTGGTTCCAGTCTTTGAACACATGTCTTCCGGATATTGAGGCTGCTTGTTAGATCATCTGAGAGAGTTCTGCAAATATTGTTCGTAATAGAATATCTTTATAGGTCAATTTTAGCCTTCAACAGTTCCAAAACATGTTTGGATGGTCAGGAGTCTGAGTGGCTCCGCAGTCCGCAATAGGGTGTTTCACACATGATGATTTGGGCCCAACTTGAGTCTCAACTTGAGCCTCAACTTCGCATCAAGTTGGGGCTCAAGTTGGGGCTCGAAATCTAAGTTGGATGTCAAATCGTGCATAAGACCACGACCCGACATCCAACTTGTGCCCTAACTTGATCCCCAACTCGGTGCCCCAACTTCGGCTAAAGCCGGCCTCGCGCCTGAATCCCCATCTTTCCGCAATACGCGAAGCGGTGATGTCAGAACGAAAGCATAGAGTCTGTCTAGGTGTTTCACAATTGAGGCTCCAACTTGAGCCCCAACTTGAGCCTCAACTTCCCAAGTTGGGGTCGAAGTTGAGGCAAAGTTGGGGCTCAAGTTGGGCCCAAATCTTCATATGTGAAACACCCTAATGCTTGAGTTCGAAAAATTCATGGGGCGGGGTTTAAGCTTCCAGGCCACTTACAGGGGCGATGTCCATTCGTACGTCTGGCCTGCCGCAAGCGAAGGTGAGTGTTAAAAATCGTGCTGGGCGCCCACTGAATCTCCCTGCGTGTAGATTTGTGAGGGCTGATTTGTCATCATTTTGTGGCTGTGGCGGTCTGGACCGGTCTCAGCTTCGCGAGCATTCGGCGCTTCGGCGGATCCCAAGTGTAACAAGATTCTAGCCTGATCCGACCCCGCGCTTAAAAGTGGACTAGGGTGTTCGAGATTTAGACTGGTCCGACGCTCAAGGTCAGAATCATCATCGATCACCCTTGCCCATGTACTGGAACTGTTGTTAGTAGTAATTCACTGCGTTTTAGACAAATCTAGGCATAGTTGGTCGAGGTCTGCACAGGCCATCTCTACATACCTATGCTTAGCCGCAGTATATATATGAGCTGGACAAGAACACGTCGAGGTATGTGTAGAAAACCTGAACAGGCCTTGAGTGAGTGTCGGCCGACGTCTGTCTAGATTTGCGTATGTTACTTCTGCAGGCCTATAGCACCTACACGGCCCTGTTTTGACTTGGACACGCGTCCAAGACGCGCTCGCCGTATCGCTTGGACTTGACCACCATCAGCCGGTCTCCTCATGGCTCCGCTTCCCTCTGCTTCCCTCTTAATCCTGTCTCTGCTTTTTGTCTTTTCCGTGCTTGTCTGTTAACTCTCTTGGTGGTCGGGTTTGTCGCAAAGATCGCATCGGACGGGCAAGTAGTGCTCCATTTCGTTAGGTTGATAAGGGCTGGCGAGGAGGCTGGTATGAAATATGACGGTCAAGGTGTGTTTGTGCTGTCCGCTTTGTTCTACAATCGGTCCCTGATTGTGCTTTCGTCGTTGCCTCCGTAGCCCAGTTTCCCGCGACACCGCCCCTTAAGTCAACGTTGTTAAGACCAGGATTCCAAACGACGAGAGATCGTGCTCTTTCTCAGGCTCAAGCTTCTGCCTACTTACGCACACTAGTGTCGTCTTGGCCCCTCTTGAACGCCTGCTTTGTCAAGGCGGGCGCCCCCCGGCCGAATGCATGCTCGTCAAGCATCTCTTGTGCACTTTTTACCGTCTCGCATCGGAGGCTAGTGGCCAGAAAGCTTCCCTCTGTGGAGGTCATCTACCATACCTAGACAGACCTTAGTCTAGATTACCTTGGCCGAGCCTTGTTTAGGTATCCAGATTCTGACTTTTCAGACCTAGTCTGAGGTCTGACGAGAGGACCTGGGCGGAATGTATGTCTAGATTAGGGTAGGTGACCTAGTCCGATGTGTTCCGAGGTAAGATAGGTCTCATGTATAAAGGTGCGGAATGCAGGCTTCGCATTGTGGTTTCAATCCTCACATTCTACAGCTTATTTGCCTCGAAATATAATTCAAATTATTCTGCGCTACATCACATACATCAGAAACACGTCTAGACAGCGCTCCGGCAACGGCTCAGCGCTCAGCGCGCATCGGTACCACCAATAGTCTGCTTGTCCGCCACCTCCTGCACGCTCCAGCAAAACAAAATCAAGAAAAAGGACCAAGTCGATGAAGGACAACAACTCAGAACACGACGGAGAAGCGGAAGAACTGTTGGTTGAACCCATGCGCGCGATGACTTGCCAATTGAGGTCTTGCTGGGCTGAGGAGGAAAAAGATATTAACGTTGCCTTGGACCAGCTGCGCAACTGTCCCGATGGGGGAGGGACTCGCGCGACTTGATGTCGGTGAGACTGAAGTCGTCTCCTCGAGGACGTCTGTGCGCGCAATGGAAAAGTTCTGGCCCCTGGGCATCTGCGGTGCCTCAGTGGGATGCACACGAGAACGAGGGAGGGGAGAAGAAGGGGAGCGCGCACCTGTGTAAGCCACTCGACATTGTTGCGCCTTACGTTCGCCTCGGACGCCGCAGGCTGGAGCCCCGAAAGCTTATCAGCTCCTCGTCAAACAGCTTCCTTACGGGCTCGGGCATGCGCAGCGCCGCCACGCACTTGCGGCATTTCTCCAGCAGCCGTTCCTTTCCGTCCGACTCCATCCCCAGCTCCTTCCTGATCCCCCTGAGCTGCTCCATCGGATAATACTCCCGCTAGCGCTTCGTGATCTTGCTCTCCACATCGCGCGCCGGCCTACAGTCGCATGTTGATGAGTTCCTTTGGGAGTAAGAGCAGCGCGTTGCGCAGGCGACCCTGATGCTATTGAGCACGTCCTGAAGCTCGCACACATCGCCTGTTGAGACACCCGCAACAAAGTCGCCAGGTTATGTCTTGTCGAAGGTGTTGATCTGAAACTTCGAGAGCTTGAGGAGCCTTGAGGCTTGAACAATGTTGCATGTCTTGAAAGTTTTGAAGCAGCTTTACAGCGTTAATGTTGATGTCCAGCTGACCATCAAAGATGAATTCTTGAGGGTTGCTCAGCCTTGTGTAGTTTCTCTCCCAAATTTGATTGAATTTCATGTCCGCAAGGGGTTTGATGTATTCAGCATATTTCCTGGATGCAACGCGGTATGTCGTTCGTCGTAGGTTTGTTTAAAACGCAGTGATTGTATTCATGTCATCCATCAATTCCATCAAATTCAAACTCCGAACTCTCATCTGCCCCAACCCCTCCACGGCGGCTGGCATTTACACGTAAACAACATAGCCACCTGCATAGCGCGGTTTCAACAAACATTCTGTGTCAAAATGCTGCCTCCCCAAAAAATTGTACCTGAGGTCCTGAACGTACAGGGAGACCCTCGGAGACCACAAGGGACATTTTGATGGAGGGTGGGTGTCGGGAATGGGCACTCACCCCAGATGTGGCTATGTTGTTTACGCGTGTTAAATGCCAGCCGCTGTGGAGGGGTTAGCAAAAATGCAGTGGATAATGCATGAAATCACCCCAGCGGAACTTAAGATTATGATTAACAAGCGGTTGACGACCCGCAGAGCGGGTCGTCATCCCCTCTTCAAACGTGTGAAAGTCAGATCATCTGGGACAGAAAATTGTTTAAATGTTGTATTTAAACACTGTTAATCTACAACAGTAACTCCTCCCCAACAATGTTAGTGGTGACATGTGGACGAATCTCCCTCATATGTGTTTAACGAATCAGGAACGCCAGTCATTGCGGAGTATAGCTCGCTGTGAGAAAAAGCCTCTCGTCATAAATCAAGGTTCAATTTTTGCACCATCAGACCTTGACACCCATTGAAGGTGGTCGCGTAAAACAGAGCGAGAGGACCCTGTTTTCGGTGAACCGTGAAGTCAAAATGATGGGGCTGGGATGCCGTGAGGGAGCAGCAATAAGTAGTGCAACGGCTCCACAAACGCGACAGGAGATCCAGGAACACCGGATCATCATCGCTCTTGCGTTTGATGAGCAATTTGCAGCGAGATGGCGGAGAAGCCGGAGCTAGAGAAACAATAGCTGCACTTTCATTTGTGATGCTGTCTGTGTGCCCCACGTGGAAAGCTATGCCATCGTCGTCATTATAGATGTTGAGCTTTTCAAGCTCAGCTATGAAAAGATTGACCCGCTCCAGGCCTGCTAGTTTGCTGTGAATCCAGGAGTTCAGGATGTCAAAATGTTAGAAAAAAACCGCGAAAATATTTTTTTATTCCTTGTGTGACACCGAAGGTCTTGTTTCTGGTCAGCCCTTCCTAGTAGGATAAGCAGTGGTCCGGAAATGCTGAATTTTTGGGAGGGTACACTAATAAGTATTATACAGAAGGTCATAGAGCCATAATTACGGATTTGTCCCCCCTTGAGTCGCGATTCCGCCAGAAGTAATCTGTCAATCAGAATTGTTAAACTCACCATAACTTTTCGAATTCACAACCAAATTTCAATCTGAAACAACACAGGGCATCGCATAAGTATTATACAGAAGGCCATAGAGCCATAATTACGGATTTGCCCCCCTTGAGTTGCGATTCTGCCGATTGAAATTTGGTTGTGAATTCGAAAAGTTATGGTGAGTTCAACAATTCTGATTGACAGATTACTTCTGGCGGAATCGCGACTCAAGGGGGGACAAATCCGTAATTATGGCTCTATGACCTTCTGTATAACACTTATTAGTGTACCCTCCCAAAAATTCAGCATGTTCGGACCACTGCTCATCCTACTAGGAAGGGCTGACCAGAAACAAGGCCTTCGGGGTCACACAAGGAATAAAGATATATTTTCGCGGTTTTTTTTCTATCACTAATTGCGCTGGAATTATTCCGGAAGATCTAGCTACTTGCGAAGATAATCTGAGCAAAACCGAGCGCGATATGAGGGAATCGGTTGCCGAATTCAAAAACTGTCCAAAACAGGTAATTTTCGTTCGCGCCTTCCGTTCCGTGATTAGCTGTAATTTCGAGCATGCCGAACTTTCTTTAAAACTCGGCGTGTTTCTATGTTCAGACTTTTATTTCATTTATTTGGATCATGCGTGGCCTTGTGTGTATTGAGATTGTCTTGCGAATGCTGCGAGGGGCGGAATCGGACGACAGAGCAAAGGAGGCGGTGCGATCCTACCCGTCTGCTCCCGAACCTCCACATGCTCCCCGCGCGTGAGTTCGAATCTTGGGCATGTCCGTTTTTTTGATCTTACGATGTTTGCTATCGGTAACTCGGCAATGAACATACGACGGTCTGCCGGGTCGTCCCTTTGCTTCTGATGGATATTCTTCTCATTGTTTCTCCCTCAATGTCCCCCATAATGACCTAAAATTAAAAGTACACTGAGCGATTTATCGGTGCGAAGGTCATTTCTCACTTTGCTCAATTTTGATGGAGAAGTGTTGCTGAATTACACGGCAACCGATAGCCTGGGGTTTACGATGGCATTGAAGCTTGTTGCATAAAAAGAAAAGAAAAGAAAAGACATAAGTACGAGTCCCTGCCGTGCAGAGCAGCGGCCTTATCCCCCAAGTAAGCAATGTGCCGGATGCGTTCTGGTGTCTCCAATTGAGCTGGGGACGACATCTGGGAAGGAGGTAAGTAAAAGCGGGAACGTAGATGATATCCGTGACGCACCGGTCTGTACACAGACCAGATCCATGATTTTATGGGCAGAATGGAGGAGGGGGATCGAAATTTGACGCCCAGAGGGTGGAGCACTGGCTTTATATTCGCGGCGTCGATTGGCCGTCGATATGGACAATCTTCAGAAAACATCGAAAGGCCTAAAGTCGCAGCGTCTGCGGTGCCGGAGGTTTGTCCTTTTGTGATTCACGACGGCCCTGGAGTAGGTATATCTTGTCTGACGAGTCGACTTCTTCTCGAATCCATTGCAACATTAACCCATCCACAGATTTTGATAGAATTTCGATTAAACGATCTCGGCTGAAATGAGCCTTTCGTTTACGCGCTTACCAATTCACGGCTGCTGCGAACCATCAATTGCGCTTCTTTATTGGACTGCGAAGGTTGTCCCCATTTTAAGAAGGACCCTGGAAAGTCAGCGCCGCCGGCCTTCACACAAAAACCCCTCCATGAGGGCGCGCGAACCTGCTTACATCTACCGTTCATGGATGGCGACAGTTGGGCCAACTGCTGTAGTACAGTTCGAGGTGGGCTGTCGCATTTAAACAGTTCGCACCGTGGCCTCAACTGTTCAGCCTGGACAGTTGATCACTCCTCTGAGGTGTATATCTTTTGTAGTACATAAATTCACTTATAAGTCCGATAACAGTGATTTTGCAGTGATCCTTACTAGGACACCTGTAACTTTGATTTTAGTGTCCGGATCAACCTAAATTTTTAATACGACCAGCATATATGTATTCTCTAGCCAACCTGATGGTTTATATGTGTTAAGTCCCGATAATGCATGTGCAGAGTCCCACTTGTTTGGGGCCAAAATACGCTCTCAACGAGATTGAGCAATGCATTGTAAATATGGGTTGCATTCACCAAGGAAGTATCCTATTGGCTAGGGGATACATACACACTGTTCATATCAAAAATCTATTTTGATCCGCGCATTAAAATCAAAGTTACAGGTGTCCTAGTAAGGATCCCTCAAAATCACCGTGATCGGACTGAAACGTGAATTTATGTGCTAATCAAAGACACCATTGTGCGGATTCGTAGCGCGAATCGGATGCGAAACATACCACGGAAATCTGATTTGAACTGAGGCCGGGGCAGGTGTTATAAGAAAAACGGCCCGAAAAGGCAAAAAAATCATCCGCACCTTCTGTTCCGCAAACGGCTGTAAAATCAAGGACACCTTTGTGTGCGGATTCGCGCGAATCGGATGCGCCATATCCCGAGGAAATCTGATTTGAACTAAGGCCGGGGAACGTGTTCTAAGAAAAACGGCCCGAAAAGGCAAAAAAAGTCATCCGCGCCTTATGTTCCGCAAACGGCTGTAAGACAGTTTGCATCAACTGTGGGCTCAGGACACCTATGTACAGTGCGACCGAACCATATATATACACTACATTTTGATGGCCCCTCGGCCGACTTGGTCGATGTCGGCCGAGATTGGTCGAGGTTGGCCGAGGGGGCTCGACCGGGTTGGTCGAGGGGTAGTTGGCCGAGGTTGGCCGAGCCCCGATCTCCGCCCCAGCGCCTCCAGCATCCCTGGTGCAGTCAGCCGGCCTTCCCACAGCTCATGTGAGTGTGGAGCCAATTTTAGTTTGCCGATGGGCTGTGTGTGTAACTGATGTCGCGTGGCATGGCCAAATCAGGTCATAAATCCGAGACGCCTCTGGTGGACTGGGAAGAAAAAGAGCTTGAGGGAATACCTAGAGTTGTGGGGTTTTAAATATTAGTAGATGATACTCATGGACCCTTGCAGAAGTGGATTGGATTATGCTATGTTACAAACAGTGAGAGGATCGCTTTCGGCGTTATATCCCAATTTGGAGGGCCCTTCACATGTCTATGTGCCAGATCAGTACATAGATCGCTCGTTGGTAACGGTTACTATCAATTAGTGAGGAGCGGCTTAAAATTGAGGTCGACCAAAGGTCGACCAACCTTTGACCAACCTCCGAGGTTGGTCGAGGGCCTCGGCCAACCCCTTGGCCGAGGCAGCCCTAAAATGTAGTGTATGATCCTTCACTTGCCATCCAGCTCGGAGGCAACGGCTCCCATTTCCACCCGAAATCGCACATTTCAACTCTTCGTGCTGAATTAGGAAGCATGTATATCATACAGGTGGTTACAGAGCAATGGACGAGCACGTAGTACAATGAGCTTCATTCATGAGCAAAAGTTGTTAGGATTGTTAGGGATATGCAAAGCCATACAAGCTATTAGCCATATGGGTGCGCACAGCAAAAAAGCCATCAGGCGGCTTGAATGGCTCTTGCGCAAACAGGCTCTATCTACTTAGGTAGACTGTGCATTTGTCCACTCTCTCACCAGGCCCGGTGCATCCTCCAGCAACACACGTCTGGGCTCCCAGGTGGTTTCTGAATACCCCAACCAGGCAATCAGGTATTCGACCTCATCCCCAACCGTCTGCTCGGCCAAAATCTTGGAGATGCAGTAGCGCGGCTGCACGACAATTGGACCCATCCTGACTTTGACTACTTGACGGGCGGGATCCGCCCATGCTTTAGGCAGCGCAGGCACCGCAGGTAACCCGTCCAGCGATGGCTGAAACCGCCCACGCAGTTGCGTGCGGCTGCCGATGCCGATGGCCCCTGGGTGGACAATGCGGGCGTATTTGTCCACCTCGCACACTGCGTGTTCAATATCTGCGAGCCCGAGATCAATCTCCTGACCCGTGGGGCAGCGTAGATAAGTGAATGCGAGCCCAAGGCGACCAAAATGCTCGCGCTGCGTCTCAACCAACCAGCGCAGAATGTCTGACTCGATATCCGGGGCCGCAGCCTTGGCGCGGCGCAGATCGGTGCGTCCAAACATCTTCGCCAGACCCGAGCATGCGCCCGGGCCGGGCACAACGAAGTCATTCCCGGAAAAGTTGAGCAGCGAGGAGTACGAGAGGTTGAGCATAAGCTGATAAGCGGTGAAGGCCCCCATGCCCTGGTAAGCTGCAAGTTGCTCGTATACGTCGGCCGCATAATTTGCAGCGGCGAGGATCGGCGGGAGATCGCGCATAAGGATTTCGAGCAGTTCTAGGTGCCGCATGTGGTTCGCATGATGGTCGAGTCGGTGCCCGATCCTCATGTAGGCACCGGTGAAAAGGCTGATCCCACGCTTGACAGCAGCGCTCAGCACCTTGTCATATTTGGCGAGGTCAAACTCCGCGTAAGTGAGCGGACCGCAAAAAGCCCCTTCCAAGAGCTTCCATGTCTCTATCCTGTTGAAGCAATTGAAGAGTAGGACACGGAATAGAAGCTCCATAGGGTCCTGCGAGCCCTGCTCGATAACGTCTGTCACAAGGAATTGGGATGTCCTGTCTAGGACCCGATATGCATTGCAGAACCTATACTTGAGCAAACTCGGGTCGGACGTCCACCTAGCAACGAGAGGAAGTAAGTCGTGGCAGAATTCTGTTTATTGTTATTACCAACGCACGGTGCTTGTATGCCTGAGCGGCGCTTATGATCAATGGCCTGACGTTCAACAAGCCAGCGCCAGAGAGTGTCGAATACATCGGTGGGCTGCAGGTCTTGGCCGCGGATGACGAACGACCTGGCAGGACCAGTCCTAGCAGAGACCGACCCGGAAAACGGCGCAGTGCGACCCTTGGTGAGACCAGGCTTGTTGGAGTTCTGGCCCTGGGATGTCGATGACAATGGATACTGATCTCGTCGGGCGGAGGCCATTGCGAGATTTGTGGCTTATCAAGGGTTAGAGAGTGAAATGAGTAAAGCGAAGGAGACGAAAATTTTATAAAGTCACGCGGAGCGGCGTGACATCTGATCCGATTATCGATGCACTGATTGATGAAGTTCCGGTGTTCGGTGCGAGCTCGCCGCGTGCGTACCCATGGAGATGGATTGCTGAGGGTACAGTAGCACCTCCGATTATCCCTTTCGAGACGAGGTCACGGCTCGGAGAAAAAATTGGGATTTTGGGCATCAAACCTAGGTCCTGCGCAGACAAAAATTGAGTCCTGAGACCGAACTTCCTAGGTCAGGTGCGGACAAAAAATGGCCAGATTTGGCCGACTTTGTCATCTGAAACTAATTTTTGTGGTGCGAAAATTGACAAACTTTGTGTCCCTTTTGCCGGTCCGGGTCCAAATGCGCTGAAAAATGGTAACAGAGAAAAAAATCGCGATTTTAGGGGCCGTGGGAACCGGAAATTACCCTTTGGGGGTGGTTACGGCATCATCAGCTAGGTCGCTGTGCACGTGGAATACCAATCGAATGATCCTATTTTCGAGCCAGACTTGAGCCAAACAACCAAAACATGAGGCTGCAGCACCCGCAGCGGCTGTTTTTTTCACGGTGAACACGGTCTTAGCCGTGCCGTCGGAGTCCATGCAAAATGGCTGACGGAACGGGCACAGCACCCGTTCGACAGGTGCCATGAAGCCGTGGCAACGGTCCCAGGTAGAAGCCTGATGTCATGCATTACCCAGCTTCATGGAACCTGGGCGCCATATTGTGACCAGATCTTATTACGCCACAATTACATATCTTTTGGTTATGTCATCTTCTAGACTGGGCTTACTGTATGTGGTGCTAAGTGTGCAGGGTCAGATCCATCAGATTACGCCATATTGTGACCGGATCTTATTACGCCACAATTACATATCTTTTGGTTATGTCATCTTCTAGACTGGGCTTATGTTGTGCTAAGTATAGTCTAGGGACATGAGGCAGGGTCAGATCCATCAGATTAATATCCCATGTGAATGGCACTGCTTCTGTCAGGCTCAAGGTTAATGAGGAAAACATGTGGTGTGGGTTCCTGGGTCTTCCACAGTGGGTTCCATGAACGTGGGTCGGTTCTATGAACGTTCTACCATGGAACCCACAGTAGAAACTCCACTAACTCCACCGTGGGTTCCATAGTGGAACATTAACTCCACTATGGTTCGATGAATGTTCTATGAACGTCTATGTACGTGGAAGACCACCAGACTGCCAGGGTGATGCATCACTTTGAATGGAAGTTTGCCATTCTGCCGCGTCCCAAGATCCCAGAGTTGGGGCGCTCCATCCCTGCCGTGACACCCACATTTTTGTTCTGCCGAGCCTTCTGGACCGCCACATTGGGAGTGTGCATTCAATAGTCAGGGTCCTTCAAAGTGTTGTACTACTGTATGGATGGAGATCTGTACATATGAATAACGGGCAGACTCTTTTCAGCAATTGATGGCAATGAAAATAACAAGTGGTCTTTGAGGCCATGAGGCAAGTGACGTGGGAGTCATCCTAATAGTTCAATGAGATACGTATGATATGGACTCTGATTTGACAAGCAGGGTTCCTGTCGGCAGTCACAGCCTCAGGCTATGGATGACAGACAGCGAAGGATGATTGTGGCACCCAGTGCTTATTGCTGCGATATGAACGGCGGAGACCTAAATTTGACCCTCCCCAAAGATTTGACGCCCCACTATTTCGCCTGTGAGCTCCCATAGCATCGCCTCAATCGCATTACAGACATCTTTTTCCCAAGGTCTAACTTCCTAAGGGTATTAATGCGGACGAGCAAGTTTGCTGGAAAAGATATTCTCAAGAGAGATGATTGAGGCGGTGAGCGGCATGCGGCTGCCAGTAGCACAGAATAAATCGAGAATAACAACAGCGATTGAGTCGGCAGTCAGAGGAACAGGCTACCCGTGGCCGTGGCTGATAGGAATATTATGAGCGACAGCGAAGGTACATGCCGGCAGAAACGTAGTTACAAGCCACGGCATGGAGCCTATAATCGTCTATACATATGCAGAATTACACACCTGAACACTAGCACTGAAATGACAGAGAGCCTAGACACGTGGTACTAGATTTGGCGCCACATCCCTGGCTCTTCTGGGCGGCGGTGACCAGAAAGAGGCTGACTCACATTGGCCGCGGCGACAGACTACTCGGAGTTTGTGGTACTTGGCTAGCACTTGTTTCCTTTGTTTCCTTTCAACGTCCGACAAGACAAGCGGACTCGCAAGTACAAGTGGCGACCAGAATCCCAAAAGTACACACGCCTCTCACTTCCTACTTCCATCTACATCTTGCTTACCTGCCTTTCGCCATGCAGTCCTTTGTGTTTTACAATTTGGATTCAATCCCCCCCTTGTATCATCGTGCGCAGAACGCCTTGTTTTCATCATATCTCCTTCTGACTCCTGCGAAGACCCCAGGGAACCCACTGGCTGAATTCCAGCCTTGTTTTGACCCTATCAAGCCTTTGGCAGTCGTCGATAGTCGCGGATACACCTGCCACATCATCGGCATGGCGAATGACTTCCCTAAAGCTGTGCCATCCGCCCCAGAGCGCCCGTATCTTTTTCCACCCTCACCGCCTCCGGAAAGCTACCCCCTGTTCCCCGCAGATCCCGCAAATCTGGATGCCAATGGTGCTCCTCCTCCTGGAACACCCTATATGTTTTTGTACCCACCACCCCCCGGGATGTTCTGCGCCTTCCCACCCCCGCCGCAATCGCAATCTCTCAGCACGCCCTCGTCTGCCTCGCGCCCGAAGCGCAGCCAGGTGAAGATGGCCGTGAGTACATGCAATTTTATTTGGTGCCAAACACCGCTGACTGCGTATAACGGACCAGTGCACGAACTGTGCGCAGGCGTGCAAGCGCTGCGATGACCAGCGCCCGTGCCTGCGGTGCCAGAAGTACAGCATGACGGACACGTGCGTCAACGGGCAGCGCAAGGAGCGCAAGAAGGGCGTCAAGCGTGGGCCGTACAAGCGCAGGGCCAGGGACGGCGACAGCCCGCCCGTCTCGGAGTCCTTCACCGCAGAAGTGGGCGCCAGCCCCCCAGCGGCGGAATGGACCGCCTCGCATGGACCGCCGCCTGCGCCTGCTGCCGCCGCCCCTTCTGCACCGGCGCCACCGGCGCCACCTGCTTCTGCTGCGGCCCCGCAGCCATTCTCCGCCCCGCCTGAGGGCTACCCGCACCCGTTCTACCGGCCCATGGGCTTCCTCCTCGGGCCGCCACCGCCAGGCGCGAAGGAGGGCGCGGCGCCGGTGCTGTACTTCTACCCATACCCGCCGTTTGGGATGCACCCCCCGCCGGTACAGGCTACGGTACCGGCTGCCACGGACACGAAAATGGCTGAGGAAGAGAAGAAGTGGAAGCGGGGGAAGGGGAAGACGAATGGGGTGAATGCCGTCGGGACGAACGAGGTGAATGGGAACGGCGCGAGCGCAGACGCGGGAGAGGGCGCCGCGAACAGGAAGGACGCAGAGGGTGCGGGTGCCGATGGGGACGAGGGCGGGTACGCCTGAGCGCTGATGCAAGCGAGTTGCAGGGGAGTTGCTTGCTCGCCTGCCATCTACAAAACCATCTCATCAAAACAAATCCGGAGATCGTATTGTAAGGAGAAGGATGGGACATGCAGTAACCTTCTTTTGTCCAAGTCTCCGGGTGGAGCATAAGTGAGTAATATGGCGAAATGTACGAGAGGTAAACAAAGTGAAATCGTTCGGGGAAATAAGTGATGAGAGGGTAACATTCAATACAGCTCCGGTCAAACAAAGCCAACAATTTGTTGACTGAATTTTGCCGCGAAGCACAACCGTCCGAAAAAATCGATAAAAATCTGAAAAAATTGCGATCGAGAGATCTTCATGAGGGCATTGTGATCCTAAAGTTTGAACATGATCCGGCGTATCTGCCAGACTCCGCCAGAGTCCGCATCAATTCTATGAATAGGAATCGCGGCCTTATGCGTGAGATTATCTCCAGCCAGATCATTGAACCGATGTCAGTGCAGTCAGATCAATACCGTATCATTATGTTCAAATCGACAGGGGGTGTGACGCGTGACGGTTTGAATCAATTCGACAATTCGACAGACCCTTCAACTTGGCGTGACCGGCACCAAAAATTCGACATCGTACCAAAATGATGCAGGACGTCAGGGATGTGAGCTCTGAGCATAGCACAAATATTTGAAGGCTTATTGAACAATAGTTCAGATTTTCAGTCATATTCTTTTCTAGTACAAATTCGACGCAAAAAAACGACTGGGAAGCCTCTTTTCTGTGTCCCAGACTTGGCGGAGGCAAAATTCAACCGAATTCTGCCTCCTAAGATGCCTGAAAGCCCAAAATAAGCTGTCCTCGAATTTATAGCCATTTTCGACCATTTTTTGAACCTTTTGACCAATTCGACAACTGGCTGCGTGACGCTGACCTCGACCAAATTTCGACATGGGTGCGTGATGCGTGACTGTCGAATTGAACGTAATGATACGGTACAGGCTCCTGAAGAGTTAGGTTCGGAGCAAGCCCGCGCAGCTCCGGCCCGGCGAGCCGGCCCTTCGCTGAAGGGGCTTGCTTCAAAGTCCGGCAAACAAAGGACTTGCAAATTACCTTCCTGCTACTTCAATACTGCCTCGAATCCTTAGGTGTAAATTTTGCATACAAGAACATATCTCTGGGTACCTTTGAGTCCTTCGTGCTGAGTTTCAGAGTGCAAGATTGATTTTCAATTCTGGTGTTGATCCACGGTTTGGACATTTTGAAAGATTGTCTGCTACAGGTCTAGCGAGGCGTCGTGCCAGTTCTGCCCTTGTTACCAGAGCATTTCTACATATGTCCCTGACCTTCATGAATATTTTCAGATTTATTGTGAAGCTAATGGCAGAAGTACGGGTGCTGCGAAGTCGCAAGTGTCGGGTGTCACATCGTGTCACACTCTACCTCACGCAGTCGACGCGTCTTGTATTCAGCCACATCGTCATCCTTGCAGGTTTAAAATTTGATTTTGGTCCATTAAAAGCGAACAACACGTCTAGGCACGTCGAAATTGTGTTTCTAAGGTCGTCTAATGCATGTCAGCTAAAATTTTTAATTTCATGCACGGATACTTACCGCCCGGGGCATCTGAGCGGCGATCCGCTTAAACGCGAGAAGAACGTCACCCCCAACAGGTAACGTAAACCCCGGACCTGGCAAGATATCTCGGAATATATGGGCGATTAAGTCAAACGCCGCTAAATTTTAAATGAGTTGATGAAGCGAAAACTCGAAAACGAGTACGTACCTTGGTCATCGAGAGACCATTTAATGTGAACGGGCAACTTGATTTCGTCAGTACACGACGAGTTTTGGAACAGAACGCTGTTGTCTGCATCAATCGAGGCAACTCTGAAGATGGGATTGTGGCCGTCGAGATTTGTGGAATCCGTTGTGCGTTTTTTAGGAGGTCGGGGTTCCTCGGATAAGTCCTCGGGTGGCTGTGAGGTCCAAGGCAAATGTAAGTGTGCGGCTTTAAATATAGACGAAAGTTCTCGCCTTGCTCTTCTCCCGTCCACGTGGTGGGGGGAACAGCGCCCTAACAATAATACTCATGGCTGACATAAGTGATGGACGGTGGTGGTTCTCAGGATTCAGGCCACCGAATTGCCCCAAATAACTTATGGACCGAAAATATGAGCGAATAGAAGAGATTTGGGTATATCGACAGACTTCCAAAAAAGGAAATTGTAAAGATATAGCACATTTTTGCTCAGGGTGTGAAACCAACTTTTTTTGGTGCCACTCTGAGTAAGAACTATTTGGAGAGGCTAAAAGTACTCGTTAAGTAGTGCAGAATACCATTTTGGATCATATCAATAGCTGGTGATTTGAGCTCACAATCGCCCTCACAAGATGGTCATTTTAGCAAAAAATGCTAAATTTGGGCGAAAAAAGGCAAAAATGACCATCTTGTGAGGGCGATTGTGAGCTCAAATCACCAGCTATTGATATGATCCAAATGGTATTCTGCACTACTTAACGAGTACTTTTAGCCTCTCCAAATAGTTCTTACTCAGAGTGGCACCAAAAAAAGTTGGTTTCACACCCTGAGCAAAAATGTGCTATATCTTCACAATTTCCTTTTTTGGAAGTCTGTCGATATACCCAAATCTCTTCTATTCGCTCATATTTTCGGTCCATAAGTTATTTGGGGCAATTCGGTGGCCTGAATCCTGAGAACCACCACCGTCCATCACTTATGTCAGCCACGAGTATATGTTGAGATAACCTTCAGGCCCACTGCTTGATACACTTACTTTTCATTCGAGTGAAATCTGCGGTGTGGGCCGCATGGCTCTTCTCTGACCCCGCGAGGCCCCATAGGCTTCCAACATGTGGAAGAGCTCCATTGTCAACGCCTTCGCTACGCCCGCTCACCTATAGCACTAGCGGCACTCCCCCGTGTTCCCGACACTCCACATGAGGTAATTTCATATAGCCGACTTTCCGATGCCAAAATACAGAAAATATTGCACAGCTTGATCCACCGGTGGTTAAGTTTTCTGTGGGTCTCTCATAGCACTGCATGCCCACGAAATCGATTCCACCAAGAAATCTGTACCCATTCCGTTTCTGAACGAGGTCGAAGCAAAATACTCTTGTGGAGTCAGAACTGCCCAAATACAGAAAATTCTTACAGAACTTGAGTTGCCGGTGGTTAAATTTTCTGTGAGTCTCTCAAAGTTCTCATTCCATGCCCACAAACTCGATTGCACCGAGAAATTCGTACCCATTCCACTTTTGAACGAGGACGAAGCAAAATACTCTTGTGGAGTCAGAACTGCCCAAATACAGTTGAATTGCTCATAATGCATAAGGCCGATGGACCCCAAACCCTATGCATTATGAGCAATATGCATTGTGAGATTCTTCCCACGATGTGACATGCGTGACATTCGTCACAGTTTCATTCATTTGTGTTGTGATTTCAGGATGTAGCCTCCTGGAGCTAGAATAATAAGCTCTGGGGGTCAAGGATGGCTGACATTGGCCACCCAATTGTTCTTTGGAATGAATGCATTGACTGTGCCAGAGGCAAGTCAACATTATGTGATTGACCTAAATAGGGAATCATGGTTGAATAGGGGTTGATTCGGTCAAATTCTTGTCTCCCTCCTTATAAAATTAAGCCTGTCTGAAGCTTTTAAACTCCGCTTTTGGCCAATCAGCCCCGAATGCCTGGAATATCAGCATTTGGCTTTACGGCGCTTATCCGAGACCTCAAAAACCCGAGTGGATGCGAGGCCGCGAAGCGGCCGAGCAGCCGCTTGTAAACTATCAATTTAGTCGGTTTCGGCCAGAAATGTCAATCAGACCATAGTTTCAGCTCAGAAATACACGAAAACCCAGAGAAAATGCCGGAACATTGCCCTCAAAATGCATAAATCATCCCAAAACCTTATGCAATATGCATTATGAGAAAAATGCATAAAATGTCAGCCTACCAAGTCGGTGGACACCAAAACCCATGCATTATGAGCAATTCAACTGTACAGAAAAATTTACACAACTTGAGTCACTGGCGGTTAATTTTCTGTGGGTTTCTCAGAGTACTCATTCCGTGCCCAAGAGCTTGACTGCACGGAGAAATTCGTTTTTGAACGAGGACAAAGCAAAATACTCTTGTGGGGCCAGCCCTGCATGCCCAAATACAGAAAATATTACACCACTTGAGCTGCAGGGGGTTAAATTTTCCATGGCTCTCCCTGAGCGCTCATTCCATGGTAAGCAACCTGATTTGAGTGTCTGCACCCATTCCACTTTTCGACCTGAAATTCACCCTATTACAGTAATGCCGGCTCTTCCATCTCCTCGTGCTCTTGCAATCAAGCAAGCTACTTTAACGTCTGGGAGTGGGGACTGGCAACGCAAAGGGTTCTCATGGCTATTACATAATGCATCAAAAGGTGTTTGAGATGCCACATTCCTTGTGTCGTCGGTAGGGGTCCGTACAGGCACACGTTTGGAAATCTTTGTAGGGATATATACATCAGAAATGCAATCTCTGTGTATTGTCCTGGCCTAAATTTTAGTTTTGTCCCTCAAAAATTATTGTTATACGTTGATGACTTGCAAGGAGCGACGAATGATCAGCCTGCAGTCATATCTTATACAGGGACATACAGGGACATGAACGAGCACCCTGGTGTTATTTTCTAGATTTATATTTTGGCAACATTCCTAGAGATGAGCTACCTCAATGTCCGGGATCCACCTCGTTGTTGAGTAGTGCGAAGCCTGTGGGGGGAGACATCATTCCATAGAACTTATATTCAAAGACACAATGCACCGTGGGGAGGATCTACAATCACTGGTGATTGATGATCAACCAGAATGAGATTTCGTCACTCCAGCTGATTGTATTTGAGGGTGTCCAGGTTGTGTCAACAAATGCTATTTATAAGAAATTTTTCCTTTACTCATGCTCTCCAGGTCCTGAACGTTGCCAATATTTTACAGCTGTTCCTGAAAATAATGAGACTGATCGAATCACTTCCATTGCGCCAGGTCATGCTTTTCAAAATGCCAGCCATTCAAATGCAGGTCTGTTGTAGTGCTTTTCAAAATGCCAGCCATTTGAATGCAGCCCTATTGCGTCAGGTCATGCTTTTCAAAATGCCCACCATTTGAATGCTCCTCCATTGTGCCAGGTCATGCTTTTCAAAATGGCAGCCATTTGAATGCAGCTTTATTGCGTCAGGTCATGCTTTTCAAAATGCCATCCATTTCAAATTGAATGGATCTCTATTGTGTCAGGTCATGCTTTTCAAATGCCTGCCATTTGAATGCACCTCCATTGTGCCAGGTCATGCTTTTCAAAATGGCAGCCATTTGAATGCACCTCCATTGCACCAAGCCATGCTTTTCAGAATTCCAGCCATTTGAATGCACCTCCATTGCGCCAGGTCATGCTTTTCAAAATGGCAGCCATTTGAACGCACCTCTATTGTGTCAGGTCATGCTTTTGAAAATGCCAGCCCCTTGAATGCAGCTCTATTGTGTCAGGTCATGCTTTTCAAAATGGCTGCCATTTGAAATTGAATGCATCTCTATTGCATCAGGTCATGCTTTCCAAAATGCCAGCCATTTGAATGCACCTCTATTGCACCAGGTCACGCTTTTCAAAATGCCGGCCATTTGAATACACCTCTATTGTGTCAGGTCTTACTTTTCAAAATGCCTGCCATTTGAATGCACCTCTATTGTGTCCGGTCATGCTGTTACATCAGTAAATCTGAAGATTCCTGGTATGGCCTTATTTGGAAAGTCTTGCCAGGTGCCGTTGCTAAGGCCTTGGATGCAGCTCACCCAGCGTTCTGATCCCTTGGATGCTTACATCTGGCCAGGGATTCCCTTGCATGCCTGTGCCGGGTCAGGTGCCTCCTTCCCAACTACTCTAAGGCTGCTTTTCAATTCTATTCCTCTCCAATTGAATGTTATGCAAAGAAAGGCCTCCAACAATAGCAACACAATAATCCTCTCATTAGATCTAGAACTAAATAAGTACTCGGACAATGTTGTCAATTCTTCTTGAAGTTGTCATATTTCTATCGGTATGCATTACTTAAGTTGTCATTGAGCTCAATCTCGGAAGGCACCAGTGCCGGCGTCGCGTCCATCAGGCTGGAAGAGGCCGGGTGGAATTCGGGCAGGTAAGTTGCAAGTTTGAGTTCAATCTGAGTCTGTTTGAGTTTGATCTGAATCGAGCGTATCATCAATTTGATGGTCCGTGCGTTGCTGATTGCGCATGTGATCAATGGTTGATGATTGATGGAGCGTTCGTTGCTCTTTGTCCTTTCCCCTCATCCCCCCGCTGCCTCCTCGACCCAGCGAGGTCGCTCGCCCTTGCTGCAATGGCAACCAAGGCTCCTCCGTGGATTCTAGTCCTCTCCTACACCCAATTCAAGATCCTGGATACTTGGCCCCGCGTCCGGCCTACGATGTCGCTCCTCAAGATCGGTTAGGAGATTGAAGCACAAACTCATCAAGCACTGGATAAGACTCAAACAAAATCAAGTCAATCCACTCAATGTCATCCTCCAATTGCATTCGCTCCCCTTGCGCTCGGCACTTGCAGTTGGCTCGTCTCCATCATCTCCAAGAGCTCAAGGTGCTCAAGAACAACGGCATTCAAGTACTATGCCATACAAGACTGCGGGAAAACTAAAGCGTCAACTCACTCAACCCGATCCTCAAGCTACATTCGCTGCCGCTGTATTCACTTGCCTCAACGTAAACCCAAAAGGCCGCGGCTGATGGGCTTCAAGAATATTTTTACAGTTACGTTCTTTGATCTCATGTAACCGTTGGCGTCCTCGATGTGCAGCTGGGAAAGGGGGACGTTGCGGTGATAGAGGCGCAGCTGAATCACCCGAATCATCCGGTGGAATGCGCACCGATGTTTTGGCTGAATCGACTGCATGAACACTGGGAGGGTTTCCAGTATAAATTTCAGGCAAATTAACCGCTGCCGAAGCAAGTTGCACAATATTTTCCGTGTTTGGCCCTGCTTCCCCACAATTTTGGCTGTGCGAGCGAGCCGCAGGAATAGAATGCCCACCGATGTTTTAACCGAATCAACGGCGTGAACGCTGACTTACTAACTTACTAACTTACTAACTTATAAGTTAGTTATTAGTAAGAGAATTTCCAGCATAAATTTCAGGCAGATTAACTGCCGCCGAAGCAAGTTGCACAATATTTTCTGTGTTTGGCCCTGCTTTCTCACAATTTTGGCTGTGCGAGCCGCAGGAATGGAATGCCCACCGATGTTTTGGCCGAATCAACGGCGTGAACGCTAAGAGAATTTCCAGCATAAATTTCAGGCAAATTAAGCGCCGCCGAAGCAAGATGCACAATATTTTCTGTGTTTGACCCTGCTTTCTCACCATTTTGCCCGTGCGAGCCGCAGGAGTGAGATGCCCACCAATGTTTTAGCGGAATTGGCGGCATGAACGCTGAGAGCATTAACAAGCAGAGTTTGGCATTCCAACTGTTTGGTTAACAATTTATCGTTGCAAGCCTTCGGCTGCAACGAGGAAAGCAAAGGAACCAAATCCCAAGAGACAGCCTCAGAATCCACTTTTTTCCACCAATACAATTTATATCAGTTTGAATCAGGCTTCACAGCTACGGAACCGTGAGCAAGCACTCTATAATGACAAGAAACCGAAGGTAATCCTCAGCCGCAACGTGTCCTCGCTCACTAACCCTTTTAGTCTCCGGGTTCTCTCGCCATACATCCTTCAAGGAATTCAGGGACAAAGTTGTCACAAAGAGCTTGCCAACTCCGTGGTACTAAACTTGAGTAAAAGACCCAGAGACACACGGACAGATCAGGCCAATTTGAGCAGCAAACTTGCCAGTCAAGCACGAGTCAGCAGCAAGGCAGTCCACATTGAGCTTGATACAACCGAGAAAAACCAAGGTACAGCCGGACAAACAATGACGGGTGCATGGAGGAAGAGAAAATGGAAATGTGGATGTTAATGGGCGGCAAAGGCCAATAGATTCACGTGTGAGTGACTGTTACTAAAAAGAATTTAGAAACGCACCAGCCTATAAAGCCATTCACGGCTCGACGCGAATACCCTTGATATTGGCCAGTCTAAAGCCACGGAGAGATCGGCCGTGCTTGCTGTGATTACGCCATTCCATCATCTCCAAGAAACAATCTTTGGAAAAAGATTCTCAGAAAGCCGATTGATAGCCAATTGAGCACAGAGTGGTTTCTCGGGCATTTTTTGCGAATTGTAGAAGGCCTAGACCATGGATCCTGCCATGGAATATAGCTGCAAACTGTTCTGCAACATCAGCAGCAAAATCACAACACACATCAGCGAAAGCCTAATGAGGGACACAGTCGCTCAGCCGGCATACCACAGATAACTTGAAGAGATCCTCTGGGTTACCCTTTTTGCCTCTGATCCAAGAATAGAGCGCTCAAAGGCTGATTTTTAGACAAAACAGGACAACACTTTGTGTGAAGGTCACGCCGGATTGACTTGCTGAACATGTTGTCCTATTTTTGCCCATCTACCGACTTTCTCCCATCTCTCTGTCATATAAACGATGTGTCAGATCCCCAAGATTCTCCTCAGAGCCTCTAAGGCCCGTCCATGCACGGAGGGACCGCTGCACAAAACAATTTTGGACACCTGGGGTAAAATCACGTGCAATTAAATTTAACCATCCATCGAAGGCAGACCCATTATTGTTCATGCCAAAAGTATGTCGAAGGGCGGCGATATAAGCCACTGAACATCTATATGTAGTTAGAACACAAATATTCCACCAATTGGGATCACACGAGGCGAGTTTCCGGCTCAAATTGTTGCTGTGGACTTCCCGCGAGCGAGAATAGATAGGATGTGCAAAAGCCGCACGAACCGCATGCGGCATTTCGTGCATTGTGCAATGCTGCGGCTGTTGCTTTACTGTTCTTGGTTCTTGTCTTTCGAAGTACCATTCAATGCCTCCTAAATCTCATATTCCACCTCTCGAGTGTTATGTTTTGGATGTGCACCCGTGGGAGGCCGCATTTTCCAAGCATCACAAAGGGATCACTCACTTTTTCCATACTTTCGCGCCTGCCGCACAGCAGAGGCAATGCCAAGGATCTTCCCTCTCTCCACAGCACCTCTCCTTCGCCTCAGGTAAGCTTATATTACACTAGTTAATTGACACCTCTCAGATTTCAAATTTGCTGTGTGGCTTTGCACAATGCACAAAATGCCGCATGCGGCTCGTGCGACTTTTGCACATCCTATCTAATATCGCACTTTTGATTTGACCCGTGACCGTGGCATTGCCACGCTCGATATGGAGAGTTCCGTGACCTCTGGGTTAACGAGCAAAACAGCGCGGACAATTTCAAAGAGACAGGACTGCTCAGAATAGTGCTGGATATATCTGTCAATTTGCAGCATGCAATTAGCTCTCCATATCAAGTCACTACTTCTAAGCGTGTGAAAACGGCTGCATTTGGCACCGCGCTGTCAAACATTTCATTGTCGACCTGGAGAAAGTCACCTTCCTCGGCCAAGCTCCTGCGGCGCCAAAGGCAGAACAAAGTCCGACTAAATTGAGTGCGTGTTTATCTATCCTTCGATTATCGACTTCAGCTCAACACCCTTTAGGTCAACACAGGTACACCTGCATGACTCAAATTCACTGGCTTTTTTGGATTGTACTCGTCATGACCAAAAGTAACCGGAAATTTCGTTTCAGTGGCACATAACCCAGATTTTTCCCGTTCTTCTGGACAGATTCTTAGTCTTCACGAAATTTGGCGTTGGATATGGCAGCTAAACTTGAGGTATGAGGTCTCACACTGAGCATAGCATTAAAATTTGAAAATAACTGCATTCTGCAATTAGCAATTGTCGTAACCATATTCCTCAGCCGATGTCTGAATCTTGGACCGGACCGAAAATTTCTTGTTTCGGAATGTTTTCAGAGAATTGTGCGTAGTTCAACCAGTTCTTCACCGATTTGAATGGAATGTAGATAGATATGTCGGGATAATTCATGCGCAATTAGTGATAGAAAGGATTGCATTAAAATATTATGTATTAGGTAATCTGTGTTTTTGGGCTGTTTTCGCGCTGAATGCCATCTAGCATGCCTAGAACATGTCCCAGTGACCTAATATTTTGAGAGGGACAACATGTAGACCTGAGGAAACATGTAATAGAGCCAAAATTATATGAAATCCCTAGATAAATGTAATCCTTACAATATCTCTGAATGTCAAAACTGCCCAATGTATTCAATGGAGCTAGAGGGACTGCAACAAAATTATCCGTACTTCTGGCTCTATCCCATGTTTCCTCAGGTATACATGTTGTTCCTCTCAAAATATTAGGTCACTGAGACATGTTCTGGGCATGCTAGATGGCATTCGGCGCGAAAACAGCCCAAAAACACAGATTACCTAATACATAATATTTTAATGCAATCCTTTCTATCACTAATTGCGCATGAATTATCCCGACATATCTACCTACATTACATTCAAATCGGTGAAGAACTGGTTGAGCTACGCACAATTCTCTGAAAACATTACAAAACAAGAAATTTTCGGTCCGGTCCAAGGTTCAGGACCCGAATACGACTGAGGTGAGATTTAGCTTCACATCCCATTTACCTGAAACTTACTTTCCTCTTAGCTTATTTGAATACTTAACTGTTTGGGCTTTTACAAGCCCAACAAGCTGACAAGTCACAAGTAAATGTGTTTGTCCCGATTTCCGACAAGCTCAAATTTCCAAAAAATAATAATATATTATTATTGCAATTTGCAATAATAATGTCCGATCGCGATTTTTGAAAAAAAAAAGTTTTCAAGTGGGAGCTCGATGTGAGTTCGAGCCGGGCAACCGGTAATCATTTTTGCATTTTACACACAACCAAACAACGCATCAATTTCAGTCGCGTTGCCATTTCCTCGCCATTTTCTGTGTCCCTCAACTAAGGTCAGCGCTTAAAATATTGGACAGTGCTATAATTTATCGTAAAGGTGCTCCCAACATGCTGGGAGCTCTCTGGAATGAGGTCAATCACCAGATTCACAAAACCATCGCGAGTGTAACTAAGTTTGTTCTGAGGGGGTGAGGAGCAATTCAGTAGACTCTCCAACGCTATAATTACAGAGAGGGGCTCCTCTAGATGCATTGGCAACCTCATTGACACTGTCTGTGTGCTCAATCCTGAAGTCTCACTTTTGATCAACAGGTTCTTTGTGCAGGCATTTACCATGTCTGAAGCACTCATTTTTACCCAAATAAATCACCTTCCATGTAGAAAAGATTACTGATTATGTTTTGAACATTCCTAGCCTTGAGTCATCCTTAGAAGTTAAGAAGACGGTGATATTTGGACCGATGGCAGAAAATTCACAATATATGCCTATATTTCTCGATTCAGGGCCTCTGAGCACCAGTTATGTAAACATGTGTGACTATTTTTAACACCCAAATGTAGTGTCAGAATTTGCCGTACGACTCAAAAAAGCCAACGCGACTGAAATTGATGCGTTGTTTGGTTGTGTGTAAAATGCAAAAATGATGCCGGTTGCCCGGCTCGAACCCTCATCGAGTTGCTCCCATTTGAATTTTTTTTTTTTTTTTTCAAAAATCGCGATCGGACGTTATTATTGCAAATTGCAATAAGTAAGGGTGGCCCTAGTCTATTCAAGGCAATTTGGTGACCTTTTTCTTTCAAGTTCCGACTTGTGAGAGGAGGAGGAAAGGCCAAATCAGCATGGAAGAGGGGATGCAGAGACCAAATCAGCATGCACAGAGGGATGCAGAGGCCAAATCGGCGTGCACAGAGGAGGAATGCAGAGGCCAAATCGGCGTGCACAGAGAGGGGAGATGCAGAGGCCAAATCAGCGTGCACAGAGGGGAGATGCAGAGGCCAAATCAGCGTGCACAGAGGGGGAATGCAGAGGCCAATCGGCGTGCACAGAGGGGAGATGCAGAGGCCAAATCAGCGTGCACATAGTGGGGGATACAGAAGCCAAATCGGCATGCACAGAGCCCAAAGGCTGCAAAGAAGGACCAAACTGCTTGTCGGAACACTTTCCTGTGTCTTCTGGCACAAGAATGTCCAGCCCCATACTTTGGTGGAGGACATGGCCGCGCGTCGTCGCGATGAAAGTTTACGCGGGTCGCATCATCGGAGTACCGGTCCGAAATCGGGCCAAGACATTAAACCTTAGAGGGTGCCGGCCCCCGCCGCTAAGGCTTAGATTAAGGCCTTAGTAAGCCTTAATCAGATTAAGGCCTTAAACCTTAAGCCAACACTGGAGCCTCATCGTCTCTGCCGATGTTCAAGTTGAGTTCGCATCGCAGATTTTTCAGGCTTGACATGTCGTCTATGCTTCCGCTACTTGCTGGCTGTTCTTCAAACACAATCTGACTGGATTTCGAGCATCCCCGAGCTGGATGCACCGGCCACAATGCGGATGTCGTAGCGTGACTCTCTGTGTCACACATCTCAGCCAACAACTCAGCTTGACTGTCGCGATCTCGTCAAGACTCGATATTTTATTCTGAGCATCTAAGTCTCAAGCTAAGTTGATTCCTTGTATTTTCTTCTTCCTTTTTTCGTTTAAATGCTTCGGGTGGTCCCCGGAGCATCGTTCTTCGTGCTGAATGTGTGCCATTATTGTGGCCCACATTAGGCCTCTGTAACCAGGAGGTCGTTCCCCTCTTCCCTCTCCGTTGTCGGGATTCAGAAAGCGCGTGTCGCGGGTTGGCTAATTCCGGAATGACTCCCGTGATATGACTATGGGGCTTTTCGGTGTGAATGTGATTGTCAAAACTTCAATTCTCCTCCCATGTTTTGGTGCGGAGCGGAGTTCGTTGGAGTATCTACCGGCATTTCCCGCGATGGTGTGGGAAACTGTGTTCTTGCGAGAAATCCGTAGCGCGGACACCAGGGTTGCCAGAAAGGTGTACTAGGCGGTAAGGTGCGAGGAGGAGCATGGTAGCAAGAATGACAGTCCTCCAGAATTCACAGAATAATCTGACAGAGCCCACCTGGGGTCACGAGTTTCAAAATGTGGACTGGGCATGAGCATGGCTCCCTCAATACGGCTCCAAACCCACTGGTCTTGGGGGCAATCCTACCCAGAATGTAGCCAGCATTCCAGAAAACAGATCGCCATTCAAATCCGAGCATTTTTGCGTGAGCTATGCCCTGCAAACCATTTGATTCAATTCAATTGTTGCCCCAAACCTGTTGGTCTTGGGGACAATCCTACCCAGAATTTAGTCGGCATTCCAGAAAACAAGTTGCCATTCAAATCCGAGCATTTTTGCGTGAGCTATGCCCTACAAACCATTTGATTCAATTCAATTGTTGCCCCAAACCTATTGATTGCCTCTCCCGGTATTATGAAACGATACTTCCGAAGATCTGTATGGGATTTTTTCGTTCCATTCGACAGGGGGGGTGACGCGTGACATTTTGAACCAATTCGACAATTCGACAGTCCCCTGGGATGACCGTGGGAGGGCCAAAATTTGGACAGCCTTCGAAAATCCATCAGTTGTTTGTTCGCCAGTCTGAATGCAAAGAGAGTGCGCGGAAGCATCTGAAGCCGATTTATTCAAGCTAGAAACTCAACGCACAATATGTTTTCAGTATTCAGCTGAAACTTGACGTTTCTGGCCCGGAAAATCAGTCTGGGGGCATTCAGACAACATAGAGCCAGATATTATAGAATCTATTTGAATACCACGCTCTCCTATGATACGGGGAGCTGTAGATTTTTTTTTGCGGAAAATTGAGTGATTGGTGAACCAAAAATGTAATCCGACACCCCGTTGAGACACACACTGGATCTCAATATCCCGGCAGCAGAACGGGACCCGTCTATGCAGTAGAACTATAAGTACGCAGGCGGCCAACCGGCGGAGACCTTGGTAAGAAGGGAAATTCAAAGATATGGAAACTTCAACAGAACCGCCCCTCAGTCCATTGCAATCCTCGATCCCCAAAGGCACTGAACAGATGATATTTACCCTATCAATGGTCATTTTCTCCATTTTTGAAACTCCTACCCATTTTGATTCGTTTATTCAATAAGCTCTTGCCCTCATTGCCTATGCTTCTTGTAGACGTGAGTCGCATAGATACCACATGCGTTGCCTGGATGAACGTGGATGAAACCAAAATATACGAGATTCTTAAAGGGAACATTGCATTGTTGGTATGTTTCTGGGCACCTGTGTTCAAGTTTTTACTTTGATGATTGGCCAAGGTATTCCAGGGCGATTTGTTGACGGAATTTTTGATTGCCAAGGTGAATGTTTCTCCGTTGTGTTAGTTCTGACAACTCGCAGGATCTTATAACTGTCAGATCTTTGAAAGTATTGTTGGGACGGCGGGTGCCAGGCGGCTAAGGAAGGTATGCAATCCTCAGTCCCTGCTGATAACAACTCGAAATTGTTCAACCACATACAGCTTTTCCCTTCTATCCGTCAATTGAGCGAGTCACTGACGGCTGTCCGTGAAACAAAAGAAGCATGGATAACATGCCACAGTAATGACCTCACCGCTTTCATTTTCGAGACCTTGTCTCAGCTGACTGTAGGAGCCTCATTAGAGTTCATTTGTTTTGCAGCTGAATTGCGTCAGATGTTGGGCTTTCCGACAGTCGGAAAGATTGGAGGTCAATTTTCCTCGCCGAACGGACTCATACTCAGCGAGGAAAAATACGCACTCTCACTGTGAAAGAAATTCACGAACAGTTGGAACTATCGACTAAAGAACAAAGCTGCAAAGCTGCGTGCTCTTCGAATTGCTGTGGAAGAACATCTGAAAAACATGAGCCAAGGTTCAGACCTGGATGGTGATACTTTGGGCGCTGACAGCAGAAGGCAATCTGCTCAAATCTTAAATGTTGACCTCGATGAACTGGAGCTAGAGAAAACCGACGTTGGAATGTAAAGTAGGGAGAACAAACATGCCGAAGACCGATGTTGCATATAAGCGATGTACTACTATATTTTTTTTCGCTCCGGCTCTTAGCAATATTTTTTCGGCTGCTTCTAGCTTCATAATATTGGCGTAATCATTGAACCTTATTCAAAAAAGAAAAGAAAAGAAATTATACACGTAAACAGGCACGAAAAATCTGGGAAAATATAATGAGAAAAGGGGGACACAAAGTTCGCTGGAGTAATGGATGAGTTGCGCAAAGCCATTTGAGCCATTGAATGGCTTTCAATTTTTGGTCCTCTGATGTATTTTGTGCCAGACCCTTTTGGGCTCAGTAGAGTCCTCTCTTGGCGCTACTTCGGCGCCCCTAAAGTCGGGGAAAAAGTTGGAGAATCACTGCATTCCGAGGGCCCATAGGCGATGTCTGTTTAGCTGGGCTGACATCGGTCTACATCGGCCGACCCTAATCGGCAGACTCTGCCGACGTCATGTAGGCCAAATTATGCCTAGCTGGGCCTACGGTGTGCCTACGGCTGTCGACTCCGCGTCGAACCAGCTTTGCCTACCTGTGCCTCCTTCCTCAACTCCCTCCACAGGCTCTGCCATGCAAATTCCACTGCCCTCGACGGGTTGCTAGGGCTTAAATTGATTTATTTTTAATTCGCTGATCTGACACTGCTATTTTGCGACGCCTCCCACGTTAACCGGATGGACAATTTGAAACCCTTTCAAACCCAGCGCGTACAGCGAAGGAGCACCTTATGTCTCATTCAGCCGATTGAATGGCAGTTTCAGTGACAAAATATGAAAAAACAAGTGGTCCTGGAGTGAAATCAGAAATGTGTGCCATGAGTCCGAGTTGTTAGAGGCTTCTATAATTCCGCGGAAACAATGACAGGTGGCAGTGGCAGTGTTCACTTAGAATTAATTCAGTGCATGGTATACATACTACTTGAGTGTTCAATATTCTTTGAATTCCTTCTCTCTGATCTTGAAAACCCTCTCTGGCACGTGGAGGCTTGTATTTACGGGTAAAATATCATGTTGCGCTCTGCCCAGAAAACAGACCAAAATAATGGGCGAAATAAAGTCAAACTCTGCCGGCTCTACAGGAGGTTTTTCCGCAATGTCTTTTGTGCACAAGGACTTCACAATGGGAGATTCATGTCCCAAAATATTGAGTCCATCGGGGAACTGGAAGGTGCTGACCGCGCGGTGTCTCGCTTCTACGTTGTGTCTCGCTTCCTAGTTTACGACTGTATATTTGATCGCATCGTATTTATGGCCAGCACTAACTGTGGTTTGACTTTCCTATGGTTGACTTTCCGTCAGTGTTTTGCTGCAGGCTTGATTTGACTGGCCGCTACTGGACTTTTATAACCACTGGAATTGCCAGTGGTCTGGTTCAAGGTCAGAAAAAGGTCCTGCAACCGCGCGAACTCGTTGAGTTCATTGATGCCTGATTGGAATACTTCAAGCCGTTGAAGAACTCGAATCACAGGATATAGATTCAGTTCAGCCATTGGAATTACCATTTCTCCGTGGCTTTACTATCGGTTGCTTTGCAATTGACTTGAGGGAGATTTGAATTGAAAATAATTTGCATGTGGTTCAGAGCTCCGATAGTCTGTTGTTAACCGCGCCACCGTGTTTGGTGGCCGCGTTATTATATAATCGTCGGAGTTTGAAATTTTGCCATGCCTATTTAGCACCTCCAGGACCCCCATCCTCAAACTTTGAGAGAGAAAGGACATTTAAATCCATGTCTGACCCCAAATGTGTCTTCAAATTTTTATTTTTCGACTTCCATTCTCGCGGAATAGAAAGAGCAGATTATGTCAGGATTTGTCATCTGTTGAGCCATCAAAGTTCAAACTCCTGGTTCTTCGACCCTGCCGCCACGAGTTGGGTGAGAAAGTTGCTCAATTTATGCTAATAAATACTAATTTGGCTTCATATTTGTGAAAAACTTGTTCTGGAATGCATACCAGCATCCGAATTGTTTTTGTGATTTGTAATAACACGGCCAGCGATCAACGCATCAACCTTTTCGACAGACTACAACATGCGAGGTACGAGCACCATATTGTTGTAGCGTCTGTTTATAAGAGACTAGAGCTCCGAACTCGCAGCTTTGACCGACCGTTCGTTCTTGCTCTGGATCTAGCAAATTTGAAATGATGTGGTTTGACTTCAAAGCTCCGAACTTGCCAGCGAGTGGGACACCGCCTGGAAGCGTTCAAACCCAGTGAGAACGCCGGTGAGGGAGGTTGAGCAAGATTGAGGCAGATTGAGGTCCCATCAAACACCTCAATTTGCGTCAATAATCTGGTCATTCCTCAATCTCCCTCGACGGAAAATGAGGTAATTGAGCGACGTTGAGCAGCATCGAGATGCATTGGAACACGTTGAGATATTTAAATTCCGATTTATTGAATGCCACATTTACTACAGGCACCGTATATCGTTCGCAGCGAAACGCGCCTGCCGTCGTCGCGCACCATCTCGAACCGTCTCTAGCGTTGCCGGCCCTCGCGTCGCGGGTTGCCGAGCCTGGGATCGTCCGCCGATACGAGTGGGTCATACTATTTCTGGTGCGTCTTCCGTCTGTTCTCGGAGCTCTGGCTTATATTTCACTTAGACACAAGAAGGCGTGTGGCGCAGGTCCCGTGAGTTCGTGGTCAACTCTACCAACTCACGTCGCAAGTGGTCCGTCGAGACGTGGATTGACCCGACTATCAAGGGCAACGCAGAATATATCCCAACCTACCGGTTACCTCAATTCTTCTGTTGGCGAGTCACTTGATCGAAATCAAACGTACCCAAGATAGCGAGCAGGGAAACTTCACAGAATCCGGCAATTATCAGCCAATCTCTAGCATCTTCTTGACGTGAGCTTTATCCTTATTCTGTTGACATATTCATTTACTTTGGAAAAGAATGTATGCACAAAACCTGAACTCACTCTCTGAGCTTGTAGAGGAAGCCCGCAATCGTTACGTGGATATCAACCAACACCGTGTAACTATCCATCTGGCGGACTCGGTATGGTCATGATTCATCCATGCCTTATGTCCTTCTTCTAAATATCTGGGATAGCCGCGACACTACGGACCTGCCTCGACCTGGAACACTGTGAAGCACAGGAATCGTCGGTCACTCAAGTTTGTTGCCACTTCGTAATCATAATAATACAAGCCGTTGCCGGACCGCTTCACGGTCCGGCATCCGCTGATGATGCGAAGTCAATCAATCATTCGGCATTGTTGCCCTGGCGCTAACATTGACAGATGGCTCCCACTGCACCAAAACAAAGGTGGCTGCGGCAAAGTTCGTACTCTCTTTTCGCGCACGCGCCTATAAAAGCGTACACAATGCCAAACTCCGCTTAAACACTTATTCAAGCGCCGGTTTGCCGGGGCTGACAATTGGGCGTGTGCATACGCTTAGTATATACAATGCCAAACTCCGCACGCTCATTCAAGCGCCGGTTTGCCGGGCTCATTGTGCACAGGCGTGCGCACGCGCTTTCACTACGGTGACTTCGGTTGATCCATTGGCACCGGTTTGGCACTTGAATGTCAGAGTTAAACTTTTCGAGGTGCAATGACTTGAATTTACTTGCTATTTTATCAATACCACCCTTGCTGGCAGGCGTAGCCCAAACGAACTGAATGATATTACCGACTCATCGCCAAGGACTGAAGCCAGGGGCCTGGTTAGAAGGTTAGGTTGGTTAGGTTGGTTAGGTATATTGTTGTATTGTTGTTGGGAAGCATTTATAAACATTTTGATGATTAGGGGACAAAATACTGTCAAAACACAGTTTTGATGCGAAATCTCGGCCCATCGTGCCGATGATCACATGCATTTGTTTGGATTGACATGGAGAGCCCTCAGCTCCTGTTCAAAAGCACCGGGGCCATCAAAACAAATCTAAAGAGACAGTTCAAACCCAAATTTCGCTGGCTATCCTCCCAGCAAGACCCCGTCAAAATTCGGCTTGAAATGATTGCACAGGGGACAAAATACTGTAAAAATAGAGTTTTGATGCGAAATCTCGGCCCATCGTGGGGACCTCATTTCGGTCTTTTCCTCCCTCTTGATGATCGCTATTTGAACCCCTCATACAGCCTGCATGTAGAGTAGGATGTTGTCAAACAATGTCTATGTTCCCTATGTATAACTCCCAGTCAATATATCCCCTCATTTCCAGCCTTAGTCGGGTATTTCGTTGGGTGGCCAGCTAGCCTGTTCTGTGGCTGTGTAGGACTGTCGCTCAAAGGAAATTCACTGCGACATCAAATTGTCACATAATTTGGTGGGATTAGGCTTCAAATCTTCGGAGGATATCTGCCTTCATTCTGACATAGTCTTGCCTGAACCTGCCTAGCACAGATGGGGCATAAATACTTAGGTCGCCAGCTACCTGGTCGAAAATAGTATCCCACATGGCTCGACCCGAGTCTGAGATGCAGTGGTGGGGACCAACTAATCATGGAGACGCACATTGGCCCAGCGGGGACTGAGCCCAGATTGAGGTGTGTGGCCTGGGGACTGCGCTGGAATGTGTTTGAAAATGTAAAGGAATGCAATAAGGTCACGTGTTTTAAAATGTAAAGCAATGCAATATCATCACGCCTTTCAAAATGTAAGGGAATGCAATAGGGTCACGCCTTTCAAAATGGAAAGGAATTCGATCAGGTCACGCGTTTCAAAATGTAAAGCACTGATTGGCCGCTGGAGAGGTCAATATTATGTCTGAGCAGGATCTGAGTGGCTCAAAATGACCGGAATATCCAGGGCTATCCATCGCCCGCGTGTGCGCATCGGGGACTGCGCTGGAATTGAAAGTGTTCGAAAATGCAGAGAATTGGGGACATCATGCATTTCAAAATGTAAAGCAATGCCCTAAGGTCACGCCTTTCAAAATGCAAAGCACTGATCGGCCGCTGGAGAGGTTAATATTGCCTCCGAGCAGGATCTGAATAGCTCAAAATGACCGGTTCAAAATTGTAACGGTGCGCTCTCGCACTCATTGTATTTCTTTCTATCTACATACACCGCAGGTCATGGCCGTCATGACTGTCTGGCAATTTCGTATGAACTCGGTATGTAGCTCTCAACTGGCCGGCAGTGATGGGAGTTCTTGGCATTTGAATTGCGTCGAGTGAATATATTACATGATGCGAGGTACGTAGGTAGACAGAAAATGAGCATTGAGAGCGAGGAAATGGGGTGTGTTTCGTGGGTACAGTTTTCGAATTTATGAGGAGAGAGGGGGCGGCGTGTTCCGAGTAGGGTGCCGGGAAGGGACGGTAGAAGGTCCCGAGAGAGAGGAGAGAGAAGAAGAAGGAAAACATAGAGGTGTAGACCATAGGTATAATAAAGGCACGAAGGGGGGCGTAGGCGAGGGAGGCGTTAGAGAGAATAAATAAATGTGGAGATGGATGGGAGAGAAGGGGGATCCCGTCGTGTGCTTGGTTCTGGGACGGCGAGGGTAATAATTGAGCTCCAGGATGAGAAGGGAGGGGCTAAAATAAAGCAGCCTGCGACAACATCTCAGAATCTCGATAAGCCCGACGAACCGCGCGAAAATAACTGCGGATTGACGTCACATCAAGAGCTGCGTCCTAGGGCCGCTGTGGTAGAGCTGGATGGCCTGCATGTGGAAAGTAGTTTTTATTTGCTGTTCTCTCGTAGTCTTCATCATTACCCCTATTCTGCTTACACCATTTGTTTGTCAGTAAATATGGACCCACAATCAATTTTCTACCACGTTCTTCCATCTCAGCGGCCAGTGCAGGGCAAGTGCCTAGAGGTTGCAGTGGAGCATCTCGACCCCTCCTCTCAGGAATGCTGCCAGTGGGTTTCTAAGCCACCAGAACCTCAAAAACTCGCCCCACAACCTCACTCTCGCTTTACAACGTTTCCGCACGCTACCGATACCCTCTCATTCACCCATTTTCGTACTCTACAGCTCGGGACCCTTCACCTCTTCCTCTTTTCAAAATCTACTCTAAAATCGACCGGCCACCGACCCACTTGAAGAACCTACGCGTCAGGCATTCTCCTCCGCCACACCGCCAGAAATGGGACATGCGTAGACCCGAGAAAGCAGGTGGTGGCCAGCAAGGTGGCTTGGTTCTGATAATTGAGCTCCAGGATGAGAAGGGAAGATGAAGGAACCCACTAAAATAAAACAGCCCACGACAGCACCTCAGAATCTTGACATGCCCGACACATCGCATGTAAACCATAACTGCGGATTGACGTCACATCAAGAGCCGCATCCTGGAATTAGGACCGCGAGACATGGAGCGTGCGTAGACCCGAGAAGGCAGATGGTGGCCAGGAAGGTAACTTGGTTCTGGGACAATAATTGAGCTCCAGGATGAGAAGGGAGGGGGAAGGAACCAACTAAAAGAAAGCAGCCCGCGACAACATCTCAGAATCTTGACATGCCCGATGAATCGCGTGCCAACCATTACGGTAGGCGAGAGCTACGCGGTTCGATTTCAATTTGGTTTCTGACCAATGTGGTTCAGTATCAGGTCACCCAGGTCCGCTACTGTGAATGGAGCCTCCCGACCCTCATCCGCGTTGGTGTCGGGGTCTTTGTGGCTGCCAGCATTGTTGCTGCCGACACCGTTGGCCGGAGCTACGCGGTTCGGCATCCGGCATCCTGATGCCGCTGATGCCGACTCCTCCCTGCTTGGGATATGGTTGTTGCTAAACAGTCGGATGAGAGAGAGAGAGAGAGGTTCGATTAATGGTGCAAACTAAACTAGGTAATTAAGAAGCCGGCGTAGTAGGACTACACAATATAAATAATAACGAATGATATGTAGGATATCGTTTGGCGGTGGGTTCTACGTAGCGTTCGAAGGATCCAATCGGCGGTTTTAGTCTGCGATGTGGAACGCGTCGTGAGTCTCGGGTAGAAAAGTATAGGGTGACCTTGAAGTAAATAAAGCATAGGTAGATCATATAAAAGAAAGAAAAGAGAGAGAGGAGAGCATAATGGCCTCGGATGGCTCATAGGCTAGTTCCCCGTTGAATTTCTGTGAATTCTATGCGTTATGATGAGTATGAGAAATTTTGGCAGGGAGCTATCTGCTTCAGTTATCAAGCAAAAATGGAGTCCACATACTGATTCAGATTGCCAGACCATCTGAATCTGTACGACATATTATATCTTCCAATATCTGAGGGGATAAACCCTTTTGTTGTTGAAACTTTTGAGGAAAAATGGTCGGCACCGATGAACCAGTTACAGTCCCACAACCGGTCAATAACCTCAATTAGTTGTGTCATTGGGAGGCGCTACCGCGTTACATACCAGTACAGTCACAAATTTATGATTCTCCTTGGTTGGGAAGGATTGATTTGAGACATACTTGTTAAGACCCATCCGAGACTTGCAGGATAGCACAGTTAACTCACTGTGTACCTGAGGGCCATGAAGAACTAACAGAAAACTCATGAAGTTTACAGTAGTCCATCATCTTAAGAATTGCTCCCGAAGAGGACCTATTACTGTATGTTTGTCGGGAAGGCATGACGAGGTGAACTGTGAACACAAAACAGGCATCAACGGCATCAAGAAGCCGGATGCCGAACCGCGTAGCTCCAGCCTACAGTTTCACCGTTGGCAGCGGCATAAGTCCTGACAGCCCCAAGGACCCCGCTTACAGCGCTAGCAAGGACGAAGAACCTTCCTGGGTCTATATGAGGTGAGAGGGACACCAAGCCACCCTAGAAAGTCCCATGCTGAGCCGCGTTGTTGGGGCGTTGATCAAAATGGATTTGGAATCGAACCACGTAGCTCTCGCCTACCGTAAACCATAACTGCAGATTGGTGTCACATCAAGAGCCACGTCCTGGAATTAGGGCCGTGAGATATGGAGCGTGCACACACCCGAGAAAGCAGGTGGTGGCCAGGAAGGTGACTTGGTTCTGGGACAATAGGGGGAAGTGGTCAGGCTTATATACATCTTTGGCAGAACCCCAGGCCCGGCCCCGTTGCGGGCTTCGGCCCTTCGTGTCCCGTTCTCCGCTTATGGGCATTTTTCCAACTGTTCGTTCCCCTTCAAACAATATATGGGACATCTATTCAGGTGTATGCCACGACGGCGCTTATGCCGAGAGTTGTACCAAACCCAAACTCGACAGTATGGTCGCTGAGGCAATAGCCCGTGCGATTTCAAGCAAGACTGTCTCTTCATATTTCTTCCTCGTGCGCTCCTCATTAAGGCCTTTCAGCACCAAAAAATGCGAAAATTCCCGCGATGATTTGTCACAAAAAATGCTCATTCCCGAAGATCGCGATAGCTTCTTTGACCTCTTACTATCAGCTCGTCTTCGTCATTTGGAAACCGTATGTGCACGACAATTTTGGTCGGAATCGAGATATGATCATCAGAATGCTCGATTTTTTCTCCGTCAAATGTCCTGGAATTAGATCAGGGACTCCCTTAGAAGGTGAGGTATCATCCCAGAACCTCACAAAATTTGCGGAATTTGTCGGAGACTCGGAAAGGGAGAATGCGAGATCCTTGACGTATTTAGGCCTGCTGACCCGCGGGACAGATTGAGCATTTTTTGTGTTGAAAGCAATACAGTATAGTAGGGTTCCTTGGATACCCACTTTGATGTTTCCGCTGCCGAGTCCGCAATGCAAAGAAATAAAAATCTGAATTTACGTTTGTAGATACTAGAACCTATAAGCTTATACTTTGAGGGTCCTTATAGGACAAAACCTGCGTTTGTGTTGCTGCTGAGCTTGTTTTCTCGAGATCTTCAAAGAAGTCTCAAGAAATGTAGAGATGATGGGCAAGTTAAAGATCTTTAGAGATCTTCAAAGATCTCAGAAGATGTCCGTGATTTTAATTTTGATCGCTGTTCTTGCAACTAAAGTTTTGGCCGAGATCTTTCAAGATCTTGTGCAAAGTCGAGCCACCAATGAAACTCTTTCCTTCGAGCAAAATACTCTCCTCTTTCAAGATCTTTGAACTGATGATACCGGCCGGACAACGGCCGAGGCGCATCAAGCGCATCAATTTGATATCTACCATCAAAGATGGTCTGATTGACCGGTCAATTTGGTAGGCAGTCGTCAAATCAAGCACTAGTAAGTACTACTGTAGGCAAGTTCGACGGCCGCTTGTTCTCCTGGGTATTCTGGTGGAATAAACACAACCTCTTGAAAGAAGATATGTTCCAATGGCACTCGAGGTGAGGCCATCATAGTTTACAAAGAAAAAAAATGGGACTTTTGTTCTCAGATTCGTTGTGTTCAAATGAACTAGCCAGCAGTACTGCCATTGGAAAAGCATGACCTCGAACGAAACAGGTTGGCCCGTACCACAGTCCGGAGCCCTTTGCTCAAGGTGCGCTCCCTGGATATGGATAGCCCTGTCAATGTGCAACTTTGAGGTGGCCCAGATTTTTTGCATTTGGTCTGTGGCATTTGTACCGAGCCCAAAAGGAATCTGGGCATTTGAAAAGCATGACCTCAATCTAAACAATACAATACAGTCATTCCACGGTCCTTGCCTTTTCCGTGGTCCTTGCATTTTTTTTTTTCTGGGCCTGGAGAGCAGATTTTTCCGTAGTATTTTTTTTGTGAGTCTTTTTATATCACACCCACAAATCTCATGGATTTTTGTGGGATGTCAAATATTACCCCGAAACTGTGGAACGAGCACGTGATCAGGTTAATTTGCAATGTATACAACCACGTCCAGTTAATGGGATCGGTTTTTGCAAAGAAATCTTGAGGAGCATCTACCACATTTCAAGTGTCCAGTACAAAAGAATTGAGGGAAATGAGTGAGGCGGCTTGGAACACGCAGATCCACATGGTGTTGATTCTTCTACAAAAAAAACATGGTTCATGCACTGTACCATTGTCAAAGTTGTATATTAGAGGCAGGACTATGCCATGGATGAACATACAATAAAAGAAGAGGTGAAAAACCCAGTGTTGGGGTGTTAACAGCTTGAACTACCACAAGCCGAAATTCAGGCCCAACGGGCGACATTTGAGTGACATAGCATGCTCCACCACGAGCCGGACATGTAGGAATATGTAGACAGGCGGGAAATGCCAGAAAATATCAAAGTTCTCGTTGAAAGAGGATATCACGGCCCTGTTTGTGCAAAAATGCAAAGACCGATAATGCCGGAAAAATCGGCCCGGACGAAACGGCCACAAATGGGCCAAAGACGGCACTCTCTCCCAAATATTTTTGCGGTACCATAATGTAGCTATCTGGACAGTCCCCCTACATATTTTGTTTCAACCGATAAGCTTAGTAATACGTCGGGAAATCGGACTTTCTGAAACCTCGTGCAAGGACCGTGGAATGATTGTACATCAGACTGCAATTGGAAAAGCATGACTTTGAGCGAACCAGTTTGGCCCGTACCATCTCATAAGTATCTGTCCCAGGGCAGTCAGTACGCCTTCGATATGCACCAATGAATACTTGTTGTGCCCGAAAGTAACCGAAATAGGTGTATCCCTGAAAGATTATAGCTAATGTCGGAACCGAAGGCGTGAACGAAAATGATATCTTGTTTTGGGACATTTTCGGAGAATTGTAAATATCTCAACCAGTTCTCCACCGATTTGTATGAAATTTATCTAGATATGTTAGGCTAATCCGTGCGCAATTAGTGACGCAGAGGAATTCGTCAAAATATTATTAATTAGGTAATTTGTGTTTTCAGGCCGTTTTTGGGCCGAATGCATTCTAGCATGCCCAGAACATGTCCTAGTGATCTTAGTAAACATGTGACAAAGCCAGAATTCTATGAAATTGCTGGATAAATGTAATGTTTTCAATATGTCTGAGTTTCAAAATCGCCAAATGTATCCAATGGGGCTGGAGGTACTGTAACTAAATTATCCCTACTTCTGGCTCTGTCACATGCTTTCGCAGGTATACATGTTGTCCCTCCCCAAATACTAGGCCACTGGGACAGGTCAGAAACCCCGAGCCAAGTTACTTCTACATTGACTGGTATCAGACGAAGGAAGAACAAATTTAAAGACCCCAAGTTTTTTTCGAAATCCGAAAGCATGCCGCAAGCGGAGATCCCAGGGACCAAGATTTGGCAGGCATTTCGACTCAGAATTGCTGTCGCTGTCGAATGCACGGGATGCTGTAATTTTCTGTTCAAGCATGGGCAAGCACTGCATTGAAAAGGTCCAATTTTGCTTTCAATTAAACAGTCTCGTCCCGCAGTGTTTGCCCCATATAACATGCCTGCAGTTGGTTCGAACCAAGTTGCTGGGAGGATAGCCAGCGAAATTTGGGTTCAAACTGTCACCTCAGATTTATTTTAATGGCCCTGGTGCTTTTGAAAAGGAGCTCAGGGCTCTCCATGCCAATCCAAACAAATGCAGGCCATCACCAAACAATGTGCCGAGATTTTGCACCAAAAAGTGTTTTGACCACTGTGCAATTATTTCAAGCCGGATTTTGATGGGGTCTTGCTGGGAGGATAGCGAAAGAAATTTGGGTTCAAACTGTCACCTCAGATTTATTTTGATGGCCCTGGTGGTTTTGAAAAGGAGCTCAGGGCTCTCCATGCCAATCCAAACAAATGCAGGCCATCACCAAACAACGCACCGAGATTTTGCACCAAAACAGTGTTTTGACCACTGTGCAATCATTTCAAGCTGGATTTTGACGGGGTCTTGCTGGGGGGATAGCCAGCGAAATTTGGGTTCAAACTGTTGCTTCAGATTTATTTTGACGGCCCTGGTGCTTTTGAAAAGGAGCTCAGGGCTCTCCATGTCAATCCAAACAAATGCAGACTGTCACCAAACAAATGCAGGCCATCACCAAACAACGCACCGAGATTTTGCACCAAAACAGTGTTTTGACCACTGTGCAATCATTTCAAGCTGGATTTTGACGGGGTCTTGCTAGGAGGATAGCCAGTGAAATTTGGGTTCAAACTGTTGCTTCAGATTTATTTTGACGGCCCTGGTGCTTTCTCAGGGCTCTCCATGCCAATCCAAACAAATGCAGGCCGTCACCAAACAATGGGCCGAGATTTTGCACCAAAAAAGTGTTTTGACCACTGTACAATCATTTCAAGCTGGATTTTGACGGGGTCTTGCTAGCAGGATAGCCAGCGAAATTTGGGTTCAAACTGTCACATCAGATTCATTTTGATGGCCCTGGTGCTTTTGCAAAGGGGCTCAGGGCTCTCCATGGCGGCGTTTCAGAAGACTTCGGACCGTCAGACCAACATAATTTTTTAAAGAGGGCGGGATAATCTGGTTCTACCAAAATACACCTGTTTCCGATGCAGGGTCAGGCTTGTGTCAGGAAGCAACGTTATGAGGGCAACATAAAATAGAATTGAAACACTGCGTTCATTTCAAATATATGTCCGCGACAATGAACTTCAGCATTCTGCGGGGCCGAATTCTGTTTTTTAAAATTTTCTGCTCATTTTGATGAGATCAGCTCTCCTGGGCTCAATTCTCAACCGATTCCCTTGAAAATAAGCTCATTTTGTTCGCATTGCAGAACTGCAGGGCATGACACAATGTGTGAATATGCTCCTCCCATGGAAAGCTTGTGCGGTGAGGGCAGATGGGGTTGGAAGGTCCTTCCAAAGATCCCCAAATGTACAGTGAAGTTTCAACAAGGGCACCTCGAAGCCAGATTCAGTATATGAAGCCTCTGGTGATTGATAAATCTAATCAAATCTGTCGGATAATTATAGTACATGGTTTATGCCCTGTGGAGGCCATACACAATTACTGGCTTCGAGGTGCCCTTCATAATGAGCCTTCGTCTCCTCTGGAGCCACCACGGATTGCTCTAAGCATACCTCCTCGTACGGCAAGAGATCTCCGTGGGAATAGCAGATTATTACATTATATCAATTTAGAACCGGTATTGAAAATCGGGGCACGACTCCGAATTTACCTCAGGATCACGCTCATTAACTTTTCCGGCTCATCCAATGATATTTAAGCCCACACCGAGCGATCTGCCGGATAATGTCGCCACCGTACATGGGAACGGAAATAACACGGCCTTGACGGCGGTTTCTCAGGCACCCCGGCGAAGCCCTCGTGATCATCAGACTGCAGGTCGCGGTCGTGGCCCGGGTACCTCTCGTCCAAATGCTGGTAATGCTGTGGGGGACAGATGGACTTCTGCCCAGAACCATGCTTCTGTGGCTCCCGACGTGGTGAACATCATGTATTGGAACATCTATCATGATTTCACGCCCAAACTGACGGATTCGGAGTTTCACGATGTGTTGCGAGAGTACGACATTATGTTCTTTTGCTGAGACGGATATGCTCACTGGTGAAGAGGAGCCAGCTGATGTACCTACGGGGTATTCAATGGTCTCGCTCCCTCGAAAGCCACGCATGAATAATTCACGCCGAGGCGGTGGTATTGCGCGAATCATACGCAATACCTTCACGTTCACAAAATCTGTGCTGACCCTCCCCGGATATTCTTGTTCTTGAAATGGGTAATGTATGGCTCATTGGGGCATATATCCCCCCAGAAACCTCGCGTTGGGAGGGTTGGACTGATGTTGAACCGTTGCAAAAATTGTGGGAAACTGTTGCGCTCATTTTGTCCGGATGGGCCAAATTTTGTTCGAACCGGATGTGAACCTTCCGATGATGGGGAATCGGTTTTGGCAGGCGTTTTGGCATGTGGGAAAATTCCATCAAAGCCGTCCTTTTCATTTCTTTTGTGTGCTGTAGGGCCCCAACTCGGACCATATCTCACCCAAAGATATTACATGTGTACATACACCTCCCAGAATTTCCTGGGAGGACCCAGGCTTAAAATGCGGCCACCATCATCAGAAATTCCACATCAGGGTGCGTGGGACATCATGGGCTAAACTAGTATTGTTACTCACCGGAGAGACGCTCGCGGGCGGCCAAAACTTGAATTGGTGTGGGCGGCACGCAACGCCCCGATGCAGCAGGAAAGCAAGTGAACACACGCTTTGACGTGTCCTGGCTGGCGAAAACGCTGCGCGGGGATGATTGGGCGATGCCGGGGACGTTGATCGCTGTGCGAGAAGTGCAAAAACTGATTAAATTTTGGAAGCGGCGCTACGCGCCGCCAGGATGCAAGATACCTAGAGGAATATGTAGTCTCGGCAGTAGAAGGATCGAAGTTGGGGTAATAAAATCCCCGCTCGGCACGGGACGGTCTGAACGAAGATCTGCATGCCGCCGACGAGACAAGAGACATCGATGCCGCTGAGAACGCCAATGTGGCGCAAAAGCCCGCCGAGAATGATTAATGGGGGATGGCATTTTCTCGCATATCGACCAGCTTTGCACCTGCGTGCACAGTCGGTTTCCGTGACACATCGCACCAGCCGTCTGCGCCAAATCGGAAGAGTCAACGGCACGTGCACCGCGCGCGCTACCTTCGAGAAGTTGGCAGTCGCAGCCCAGGATTTGCGGCTGAAGTCGTATGCGCATTTCGAGCAGCCCCGTAAAAAGACAACCCGCAGATGCGGATAATTATGAAGGACCTTGCTGGACAAAAGCCTTCGTGATTGTATGAATGTGCTTATTTGTGTGACATCTTGCGAGATCTCGCAAGATCTTGCAATATCTTGCAAGAATTCACGAGATTTGCAAATAAGCCCAAGATCTTGCAAGATCTTACCTCTTGCAAGATTGTTCAATATTTTTCAAGAGCTGCACAAGTGCTTGCGCATCGCACTTTTTGCGTGAACTCTTGCAATATCTTTCAAGATCTCTAGCATCACCACCATTTTCAAATACACAAGATCTTGCAATAACTGGCATCGAGTTTTAGGTGTTTGAATTCCGGGGTGAATGCCGCGGCCATCATTAATGCCGTGATTGCCGCGCATTGCCGCGCATTGCCGCCGTACTGCCGCATGGGAAACTAACATGCGTGCATGATATTTCACAAAGTTCGGGTGGTTAACAGGGCTTATCCTCTTAACCACTGTGTGGGATTGAACATGTTTATCTCCCAGATTATTCTTGATGTAGGGGAAATCTCAACATTGATTGAACCTTTGTTCAAAGCCAGCCATTTCTTCCAGTAGTGTGTTTAATGGATCGGAAGAAGTAAGAGTGCATCCCACACTAGACTCGTGTCCAGTCCCTACTTTGACTAACAGACAGAGTAGTAGTGCAATGCAAGTTATTTGAGGCAAATTGGACCAAATTGAGTGAGACAGAAAAAATGTGTTAAAGCTTACTCGAATGTAAGGTTGGTTCCGATGCAACAGTTGTCTGTCGCAAGAAATTGAAGCACCTGGCCGGAATCCCTTTGTATAAATGGCTCACAGTGTGGCCTTTACTTTCCTGCTACACCAAAGCTAATGCACAGCTATCCACTCGCAGCCCGCTCACTCAAAAGCTGATCATACTCTGGTACTCAATTCGGGCGTGTACTTTACATAGTGGTGAATATATTGGATGGGCGGCAAATAGATCGGATTTTAGGCATTTGATACAATGTATTGAGTAGCCAAATCAATTGCCTGCAGACACTCAGAACGACTGCCCGGACACACTGGATTCAACTGCCAAAATGGCCAAAATGCAGTCATATCAAGTGTGTGCTAGCAGTCGATTCCAGTGTATGAAGACAGTCGATCCGACTGTTAGACCACACTCAGATCGAGTGTTTCGACACACTTGATCCGACTGCTCATCCTCTCTACAGTGCGTCTCCTCACAGAATCACAGCCTCCGGCCTGGAGTTGTCTTAATTGGTCATTCAAACGATGCTCTCCAGTGTATTACTGTTCTTCAGCTGACCATTTCGAAGCTATATCCGCAGGTACACGTAGTTTCTCGCAGTAAATTCCTCCCTTGGCCTAGTATCTCCTAGACAAACGCTTCAACAGAGATGGACCCTTGGCCGTAGTTCTCTCGACCTGCGGCCACGTCCCACACCAATAATCCTCCGAGCCCGAGCATAAATACATCCATTTCCCTGTCATCCAAACCAGCATTCCTCAAATCTTCCCTCTCGTCCGCTGTGCCGAGTCTTGCTTTCCCCTCCACTGACGCTCTCAAAAGTCATCAGTATGAATTCTGTCCTTCAATTCACTGTTCTGGATGTACTAGGCTCATCTTGGGTGCCTCTCAACCTATGGGCTACTAGCGGTCATCGATGTCAATTCCCTGCCTCCTTTTTGGTTTAGGTTGCTTCTTTAAACCATTTTCATCCTCCTCCAACATTGCAATTACCCGCTTCAATACAAATCCGACTCTTGGCAAACAGTTCGGCATCTAGGCCAAGATTCTGTCCAATAGTTCTCGCGCCTGAGTGATTTCTTTGGATACTGTATGCCTCCCCATTCGTTGTTCCTGATCCTCCACGACTTTTCTCGCTCATTTCATTCTCTGTCTTGATCCACTTTTTTCGCACGTACGTACTGTATCATGATGTTACAAATATTTCACCACTTAACGGACCAGCTGCGGGAGCGAAGCGAGGGCGATCGGGCTATGTTTAACTTGAAAGCTGTGTCTGTCCAACTAAGTTTCCATCAAGCTGCGCGTTGGTCACCCGACGTTGAGAAAGGAGCAGAACAACAGAGAGAAGGAGATGGGGATGAGCTCTATGGGGATTAAACCAAAGAGGTGCAAACGAAAGTCGGTCTTTTCGTTAAAGAAACAGTGGATCAGTTTGGCTGTAGCTAGCAGACAAACACCGCCCACCTCTTTCTCTGGTCCACCGTCATCCGTTTTCCACAGCTCCTACCCGCAGCTAGGCTCGTAACCAGCCTGCCTACGAGAAGCAACACATTGGGCGAGCCAGTTGCCGTAGGCTAGCCTAACCCGCAGCCGCACATTGCTGTAGCTGCTCAAAAACTCAACCTCATCGTGGTAGCTGTCTCCCCGGTCTTTCCTCTGCTGAGGCGCTGAAATCGCGTCGCTTGCCTTTCCAACCAGCAGTGAAGAGACTCGGGCATTCTTATAGCAGCTACCGCCGACAGATCTCTCTGACTCGGTGACCTTGCCATCTAGCGTATAGCTTTTACCCACCGCCACCTCATTGGCCTTAAACCCGGGAAGCGAGCTGGGTACTAACGCTTCGATTGATAACTATCATGGCTGCGCCTTTTGTCTACGTTCCCGAAGCATCGCCCTCTGTGCCGCAAAATCCATTCTATTCAACACACCAGGCGGGCCAGTCGCCTTTCCTACCTCCCGCTGCACTCTTCTATCCCTCTTCTCAGTATTCAGCTCCAGGTACTCTCAATTCCAATAGCGTGTTATGGTCGGAGAACGCGCCCCAGTACGAGTCGGCATACACAGCCTCATGGGCGCCCCTTTCCAAGCGCCGGCACACGACTTCGTGGCACGGTCCAGCCCCAGCGGTGCCCAATCCTTCTTTCCTTCAGCCCACCGCACCGGCTTTCGTGCACAGCCAGTCTGCTTACTTCACGCCTGGGCACAGACGCTCGCATTCATGGGGTGCAGCTGGCGCGCCGCCCCCGCCTTCGTGGGCGAACAGCGCCAACCCGTATCTTCCCAACGCCCTGCAGACTCCGCTCCAGGTGCATCCCTGGCTCAACGGCAATGCGCCATCGCCCATCTTCCACTTCGACCTCGCACCCCTCCAGTTCGCACCGCTGCGTCTTGTCAGCGCGAACCCACCGCAGACCGCCGTCCTTAGCGCGGCGGAGATCCGCGAACCAGCGTTCCACCCACCGTTGACCTCGTTGCGGATCTTGCACCCGCGCATCCCGTTCTGGCCCATAGACCTCGCGTTGCCCACGGAGCTCGCCGCGCAGGGGCCGCTGCCGATTTCGCTGGGAGATGTCCTCGTGTCGTTGCACCGCGCACTGCATGAACGCATCTCGCATGCTGACTGGGAGACCCTGGCCAAAGAGGACGCGCAGGCGGTGACGAAGGCGTTCACACACAGGTGCTGCGCAGAGGCGATAAGGAGCAGGGTGCCGCCGCCCCACTTGAGGGATCGCGAAGTTGCGGAAAGGAATCAGGGCGTCAAGAGGGTGGATTTCTTACTGGGGAAGACTGTGTTCAAGGGCCTTGTAAGGGCGCCTGGAGATCCGGAGGGATGTGTGCGTATGGTGACTGCGTGAAATCTGACCTAGACTGCCGTTTCCTCGTTTCCCCGATTAGGCTTCCCATTTGACTGTTGGCGGACTTGCTCTCGAACAAAAATTTGAAAGCCATCTACTTCACGTGAGTAGCTAAACGCAACGGACAGCCTATCCTTCCTATGTTCTCCATGTTACTTCCGTCCTGTGTTCTCTTCGTTTTCGCTGTTTTTTAAGTAATCAGATTGATTTACAATGACAGTAATAATCTCTGATTTGCGTTGAGCGGCTGGCGGCCTGAGCCCAAGTTTCACCGAACCACGAGGCACACAGATACCTTTGTGAGCGAATAGAGTATAGAGTAGTTTACAAGACCGGGCCAACATCATAAAATTTTTATAGAGGCGCAGGACAGAACTCGGATCCAACCAATGCATTTAAAAAGAAAGGAAAAGAACAATAGTGATACAGATCAAAGTTTTATTGACTGTCATAAATTTTTTGTTTTTGGAGTCTGACTACGGGAGACTAAGCCTTGGGCGATTTTCCTTTTTGGGAAGCGCGAAAAAAAATTCGGTGCTTGCCATTATTTTTAGGAGTTGCAGTAAATTCATAACAAGCTTTATCTTAAGAATTACCGACGCCTCCCCACGCACATCTTGTGGCAGATCAAGCAGGTCGTGACGATTGACGGCAAGCAGCACATCGACCGTTGCAACAATTTTGGCAACCGCGGCGCTGCGCGCATCTGGACGTCGTTCATGGGCGCGTCAATTGGATTGCCAACAGCCTCGGTATCGAGAGCTTGGTCTACATTAATGACACTTTTGGCGCCGGCCTCGCCGTCGACGTGAGTTATTGCCTTCCATACGACGAATTCTCCCACGCACCCCAAACGCGAACATTGTGCCTCTGGGACGACATCGGCCTGAATCACGAACGGGAAGCAGCTTTGGGGAGCTCACCGTCATCGGCTTCGAAGTTGACCCCAACGCAATGACGTTCACGATGTCAGAACTCAGGCGTGCCGAGCTTCCAGCTGTCACGAGCTACCGAGAAACCCAATCACCGCGGCATTCAAAAATACGAACCATCTATTGAACATGACGGTGAGCAGCAGCAGATGGAGACATGTGAGATACATACCTCGTATGATCAACCACCGTCCCAAAGAAGGAAGGATACCAAAATATGAAAGATGGTGGTAAGTACCATGAATGAGGATGGGCAAGAAGAACACACACGGAGGGATTCTGGCAGAAGGATTATGCGATGATACAGCAATATACTGTAACGATTTGTAACGCGTAACGGAGGGCCGTTTCTGCTTACAAATCTGCCTTTTATGGTAAGTGATGGCAAGAAAATTACTATAAAAGGCAGGTGCCCACGCCGTTTCAGGTGTAACAGCTGGTTTTGCGTTTCAGTCATACAGACACGGCGACCTCGGGTGAGGCTAAGTGCGGCGTCCGGCGGTGATGCAGTCAAGCGGTGTCGCCTTGTCATGTAGATAGACTACGGCGCTGATTAGTACACGACGCAGGGAGAGCCAAACACATACCTCAGCCCCAACTTCGGAAGACAGTGGTCAAGGAAGGAACCCACTAGATAAGAAGATCGAAAATTTGGTAGGCATGGGAGAAAGACAGGCCGAAGAAAAACAATGTCAGCAAAGCAAAGTATGAAAAACCGTACCTTTAGCAGAGCTCCGAGGTATTGTGGATGCCAAGGAGGACCGGAATTCATTGGAGTTGAAAATGAACCGTGGGGGGAAATGGATGGAGGTGAGTGAGAGGACATGGAGGGAAGAAAGAAAGGTATGTCACCGCCTACGGGAAAAGATGGTTGGTTTTGATGTACGGGTGACAGCTGTCTCGGCTCGCGGGGAACCGAAGTTGGCCGCGTCTCGGGTATTTGCGCCTGTGTGTATGTTACGGGACATTAGGGCAGGCTTTGGCCGCCCTTAGACAAAGCACCATCGGTTTATTGTCAGTCCGATGGTGCTTTGTCAGTCGCTATTTTTCTTATAACTGGTTGAGAAGTACTGGAATCACATCTCGCAAGTCCTGTGCCTTAAATAGAGATGGAATCATGGCTTACTTCCCGTGTTATTTGCAGATCTGTTGAGAAGTGTTGGGAAATGTCAACCAAATGTCAACATTTCCCAACAATTGGCGCCATTCCAAAATTCTCAACAAATGGCAAGAAAATGTGAACAATTTGCAAAAGGGGTTTTTCCTGATGGAGCCCTACCTCGAAGCTCGGAACCCTCCCATTATCCCCGGCCTGAAGCCAACTCCATTCTTTGCCTAGAGCCTGTAAAGTTTATGCTCGGGGCTCGCCGCTCGTCGATGCAGCTCGACGGCTTGATGCTGAGGCCTGCGGCCACCTAATGCACTGTGAAAAGCCACCAGTGGTGCGGGAAGTCCCCAGGATGTGTCTTGGCACAACTGATTTTTTTTTTCTCAGGTGCTTGGAACCAAGCATTCTCTGAGCATTACCCAGGCGACAGAGCAGACACGTGGACAGCATGGTTTTAATTTATTCCTGGGCCTCGTGTACCAGAGTCGATGTGCATGATAAACAATGCTTCAATTTCATTGCATCTTCGGACTTTTTCGATGTAGGTTGTCACAGCCACACCGCCGCTTGCCTTTTCCCGCCACTAGACCTCTTTAGTTCTCGTCTCCCAGCACGCCGCCGAGCCAGGAACCCACTCCTACCACCATCCAAATAGCTTCATTGGGGACACGGCCTGAGTGCAGTAGTGGGTTGGCGGCACCGCGGCAACGCCGACGAGGGTCGGCGGACTCGGAGGCGTGCCGCACGACAAGGCAGACCCGCCTCTTTGCTAGCGGCTCGGGACACTGCTGATAAGTAAACGGCTTCACTCCCAGCACAGTGCTCGGCGCCTTGCCGCACCACCGGCTTCGACGCGGGTGTCAGAGAAAGGCGGATGGTCGGTGTCCATTTGAAGTTCTTTAGTGTCGCACGATGTACTCCATAGTAGTCAATGAACATTTTTACAGCCTCCTGACACTGGAGCCCGACGGGCTGCGCAGAAATCCCGGCGCCGCCGGCGCCCCCGTGTCGCACGATGTACTCCATAGTAGTCAATGAACATTTTTACAGCCTCCCGACACTGGAGCCCGACGGGCTGCGCAGAAATCCCGGCGCTGCCGCGCGCCCCACAATAGTGTGTCCGTTCAGGAAGTTCACCCAGGAGTTCACCAAGTTCACCGAGTTCACCAAGTTTCTGGGACGAGGTGAACTTCCTGACTCACGGATTTACTGCCATAGAGACTATTAACAAAAAAAGTTCTGCAACATCAACCCATAAATGATCGAGAAATGTCGGAATTGTAGGTATAATTGGCCCGGTGGGAAGGACGGTGGAATTTTTGAAGACAGCCAAAAACACAGGAAGCCGGAGTGTAACAAGTTTGCAATTGGGTGTTGCATGCTGAGACAGTGGGGGGAGTTGTTGATGCCGTGGAGAAGCCGTGAATGCGTGGGACGAGATATTTTTAGCTTGATTATTGGCTCAACTAACTCCCAAGGGAGGTTGTTGAAACGAATTGGGGTTGATTGCAGAGTTGAAAAATGGCCTGGGAAGATTCCAACCAGGAGGTCTTGCTGGGAGGATAGCCAGCAAAATTTGGGTTCAAACTGTTGCTTCAGATTAATTTTGACGGCCCTGGTGCTTTTGAAAAGAAGCTCAGGGCTCCCACTGTGAAATCATTTCAAGCCGGATTTTGACGAGGTCTTGCTGGGAGGATAGCCAGCAAAATTTGGGTTCAAACTGTCGCTTCAGATTTATTTTGATGGCCCTGGTGCTTTTGAAAAGGAGCTCAGGGCTCTCCATGCCAATCCAAACAAATGCAGGCCATCACCAAACAATGTGCCGAGATTTTGCACCAAAAAAGTGTTTTGACCACTGTGCAATTATTTCAAGCCGGATTTTGATGGGGTCTTGCTGGGAGGATAGCGAAAGAAATTTGGGTTCAAACTGTCGCTTCAGATTTATTTTGATGGCCCTGGTGCTTTTGAAAAGGAGCTCAGGGCTCTCCATGTCAATCCAAACAAATGCAGGCTGTCACCAAACAATGTGACGAGATTTTGCACCAAAACAGTGTTTTGACCACTGTGCAATCATTTCAAGCTGGATTTTGACAGGTCTTGCTGGGAGGATAGCCAGCAAAATTTGGGTTCAAACTGTTGCTTCAGATTTATTTTGACGGCCCTGGTGTTTTTGAATAGGGGCTCAGGGCTCTCCATGCCAATCCAACCAAATGCAGGCCGTCACCAAACAATGTGCTGAGACTTTGCACCAAAAAGTGTTGTGACCACTGTGCAACCATTTCAAGCCGGATTTTGATGGGGTCTTGCTGGGAGGATAGCCAGCAAAATTTGGGTTCAACCTGTCGCTTCAGATTTATTTTGACGGCCCTGGTGCTTTTGAAAAGAAGCTCAGGGCTCTCCATATCAATCCAACCAAATGCAAAACATGTGTCAGCTTCGTGAACAATGCCCCCAAACTTGCGCGGCTCGATCGAGATCTCCAGCAGGTTCTTGAAATTGCTAAAGCACTACTTACACGAGAAACTGTAAAGCATGCGGCCCCTGCACAGTCTTAAAAAGTCTGGCGCGCTCGACTTGCCATAGCCCATTTGATACACAAGTTTCCATCCCTGTTCAAGTCAACTTACTCGGCTCGATATTGAGCCTCGTAAAACATGAGGGATGTGTAAGGTAATGACACGACTTACAGACAAGTTGTCGGGAGGATGGTCGTGGCGTGAAAGCCGGAGGCGGATCCGACGGGTGCGGATCAACCACAACAGAGACAAAGGGATGACTGATCTCTCACCGCCCGTTTATTTTCGCGGGTTCTCTGTTTCTTTTCGGCGTTTTAAGGGTCATCGACGTCAAATTGAAAGAGACACCTGTGTTCTCAACGGGGCCGTTGAATTCTCATAGAGCCCACGACACACTAGAGGCTCGGAGTACGGAACACAACTCCTGAGCTTTGCAGGTGTCGGCGGGTCGTTTGGAAAATATCAAATCCGAGGGAGGGTAACCATGGGTGCATAGCCAAAAAAACAAGAAGTACGAGGCAGGGACCGGCCCAGAATCGAACCTGGGACCCTCCACATTCCGACTTATTACAAATTTCAACGTCAACATGTTTCACGGTTCTGATGTTCGGTCTCGTCTTGTGTTAGAATCAAAATGCAAACTGGTGATCAGGCGGGCGAAAGTAACCTTGGACTCGTGGTATGCAACACTTCTAGGACCAATATGAGTGATTCTACAGAGGGAAAAAATCCTCACAGTCGACCAGTGATATCTCTCGTTCGCCGCATGACTTGGGCGACAAAGACAGAAGCAGCCCTTGTAACAGATGCTCCGACCGTCCGTGACATGAGGACTTTGCCGGAGGTCTTCACAGCCTCTGCCACTACCCAGAATCCGATTAGCCCACATGCCTCGCCACGTACCAGCGGTCAGGCTGCGATGCACTTTTCTCCCTCTGTTGTGATGCAGGAAAACGTATTCCTGACGTCTATCCACCGCCCCTCAAGGTCCCATTCTGTCACCTCTCTTCTCCCAGCAGAAATGCAAGAGAACATCTGCCCCCAGCCAGGCTCATCTCCTTCACCTGTCGCCCATCTGCGTCCCAGAACCGATATTCCGGCTCACCACCGAAGGGCCGATGTCCCTCGAGCTAGCCTTGTCAAGATCGGCTCTCTCGGAGTCGAAAGGCTTGCAGATAGCCCGTCTTCACGAGTGCAGTTGCTGCAGGCAAACGGTCCACGCAATGCGGGGTATGTAATGAGCGCGAGCATCCTCACACGCGCTCCGGCACAACCCTCACCCCTCACGACGTATTCTGCGACGGCGTCGGAGCTTGCATCCTAGCGTACACGCTCATATCGGAAGTACAGTAGTTGGAATCTCCACTCTTGGACCTAAGCTGATAAGCGCACTCCCAGCCAAATTTATCTACAGTCCCCTGCACAAGTCTCCGAGGTTTCTCCAAGATCAGTTCCATCAGACTTGGCGACTCGGGCTCAGGGCGAAGGTTGTATTTCTGCACCGGTAAACATAGGGGTTTTTATGAGAATACTACTCGGCCACCTTAACCCTGATATTGCAGTCCACGAAACATTATTTCCGGAAATCTGGGATCTCTGACTAGTTTTCTAGAACTGTATAAAATTCACAAGCTCTGAGCTGAGTTTGAACCAGGCTTGTGTTTGGAGTGTCTGCCATATTTCAGTGTCAAATTGTGATCTCGGCACGGTTACGATTCTGGATCTCGACTCCGTAGCATTTGTTCGGTTTTAGACTCCTTGCTGGAAGGATTTGATTCATAAATTTGGACAAGTATCCTTCTTTTTGTGGCGAACCGCAGGGCCGGCACGAGAGTGTCTATGTCGCACGCATACCTCCCATAATGTAAATGGACTCGGGATCCGTACCTCCGCATGACAGCAGTATGTTGCATACTCCTACATGGTCACGTCGACAGGGAGACAGGAACAAATCTCTTACAGCCCAATGCCGACTGAAAATGTGATACTTAGCTTTCGGGGCAAGGGGGTGGCACGGAGGCGAGAAATGATACATTGCCGAAAAAGAATTGCCCCAGGCTCCCTGATCAAGAATATATCGGTCTCATGTCGCGGGGGGGGGGGGGGGGGGGGGGGGGGGGGTCTTCGAGGTGGTAGAGGCCAATCTTTCCAAAAATAATAAATATTTTTTCTGAATTTTTTTGGAAAAACGCGAAATCATGAAATTTTGGTCTCAGGACTAGAAAATGGGAAATATAAAGAATTGAACCATGTCAAAATATATAGCGCACCTTGTCTGAAAGAATGGCGTTGTTTGCTCAATTCTCATCCATTTTCCTCGGAATAAGAACTTACACCAGGTTTCGAAGGCATTGAAATGGGAAGGAAGACCGAGATAAAGGAACGAGCAGACGCGAAGCTCGCGTTGCTTGGCACTGTTTGAGAATTGATTGACGTTCATCGCCACTGATCGCGCTTTTGCAGTCGACCCGACACCTCTTCTTACAGACATTCAATACCTTGAAAATTTATTCTAGTCATCATGGATGGCAAATCCAGGACGTATTCCAACCTGCATGGTTGAGGGAACGGTTGGCGCTAAGCTCTGGTTCGTGGATTGATGCCAGAATTGGGCATTGAAGACTTCCCGTCACATTGAGAAAGATGACTGCACGCCACCAGCATATGTCTTCAAGAGGTTCGAATAAAACTTGGAAAACTGTAGACACTCTGCGGGCTGAGTTTCTGGTCCATAATTGTACGGAAGCATGTCTGATACTATGTACAGTCTGAAGCTTCTGCGGCTGGGCTGGTATCGAGTTTGATCTTCCTTTCATCCAGTGAACTTCATGAGTGCAACTTGCTTCTTAATATTCGATCCCGCTCCCAGAAAGAAAGGCTCTCTTACCACCCGATGATGCTAGCAAGGCTCCCCGGTTGTCTTTCGAGACCTCCACTCCAAGTGTTAGTTTTCCAATTGCACTGCTTCAGAGCGAGAAGGACCAAATTGTTCGCGAATTCCGGGAATCTACCGACAATGCGTCGTTGAAACAATATGAGTGCTCGTTTTGTGGTAATTTTGAACATGCCAATTTGATCAAAATGAAATCCGTCGACAGGCTTGATATCTCCCTTCTCAATGAAGCCGTTCAAGAATTTCAAAAGTTGTGGGGACAACCCCAAATCGAACCGTTCAACCCTTCCACCATTATCAGTGGTTCGTACGTGCTTTGCCACCTTTGTAAATCTTCTGTCAGTAAAAATGCTTTTCGTTCAATCCCACTGCGCAGCTATGCGAATGGTCTTTGGATCGGCACAGTTCCGGAAGAACCCCGAGACTTGACATTCCTTGAAGAACAGTGCATTGCCCAGGTTCGAGCAACGAAATGTATGTATAAACTTGCATTGGGTCCCTCCGGTCAATTTGCTGCGTGAGGGAATGTCTGTATTTTACCTCAAGACTCGGCTTCCTTTTTTTCTGCCATGCTTGCTCCCTTGTCTCAGTTGCGAGACGAAATCTGTGTCATTCTCGTCGGCTCACCTGATGCGGAAGTAACGCAGGACATACTTCGAAAGTCGCCTCTCTTAGTACGCCGAGAAAAATTGAAAAAAGTGTTATTCTGGTTGATTGCACATAACCCACTGTACAAGGATCTTGACAAGCAGGCTGTGATCGACAATTTGGAAGAATACCCCATGGCCGATTCTCCTCTTGCAACACGCGATATTTTGCGGACAAACTCTGCCAACAATCAAGGGTCATCGTATACTCTTACTCAGATCAAGCCAATGCTGAATCATTCGAGAACTCAGACACGTTTGAGCTCACTTCGACGACACTTGTAGACGCAGACAATATTGAGAGCACATACAAACAGAGAAAACTAGCTGCACTCCAGCGGTTAAAGAAACAGGAGGCAAGTTTTGTGAAATTCCCCTCAGGAAACACGCCCTTGTCAGCGTCAAAGAATCCGAGAGTTTTCGGATGGCTGTGGCCCACACTTTTTCCATATGGTGTTGGAATGATGGACAAGAATGTTGATGTCTTTGCCCGTGACTTGGACTTCCGCGATGTTGATACTTTGACGCACATTCAACACTTATTGACAATTGTCGATCGACGGTTTCAGGTCCACAAGTCATTCATATTTGTCATGAATAATATTATGCGGTGTCGGCAGTCATCCTTCAAATGTCGCCTTGCTACAAATCGGTCATGTTTTCCAGTTGTAAAGGAGCTCATTCAGCAGGTTGACACAGAGACCATGGACAGTTATCAAGCGAAGTTGGAGCAAAATGCGTTTGCGAAACCAGATACCGAAGGCGAGAAAGCAGCGGCCAAGCTGATGAAATACCTTAGTTATGTATCTAATCATATCCCGGGGTCCGTTGGCGACGTGAACAGCATGAAACAGCCACTTCACAGCAAGATAATATGAGATGGCTTGCCGCATATTTTTGGGACTGTAAATCCGGCCGAGTCTCATGATGTGCGGAATCGGCGTCAGGGAAGAAAACTCACCCCCAAAACATTTCAACTGCCCTGCAAGCGTCTTCCTCCCGGGCAAAGACGACGGTGCCAAAACCCCGTGAGCGACCGTCATGGTCGAGGGCAACGTCTGCGCAGAGAATGGGACCCGCCTGGCGGAAGGTGTCCTTTAGATCCTGCCATTGGATGTGGAATAGTAGCTGGTACAGTTATATGTCAGCCACGACATTCAAAGAGATCCAAAGAAACCGACATTTTCTACAAATACCGGTGGCACATAATCGTCCCCCATGGTGTCAGTGATCTGGACCTTTAGGAAGCGCCCATGCCACAGGTAGCCACTGAACAGGTTGACTGTGCGCTGAGCGCCATTCCTGGTGGCCAGTAGAACGGTTCCGCAACAGCTGTTGGCTGTGATGGAGACATCGGCACGCAGGACAGTGATGAAATATGAACTAGGAGAACTGACCGTTAGACTGCGTCAATGTCTGTAAAGGTCATTGCACCCTCATCAAAGAATCCACACACATTCGCATTCGTATGAGTATTGATGGCAATTATTTGTTGCTTAGTAAGCAATATTCGCGAATATTCACGAATACGTTTTATTCGCAGCTGCCAACTAAAAACAGTTGGTATTTGTGAGTTATTTGGAATTCATGTTGTGTAAACAGGTACATGGGACATATTTCAGGTTGTCTTGCCAGTTCAATTCACTTGAGGTACCATTCAGGTGCTGATCTTGTATTGTTACTTGTTCCTTGGGGCCCTAACAAACGTCAACATCTGACCTGCCAAGACAACCTGTCACAGATTTGTGCTCTAACCCTCAGATTTACAATGGCAGCTGCTGAGAATCTCTTCTATCTTGTATTTCTTAGTCAAAATACATTTGCAGGAAACAAATTGAACATGGCTGGGCCAAACGAATATTCAATGAATATTTGCCCCTACCGAGATCACCATTCGCATTCGCGCGAATAGCACAGCCACAGCCATTCGCGAATATGAATATTCACTATTTGCGAGTGCATATTCACGAATATTCGTGATATTTGCCACTCGTGGTATTCTCTACCCGAAATGGTCAAGTTGGGACGAGTTAGTTTAGGAACAAAGCTGGGTAGCCCTCGACAAGGCGATTCCAGCGGTACTAAGATCGTCGTGTTCGGTGCAGTGGTTGTTGAGTTATGGACCGCTGGAGATTCCCCCTCAAAAGCACAAAAAGTCACGAAAAGTCACGCGGCCAACTTTTCTGAAAACGGCAATAATGAGGTTCTATGAAAGATTTAAGTGAAAATAATGGGATTTTCAGCATTTCTGGGAAAATGCATAAAACACCTTTTTGGTCCGTCTGGCACGCCTGTTGTTTTTTTTCGGCCGCCACATTGGAATGATTAGGTAATACAACACGTGACCTCTTTTCTGACCATTTCCTCGTCTGTTTGGCACCTTTAAACCACCAGTATGACTCGTCCATCCAAATCCAAGGAGACTAAACGTGAAAATGCTGCAAAGGCAGCTGCTGCAAGAAGAAAACCTCGCATTTCAGAGCCTATTCCTGCTACCACCCCGGAAAATCCCTCCACCCCAGAACCAGCCAGTGACCTTGCTCATCAAGAAACATTTCCAGGAATGCATTGGAGGTGAAGAAGATGTTGAATTAGCCACAGAATCTGCTCTCAACTCATTCACAAAATTCTTGGTGGATGCCAAATTGCTGCACAGAAGGCAGAGCGCCAACGTGAACAGGCAGGTGGCCGGAAGAGGAAACGGGGACCTTATACTGGCAAGTCAAAACAAATCTAGTGGCGCAACAAAAAGATTACAGAGAGCCTCAAGAAAAAGGGATTCATCAATCTGACCGATTTTTTTTGAAGAAGGCTCCTCAGGAAACCAAAAATTTAGGTCCAGAAAAAGAGCAGACTTCTGAAGTTGAAGAAGCCGAGATCCCAGATAATATGACAGATAAAGAGGAGGAAGAAATGGCAAGATTTCGGTCCAAAGAAATAAACTGCTCGAAAATTTGCATCCTTTACAGCTGCCTCTAGAGCCCGTTCTTCCAGCACTATCACAACCCATCCCTCCTGAGGAAAAATGCATGGACCCAGTGAATCTCCCCCATGTACATCTTAAAGGGATGCTACCTTTGAAATTTTTAAAACTAACGACAATTGCGCTCAGAACAGCAGAGAAGGAAAATTTTCAAACTCCGCGCGCAGCCCTTGCACAGCATCCGAGAACTACCAGTCTGCCTACGGCAACGTGCTTGCACGAAGATCTGCCGTCCATGGCAGACTGGTGACGAGTCCATGTTCCTCCTGCTCTCGTCGGATTTCGCACTCGCTGCCCTTGGGTCGCGGGTGCATTGTATACCGTCGTTCCTACCGCACCCCTCATGCCCATCGCGGAGGACGAGCACACCGGCGGGGACGCGCCTTCCTGGTATGCAATTACACGTGGCCTCTATGTCGGCATCACCCTCAGCAACGCTCTCGCGGTCAGCGCCGTTGTCGGCGTCTGCGGCAGCAGCATGAAGGGCTACACCACTCAAGCCTTTGCACTCGCAGCCTTCAACGAGCTGCTCGCCTACAATATGGTGGCCGTGATCGCCCAGCAATGATGAACAGCAAGTTTTCACGCGTTCTTCTCGTGTTTCGTGTGCTTATCAATTTTAGATCTCCCCTTCCTGCCCCCAAATGACTCTGACCCCGTATTCCAGTCGTATTGTCGCGTAGTTCGTAGTTCACCGTGTACTGCCGTAGTATCTGATGAGAAATGACTTTGATGTGGCATATCATGTCAGTAACGTAACATAACAAAAATCATACTGTACCCTGATAAACCATCTACGGATCAAAACCCAAATGAGCAGATCTACAACTCTTGTGCTTCTTCCCACCAGATCTCTTTCCAGATCTCTCTCCCCATACGGCCCTTTCCTTGCCCTTCAACTTCAAGGCTTCAACCGACCCCAGCTCGGGTCTCAGCCGCCTGCATTCTGATCGCTCTTGACATTGTTCTGATTGTTCTTCTGATTCATTTTCTCAGGGCTGGGGCACTCCAACTTCCTTCTCCGTGCGCATTTATTGCCCACTTTTTTTTCGCAATCCATGACAGCCCTCGATAGCTCAGATGAGTACAACGACGAGGCGATCGTCAATCTCATTGCCAGCCTTGACCTAGCCAGCCTCGACCTATGAGACGGCCCTTCGTCGCCCGCCACGCCTCCGCCTCGCACTCCATCGCCTAACCCTCCCGCCTATAGGGCCAGCGCTCCTCGCACCCTTCCCTCTGCCAATCTACGCAGGTATTCCCCCCCCACCACTGCAACATACTACTATGAATCCCCCACGAGGTCTGGGTACACCACGCAATGGTACTCGGGCTTCTTTTGTACTCTCAAGAGACTTTTGTTGACGATCATACAGGTCCCGCGCAGGCATTGCGACTCAAGGGGTCGTCTGTGCCAGTGTCCACACTGTTGAGCGCGCCACTTCCTTCCCAAAGACCAAGAAGAAGGCGTATGTCGTCTTCTGCGGCCTACGCTGCGGCGTCGTCTTGACTTGGTACGCACCTACTCCATCGCATAATAGTTCCCATCTCACCTCTACTGTTCAGGCCTGAAGCTCGAGCGCTCGTGCATAACGTCCGAAACTGTACAGTGGCGCTCTAAATAAATGCCGAGCCATGGTTTGACATCATTTCATCGTTAAATTCCTTCAAACAAAATTGTAGCATGAACATTCAGTGGTGCTAAGCTCGTTTGCATCGAAAAATCCATACCATACCTACTTCAATGTTGTGCAATAAAAATATTTGTGGTGTTCTGAAAAACCGACTTTGTGGGCTGGCATGCTATCGAAAATCGGTCAATGCAGCATGAAAGTACTTGAAAAATGAAGTATACTCACATTTTAGTTGACCCGATTTGATACTCATTTGAGCTCGCAATGGGCACTGCAAATCGGTCACTTTTGCTTTTTTGGGGGCATTTTCGCCCATTTTCGCCCAAAATGGCGAATTGAGAGCCTCCGTGTGAGCTCAAATGAGTATCAAATCGAGTCAACTAAAATATGAGTATACTTCATTTTTCAAGTACTTTCATGCTGCAATGACCGATTTTCGATAGCATGCCAGCCCACAAAGTCGGTTTTTCAGAACACCACAAATATTTTTATTGCACAACATTGAAGTAGGTATGGTATGGATTTTTCGATGCAAACGATCTTAGCACCACTGAATGTCCATGCTACAATTTTGTTTGAAGGAATTCGACCATGAAATGATGTCAAACCATGGCTCGGCATTTATTTAGAGCGCCACTGTATCTTTCGTAGTTATACATCGGTGTCTGACGCCAACACTGCATTCCAATACGCTCAAGCGCGATAACGATGACTTGCGACGACGATATTCACATCGCGCGCATCATAAGCTACCTGCGTAACCACACCATTGGGCAACACCGAGTATCTGCTTCGTTCAGCCAGGTCGTGTTTCAAGAAAGAATATACTGTATTATTTCGTTCAATTCGGCGGTCACGCGTCACGCCGACCTTTTTTTTATGGTGGCAATAATTTTTTCTCGATTTATCGGATTTTCTGGCGGAAGTACAAAATCACGTGACTGCCGAATTGAACGAAATAATACAGTATATATATATTTTTGGGCGGTAGCGACTTTTAGACGGCGATTACTATCAACCTCGCCGACAGCTCACAGCGGACACTAGGACAGTTACAAGGTCGATAGGATGTTGTAAGGTCTCTATGCAATCCGTTTGGAGGGTTTAGGGCGATGTGCGACGTGAATCGAGGTCTCTCGAATTTAGACAAGACAGGCCGCCGCTTCGCTCTGGCAATTCCAAGATGAAAAATCAGAGCCTGTGCATCGCTACGAGCCGTCTCGCTCCGTACAACGAACTACAATAGGCGTGGATTGTCCATGTCCCTTCTCACAGCGCGTGGACCCAGCATACAGCAGCCGCAGCCCCCGATCCCGGGGTCTCCTTCACCCGAAAACAACCCTAATAAAACCGACGGCACTGACCCCGACGGCGACGGCGCCAACGACCGGAATGATATCAACCCTGAACAAAGCTCGAGCGCCCCAATGCCCCCCAGGCGTGGGTACATCTTCAATTGATGCGACACCCACCTGCTGTTATTGGACCAGAAAAAGTGCTGCGACTGGCACGCACTCGGCACTGACGCGCAATCCCGATTTATGTCTGGGAGTGAGCTGGACCTTGGGCGTAAGAGTATGGGTAAAGCAGAGTATGAGTTATGGCAGATATATAAGTTAGGACAGAGGCGACTCTAGAAGAGAGGTAGGTAGGTACAGTGACGACAAAAAAGACCCTGCGGACGTTTTGTTGCGTCGCCGTTCCTGCACGGCGTGATCTTTCAGATTGTATTTACAGGTGAAAATGAATGTGAGGGTCCTAGGACCGGTAGTACTGCATCGAATTATGATATTATAGTGATCGTAGATTTTAGAGCACCAGGTACTGCGACCAGCGGCTGAGATGTTGCGCATCAAGGGTCAGCATTCGAGTATGACATGGTCGGCGTGAGCCCAGGCTCCTTCATCCGGTTTATCATTGAGAGTGAGTTTCTTTCGTCGCTTCGTGGAGGGAACGATGCTTGCTGCTGGCTGATTCACTGCGTTCCCACCCTATGTAGACGCACCCAGGTGTACGTTGTTCTACGTGCTGCGACATGTGTCGATCTGTGTCGATCTTCGGCTACGTCCGGCGATGTATGTGTACGCCGTGATGTCGGTGTACGTGCGGCTACGTCTGGCTACGCGGTGTCGGCTACGTATGTCTACGTGCGTCAACACCATAGACGCACGTAGACACACCTCCTCAATTTCATAAGGCAGATCTGGCCTCCATTTTCCTATTCTACTGGATCGGTCAGCTCATGACCATCCTCCCACTGTTTTATTGGTGAGCAATTAAATTTAGTGGCTCCGGATCTTCCTACATTTGTCTACATCGGTCTAAGTGCGTCGACATCGGTCTATGTCGGTCTACGTACGTGGACCGACGTAGACCGACGTCGACAAATGTAGACCAACTGTGTCTACATGATATAGACACAGGTAGGCAAACAGGTCTGCCTACCCCTCGTCTACGGGGGTAGATAGACCCTCTGTCTACGAGGGGTCGGAACGCAGTGATTCTCGTTTGAAGGGCCTGCTTGCGAGTGCACGGACAAATTGTCGGACGGCGTCAATTAAGCCGAGCCGGGGACATTAACGGAACGAGGGGAGAGGGGTGCGGGCATTAGGGTATAAGCTAGTAGTGGGTACTGTACTATTACGACCATTTGTTCACGCCATGTCACCCGTCACCTCAAAAGTTTACTGAGTTCGGTCTTCAAAATCCGACGGACCATGTCACCGACCGGCAAAAGTTGATTCGCCCCAATCATCACGCCGATCCCGTCACGACCAATGGAGCCGCAGGAGCCTCGAAAAATTTAACGCTGATCCGGGGGCATCTGTTTTCGCTCAGTATAATACCTTTGGGATTTTTTGGGCACTTGGCCCTCGCTTCCGTGCAAAATTGTCGGCTTCTTGCAATACGCGAAGAGGGACTGAACAGCTCTGAAACTGGGCGACTCCGAGAGTATTCAATTGCTGGGGGCTTCAAAAAAAAAAAAACATGTCTTAAATAAGTACCAGAGGAAATAGTTTCTTTTTACCCCCGCACCTTCACCAGAGACAAGTGGATTAGCCAAGGCAGAGCATGTGCGACCGACCCAAAAAAATTGCCGCGGAACTCTTCTTCTTGATTCCGCACACGTCCATCAACAGGTCCGCCACAAGGAAAAACCGCACTCGCCCAGGGTGGCCTTAAACGGGTTCAAAATGCCATTGTGGGGCACGGGGTTCAAAATTTCATTGTGGGGCATGATGTTCAAAATGACATTGTGGCGCATGGTCAGTTCCATTGTGGGGCACGGGGTTCAAAATGCCATTGCGAGGCACAGGGTTCAAAATGCCATTGTGGGGCATGGGGTTCAAAATGCCATTGTGGGGCACAGGATTCAAAATGACATTGTGGGGTTCAAAATGCCATTGCGAGGCACAGGGTTCAAAATGACATTGTGGGGCACGGGGTTCAAAATGCCATTGTGGGGAATGGGGATCAAAATGCCATTGTGGGGCACGGTGTTCAAAATGACATTGTGGAGCATGGTCAGTTCCATTGTGGGGCATGGGGTTCAAAATGCCATTGCGAGGCACAGGGTTCAAAATGCCATTGTGGGGCACTGCCATTGTGAGTCACAGGGTTCAAAAATGCCATTGTGGGGCATGGTCAGTTCCATTATGGGGCATGGGGTTCAAAATGCCATTGTGGGGAATGGGGATCAAAATGCCATTGTGGGGCACGGTGTTCAAAATGGCATTGTGGAGCATGGTCAGTTCCATTGTGGGGCACGGGGTTCAAAATGCCATTGCGAGGCACAGGGTTCAAAATGCCATTGTGGGGCATGGTGTTCAAAATGACATTGTGGGGCATGGTCAGTTCCTTCTGACATGAATACATGGTATGCAGGCTGCGCTATACGTGTTTTACTCTGCTCACGTGCTCACCTCCACGCGCGCGTTTGGGCTCGTTTTTTCAGTGCGCCGACCTGGTCTGCACCGGAGGCCACCTCCTCGGTTTATCAGTGCAGTGTATCTGTAGGTAGCATATTAATATATGACATGGGATTAGGCCTCTCCGAGGCGGGCGTTGAACCTTTAGGAATTTCTGGCATTATTTTGTTCATTATAGAATTGAAATAATTATTCTATGTGGCTCCCTGGCAGGGCACTGCTGAAGCCTTTGCCATTCCAAGAAAAATCCCAGCCACCAGATTTCGGTAGAGCCACAACACCGAGAATCTGAGAAAGCACAAGGACAGCCACATCCTTCTACTCTTTATTAAGTTCTGTCGAAAGCGTTCGGGGAATCCCGAAGTTGGGTGCAAGCAGATGTAGGCCATGTAGCGCCTCGACGGGACTGTTTCAAAATTTCAAAATTTCTCAACTCACTGGGCAGTGAATAGCATGCTCATGTACGATTTCAAATTTCCTTTGCTCTCAAGAGTCTTTTCTCCGTGCAGTTCAGCCTTCTGGTAAGATTTCTCCCAATTCTGCTTGAAACAGTGAAATATTGCAAAATCCACAAGGCTTGGATGAGGAATGCCCGACTCAAGTTACAAGCAGCACCCCGGGGTGCCGGATAGAGGTCTCCCGAATCATTGCCTTGTCGGGCGCAGTTGATAGGCGCTATGGGCGCTTAGACAAGGGCTTTTTGGAGACTCGGTGATATTCTCCGAGTCAAAGCAATTGACCCAGCAGGTTTTTGCGCTCACGTGCTGATGCCGCCGGCTTGCCAAATCTGGAAGTCTGGTAGCATTTGAGGTGGTTAAGGGTCTCCAAGGGTCTCTTACAGCAGTAGTCCAGTTTGCCTATTTCCTATTATATGGTTCCAGTATTTTCACGCTAAAAATCCCATTTAATGGCGGTAGAGAAAAAAGTAATGAGTCAATTGACAGGGGAGCCCCTAACTTTGCGATCGCGTGTAGAGGGCTCCGGTATTTAAGCCTCTATCAGTTACTTGCCCTACTATGAGTAGTCCTTGTCTGTTCTGATTTCGTAATCAGCTAGGGTCCTACGGGTGGGTTCGATCCCCGGGGTATGTTTTCTTCGCTCCACCTTTTTGATTAATGCACCGCTTTTTTCCGGCTTTCCGTCAAGTTGCCTATGTGCACAAATTTTGTTCCCGAGAGACACGGAAAGGTTACATAGGCAATCAAACATGTTCCCGACCTGGCTCGCGATTTGCTCGCAATCAGAACAGGATTTCATCTAAGGTACAAAAATCAATCAGAATCTATCGGAATCTGATATCCCATCGTGTTCTGCATGCGCCGCCTGCCCTCCTTGTCACCCGGTTTCGCCCAGGTAGTATCGCGTACGTGAGATGTGCCCTCGAATCTTCTAATGTCAGTTACCATTTGACTTACGTCCTTGCCTATATTGCGGGTGACCATGCTCGACATCCACAACTTATTCCTGTGTGGAATTTGAGCGCGGAACATAGCTGCAGCCTGTTCAAACTCGGTGGCTCGCTATGAAAGGTGGGCTGTGTATTCATCAAGCTGAATGCTGAGTTAGAATTCATTAATTGAATGCACTATAACACTTGCCTGCTCCTCATCATCGCTGTCATGGGCGTCGAAGGATGGAAAAAAATGACGTTGAATTTCCTCCATATCAGCAGAACTGCTGCCGCTGTCAGAATTCCGCCGCGCGCGCTTCCCAAGCAGGCTTGATGTGCTGAAGTCCAAATTCCGCCAACCGCCACCCCCAGCTAGAACTTTAGGATCTGCGGACCATGCATGGTCGTTGCCATCTGAGATACTCCCATCCGTTGGTTCAATATATTGTTCTTTTTCTTCGCCCCGAGGCACCAAGCAAGGATGACGATACAGCGGCAGTGTCCGACGACGAACTACCTCTGTCCAGAATCGCGGGGGAGGGTGGCCCACAGCATCAACAAGGTGCTTGCACAGATGGCAGCTGTTCAAAGGTTGTGAGCCGCATGTGCAGGTCCACGTATCGACACGAGTGATATATTTCTGATGAGCATCGGCGCTGAGGGTGCGCTCCTCGAGTTTGAGCCAGACTGATTTGAATTGTTTCTGGAAATGTGTGAGTGGTTTTGAACGGCCCAAACGATGTCCATCGCTCAGGACTTCGGCCCGAGCAAGATATGCTGGGGTAACTTTAGTGATAAGAATCCAGATAAGCTGATCGAGACGAGGTCGAAGGAGATTGTGTAGAAAACCATGCTTCAGCTGCTTCCAAAAATTCTCCACATTCATCGTGGTTCGTAGTCGAGAAAGGTAAGGAGAAGTCGAGCGAGCCCAGAGTTTCCACATCTTCGGTGCATACCAAGATGTCCAGAGATATCCCCATACTTCACGTAGTCCACGTTGAGTGCAGAACCTGTACATTTCATATACAGAATCCCGACGAATGTCGTCGGCGGATTTTGGGCCATCCTGGGTCGGAAAGAGGGGATGCTGACAGAAATGCTTTGTGAAGATGCGAAGGAGGGGCTTTCGGTGAGGAGCTGGGCAGAAGACGTAGAGGGGGTCAGCCAATTTAGTTTCCCCAGCCTCGAACATCCAGTCTGGACCGTCTTCCGCATCAGTGTCCAAGTCATTGTTTAAAAATTGCGCGACCTCCTCCAGAAGATCGCCCTCTAGCGAGTCTTCAGTGGATTCGGGATCTGGGACTTGATCGGTGTCTGCGCTCGAGTAATCCGGACGTGGAATAATAGCCCAAACAGTGCCATTCAGTCGCAGAGTCAAGGAAGGTTGAGTGTCGGAAGTGCGGGGTGCTACAGACACTGGGACACCATTAAATCGCACTCTGAGCTGATGAAATGCCTGGCTTGCAACGTAGGTGTCCTAGCATACAGTGTTAAGTCAAAGAAAAAGTTGTGGAATTACAGTAAGACTTGCAGGTTCAACTTCCTGGGATTGCGAAATGGGAACAAATTTCTCGTCAATCCAGCCGAACTCCGCATGTGCGGCAGCAACATCATAATGAGCAGGCACCCGCCGAGCGAGGCGAGTCTTGATCGCTCTCAAGGCATGCCAGAAGCAAAGCTGGTGCTTTGCATCGGGGTACTTGGCCAAGAATGCGTTGATTTCGGCCCAATCCTTGTCCGTGAGCGTAATGAGTGCGCGGACTTTCCACACAGTTCTAAAATGCGCAAGGAGTTCTTGGAGAAATTTCTCTTTACCTCCAGGAGCGCTGTGGCATTTGGAAGCGTGTTAACGTGTGAAGGATGGCGGTGATAGGATGCGACAGGATGTGACAGAACGTGTTACAGGACGTGTTATGTGGTCTTGTTACGCTACACGCTCTACTACTCTATTCGGGGAAGTGCCATGTGCCATCAGCACGTGTGCGCAAAAACCTGCTGGGTCAATAGCGTTTTGTTATTCTCCGCGTCCGAAAGTCTCCGAACGTCAACATACTAGCCCGAACATAAGCAGAAATGACTAACATCAACGGATGCTAGCCCGAACATGAAGCAGAAATGACTAATGACCAAAATTGAACTGAGAGAATATTTGCCTGCTGTGAATAAAACGGGCTGGCACACAGACATTTAAAACTAAAAGGATGAACAAATATATTCGCATTTTATTTATTTACTTTTGTGCTTCACCACTTCCTTTCCAATTTTTTCCTGTGATGACCGATGTTGGATGACTCAATTTTGTTTGTACTTATTGCAAAAGAGGCCGAAATCCAAGTTCTCCAGGGTAGCCAAACCTAAAGGTTCAGCAATGTCATTGATTTAGTTTATCTCGTTCGCGCTGCGAACAACAAACGAAACATGTTTAATCACCTGTGAACTCCACTGCCAGATAAATGCACCGACTCTACATGGAAGCTAAGTCCGGCTCTCAACATGGCGGAGGACCACGCAGCAAACCTCCCAAAATCAAAGAAGCGTAAGAGAATGACGCACGAAAAGGATGGGCTAGACGGTGTGTCCTTCACCTTCATCTTACCCATTCTGCTCTCCTTCCACCCCCCTACTCGCACTCATGAATTCATTCACCACGCAGACGATGACGTGGCGGTCGATTCTGACCTAGACAAGGAACCCAAGAGGCGGAGACGACTCCCACGAAAGGCACAGACCCGTTGGAGGCGACGACGAATGATGAGAAAGCAAAGAAAAGCAAGATCGATGAAATTGCAGGTTCGGGCACCGTCTTGTGTTTTGGATTGATTTACCGACCGAGATGTTAGCAAAAATGCGGTCGAGTCCGAAAGGGGCCGAGGTTTGGGAGAAGCTAGAGAAGCGATTCCGTAACGGAAACCAGGGATACCTGTTGGAGGATCCCGAAGCGCTCAGGGCGTGGGTGTGGCGGGACATGCTGCAGCACAGATTCTTCAGGATTGAAGACGTGCGCGTGCCGAATGAAGATGTGCATATCGTTCTGCTACTGTTTTCCTGGCACTGCGGCTGGTCCGCTCTGGGCCAAACGCAGAAGATCTTGGCCGTCGACGAGCTCTTCAGGACCATCGAAAGATGCTACAATATGATTTTACGGTGCCTGACGGTACAATTCCTCATCGACTATCCAAACTGTGCGCTGACATCTTCAGGTGTCCAAAGTAGGCAAGGTGATGTACCAAATCTCCCTGCTGGAGGAGGAAAAGTCTTGCGGGACAGCGAATTCAAGTGCCGTGACCGCGCGAGGGATTTGGTAGAACAAAGATCAATGAATAAAATAATTCTGTTATGCATCGTGCACTATGTTGCTCAAGGCCTATGTCCAAAATAACAAAGGCCATCAACGCCACAACTTGGCAGATTCAGATTTTTCATTTCACTTTCATATATGGTTTTCGAAGGCCGTCAACGTCGCAACTTGGCAGATTCAAATCTTTCATTTCACTTTCATAAATGGTTTTCGATGCTCATCTTTTCTCAAAAATATGTCAAGTTCACGATTTTCACCAGCGTCATCTCATATAACTTGACGTAGGACAGATTCAACATTTCATTTCGAGCTCCGGATGCAAAGTTTTTTTTTGGGTCGCATTTGGAGTCAGGTTCCCAGAAGTGCCGATTATGCAGGTGTGTACTACTCTTTTGCCGATGTTTTCTTTTAATATTTGACTGAAAATCGTTAAACTCAGTGTGGTATATGCCAAATCAAGCAGCCTCACCACTAAACGAGCGCACCTTGAGAAAAAGCAAGCGCCGGAATATCTTGCTGAGATCCAGAGGCGTGTATGGGAGAACAAGATGCCTTCTGCCTCGCTTGAAAAGTTGAAACAATCTCGGATGCTCGCAGCACAACGGATTCCTTTTTCGACCAAAGATCTCGCCAAAATGATTGTAAAACTCATTATCGCACAGGATCTGGTGTGTTTCATTATCCTTGTCTGTCTAAACGACAAATTTATTATATCTGTATACAGTCACTTAATCTCATCGAAAGCCGGGAGTTCCGTGATCTACTTCTCTTCTTACGCGAAACACTCAATGATCAAGATATTCCCCACCGAACCAAGCTCCGCTCTCTCATCATTGAAGAGTGGGTTGAGTACTGGGATGACCTGAAAACCGAACTGAAGGTGCGTATCTTTGCTATACATTTACATGTTCGAACCTCACTTCATTTTCTCCCAGTCTGCACTCGGTCGGTTGTGTTTCACTGCGGACATGTGGAGCAGTCTTGGAATGCACCCGTACCTTGCAATCACCGTGCACTGGTTGAGTCGTCAGCCAGATACTGGTCATGTGGTCCTTCGACAGGCCCTCCTTGCATTTCGCCGTGTTCGAGGGGCACATAGCGGTGCACGAATCTCACGGATCGTGATGGGAATCCTGGATGCAGCTGAAATCGTTGACCAGGTATTTTGTTTAAGTGTTTCTTCCGAGTGAAGAGTCCCCATTTAAGTACGGCAACAGGTCGATCACTTCACGATGGATAATGCATCAGTTAATGCGACTTTCATGACACATCTTCAACTCGCACTCGAGACCCACGGTCATCCTGACTTTGATACGACACACAACTTTGTTCGATGTTTTTCACACATTATCAATTTGTGTTCTCAGGCTGTGATCAAGAAAATGGAGGATGACGACGCACAGGGGGAACATCCGGCGACTGCTACAGATGATGCCGAGGAGGACGAGGATGCTGCGCTCTTGGCTCCCCGCGCAACTCGTCACACACGGAAGACTGGGCCGATTTATCGAGCACGGAGGATGGTGGGCTTTATCCGAAAATCCGGTCAGCATCGTGACCAGCTCTTGAATACTATCAAGGAGACCTTGTCAGGGCATGCAGTCAATGATCGCATGAGGCGATCTGCGCAGTCAAAAGCTTTGAAATGGAGACCACCAATTTCATCAGTGACATGGCACTTCGCCGTTCGAAGCAGTTTCGCGCGATCACTCCTAGGTCCAATGGATGATGTCAAGTGTGGGTTATATTCATCCACAGGAATGCCGTAAAGTTAATGGGTTGTTCGCCCTCCGGGATAGTTCTTTGCTGCAAAAGCAGACGATGCTGATAGTAACACAATTTCGTTCAACTTGCGCAGTGCGCCAATGACTGGATAAAGGACAAATGTCTTTCCGCGTCCAGCCCGACCATCAACATGCACAGGCGGTGGATTTTCCAGAGTAGAAATATGGATAATATGATCGTATATTGTCCGCTGAAACAGGATGAGAGGAGGAATAGGTTAGCCAAGATAATACACACTTGTTCAGCTGTAAGGCCGTCCTTGAAAGCACATAGATTGGTCGGATCCCCGGATCATCGAAGGCGCTCGGCATCAACTTCTTCCTGTCTTTCCGTTGGTTCTGGAAGTCCAATTTCTCCTAATGATTTGCCCAGTCCCTGTAGTAAAGTTTGGGCTGAAGTTCGAGAGAGGGTTCCGCATCGACCCAAAAGTTCGAAAGGGTTTCATGATCTAGTCCAGGAAGAGTGTCCTAACAACTTTCCTGCAGGATACGAGGATCCCACTCAGACTCTACCCAAAGCACCCCCTCCGTTGTGCGAAACAGATTGCGATCCGTCTTCCTGTGAGCAGTGTTCTGCCGTTGATTCCTGATGGAAGGAATATGCTGACACAGTAGACGATTTAATCTTGAGGTCTAACGTGCACAAGTGTATTAAGCCCATTGCCAGCACTGATCTCAGTAAACCTGTGGCAGCCCGCGCGAAAATCAGGCCCGAAGTTAGAGGGTGTTTACGCAAGGATGGTTCGTGTTTGGCCAGGTTCCCGAGGGAACTACATGCTCAGACCCACGTTGACTTAACAGATGGAGCCCTCACCGTCAAGAAGTTGGAACCCATGATCGATATGGTTACCCCTGAACTCACCTATTGTTTGCGTTGCAATACTGATGTTACCAGTCTGTTGTCGGGGACAGCCATAAAGGCTGTGGCTGCATATATCTCTGATTATGTCACGAAACCTAGTCTTAAATTGTATACTGTAGTATTTCATTCAAATCGACACTGGGTGTGTAAGGGTCGTTCTCGCATAAAAGAGCTGATTGGATCAGCTGCCAAAACGAGAAAAAAGGGTCTTTTATGAGATTCCAACCTGGGACGCTACGAAGGCACAGTCGTGCAAGTTATGCAGCATTAACCATTCAACCACAATATCAGCTGAATGGAAGCCTGCGCCCGCCAGTGTCATAGACCCCAAGCCCAAAAGGCAGTCGGGGAAGAATTAGAGCCAATTGGGTTATTCAGGCCCTGCACAGATTTCTACAGATTCAATAGATTCACAATAAATCGTGTACGTTAAAAGTGATGGGGTCCTGACAGTTGCCTCGACATCACTCCAGAAATTGCTCAAATACTCCCCAGGAATTTATCGTTATAGAAATTACCCAATGAGCTGAAACGGGTAGTATTCCCCGTATATTTGCTGGACATATTTTGGCCCAAAGTCCAGTGGAAGCAGCGCTACGATTACTGTAATATTGTTATTGACAATGAATTTCGACTCGGGACGAGAGTTCATCCTCAATTTGGCTGGTACCCGAGGTATGGACCTCCAAACCAGTTGCCAGTGGATACTGGCGGAAGATATTGAAGCACACGTTGGACATAGGGCGGCCGAATATAGGTGCCGAATACAGCAGCGGTGGGCCTACATCACATTTTGGGTGACGAGGATTCTAATTTTGTCTCACCCGCGTTCTCGATGCAAAAACATCTTCCCTCCGTTGGGGAACAGCGGCCATTCATCCGCTAAGTAACAAGCCAGTTAAAATAAGCATCGTGGAGAGCTAGCAACGCGCCGCACACTGCTTCATAAGTTTTCCGTATCACACCGAACAAATTCATTCAACTATCTTCTGCTGCTCATTTCTTCAGCCGCTGGTTCGTCCGAATTCTACGTTGTTGAGTCGCCTCCGCGCAGAAGATCCTCTGACTCCGCTCTACCAAATCTGAGGGGCCCATTTTCGAAATATCGAGAAACTTATCGGGATGCTGATCCTTCCAATGGGAAAGAAGATTGTCCCAAGAGGCATCGCATGACGAGTAATATGTCCTCCTGCAAATATCATTAAGATGAAATACTCAGAATGAAGAACTCTGCTCACGGGCACTCGCGACAGACAAAAGTTCCATCTCTTGCGTCATATAGCAGCGGTATATGCCTGATCCCACAAGTTGAGGGTGGTCTCAACCTGATAGAGGTGTGGACGCAGCTACCATAGCTAGTGCCGGAGCTTGTGGCGGGAATGGTTTGTGGAGGCACATGTGATCGAGTCCTTTCCCTTCCCAACACCGATATCCCGTTAACACGCAACCTGGCTCTGCTGCTCGATTCCGCCTCATATGGATGGAATCTTCGGGATGCACTGGACACCCGTAATCCGGGGAAACGAGGTTGTGCATGTGCCATGGTACAACTGTTCCTGATGCGCTGAAGGTTCGTTTGCTGTGCCATAATTTCGTGTGGAATGACCTGAGATAGTTCAAATACAACTGAGTACAACTCCTCAAGTAAAAGCCCCGGTGTGGGCGTGAAGTCCTACAGGAGTAATATTAGCCTCGATGAGTCTTGCAAACAATCATCCATACCAAATTCGGAAATTCGCTCAGAGGGAACATTGGGAAATCAGAGGAAGCACGGGGTGGATGGTAGCGTGCGGTATTTATGAGACGGGGCGTTCTGGGCCCGAGTTCCAGAGACGGAGATGGGAATTATAATCCGGCCCCGGATGTCAGCGGTTGTGGAACAGTCCAGCTCGGAGAGAAGGCTCGAATCCGACAAGTCCGCACCAATAGCGGAGTTGCGGCCGAGGCATGATGCGTCCAACAGCACGCGTTCGGCATCGCGCCATCTGTCTAGCAGATCAAGTCGTGTGAAAGAACGTGAACTGATGCTTTTGATTTCCATCCCCCTCGATGACATCCACCACGCCCGCCCTCTCCTGTCATCCTGGGCAGCAAGAATTGTCGGTTCCGCAGCCCGCAAAATCTGGGGATTAACTCAGGACGACCCCGACGACCCTCTCGATCGAGTTCAACTTCGCGCTAGTAGCAACGGTCGAGGAAAGGGCAATGTGATCACTCGGGACGACATTGGGCGGTTCTTTTTTCTTTTCTTTCTTATATTACCTACGTTAGTACTACGACCCCCTGGAATGGTGTGTGCTCCGTTGGCATCCTGTAGTTATATGTAAGGATAACCACCCATACATTACTGCTGGTTTGTCTTAGGTAAACTCATTGTTCAGACATTTGGACCACGCGAGTATAATAAATCCCCCCCTTCACTACTGATATCTAATACGTACAAACATCATGTACTGGATTTGCAATCTTAGCGTTCCCCCTCATCTGCGGGTTTGTCCGAGTCGTTCGAGTCCTCTAGGAGTCCCATTTCTAACAGGTTATTGGCCCCCCCAAGTCCACTTCGCTTCCGTGTTCCGTTGGTACTTTCCGCGGCCCTCCCTATACCGTGGTATCCGAACGATGCAGCTCGTTTCTGATTTCAATATCCTCACTTAATCTGGGGGAGTGTCCGTGTGTGAAACAAAATATGTAGGGTGGGTGACGAGAAAATGCGCTACGCTGTCCAGATGGAAGGATAAGGAGGAATATTGTACAATACTCAAAAACGACTCACCTGGCAAGGCAGTGGGAAAGACCAGTAAGGGGTAACCACTGCCTGCCAGGGAGTTTATATAGAAAACTGGGGGTGTCGCTGAACCGCGCCGTAAATTGTTGAAATTCCGAACGGCACTAAGTCAACGCATAAATTAGAAACTCACCGTGCAGTGCGATAAAAAAGGTGAGCAGCTCACTGCTACAACTCTCGCTTAGACCGCAGGGGTGGAGAGGAGCGTACTCTTTTACAGCCATTGAGGGTTTACAATCGCAGGGGAAGAGCGTGAGTAGTGAAAAAGTGGGAGCTACTCACTGCTACGACTCTCGCTTAGACCGCAGGGGTGGAGAGGAGCGTACTCTTTTACAACCGTTGAGGGTTTACAACCTCAGGGGGAAGAGCGTGAGGAGGAGTGGAAGGAATCGGATTATATCTTGCTTACTCGACGATTAGCCTTGTGTAAACTCCAGTTTAAACTCGACAAGCGGGGAACGGGACATGAACGGCCGAAGCCCACAGCGGGGCCGGGCCTGGGGTTCTACCGAAGATGTATATAAGCCTGACCTTTTCTGGGGAGGGCTCTGTGCACACCGATTTGGCCTCTGCATCTCCCCTCTGTGCATGTCAATTTGGCCTCTGCATCCCCCCTCTGCACGTCGAGTTGATCTCTGCGTTCCCTTTGTGCATGCCGATTTGGTCTCTGCGTCCCCTTTGTGCATGCCGATTTGGCCTCTGCATCCCCCCTCTGTGCACGCCGATTTGGCCTCTGCATCCCCTCTCCTCCATGCAAGCCGATTTGGCCTCTGCATGCCCTCTCTGTGCACGCCGATTTGGCCTCTGCATTCCATCCTCCATGCACGCCGAATTGGCCTCTGCATCCCCCCTCTGTGCATGCCGATTTGGCCTCTGCATCTCCTCTCCTCCATGCCCACCGATCTGGCCTCTGCATCCCCTCTCCTCCATGCATGCCGATTTGGCCTCTGCATTCTCTCCTCCATGCATGCCGATTTGGCCTCTGCATTCCCTCCTCCATGCACGCCGATTTGGCCTCTGCATCCCCTCTTCTCCATAGTCTGTAGTTAACCGCACCACGTGTATCGGTGGCCTGCTTATTACAAATCATCGGAGTTTGAAATCTTGCTATGCCTATTTAGCACTTCCAGGACCCCCATCTTCAAACTTCCAGAGAGAAATGGTATTTAAATGCATGTCTGACCCCAAAATAGCTCCTCAAATTATATGTTTCCACTTCCATGCTCGCGGAATAAAAAAGCAGATTATGTCAGGATTTGTCATCTGTTGAGCCATCAAAGTTCGAATCCCTAGTTCTTCAACTCTGCCGCTGCGAGTTGGGGGGAGATGTTGTTCATCTCATGCTGGTAAATACTAATAGGAGCTCACATTTGTGAAAAACACTTTCTGGAATGCATACCAGCATTCCACATATTTTTGTGATTTGTAATAAGCAGGCCAGCGATCATTCGATCGACCTTATCAACAGACTACAACATGCGAGGTACGAGCACTAATATTGTTGTAGCGTCTGTCTACGAGAGACTATCTTCTCCATGCACACCGATGTGGCCTCTGCATCCCCTCTCCTCCATGCACACCGATTTGGCCTCTGCATTCTCTCCTCCATGCATGCCGATTTGGCCTCTGCATTCCCTCCTCCATGCACACCGATTTGGCCTCTGCATGCCCTCTCTGTGCACGCCGATTTGGCCCCTGCATCCCCTCTCCTCCATGCACACCAATTTGGCTTCTGCATCCCCTCCTCCATGCACGCCAATTTGGCCTCTGCATTCCCTCCTCCATGCACACCAATTTGGCCTCTGCATTCCCTCCTCCATGCACGCCAATTTGGCCTCTACATCCCCTCCTCCATGCACACCAATTTGGCCCTTGTTTTCTTGCCTCTTTTCCTTTTCATCACATTTTTTTTTTGTTGACCTGCCCCTCTGCTCTTGTTCCTTCACAAAGCCACATGGCAGTCCCTGACTGAGGTCTGATCAGCCACTGCCCATACTGTTCAGACATAATGCACCGTGATTAGGTATTAGCAGAGTGTGGTTTTCTCTCTTGTCGAAATTCTCCAAGAGTAGTCAGGGTCGGATACCTTTTTTCCCGTTCTCTCTTCTCGCTTATGATCGGCACCTTTCCCCCTGGCAGCTTTTGAACATTAAATCATCATAACCACGGTGGGGGACTATTATTGCGATCCAGAAACTCACTCGTTTCCCTTTCAGGTGAACGAGCCCCGTGCGCAGTGGGGTAACGGACCAATACTCTTCTTCCTCTTCTTCCTCTTCTTTCTCTTCCTCTCTTCATTTATTCACCGTAGGATCCATCATCTGGCGTAGCCCTTGAAGAAGGAATCAAATTTGGGCTCTGGGGGATCAAGGTCGCGGCCCGGCAAACTGCGACCTCTGTTTGAGTTCTGGGGGATAAAAGCTGCAACCTGGCAAGTTGTGGCTATTGCTTAGGTTCTGGGGGATCGAGGTTGCAGCCCGGCAAGTTGCGACTTCCTTTTGGGTTCTGGGGGATAAAGATCGCAACCTGGAAGTTGTGATCATAGGAAACAAACAATCTGCCAAATTGTCTGCCTGATATTGGCGCCGTTGTCGGTTGGTTGTGGGCTGTGTGGCCCACCTGATGAGTTCAAAAGAACGAAACCAACCTTCTATGACGAGATCTATCTAAATCGGCCGTATTACCGGAGCACGGTGCGTAAAAAAAATTACTTTACAAGACTGTTTTGTATTGAGACATTCATTGCTTACAGCCATTTGCGGAACTTAGGGTGCGGCCGTTTTTTTCTGTTTTTGGTCAGTTTTCACGATATAAATCGCCGTGGGCTCAATTCTCAACGTTTTTCCTTGAGAGTAGGCTCAGACGATTGGGAGAAATAAGGCGCAGAGTGGAGCGGTGGAATTTTTTGTTAGCACCTCGAGATCATTTTCTGGGTCAAATTCGGCTGTTTTTGGCTAGAATGCCCCGCACAGTAGCTGTAGTGGTTCCTCTAGATTTTTGATATGATGTTCTTCCTTGTATTCCGAAGGGCTGAAAAATCCGGGATACCGAACATGACCTATAATTGCATCGTATGATACACATTGCCAGAGAGAATATCCAGTGCAAGCTACAAATTTTATTCAGGCGAAATATTCACTACCCCGGATTTTTCCGCCCTTTGGAATACAAAGAATAACATCATATCAAAAATCTAGAGGACCCCGACCACTACAGCTACTGTGCGGGGCGTTCTAGCCAAAAACAACCGAATATGACCCAGAAAATGATCTCGAGGTGCTAACAAAAAATCCCACCGCTCAGCCCTGCGCCCTATTTCTCCCAATCGTTTGAGCCTACTTCCAAGGGACAAAGTTGAGAATTGAGCCCACGGCGATTTATATCGTGAAAACTGACCAAAAACAGAAAAAAACGGGCCGCGCTCTATTCCGCAAATGGCTGTAATAGGGTTACTGGCCAATGCTATTGCACCTGAAGCGGAGACCGCGAGGCTATTCTTTACAAGCGGTTGCTCGGCCGCTTCGCGGCCTCGCATCCTCTTCTGTAGATTTGCCTTTGGTGTACTTGTCTTGAATTATCCGTGTGGAAGAGACGGCTGACCCGTGACCGAAGTCTATTTGAAGGAGAAGGTGATAATCAGCGCTTGGTGTGAGAATATCCACAGTTTCGGGGAGAAAAGCCCATAAATGGAGCCTAAAAGGCTTCAGACAGACACCCGTTATTTTATAAAGAGAGTAAAACAGATCCAGATCCAGATCCAGACAACCGAAGTCAACAAATAAGTCGAGAAATTATTCTGACCCCGAAGTGTGTTCTATATGAAGAACACGATAGGAATTCTCAGGACAGCGAAGACGGGACTCAGCGAGAAAGAATGAAAAAAATGCAAGCTAACTTCGCGGGCTTGCAGATCAATTTATGAGAGTGGAAAGACCCTGTATAATGAACCACTACAAGAATGAACGGGGTGCAAAGTAGTCTGTAGTTTACCGCGCCCCCGGTGATAGGTGGTCCCACTTATTACAAATCATCGGAGTTTGAATTTGTTCCCACGACCTTTCGTCACTATCCAACAATCCCAACCACAAACTTCAAGTGCAGGAAGGCATTTGTTTGTCTTTCTAAACTCAACTGTACCCTTAAAATCCGTTTTTCTGCGTCTTGTGACCAAAATCAATATCGCCGGCTTGGTCATCTGCCGAGCCATCAAAACTCGGCATCCTTGTTCTTGACTTCCCCGCTGTACAGTGTGTCACAAAAAAAAATGCGCACCCCCATTCTGTCATAACTTGGTTGTAATTCGGGAACCACTTAGGATTTTGAGCCAAACTAAGATGTCACATTGTCGAGGAAGCCGGCACCAACATTTTGCATATGTTGATCGCATCATAGTATCTTGATGGGCCATCATAAGATGCCGAATACGGAACCTGTATTATACATATTCTTTGGCGGGTTCAAGCTTGATAAATAATTTTTTTGGAGCAGATCTAAGTCACCCAAATTGTAACCCCGGATGTAATAAGCAACTTACCCAGTCGAATCATGAAAAGATATATAGGCAATAACTTGCTACAGAGACCGCAAAGTGGCCATTTTTACCATTTTTTCGCTGTTTTGGGCATTTTTGGCTGTTTTTGGCCACTTTGCGGTCTCTGTAGCGAGTTATTGCCTGTATATTTTTTCATGATTCAACTTGGTGAGTTGTTCAGTACATCCGGGGCTACAATTTGGGCTATTTAGATCTTCTCCAAAAAAATTATTTATCAAGCTTGAACCCGCCAAAAAATATGTATAATACAGGTTCCGTATTCGGCATCTTATGATATCCCATCAAGATAATAAAATGCGATCAACATATGCAAAGTGTTGGTGCCGGCTTCCTCGACAATGTGACATCTTAATTTGGCTCAAAATTCTAAGTGGTTCCCGAATTACAACCAAGTTATGACAGAATGGGGGTGCGCATTTTTTTTTGTGACACACTGTATCCTAAAACTGGAGTTAGCATTCCCTTCTGACGACTCATGCGCCATTTGCGATGAATTGGAGGGCGAAAACAACAACGCCATTGTGTTCTGCGATGGCTGCAATGTCGCCGTGCATCAAGGTAAATGACCATTATGCCCGCAAGGACACGAAGTTGAGTAAATGGAGCAGACTGCTACGGGGTTCCATATATTCCGGGAGGGCAGTGGCTATGTCGTCCATGTAGCGTATCTCCGGGGACCCAGGTGGTAAGGCCCGGCCGCCCGCGTCGTGTAACCAACTCATGCTGTGTCACAGTCCTGCATTTTGTGCCCAAATAGCGGCGGTGCTTTCAAGCAAACAGCTCAGGGGGAGTGGATTCATCTCCTCTGCGCAATCTGGGTACCAGAAACATTCGTCTCAAACGATGTTTTTATGGAGCCAGTAATTGGCATCGAGGACATTTCCAAGCAACGGTGGAAACTCGTTCGTTGCAATTTTTACTCTCCAAGTGGTAAATTTCTCTGAAACCTAATGCAGAAATGTTCGATATGCACCAGGCGAGAAGGCGCATGCATCCAATGTGTCAAGCAGTCATGTTTCCTTGCGTTCCACGTGACGTGTGCTCGCAAATCCAAATTGTTGTTCCCAATGAGATCAACTCAAGGTTCTGAGCTGCACGAATTGGCGTGCTTCTGCGAGCGGCATCTGCCTGTATGTTTCTCCAGGCATAAACATTTTTGGCATTGACCGATCGCGTGACAGCAAAAGCGAACGGCCGATCCAGTGGCGGAGACTCCCGAGGACTGTTCAAAGTCATATCAACCACAGCAAAGGCCGCTTTTGGTGCCTGCCATCATTGTCAACAGCACCCTCCAGTACATTAGCCGGACCAATATTCGAGAGATGCATGACTTTGATATTCTGACCTGCAAATATTGGAGTTTGAAAAGGGAGGCCAGGGGTGGAGCGCCACTTTAATGCGCTTGCAGTTGTGAATTCCGAGCTTCAATAAATTTGAGAAGATGCTGGTGGCCAACTACCATCCTTGACTTGAATTCTTGCAGTGATCGATAGATTGTTCTTGTCTCTCGGTATAAATACTTTCCATGCGCTTTTGTACATTAGTTCATGTATCTTAATGTTGAGATTTCGACATTCGAGGCCTTCCATGAATTATCGCGGAGAAAATTGACGAGTCTGTGGGATCCGTGTTGCAGGTGGACCAAAGATGGCCGACAGTACGAAAGAGATAATTTACAGCTGATCCAGAAACTGACGAGAATGATCGAGACCCAGCCCATCAGGTAAGCATGAGAAAGATTGTGTTCAGTGTCCTTAATGGAATGGGTAGACCGGCCGCATTTGCACCAACACGAAGCGCTGCAAATGAATGCAGTCAGTTTTTACATGCAGGTCGGAGGGCCTCCATGCAAAATACATATTTTGCCCTGCACCACATCTCGCGCTCCTTTCCTTTTCCCAAACCGATACCATCTTCTCGAAACGCACAAGATTTGTCGTGCGATCGTCGCTGACGGTTGCGTCGAGGGGGTGATCAATCTCCTCCGCACGCAACAACTGGACACCCCGCTCCCTTTGTCAATATGGGACGACATCTTTCGGGACCGTCACGTCGACTTCCCAAAGTTCCTGGCATCCACATCACACACATATCACTATGCTGACGAGCCTATCAAATTTGCGGGCGGTTTCGTGCTTATCAAGAAGCACCACCTTGCTGCTAGCCAGCCTCTCACCTCGGAGTCGGAATGGGGGCGAATGTTGAGTGCCTGGGAACAAATTCATCACTGACCTCTTTCGCGCTGCTCCCCGATTGTCGCCATTTCCATTGACGACAAGTTGCGTTTGAAGTACTCAAAGTCCCCCTTCAGACTCGACGATCGCGAGCTTCTGCAGCCCGCCATTCTGGAATATTTGTTTCCCCCCGAAGCGCCGACAGAACTTGCTTCTTCCGACACGGAACCATCCCTCATTTATGCCAATAAGCGCCGCGCATCCACTCCTCCTAATCCCATTAAACCATCTGCCGTCCCGTGTGAAAATTGGAACTTGGAGGCTTACCCATGCGCGCACGGTCGCCTACACGGTCGATGCACGGAATGCGATGACGCTCATCGTGAACGAGACCACGAGGACTGCTAGTGGGGTCTTCTTGCTCAGCGCGAAGCTGACAACGAATTTCGCCGCGCCGGATTTGAGGAGGAGGCGTCAGAGGACTCCCAGTCGGAATTCAAAGATTCTCAGGTAGGGCAGGAGAGCGAGGAGGAATTTGGTCCTTCTAGGTTCGACCCGTATTCCTGTCTGTCTGGAGTGTCCGGATACTGCCTATATCCAGGTCTGAACACAGGGGAGAAAGACGCTAAGTTGGGTCATCAACTTGTTTCCGCGGCTGCCTGCGTCTGGATTTGATCAGGATATGCAAGGCGATTCGTGCATGTCCAGAGAAGGATTTTCAGCCTGTAGATAGCTCCGGATACAGTCGGTAGGTAGGTGGGTAGGTAGGATTACACGGCACGGTCCCACTCAGGAACGCCGGTTTCCAGGAATTATCCTGATGTACACGCAATAACTAAGCTACATCTTTGTCCTTGGACCCCTCCTCATCCTTATTAGCCGAGCACACGGACGCAGCGGTCTCTTGAAGTCAATACTCGCCGCGGAAGAGCTAACAGAATGTGGAAAGGCAAAAACAAGTCAGCACTTCAGCTCAGATAGCTTCACCTAAGCATCCAAACGAAACACGGGAACGGCGTAGAACACTTCCAGGACATCAAACGCAAACTTTGCAACAAGCGCAATAGTCGATCTCGAATAGATGATGGCTTTCAGGAACTCGGTGTTCGATAGCCGTATCATCTGGTTACGTAGATCTGGAAGGTCAGTGAAGAGTTTGCCGAGAAAGATTGCGCGTACTCAACCAGCGCGTCCGAGGACTTGCAGCTCATTAGTGCATGTTCCGGGGTCTCCACTCCTTCTTGCAGAATCTACATAACCGAACTTGCTGGAATCCGGAGCATAGGACACTCGAGAAGGCCTATTTTAGGCGTGGTGAAGCTATGTTCCAGCTTCGCTCGCGCTTGAAATAGGCTGGAGTGGCTGTTCCGGATAATTCCGTTGATTGAGGACGACCATGAAGTTGTGTTCGAGATGGGACCGAAGGGTCCAGTCGAGCTCGCTCCCGACGAGCGCGATGATAAGTCGGAGGCGGGTAATCGACGACTGAGGGCCATCTTCGGTGGCAGATGGACGCACAACGAGCAGCTCATTATGCGCACTTGTGGGATAATTCTTTCGCACGGGACACTCTTTGGATCGGAGGCAGTATCTGCTGTGACGGTGAGGTCATTCTAACAAATAATTATCCTTAACTTGCTTAAATTGTTTTACAGACATTCGCAAAGGCAACTAGACTCGTTACCAGTCTGCCACGGCAATACTTAGTGCAAGCACTATGCCGTAGGCAGACTGGTACAACTCGGGACACGCCAAAGGGCTGAGCCCGGAGTTTGAAATTCGTGGGTGGCGCCGATGACGGCAGATGACGTTGTTCCCGGTGACGTCGGTCCGAAAGTAAGTTTCTCAATTAAAACTGACTCTCGCGCGCAGACTCTCTGGGGCTATAATAAAAAATCTGAAAAGACAGAAGTGTAGCTATGATCCTTACATCCCTACCCCTCCTTTGAACTGAAAAGAAATAATCAATTTCGAGGCCAGAACAACGGAAATGGGAAATTTCAAACTCCGCGCTCAGCCCTTTTGAGCCTCCCGAGTTGTACCAGTCTGCCTACGGCATAGTGCTTGCACTAAGTATTGCCGTAGCAGGCAGACTGGTTACGAGTCTAAAAGGCAACATTTCCAACGCCCGAATCTACCCCCGAGCTAAAGTCCGCATTCCTTCTCTTTAATTCTTCCAGGTATATCTCGCATCTTCTTACCTCCGCTGGTGACCACCCGTCGCGTGCTCTGGATAGCATTGAACAGATACCGCATCCCACTGCTTCAAATGCGGTCATCCTGGGTATGTGTTCGTGGCAAACTTACTTTTTCCTAAGCTTGGTGTGACGTTTCAAAGTCAACAGGACAGCATGCACCAAAATGATATCATCACTGGTGGTACGTCTGTAATCGTCTGTGTCTTCATTTCATTCCACGGTTGTAACCCAGCCTCGTTGGATCGAGTAGACGGCATTATGGCCCGTGAGTTCGACGCCGAATAGATTTACCGGATGCTTTGTGTTTGCAGGCGCTGAGCGTTGAGTGGGCATCTGCGGAGACAGCTGAATGACGACAGAATCACTAAGCTCCGTAGCACTATGAACACTGATTAGTGTGCATTTTCTAATTTGCTGTACATGTCGCTCGAATGTAAGACTTGATTTTCATTCAATTTCAGAATGATTTTCACCGGACTTCAGTGGGAAACCCAAGTGTCTTCTGAGTGGATTACACACCAAAACAACGTGATTGAACACGCGAAATTGGCGCAATAATGGGGCGAAACAGCGGTGTGAAAAGGGTCATATTGTACGTAAAAATGTTCGCCCATTTACGTCGCGAAATTCGCATTTTGACCGTGAAATTCACCCAGTTAAGATGTGAACTTCCCTCAATAAACCTGTGAAATTGGGGGTGAAATTCACCAGCTCCGTATACTACAGTGTGCTCTCAAGGCGAAACTTTCTGTGTCCTCAGATGGTCCTCGGGCTCAAATTGGTGCGTTCAGGAGGCAGACAATGGCTCACATTTTAAACGCATGACCCGGCATTTGCGTCCGGTTCTTTTCAAACAATGGAAATACAGCGCAGAATTCACTCATTTCCACCGCAGCGCGTACCGAGAAGATATTCAGGATAGATATGAGTCCTAAGAAAGACTGGTCAAACTGTGGAGCGGATGACATATGTATGTTGGATCACTGGATTGACCTAGGAGATTTGACGGAGAAGAAATTAGCATCGCGAAGATTACCCAAAGGTCCCAAACTAGTAACATTTTCCGATTCTGATTCTCCGACAAACTCCACCAATTTTGTGATGTCCTTATATGATACCTTGCCTCTTGAGGGAATCCCCGGTCAAATTGCAAGAGATTTGACCCAGAAGAAGAAGTCGAGCATTGCGATGATTACCTAAACTGGTAACATTGTCCCATTCCGATTCTCCAACAAATTGCACAAATTTTGCGAGGGTCTTAGATTATACCTCGCTTCTAGGGGAGTCCCTGACCAAATTTCAGGACATTCGACCCAGAAGAAGTCGAGCACTGCCATGATCACCCAACCTGGGAACATTATCCCATTCTGATTCTCTGAGAAATTCCACAAATTTTGTGAGGTTATTAGATGATACCTTGACTCCTGGGCAAGCCCCTGGTCAAATTACAGGGAATTTGACCCAGAAGAATTTGAGCATTTCTATGATCACCTAAACTGGTAACATCGTCCGACTCTCATTCTCCGACAAATTCCACAAATTTTGTGATGTCCTTATATGATACCTTGCTCCCTGAGGGAATGTCCGGTCGAATTGCAGGGAATTTGACCCAGAAGAAGTCGAGCATTTGATGATCACCTAAACTGGTAGCACTCGTAGTTGAGGTTCCCTGACGTCGGCTCAGGTGATAGCCAGCGCAATTTCAAGCAGAACTGTCTCTTGGGATTTGTTCCCTCTGCCTTTCTCATTGCATCCAGAGCCTCGAAATGATAAATCGTTAACCAAACAGTTGCAATACCAAACCTAGCTTGTCAATGCTGTGCAGTCACTCGGCCCACAAATTCCGCTGTGTGAACACATTTCAGAACCTTTCTCAAATCCGAGGCATCCCACGTGACAGGGCCCTCAAACCTGTCATCACATTCATAACGGTGACGCGTCGTCTTAGCTGAGCCTTCCTCCTCCTTTCCCTATTTTTCTCTCGATTTACTTTACCTTACCAACCTATAATCGCTACATATATCTCACACCTTACCAGCCCATAATCCGTTATCTCCCCCTCCACTATATGTTTCCTCACACCCCAGCTTTGGTATTCTTTGTGCAAAATGTTTCTCCCGCTATGTTGCCATTTTTTGTACCTATCTCCCTCCACTCGTAATTAGAAAACAGTCTCATTACAGCCATTTGCGGAACATAAGGTGCGGACCGTTTTTTTTCTGTTTTGCGATATTTTGCTTAGAACACTTGCTACGAGCTCAATTTTGATCAGAATCTCTCGGGAGTAGTTGCGTTCAACTTGCACTATAAATCCGTAGGGATGGCGAGTTACAATTTTTGATGGGATCAAAAATAAACTTTTTGCTGATTTCACCATGTTTCTGCATAGGACAGCTGTAACTTCGGTTCTTGATATTCAATTGACCCAATTTTTGGACAGACTTCTGAGTCCTCTCGCAACCCGAACGCTTCACAGCGTCGGCACTAATAGCTGAAGTATGACTAACTAAATCTTTCTTCAGTAGTTCAACACGTTGTATCTCTTTGAATCTATCTAACTCCTTCGTGAGATTTTCTAACTGCTCTAAGATAGTCTGACAGCCGAGAATTCGGCTGGAATTCAGAGTACTTATATATGCCCTTAAGCCGGGCCTGTTATGTAATCTTGAAACTCCTGGATGTTCAAACGAAATTTAGGACGCGTCTTGGGTCAAATTTCTCGTGCAATATGGCTTACAGCCAATCACGGTACCTACAGTAGGGCGCGAACGGAAAATTTCCGTTTTGGGAATTTTTTGATCCCCGCGACCGATTCGCTCATATCTTCATGAGTTCTTGTCGGATTGATCTCAAACATAGCTGGATCTTCTCTAATAATTCTGGCGCAATTAGTGACAGAATTAAATCTCCCAAAATATAATGCTTTTAGTCATCCAGCTCAAACAGTGGGTTTTGGTTGGAATGTGTCCCACCAGATCCAGGTGGTCCCCAATCGAACTGATTTTTCGCACGGAGGACTCATGTACAGTAGAAAGTGTCATGGATCAAAAGGTCGATTTGTACTCTGGTACCTCACTATTGCACTCGGATACTCGTCATCACAAAAGTAACCGTTATTGGGTTACATCATAACATACCCCAGGTTTTGGCAATTCCTCTGGACAGATACATAAACTCACCAAATTTGGCAGTGGATATGACTTTGAACTTGACATATGAGGTCTCCCACTTAGCATAAAATCAATTTCAAATTAAATTGTCAAAATAACATTAGTCCGCAACTGTCAATTGTCTTGGCAATGTTTCTCAAGATCTTAGACCTCTTAAATAACATGAGGTATGTGGAACACACATGCGAGATTTCGTGATCACAGGCCATTCTATGAGCCTACATGAATAAATTAAACAAAGAAAAATCAACCCTTGAACAAAAGATTGATTAATCTCGGATTTCTACATAACGAAAGCAGAAGTTATGAGTTTTCTTTCAGATCAGAAGAAGGATACCCTAGGGGAATCTTGGAGTACAATTTGTCCAGAGCCACCTGATGTTTCGAGCGGCACGCCCCTAGCGGTTACTTTTTGTGATAACGAGTACATGATGTACATCTGCATTCGGAATAGTGGGCCCCAGGCACAAATTGACAATTTCAATCCTATGACACCTTTTCCAATGTACATAAGTCTCCCCCATAAAAAAATCAGTCCGATGAGGTCCATCTGGATCTGGTGGATGTTTCAAACCAAAACCCTCCATTTGAGGTGAATTACGGAGAATGATATATTTCGCAAATTCTGTCCCATCAATAATTGCGTTGGATTATTCCCGAAGATCTAGCTATGTTTAGAGTCATTCTGCCATGAACTGACCGAGATATGAGCGAATCGGTCACGGGGATCAAAAAATTCCCAAAATGGAAATTTTCTGTTCGTTAGGTACCGTGATTGGCTGTAAGATACACCACCGAGATATTTCTCCCGCCCCTCCTCATTTTCGGGTATAGGCCATCTATTCCGATGGTCATTTCCACAATCCGAAGGATCAGTGAACAAAGAGAGCGTTTTTGATCTCTCCTCAATTGATAGAAGTGATGACGATTTGAGGTTGGATCGCATCTTCTTTCCCGGTCGAAACTTCGGGAGGCCTCTAGATAATTTCGACTGTCTTTGTTGACATAAGTTTACATCGACTTCAGCGGGCTGGTATTACGCAATAACCCATAAATCGGTATCTCACTTACTTGGACCCCGTAACCGTGGCTGTTCCATAAATGTTCATAACACTTTCCATACTCTTGTCTAGACTTCTGCGTCTACGCGACGTAAAGCTGCAAGCACAGCTCCTCGTTCATCCGCCACAAGTTCATGTGCAACCAAAAAATATCAGCTACTGCACTGTTGTTATTGTGAAAATGGGGATCCAAATCAATTTTTGATCAAGGTGGCGATTGTTTCCCTCTTTTTATTTATTCGTGGAGCCATTTAGAAAGCACATAAACCCCCAAAGTTTTGGGTGCATATTTCTATCGGTCCCCAGTTAATTATCAGCTTTTGATGTACCCAGAAATACCATCAAGACAATCAAAAGGAGGGAAACATCATCAATTTTCGATCAATTTGAAATTTCATAATATATTAGATGTGAGAGGTTCCACCTCAGGTCCAAATGCGTCAATCTATGCCAAATCAATCACAGATTGATAAATTGACCACAGGAATGCGAAAAGTTTGAGACAGAAACTCTCAAAACCAAATTTCCGGTTACTTTTGGTCACAGCGAGTACGCTCATGGAACCAGAATTCGCCCACACTGCCAGCTGTTAAAATGAATGTCTGGCTTGCACAATGGACCAATATTACTGCTTTGGAAGTATAACGTATTCAAAAACTAGGTGAATCGGAGTAGTACTCACATTGCTACAGCGTTCCTGCCAAAATCCGAAATTTTTTGGAAGAAATCTCATTATATAATTGGATCAAAAAAACGGTATTTCCACCCAGGCAGATTTTCAACGCGAATACAACGCACCTACTCCCAAGGCAATCGGATCAAAATTGAGCCCGTGGCGTCGATTCTGCTGAAAACCGTTGAAAAAAAAAAAAAAAAAACCGACCGCGCCTTATGTTCCGCAAACGGATGTAAGTTAGAACAAGGCACTAGGGTAAATAACAGGAAACTGACCTGCAATCAATCGAACAGGTCTTTTATACATCATTAAGGTTTCAATGCCTGAAAATAGATCCAGGCCACCTCTTGACGCTTCTCAGCACCGCGCTGGGTGCCTGTCCCGCAAGGTAGAAAAGCACATATACTTGAGATTGAACGAAGTCAGAAAAACAGATCGGATGATAAGGGCTGCTATCAATGTACCTGGGTTACGGTGGACGTCAACCATATCACTTTCGTGGTGCAGTGGTTAACGCTACTCCTTACTCATCACACCCCTTGCCATCACCAGTAGGTCGCAAGTTCGAATCTCCCCAGTTGTTTGTGCTTTTTGAAAAACCGTTCAGACACCGTTCATGGCTGTTTACAGCCGTTTGCGGCACAACAGGCGCGGCCGGTTTTTTCTGATTTTGAGACATTTTGCGTAAATCAGCTGCCCTGCGCTCAATTCAGGTCGAATTCATTTGGGACTAAGCGCGTTAGACTCGCGCTGCGAATCCCTAGCGAATGGAGCCTTGCTGAGGTCCAGAAATAGACTTTTCACCATTTTCATCGTGTTTCCGCATCGGACAGCTGTAACTTTGATTTCTGACATTCAATTGACCTAATTTTTTGATATGCTATCCGGTTGCACGATATCTACATAATGAGACCCTTGATACAAAGTCCCGAGGAGCATTACCTGTCCACAGTGCTGCTCATTGGGACAGGAAAATTATGCTCTCACCAAAACGAGGAATGGACACGTATTTTAGGTCATTTCACTATCGAAATGTACCATTGCCTGGAGAATGTATTCAAGGACACCATATCAAAAAACTAGGTTAATTGAATATCAGGAATCAAAGTTACAGCTGTCCGATGCGGAAACATGATAAAAATAGTGAAAAGTCTATTTTCGGACGTCATCAAAGATTGTAGGGCTCCATTCGCTAGGGTTTTGCAGCGCGAGTCTAACGCGCCCCGTCCCAAATAATCCGACCTGAATTGAGCGCAGGGCAGCTGATTTACGCAAAATGTCTCAAAATCAGGAAAAACCGGCCGCGCCTGTTGTACCGCAAACGGCTGTAATCATTGTTTGTGATTTGTTTAAACGATTTGTTTAAACGGATCACTACAGCCTCTTAAAACAGTGTTTCAACATTGTTTATCTCTGCAGTTGACTAGCCCCTTGGATCCTGCTAACATCGAATTTCCGGTTACTTTTGTGGATGATGAGTATCATCCTGTGAATTTTGTTTCAATCTCGAACCTGCGAATCTTTCGCTGCAGGTTTGCATCCAGTGAAAACGTTGGGACTTGTGTGGTTTTTAGTGCACAAACAGCGATGTAAATTCCCTGAAGTAAGGAATAATAAAGTTACAGTAGTTGCGTTCAAAGTTGCTCCTACTCCTCTCCTACTCACACTCCTACTCGCTTTCCTACTCGTCTTCCTGAGCTCAGAAGGAGGATGAGCAGGAGATGGGAGTAGTATCCTTTTTGTCGGTAGGAGCGTCAGAGCTCCTTTTTGCAAAATTTCTCCTACTTCCCATCCTTGTGTTAAACAGAACAATACTTGAACGCTGATTGGCATTGAAACCTAAGCAAACTTAATAGAGATTTATCCTTGGAACTCCCGAAGTTCCTTAGGCACTAGCAGTGTGCCCGTGCTACGCTACGGAGGTACACTGTACTGCAGGTTTGGAAAAATGAATTTCGTTAGTTCAGAAGATGCCACTTGTCGCCAACCTTTGGTTGGCTCCTCGTGGCCTTGTGTGCAGTGGCTCATGGAAGCCTGCGGCCAGCAGGAAACACTGAGAACGCCGAATCACGCCGAGGTCAACATAACCACGGTATATTCAGCAGCGAGCAAGCGGGGAGCGAGCGGGCTACAAACGAGACGACGGTAGACGACAAGAAACAACTGTGTATGTAAGTGACTGATCGGTCCGGTAAACCGGCCAGGTTTACAGCCCATTGCCCATCTGCGAATCAGGTCTGTCCCCAGGGTATGTGTACATGGGCCAGAATTCATGCAACTGTGTTGTCCAAACTCAGCTCATCGACATATCTAACCATGCTGGTCCCTTGGTAATATTTATTGCGCCGCCGACCCTTGTTCCCCTCATCTTCGGGGTCAAGTGCTTGGCCTGGTTGAACCGACTGCCAGTTGAATGCAAGTACCACCTTCTGGATCGGACTTTGAAAACCTTTCCAATTCTCCGACTCTTCTTCGTGATGTTTGAGCTCGCGATCAAATATCAATGGGCTCGCATGTAGCCAGTTCTCGCTGACGCCTTGTCCACCGAACAGCTGACTGCAGGGGGGGGTTGAATTGGTACATGGTGTGTAATCCTTGCCGGGTAATAGTCAACACAACATTGAATAATTTAAGAATCTAAGATAACATACCTATTGGCGCTTCCAATTGCCTTATCTTAAACTTTAATGGTGCCAGTTTGGGTGTGTTGTGTGAGCTATACTTCTCAATAGCAGTGGAATACAGAGTACTGGCTCGTGCAAGTGAAGCCACATTTTCTTGAGCCGGTCTGTCCAGTCAACAAAGTTGTGGGTTGCGCAGCTCCATCCGACCCCATGCCACATCAACCTCAGCCGTTCTTGGTTTTCATAGCCAGGGATTCAATAGTGCCATATTCAACGGTGCCGGGTCTTGCCCATCAAGTCGGAGAGCATGCCGCCATCTGCCGCGGCATGCCGGCCTGACTTCGGCCGCGACAATTTGATGTGATAGACTCGGCTATTGTGCGGCGATCAGTCTTGGGCATTCTGTTATTTAATTCCCGTCCAGCGAAGACGGTGAGGGAGTTAACACTTTAAACCGCAAGTGAAACTCATCATTGCTACATTATAAATAACACTTGAACATTTCGGTGGAGAACTGGATATCGCGGTGGGGTTGTGAGGTAAGTGACATAAGTGGAGCAGCTTGTCTCCAGACAAAGAAGCCGGTGAGCCAATCAGGTTGTGTGGCCAAAGTCAAACCTTTGTTAATTCTTATATAGATGTGGCAAGGTAACAGTTGGCATATTTTCTTTGTAAATTTATGTTCTGGGCTCCCCTGTTCTAGCTCAGTTTGCTTATCTACATGCTGGAGCCTTTACTTGTGGTTCCTCTTACGGAGACGCAACCCAATGCCGGACCGTCCAAAGCTCTTCAACAACTTTCTCTTATTATTCATGGCCGGCGAAATGAGGGGCGCGGGGACAAATTCTTGAAAGGTTGATCCTGATTTTTGGGACGATACAGGAGTTGAGGTGTCTTGTTTCGTATTTCAGAGAGTTGATCATGGCAAAAAGTGTTACACGACCTACCGATGGCGAATGCACTGGGTCTGTCGACGTCTGAATCTTTCACAGGTGTAAGAAGTCCGTATGTCTCATTGGAGTTACCGCGGTAGAGTTTTCCCTCACGATCGCAATATGTGTACTGCCCCGTGTCTGCATCGTAGCTTCTACGTCGAATTCCGTCGGGAAGCCGGAAATGATCCTGATGGCGTTCCTATGAGAGTCTCAGATAAAAATAAAATGTGAGCTTACTTCGTCAAGTTGGGTCCAGCGATCCATTTAATTTTGAGAGACAAGCGGCGCTGTAGCTCATTTATAGATACTCGGGCTCCTATCGAAAGTCGGTCACCGAAGGGTCTTTTATAAATTTTGTGGTTTGGAGCCCGGATTCAAAGACAAGGGCAGAGGATGGGTTATAGCTCGATAGAACGGCCGACCGTGTAGAAACGACCAACCTCAAGCTTCGTCATGTCCAGAAAAAGGGATTGGTGCCCGTTGAAGTGTCTGTCGCCCTCCTAATGGCCTTAATCCAAGTTGCCAATCGAAGGACCAAACCAGGTTCGTGGGGTTTTATTTTGGAAGTGCTGATTTGGGCAAAGTCTCTCACGTACGTCCGCCGTACTAACTTTCATTTTTCGCTTCAATCATTGTTTTTCCAAATACAAAAAACAGTAACTGTAACCACTATTGAGGTGTGACACCAGTTGGCAGAAGTGAAATCAAGTTGTGCTTTCGAGGCTCAAAAGAAGAGGAGGCGAGAAGATCTCGAGACAGAAAATGAACAAGAAAAGAAAACACGCTTTGGGTTCCGAAGAGAACCAAATGCAACACCAAGTTCAATTTTTACATCACTACGGCTTTAGCATAGCTCAGAGTAATGCAGTTGCGGGCACGAATCATACAAAAAATGAGGTCAATTTTGTAGGCCAAGTCAGCCCATGCCATGTGTATGCCCAATGTGTTGTGCGTCTGATCCGGGTGAGCCGCAATGAGGAGACTATTGAAATCCGTACAACAAACAGGCGGTTCCAACATCAGTCTGAGGCGAATGCATACAAAACATAAAGAGTGCCCGCAAGACAACCTGTTTAACCAGCTGAATGTCAGAACTTTATAGCAACGGATATATAGCAGTGTGCTCAATTTATTAAATGAATTCTCCTTGTTAGATCTGGATTTTGGAGAATAGGCGAGTAGTTTAATGCCGATAATCACCCTTCTCTTGCAATTCAATTCAATTCGATTACATCGAGGCGACAACGGATAGCCAGCACAATTCCGACGTATCGCACAGGTTACATTCGTTGCAGAGCGCTGCACCTCACCAGAGCTCTGGGGGAAAATACCAAAACAGAACCAACATCATACCTGGTGGGCCAGCTACTTCAAGCGTGCCAAGGTGGAACCCCCATGAGTCATAAAATCAGCACAAAAATTCAACACGCTTCTGTTGTATTGAACGTATTGAATCGGAGTTTGAAAAGGGTTCAACACGTCTGTTCCTCGTGATCTTACATCACAGATTGTGCACAACCAAAGTTAAATTTCATGTACGAAATGTAATTGGACAATAATTGAACTGTAGTGATGTCGAGACATTGAAAGAATTTTAGTACCAAGTACAATACCAAATAAAGTCACCAAGAAAAGAATTGTCAAACGACACGGGAGGTTCGAACCCACGACCTCCAGTAGTGCCCAAAGAAGACCAAACAATGCAAATTTGGCGGACGCTGTGTTATTTAAGACACTATAAGACCCACTACCTAAAGTTAGTGGGCATTTCGACGATCTTTTTAGCTGGGGAGCACGTCTGCCCGTAGGTATCCCGACGTTTAAACGAGGAGAAAGCGCAATGTGGAAGGAGACAAATTTCACCCAAGTCACGCGTCGGCGCAGGTGTCAGAAAAAGGCGGTGGTCTCAACGGGGCAAGGAATGACCCTGAGCAGAAATGCTATAAAACGAGCTGGGACTGCAGCACTACTTTCACTTTCCCTCACTTACTCTCACTTTACAAAATTCCCCATACCCCACTATAGCCGGTGAATCACACCGAATTTATGTCTGCTGCTGGCCAGTGAGATAATCTGCCGAGGTGCACTGACAACGTCTTCGAAAATCTGTGTCTGAAGCGCTCGAACACTGAAGATGATGCTGGTGCAAAAGGCAGAGCAGAAAGGTATATATGGGGAGCACTCTGCGTTATGGGCATCCCGAAATACCGGACGAACCGGAAGGTGTCGTTGACCAGTGCTTTAAAATCTGTGCCCGCCTGGTGTCGTTAGAAAAGTTCTTCAGCAGATGCCAATAGATGGATTGTTTCGAAACGTACATCAGGAAGAGCGGAAGCCAACCAGGATGTGACCGATGATATTGCCCGAGAAGCAAGGGGTATTTCACCACTGAGGCTGAGAACCTCAAGCCAGGATAGAACTTTTTCTTGAAAAAGTGACTGGACTTCCTCAAGAAGCTCGTCGGTAAAAGCCAGTTGTTCCAGATGATCGGCCCAGAATCGAGAGGCATACAGTAGATGATCCGGGATGTTCTTCGAAATAACGGATGAAAGGTCTGGGAGGTCTCGATTGAGGCGATAAGACGTCTCGAGAGCGCAGATATTGAAACGTAGACCGTTCGAGTCCAGCATCATACAGAGAGTCGAGTATGCCAACTCCCAGTGGGCCGCGTCGAGGCTGATGTAGAAATCTCGGCTTCGGTTTTGGTCAGTGAGGAAGTCGCGAAACGAAGTGTGGAGCGGGATGAAAGTGGTCATCAATGAGGCTCCGAGTGCGGATTACCCGGTGCAAATCTGTCTCCATTAATTCCTGAATAACTGGGTGCAAAAACCAGAGCTCTTCCGCGCAGGGAAGATACAAAAAAACAGTAAATTTCTGTGAAACAATCCAGTGTATCGGGCTTTTTGATTCCTGATATTCAATTGGCCTAGTTTTTTGCACTCGTGGGTGATCCGGATCCGTGATCACGAGTACTCGCATCCAAAGGGACTAACGCAGAGAACGAGAAGAACAAGCAGTGGGAGGTCGTCTACGGCGAGCAACTCCGACAGTAAGCTCCCTCATCTCATCTCATCGTGATTCTCGCCCATCGGCTTTTTTTTTTGACAGAGGGCAAGACCTTGGCCATGAACGTGAGTCAAAGTTTTCAACCCGACAATGCAATCTAACTCGGCATTCAGCTGCACCACCGGTTACATTAGAGTCGAATTAATACAATATTTAATTAGCTCTGTAAAAATATATCTAGTTTCAAATGTAATGAGATACAACCTCCGTAGCGGTCTCTATTAGAGCTGCGGCATCTGCGTATGGCTCCTCGTCGTCAATACCAAGATCATCGCCTGTGGTCATGGTTGGAGCCTAAGAGGAGGCGGCGTGCCTCGATCATCAGTGATGGAGGCGGTGCCGATGCGGCCGTCAATGCCATAGTCATCGCTGTAGAGGCAGAGGTCGTGTTCGTGGCGGCGTGTGCGTGCACGGTCGAGGGCATCATCCTAGTTGGCAGCTATGTCGTCCGTGAACGGAGGGGCCAAAGTGGGAGGGACGAAACAAAAACACTAGAAGACTGGATAAAAAGCGGGAAACTCTGAGTAGATGCACAAGCATCTTCCGTGACTTTTGGAAAGCCGAGATTGGTGACTATGCGACGGAGCACCACCGCAAAACATTCTGACACATTGGCAGCAAAATCACAACATGCATCATTGACGCCACAGTTCGGAACGTATTTGCCAAGGAAGGGTACCACAGATACATTGAACATATACTCTAATCCTTTGCATTTTGAAACACATGACTCTATTACCCTCACCGCAATCCTTTGCATTTTGAAGCACATGAGCCTATTACCCTCACCGCAATCCTTTGCATTTTGAAACACATGACCCTATTAGTCTCTCCTAGACAGACGCTTCAACACTATATGAACTCGTACCTCGTAGTGTTGAAGTCTGTTATTAAGTGCGGGGGTCCAACCGAACTCAGAAATTTGAACGGGAGGAGGACAAGGAGGAGACTGTATTCCTGTGGTGGTCCTCACGAGCAACACCTGGGTGCTGTATGTGGACACACAAAGCTTTCAAATGTATAGGTGTCCATGAGCAATGGAATCTCTTCGACACATTGATGGTGGTCTTGGAATGCTCGTGGCTCTGGCATTTGGAGATCACGTTATACAAATCCTGCTGTCTTTCGGGCGAGACAGGATTCAAATTTCTTCTGGCTGCATTATCGTCATGAACCCACACAGCACCCAAATGTGCAGGCTAGAGCCATCGCATTTCACGACATCGCCTTCCGCGATTTCGAGTTGCTCTACAACTTCAGGCTCTAGGAATATTTTGCGCAAATTCATGTTACGCCCCCACTATGGATCTTCCCTTTTCATCTCACCCACCAAAAAATTACGTCAACTTTAAACGGAACAAAAATCAGTGTTCAACCCATTTCAATTATAAAGTGTCCAGTTGTGAGACTCGAATGAGTGACCTCTGTGAAACCAGAAAATGGGGAGGTGTGGGCTCGTATGTTGCGCGGCTGTACAAGGCGACGGGGAAGAACAAAATGGAGAGGTTATTGAAGAAACTCATCATCAAGAACATGGCAGAACTCGGATCGAAGAGGTAAGCCTGCTAGCATTATTTAAGGCCTCGAACCGGTGGCGGTGAGGTGGTGAGGCGCACTGTACGTCCGCCCGCTGTCATCCTTACCCCGCTAATCTCCCTTTCAGATATTTCCTGTCCAAAGCCGTCCGCGCTGGACGGCTTTCATGACTGGAAGTCGAGCAGCGGACACTATTCGATGGTTGAAAATGTGGGCTTTCAAAATGTTCAGTATTGGTTGTGCGTTAATTTCGCATCAGAGGTCCCGCATGACCAGACGCGTGAGAACCGGGAAGGAGCGGGAAGGTGACGTGGACAGCCAAATTGCCGCTGAGAAGCGTTTACTTGGCTTGGGCTCAAGCCTGGCTTGCGATACGGCAAAACAAAACGCAACGTACACCGCTTAACACACATAATGAAGTGTACAGGAAAGGTGTACTTGCTTGTTCGTGTGAACACGACGCAGCAGTGCGAAGTTTCAACTGCCTCGTAGTGATGATTGCAAAGTGGAACAGCGCTGCATAGTGTTGCATAGCAGTCCATAGTTTGTGGTACACAGCTGCATAGTAGTACTCCATAGTGCTATCAAATGCTATGGATACTATAGAATGCTATGAGCACTATGACCAACTATAGCCCGGCTACGGTTTTCCTGATGCAGTTCAATATATTTCTTGACTTCACTTAGTGAGAATCTTAGTGAATCTCAGGGCCCGGCTTCAAGCCCTAGGCGGGCCGGGCCCGAGACAGGGCCTGAACGGGCTCAGGGCTTGGGCTTGAGCAAGTTCAGGCCTCAGGCCCGGGCCTCAAGCCTGGGCTTCAGTACCCCTCGTAACACTGATACTACGTCGGATTTTGACTGGAGAATTGTTGCTGCCTGGGGGCGCTAACGGTGTTGCGAGGAAGAGGCGAAAGCTGAAGGGTAGATGTGCTCGCGTCGCCCACACTCTCGCCTCGTTCCCAGAGCCCTGCTCCTCCTCTACAACCTCCAGCCCATCACCCGAGTATTGTCTCAGCTATCCCCTCGAAGCCACGCTCGGGGTGCGCCTGGCCGGCTGTCCATTCCTCACCAAACTCACCTATCCACAGCGGCAGTTCGTTGACTCCACCCAGGATGTCTGCATCGATAGGGTCAATGGGCAGTTTGGATTCAAGGACCATGTGTCAGGCTCGGACATCGCGAATCTGTTCCTCGCCCCGCGCCGCATGCCCTCCCCCCTCGTGGAGATGCAGGGGCTCTCGTTGCACGACGCGGATAGGAGCCCGTTGCACGAGCTTCAGCTCGACGATATCAATGCCCACACTATGCCCTTTTCCTCAGTGCCGGCGCAGTTATCCTGGGGCAGCTCGATGTCGGCGCCCCTTCAGCTGCTCGAGGACAATCAGGAGCGCGAGTTCGGCGGACCACCCGGAGACTTTAGTTGCTTCCCCACCTAGAGTTTTAAGCCTGATATCCCTGCCTCCCTTGCCAACTCTCCTCATGTTGATTTATACCCCCTCACCCCCGCGGACCCCCCTCCATGCTCGCCGCGAGGCCCACTGCGTGGTGCTTCCGCTCGCCGCGGGGGCCCACTGCGTGGAGCTTTAATTTTTTTTTTTTTCGTGGGTGGTTTAATTTTCAAAGCTTTTTCTGTGATTTTTAAGATTAAGTAGCGCGGGGGAGACCCCCACAGACCCCGGCACCCTGACGCACGCCGCTGCGCGGGGCTGCGCGGGGCTGCGCAGGGCTGCGCTCACCGCTGGGCCCACGGCGTGGGACTAGAATACAATAATAAATATGAAGGGAAAAATACGATTTTCACTGGGATTCGAACCAGTAACATAACAAAACTGCTTACATCACTGCATACCGGCACGAGTCGTAAAGATATGAGGGAATGTATTGAGGTTAGCGTATAATATGCTAATGAAGACCCATGCAAAGTCTTGTGGCAGGGTATGACCGGGTTCACGCATAATTTGAAAGATGGCATAGTTTGTCTGGGGTCAGGTCTGTTTGGCAGAGAAGGTGGGGGCAAAGCAGGCTGAGAATGTATAAAAAGCAGTTCAGAATATTGGTTTGAGTATCCCTGTCAAATATTGTGGCCCAGGCTGGCCGGGTTCCTGGCCAAGACAAAAAATCCGGCAAATTGCCATTCCGGTCCATCAAGTCAGGCCACCATGATGCTGGTAGCGAGGGCACAGGGGGGATGCCCGCGGCGAAGACACCAGAGACGAGTCATATCGTCATATGGAAGGTAAAAATGGGCTTCGGCTCACTCATATCCCCGCAGTTGTGCACCTACAATCCTGTTCCCATTTGCAAATAGCATTCATGGGACTCAGATATTACTTGATTATCATGTTTGCTCAACACTGTATGTAATTTTTTTTTTTCAACAACAAAATTCAGGTACTTTGCAGATGGGAAATATGTTCTTAGCATGGCACAATGCCTGGAGAAGTACATGCGTTGGGACCCCCAATACCCCTCCCAGGGGTAGGGGTTTTTGGAGGGTCTGGATTCTGCTACCCCTACCCTTATCCCTCGGGGTAAGGGTACAAAACCCCGGGGGTTGCAATACCCCTGGGGATCACTAACAATATGATGTACATGAACACAGGATGTGAATTAACACAAGTAGGCGTGTATTAACCCAATGATCACAGTTAAATGACAAATCGCAAAGATATCGCTGATAGTGCTGAAAGGAACAAATCCATTCTCCAACAGAAAATTGTGCAGGGCGGAACATGCCGTGCGACAATCTCATAGGGTTCTCTGCTTTTGGGGTGCAATGAGCTATTTTGCGTGTGCCAGGCGGACTTCTGCGACGTATTTGTGGATTCCATCAATAACAACAATCAAATGTCCGTCCACAAATGTGCCCGCAAACATTGCAGGCCGAAATTCCGTCCACCTTATTAATAAGGGAAAGAAGGGAATGCTTCGTTCTCAGCCCACCTAGCCCTTCCGTGTCTCATGAGATCCCGCTGTGTTCGCGCCCAGAATACATTTGAATGGGGCGAGGTGGTTCTGGGTAACGTCCGGGGATTTCGCCCTTGGCCTGGTATAGTTCGTGCATGGTCGTTGAGCGAAGTTCACCCACAAGCATTAATAACTGTCCCACAGGTGGTGGATCCAAATGAATTGCCCAAAAGCATTACAAGACTACGTCCTCGCTCAGAGTTCACTTATGCCGTTCGTTTCTTTCCTGCCGGTGATCAGTTCAGTGACATCCAGTGCATACGAGTGACTCATTCAGCACGGCTGACCTATGAACAGTGCTTGGATCTCCCCCCAAAAAATTTCTAAAACGAGTCGCAAATGTATTCAAGCTTCAGCGAACAATACTAAGACAAAAAATCGGCATCTGTTGCAGGGCTACAGACAGGCACTGCAATACTTGACTGAGAAGCGGCACAGAGGTCTCCATTCTCAACATGTGCAGTAGCTTTTGTGGATCGCTGATGAATTTTTAGACTCAGAAACTATGAAGACCTCGAGACATATGGCCACGACGCAGGTGGACGAAAGAAAAATCAAGTGGAAAACTGAAACAGGTGGGATGCCCAGCCAAGTTCACGAGATTTACTTACCCTTTTCCGTATGTATCTTTTTCTAAATCTGTCGAATTGTATAGATCCCCAAGCACTTCAAGTGCGCGGTTGGCGATGTGAATTACAGAGGACTTTCCTGGGTAGAGTGATCCCTGCTGAAGAGGTTGGATATTGGCACACATAGATGTACACTCAGTCTTAAGCTGAATATTGTTATTCATAGGAAATGGCCCATGTGGATTCTCAATTTTCTGCCATCGAGAACTTTGGTAATATGACTCTGGACTATCTCATAGTACGCCAAACTGTTAGAATGGTGTGTTATTACCATACTCACGGGAAATAGTTCTCCAAGCTTGGAAAGGTGTTGCGCCATATCCACAGACTTGCTTCCAGACAAGTACCCAGGGACGACCTCTACAATTTTCGTGGCCGAGCCAAGGCGCTAGTGGAGAAATGGTACAAAAACCTGACGGGAAATAGACCTCCGCAGTGTCGATGCACAAATTGTTGTCTGTAGAACTACAAATTTTGGTTCCAGAAATAAGGAGTATTTTGAACGTCCCGCGAGCCAGAGTCATCATGTACACATGGTTGGGGTACGTCGATTTTGCGCGAGGCTCTGGGCAGCGGCAGTGCAGAGGCCCGTATCCTACATTCCGAGTCTCAGTTTCTCCCGTTCTGACTGACCTTGAATTTCCTGTCGTTGTTCAACTTGTTCCCAATCCAGGTCATGCTTGGTTTCATTTAAGTAATTGTCTCTCTCTTTGTAAAATTACGGGTGTCCGAAGCTATTTAAACTCCGCTGCCCCACCGAGCGTTGGGACCATACGTCTGCTGCGCCACAGGTTATATCTATCCACGTCGGGCAGGGCGCCCTGGAGGCTGGTTGCATTTTGCTTCAACGCCACTTCCTCTTTCCGCCAATCCCCCAGGGGCTACAGGTGCTTAGGTTAAATTACTCTCGATGTTTCAGAGGCGGTATGAATGTGCTGCACCACATTCATCCACCCCTCTTTAAATCTCTTGTGCATTTACTAGGGATCCCCACAATTCAATTTCTGCACTCAGAAAGCATTTCAGGGTGGTTGGCTAGTTATTGTACGTACAAACAATATATTGGGTAAAATACATACGCCATCACAATTGTGAGAGGAAGACATGCGACGATCCGAAGTCGAATTGACGAAGAGAAGTTGCATACGTCTGTGTGCGGCATGGCGGTGCATTCGCTCATATATATATATATCTTGTCGTCAGTCGGAGAGCTGGATTAAGACGAAACACCGAACGAACCCTGGTTCTGGCGCACATCAATTTCGTCCACCCGCTCAAGGCAGTGTCCTAGATTGGATGGGGTCAGCCATGCTATCCATGAAATATCCGAGTGCATACCTTGTGCTCGCAAAGCCAAAGATGCAGAGCCCCACCTCAGTATAACCCTCTGAAAAGGGGAGGCCAGAAGACCGCAAGAGGGCGGCACCATATGGTCAAAGATAAGAATGGCACGCAAGGAGGAGGGATTCACATTTGGTTGTGTTTGGATTGAAAGGCAAAGGCTTGAACGGACCCAAAAAGGAGATGGGCCATCGCACGCAACTTCGCGGCGTCGAAGGATCTGCAGAATTAGACGGTGTAGGATCTACGGAGCTACGCCGGGAACTTTGGCCACAATGTGACATGTGACGTCGTCCCAGGCACTGGACGCCGATAGTTTGTCCACCCCCCATGGGCATTTCAGTTGGTTTGATTATGATACGTTCTTCTCATTTTATCTGGTTCTGCTGAGGACCTGTGTTTGAACTGGCCTAGTGCCTTTTTTTTTTCTCGCACCACGCAATGGGCCCAGCGGCGAGTGCAAGGCCACTGCAAGGCCTCGCGCCGTAGACACAAAAGGTTGCAGCATAGAGACCAGTTAGTGGGCTCTGCGGCGACAGCGCGTTACAGTTGTTATACCGGAGATGCCAGGATAGATAGTGTCAATCATAGATTTAACACCGTTGTTGGGTAGCTTCATAACCTCAGGATGTTCAATGTTCTGGGCAGTTCGCGAGACACTGAAAATTCTGCTCACAGACCTGAGCAATAATGCGATGCAGCGTATCGACGACCAGGACGAAGAAGACAGGACAATTGCCTCGGTACTCTTCTTCCAACAGCTGGTGAGTTTTCACCTCGATCAATGTGTCTATGCTGCCCGACCTGTACGGACTTTCCTTCCCACAGGAGGTGGGTCTTTGCCTCGATCGATGACTGTACAGTGCCTGACCCGTCTGCACTCTTCTTACAACAGAGGGTGAGATTTTGCCTTGGCTGATGCGTCTACACTGCCTTACCCATCTGCATTCTTGTTTCAACAGGCAGTGAGTTTTCGCTTCGATCGGTGTGTCTATGCTGCCTGACCTGTCCGCACTGTCTTTCAACAGAGAGTGAGTTTTTAACTTGATCAATGAGTCTATGCTGCCTGACCTGTCTGGACTTTTCTTTCCACAGAGAGTGGGTCTTTGCCTCAGTCGTTGCATCTATGCTGCCTGACCGATCACTTTCCTTCCAACAGAGAGTGAGTTTTCGCCTCGATCGATGCATCTACGCTGGCTGACCTGTCTGGACTCTCCTTCCAACAGAGGGTGAGTCTTCACTCTGATCAATGATTGTGGGATGCGGTGCCGGGGCACCAGGTCGGCGAGGCCCTCGAGGGCCACACCGACGCAGTCTGGTCTGTGGTGTTCTCCCCAGACGGCAGGCACCTCGCTTCGGGCTCTGCTCCGAAAAAGAAGAAGAAGAAGAAAACTAGCGTATTCCTCCCTCTCGTCAAGCTTTCCACCAACGCTCACGTTCGTTTCAGGAGACCGAAAGTCCCGAACGTAGAGCAAGTCCTCAAAAAGTCCAAGACCTCCAAGACAGGGTCCGAAAAGAAATCCATGGCCTCGAAGATAGCGTCGATGTCCACGGCGAGCGAGGAACCTCGGAAACTTAGAACTAGAAGCCGCACGAAACCTAATTAGAACTACACGACACCTAATGGTAAGTCTCTCAAGTAGTTATCTGTGTTTCTCATTGCTGATAATGAACGAGTCGAGAATCGGTCGGATTGATGGGAATGTCGTGTGTCGTCCAAATGGTTTTGTTGCTATGTCCCGGCGAATATTTGAATAGGCTTCTATTCAAATATTCGAGCCATAGGCGAGTGAAAATGCCTAGGTAGACTCCACCTCATAAAGGTCGTATGGCATAGCTGTATATGTCATGTCTTTCTAGTATTATTTTTGCAAGTCCCCTGGTTCGATGATGATGATGGAATCAATTAACGTGCTAGAGCCGCTGCAAGCGGCTATGGTACACGGTACGGGTCTATTCTAATTTTTACGTGCCAGACGAGGCGTAGAGGTGGGCCGTATGTTGTCTGGTATCCGGACGGCGCGTAACGGGCAGGGCGGGGGCAGGCAACTTTGGGGACTACGGGGCGAAGACAAGTGCAGAGCAGGGCTCGAACGCGCGGGGTGTGGAGCGAGGCTCGAACGCGCGGAGAAGCAGAGCATGGCTCAGACGCTCGAGGGAACGGCTCTGTGGGCAATGCAGATAATTAGTGTGAAATGGAAGTAAACTGAGGGGGTGATCTATAAATGTATATAATGTTCGAAGTGGCGAGATCGGGGAGGAAAGGGGGAATGTCGGAGGATAAAAAGTAAGTTGCAGCAAACATGGGGAGGATGTAATGGGAAGTGATCCATAAATATTGTAGTGGGCAGTGTGGTATATAATTAATGGTCGGGCTCAGGGGGTACGGTGTCGCGGTAAGCAGGGAAGCAGTTTGTAGTATGCATGTATCGTAAGAGGTGTTGGACGCCTTTCTTGTTCGTGAGGAGGAATCCGAGGGAAGAGGCCCTGCGGCCGAGCACTGCGCGAAGGTGAGTGTGGTGGCGGGTGAAGCGTGAACAGAAGAAGATGAAGTGGTGCACATCGTCGCGTCCCTGGCGCGTCTGATAAAGAGGGGAATCGGAGCGTGCAAGGGTCGCGCCAACAATCTCTGACTCAAGAACCATGTGCTCATGGATGAAGCCAACCTGTAACCGACGCGAAAAGGAGTCGTCGCGCTCATCGGTGATACAGGCGGCGCCGATGTGGCCATTAATTCCGGACCCATCGCTGTAAAGACAGAGGTCATGCTCGTGAGTACGAACCTGTGCGTGGGCGAGAGCCTCGTCTTTGGTAGGTGCGATATTGTGGGCGAATGAAATAAATAATCCACGTCGGTGGGACGGGGAAGGGCTGAATTGTCTCGAACTCGGACGGGTTCAGGCGCCAAACATGCATTAAATTATGCAAAGCGGAGCGGTGGCGACAGACGCAATGGAGAAGGTGGGAAGCGAGAAGAGTGCAAATGTGAATTGTGGTCCTGTAACAAATCTGGTTGAGGGGCAGTTCTATGGGGGTGTTATGAGCATGGAGATCAAGTAGATCGTGAGCAGTGGTGTGAATAGCACCGGTGATGAGGATTCCAGCAAGTCGTTGAACCTTACCGAGGTGTTTTGAAAAGCCGACGCTTCCATGATGATGCACAGACCCCGGCTCGGGTGTACCATGTGTCTAACCCATAGGTCATCTTCGGAACGACCACGGTTTTGTATAACCGCTTCACATATTTGCGCTAATAATACGTTTCAGAGATGATTACCAGGCATAGACACCTGTATGTACCACAACCGCCCAGGCGCATCAATTGAATTGAACAAATTGGGGCGAGGGCAGGCTCGGGCCGCTTACGAGGCCGGCGCATCAAGTGAATCGCGGCGCATCAGTGGAATTGTCCACATTGCCCTTGCAGGAGGCATTGCCAAGGCCACCGCCGTCCCAATAACTGGGCATTTCTGGCCCGCGCGTAGTTTGGTGGAAAGCACCCCGCCGGCATGTGCAACTTAAATTGTTTCGGTCGAGTTTGGCAGGGGATGATCAGGCGACGTCCCGCAACTATGTCATGGTCGCCGCGATGGGTGTTCACGGGGATCAGTGAATGCAGGGTCGGTGAATCATGCAGGGGTGGCGGGTGAAGTTAACAGCCGCCTGACAGCTTCTACAATGGGCACGTATGATGTCAGCCTCAGGTAAATTTCTTTTCCCGTGTTTCGGTCTGAAATCCCACTTTAAGCTGTAAATTCAGGTCTATTGGTTGAACTTAGGCACCTTTGGTATTGAGAATAATTCAGAGGCATGGTTTGTATCCATTTTTGATGTTCAGAGCCTTTCTGGAGAGGCTCTGAGCTAGGCCGGCGTATCAATTGAATTGCGGCGCATCGGCTGAATTGGACAAATTGGCCTTGCTCGAGGTATTTCCAAGCCCACCGCCGTCCCAAAGCTGGTTGTTTGTTGCCCGCGCGTGGTTTGGTGGCATGCCAGCTCAATTGTGAAGACTTTACCCCGCAAGAACGTTGAAATCGGGGCGGTTTTGGCGGTGTTATGAACAAAACACGTTGGCGCGGGGAAGGTGTTCTATTCCAAAACCAAACACTAACTCATCTATCTGGTATGCTTATTACCTTGTGCTATTTGTTACTTCAACTGAGGATCATTGAAGCGACTAGATTGTCTTCGCAGGTATGTTTTTTCCTGCTTTCATTATCAACAAGCATTAACTGTCCCGTCACTTTTTTGAAATCACGGCGACCAGCGTCATCTGTTTCAAATTTGGTTTTGGAATAGAACACTCTGTGTGTGGTTCTGTCCTTGGTAAGCACCAAACGCCTGGCATCCTCATTGTCTTCGGAGGAGGACGAAGAGTTTGTGGTGAACCCACCCAAGAGGGTTCAGGTGTCGCGAGGGAAAGGAAAAAGAAAGGAAAGGGCTCTAAAGGGAAGGTGGGTACAGAAGATGAAGCAGAGTGAAGATGAAGAACGAGAGGTCCAGTCAGAAGAAGAGGAAGAGGACGACAACGCTCAAGATGCCAAAGGTGGAGGTCCTTCCCAGCCCAGCAAAGCTAGTGCCCGTCCCCATCCTGTCGGATTTCCACGCCCTCTCTTATTACATTTCAAACGGATCACGGGAGAGGGGAGGTTCAACGAGACTTGTATGAATTTGAACATCGCTCGTGAGGTAGTTTAGCCTCACTGATCGGACTATTAACATCGGTCCTTTAGCTTAATTGATTTTGGATCTTCACCTCTTTCAACGTTGTCCGGAGGTCACCCGTTCGACTTCGGCGCGTAGTGTTTTTTGTCTACTGTCGCGCCGATGAACCCAGATTAATCCTCACCGCCGTAATCAATCCCGGATTTAATACGGATTTTCCGTCTCAACGGCAAATGATTAAGCCGAGCTCCTACGGCTTCTTAACAGACGAGAATTGAGCCGGCAATCAGTGTCCTTGCGGCAAAAATCAAAAAGTGTCAAATATGGAAAATTTCCGTCCGGGCCCTAAGTTCCGCAAAGAGCTGTAATTAAGCCCACTCTTATAAACCCCATTTTAAGGGTCTTAAGCCTTAACCAAAATTCTCAGCCTTATTAACCCCTTAAGCTGCAACACTGCTACCAGTATCACAGTAGGGATGTGAAAAATCGGTCATTCCGAGGGCTTTATTTCGCCAAAAATAGCCTCAGATTGCCGAGGATTTTGCCACGCCGCAGCTTCGGTTTTAATTGGTCTCCCGACCGATTTGCCATCACCCTCTGAATGGCGGGGTTCCCTTCTCAGAATCGTGCGATGAGCACGTGAATATCATGTGATCTGAGAACGGGGCTTGATCCGAACCTAAACTCGGCCTTGACGTGGGCCCGAAAAGGGCTAAAATATTAATCAGGGAATTCATGCCAGGTTACGGTAATAAATTAACACTCAGGGTCCATTACGTGTTTAAATGTGAACTGTCTGCCTCGCTGCGCCGCTAGCAACTGCTGCCGCCGTTCGTCCGATCTGTACTGCTCTGGCATGGCGTCGGTGTTACGCACATGTGTCCTGCAGAGGCGGATATAATTCATTAAATACATGTATTTTCATGCTACAAATTCTTTTCGGATCGCGCACCGTACAAGGGGATTTTAGGACTATGGCATCATGCCATGAAGCTTACAAGACCCCAAATTGCTTTGCAAGACCAAGAATTGCTGGTCAAAACTGACGAGTTAGATGTAAATACACATACCAGATGAAAGTTTTGCGAAGCTTTTCGGTATCTTTGCAAAACAATAGTTCCTGTGTAAGCCGGTTTGAGCGGCCACAAAGCAGATGTACCTTTGCGAAGCTTTTATCGCTTTTCGGACGTTTGCGAGGCCTTATAAGGTCTTACATATTTCTCCCTCTTTTGGTGATGACTCGTAATGGACCCTGAGTGTTAATTTAAATCATTACCGTAACTCACCTAACGCTAAAGTTAGTTCTGGCAGGCCACGATGTGAGTTTTACGGAACCAATATGTAGACAGAACAGACAGACGGCTGGGGCAGGGGAAACATGGTGGTCGTAGTATTCCCACTGGTCCGCAAGGGGAAGCCGGAGAAAGGCACGAACCAGTAAAATAAGCAATATCCGACGTTCGGTTACTTCCAGTTACTTCCACGCTGTCGTCTTGTGTACTCGCGGAAGAAAGAGAGAAAAAGCTTGCGAAAAACCCAAAGATGGTCGTCGAGACACCGCTCCGCTCTTCTTGCAGCCGGCGCCACAGAATCATTAGTCGAGGTGGACACGGACGCTCTGAGCCGCGCAAGAGCTCCGTGGTGTAGAAGATCAGTTGAGGAGTCTTGTGACGTGCGGCGGCAACGGATGACAAGATTACACCGCGGGCTGAGGGCAAGGCGAAGGCCAGAACCTTGCTGAGGTTTTTCTCCGTGCCATCGAACGCCGGACTCGATTAGTTTCGATTTTCGTCTTGTGTCATCGAGAGCCAAGTCTTTCCCGTGCTATTGAATGCCGGGCTCGTTTCGAATCGATTTTCATCGTGTGCCATCGAGGGCCAGATGCCGTTTCCTTGTGCTAGCCAAAGCCAAGTGTTTTTCCGTGCCATCGAAAGCCGGGTTCGTTTCAACTCGATTTCCATCTTGTGCCGTTGAGAGCCAGATGCCAATTTGTTGTGCTATCGAGAACCAACTACTTTTCCGTGCTCTCGAATGCCGGATTGTTTCGATCTGACTGTACCTTGTGCCATCGCGGGCTAGATCGAAATGCAAGTATAGCGGCCGAGGTGGAAGCCTCTGGTACAAAGGTACTTATGTCAATTCTTTGAACTAAAGTTAATTATCAGCAGCTTGGCTCTTGTACATAAAAAAATGAACCTATGGTGCGCTTAGCTTAGCCACCACCAAAATGTCACTAGTTCCAAATCGGCCGGAGGCTGGTATTTTTTGAGTGTACCTCGGTGGCTATCCCGCCTGAGCTCCTTTCGACGCAGACATTAGGACTGTGCACTGCCCTTCCTGTGCGGTGCTAGGCAGCCAATCATAGCTGGAGAAGGATCGGCACTTGATATTTGAGAGGTCTTGGTTGTGACGAGTGGAGCGAAAAAGAGATGTAATGTCTGCTATCCCAGCCGAGACATGCCGCTGATCGATTCTTCAGGAAGGGGAAACGTGAGACGTGTAATCTCCAAAATGCTTGGAGAAATGGGATGAGTGCCATCGATTGTCTGATGATGAAGCACAGGTTAAGCTCTGTTTGAAGTTTAGACTGCGATCACTCTACAGCTTTTATACGTTCAACTCGACAGTCGTGCGTCACAGGGTGCTTGTCGGTGCGGTGTCACAGGTCACAGAGAGGGTTGTCGAATATGTTCGATGGTTCTCAAGGGGCCAAAAAGGCGTGTTTTGGGGAGAAAAAGTCATCACGAAGGTCCCTGATCTTTTAGCCTTTGTGCATTCTTTAACCATTTAGTATTTGTGGATTTCTGCGCACCGCATGCTCGTCATGATCGGACTGGAGATCCCACCTTCTCGGTATAGCAATGGAAGCGAAATTTGTCCTTCAGTCGAAGCAGCGTGGGCGGAGCTTCAACCGATCTTCTCTCACTGACACATTGTTCGATCTGGCGCCCAATTTCTTTTTGGTTAAATTTTTTGTAACCTTGTAAGGGGGCGTATTGGATTCCAAAAAAACCTGATTCCAGCACTTCAAAAGAATTGTGGAATTCGTCCTTCAGTCAGTCGAAGTAGCGTGGGCAGAGCTTCAACCAATTATCTCTCAAGTTCGACCTGGCGCCCGATTTCTTCTGGATTAAATTTCTTGTAAATTGGACAGGAGACTTGTTTGGTGCCAAAACTTGATTCCAGCACCTCAAAAGAATTGTGGAATTTGTCCTTCAGTCGAAGTAGCGTGGGCGGAGTTTTAACCGATTTTCTTTGAAGTTATTTCTTCTCGATTAAATTTCTTGTAACTTGGTGACGCGGCGTATTGGATGCCAACCCTTGATCCCAGCACCTCAAAAATTGTGGAATTTGTCCTTCGGTCGAAATAGTGTGGGCGGAGTTTCACCCGATTTTCTTTCAAGTTATTTCTTCTTGGTCAAATTTTGTATTGGATGCCAACCCTTAATTCCAGCACCCCAAAATTGTGGAATTTGTCCATCAGTCGGAGTAGCGTGGGCGGAGTTTCACCCGATGTTCTCTCACAGAAACATTGTTCATACTGAGTAATCCGAACTTTGAGCGCGGACATCAGTTTATACTTTTCGGGTACTCCGGTCCACTAAAGTGGATGTCCTGAGCGCAAACAAAAAAGGGGTTTCAAATCGGCCCGCTCATGATAGCCAGCGAAATTTCAAGGAGAGCTGGCGATTAAGATTTGCCCTGGGCAGCCATGAAATTGTCCTTCGAGTCGGAAGGGTGCGCAAGGATGCAGAAGAGATGGAGTCCGATTCGGAGTCGAGCAAGGATGAGGACTTCGGTCCCAGCATGGCTGGGGATTTTCCTACCGGCGGAGGTCTTTCACTGGCGACTTCTTGGGGGATGATTACACTGAGGCGGATTTTGATTTCCCTGACTCCTCCGACTCCGCGTGTGACTCGGACGACGATAATGATCCCCTCGCGAGAGATCGCCAGGCGGCTGCGGATGCTGAAACCGCGGATGGGTGGGAGCCCCTGCGCCCTGGTCGCAACGGCCTAGAAAAGGATGCAAGATGCAAGATGTCGATGATGAAGAAGATCCACCAGTGCGTGAGAAGAGGAAAATTGCGGGGGATCGTTTTCACGAAAAGCCTGTTGTGGTGAAATACCTGAGTGAAAGGGCGGGGGAACAAATCACAAGTGACCGCTCGACGTCAGCAGAATAGCAGTATAGTGATGCTTTGGGAGCGTCGGGCAATATCTACTCGCCCTTTTCCTCCAAAATGGACTGGGAAATTGCCCGGTGAGCTAAATTACGCGGTTCCGGATCGACTGCATTTACCGACTTGCTTAAAATCGAAGGCCTAAGTTTTTTCAATGCATATTCGAGTTGGCCAAGTCTAATATTTTTCCAGGTTTGTGAAGCGTTGAGACTTTCATACAGTACCTTTGCGCAGCTCAATTCCATCATCGACGGAAAGCTACCTGGGCGGCCAAAATTTACGCGATCCGAGATTGTCGTTGGCGGCGAGGTCTTCGACCTTTATTCTCGTAATATTATAGAGTGTGTCCGGGCACTGTTTGGGGACACGGATTTTGCGCCGTACTTATTTGTGGTTCCCGAGCGGCATTACGCCGATGAGGACCAAACAATTCGCCTATATCATAACATGCATACTGCGAAGTGGTGGTGGAGTACGCAGGTAAAACGCTCGCATCGTTGATTAGGTTGAAGCTGACGATCAGATAGAAAGAAGTCGAGAAGGATAATCCTGGCGCTACCATTATCCCAATCATTCTTTCGTCGGACAAGACAGGTAATCAATCTTATGCGAGAAACCACCATCGATGATGGGACGGGAAGAATGTACCCGATGAGGGATATATACAAGGTGGCAGAGCCAAATGCTCCAAGGCTGCGGGTCGGCTTAGTCTGTAGTTTACCGCGCCACCGTGTATTGGTCGCTCGCTTATTATATAATCATCAAATTTGAATTTGTTCTGCGGCCGTTCAGTACCTTCAGAGGCCCTACTCAGAAACTTTCGGTGAGAAAGTCCCCTACAATTATAGTATGAAACAAATTGTCTCTTCAGAATATGAATCTTGAGTCCCTTTCCATCTAAATCACTTGGTCGATGCCGGACATTGCCGGCCCATCAAAAATCAATCTCGACGTTTTTGGACTTTCCGGCGAAATCTTGGCGGAAGAAGCTACTCATTTAGGTTTCTGAACGTCCCTGCTGAGATCAAATTACCAGAAACGCGTCGTAGGATCCTTGTCGACACCCAGAAATCCTATGATTATATAATAAGCGAGCAAGCGATCACACGATCAAGGTAATCAACAGACCACAACATATACGAGGTATGAGCATTTTCTGTTGTAGCGTCTGTCTACGAGAGACTAGGGTCGGCTATGTCAACCTCCATTCAGGAAAGTGACTATCTTCAATTTTCACACGTTGCACAGAAATGTCAAGGTACAGTACAATTATTGTACGCGAGCAGACACTGAATCATCTTAGTCTGCTTGCGTGATTATATAATATGGAGACTGTCCGGCTCGCTTACTTACCTGGTTTCAGATACTATTGACAAGGGTGACGTGGAGTTGGGGGGGCGGGGGGGGGGGATTTATTATACTCGCGTGGTCCACAGGCTGAACAACGAGTTTACGGAAGACATACGAGTAGTACTGTAGCGGGTGGTTATCCTCACAGAATTCTACAAGATGCCGACCAAGCACAACATCATTCCAGGGGTTCGATCGCACAAGACGCTGGCAAACTGCAGACTGGCCGGCCGTTTGAATGGCAGGACCTCTGGTTAAAACCCTGTGGGACCTGACCATGAGCGGAGTGCGCAAGTGTACGAAAGGGGTTCCCCCCTCCCAGGTATAAATCCCCAGTGTCCACCAGTCCACTGAAGGCTGTCGTACGTCTTCCCTTTGCAGATGCATGCAAACCACTTGTCTCCGAAGCAACAGACCCACGGATTATTGGGCAAGTTGTCCATCAACCGACGACCCGGAAGCACAAACACAACAAAAACAGCTGCCTTCAGCCGGTGGAAATCCTTCGAGTCTCGATGATGGCCATGATGGAGTCCAAGGTGGCCAATCGCTCCGGCAGTATCCGTGGGCTAATCGCTCCGTCAGGCAAGTCCGTCCGGGTTCCACGATGGCCAACCGCTCCATTGGTATCCGCGAGTCCAAAGGTTCAAAAACAACAACAAAAAGGCAGCTAGATTTTTGTGAGGGAAGACTTTTATGCATTCTGAAAGTTGTGATAGAGTCACAATCTTCAATATCCTAGTTTATCATGCTGGCAATGACATTGAGACAATGAGACAATGGCAATACACTACAATCAGGAAATATTGTGATATTTGAATTCACTGCTGAACTCTTTACAAATCTGACTCTATCACATCTTTAAAAATGTAGCAAAGCCTTACCTAACAACAATCCACATCATTTGGACGTGTCTGGATGCCTGTAAACTGCATTCATCCACGAAAAGGTCCTTCCAACCACTTGCTCTGAATATACAATATTTTTACAACTTTCGTTCTATCACTAATTCCGCATAGATTAGCCGAGTATTTCTATATAGGTTTCATGAGAATCGGTCCAAAACCCACTGAGATATTAGGAATTCTTTACATAAACGTTACAGTAAGGGTGATCCAATTATTAATCTGGCAGGAATAAGGAAACACTTAAAGGATTTAAGCTTTTATGTAGCCCTAACATATTCATTCCGCTCCGCCTCACAACGTGACTTATTATGGAGAGCTGCTTTCACCCAAATGATTGTGAGGTGATAGCCAGCGGAATTCTAAGCAAGACTGTCTCTTCGCATTTTCCGCTGATGCCCTCGTTATTGAGAAATGGGCGTCCAACCTCTCCATAATAGAGGGAGGCGATGCTGGGAAGAGCGGGCCGTATCAATAGCAACGGCAATTCCTATGAAAGAACCAAAGAAAAATTCATGGAACACTCCCTGGGGCACTGTTTCAGTCGCACTCCCCGGAAATGGACAGGCTCTGAACCACCCTAGAATGCTCCAAAAAAACTCCGCGACTTTCTGAGACTATCACGGTAGATATGTTGGCTTTGAGGAGGAAGACATTCCAAATCCGGAAGGCGGATCAAACCTCATGGAACCTTCAGTTCTTCGTAAAATCCATCTCTGGTTGATGATTCAGACCCTACTCATCGAGAGCTCTCGATTGGTACTACTCCGAGGTTTTTCCCACGAGATTTTGGTGTGCGCCAAATTTTTCAGGTACTTCACACATTACAGCCATTGGCAGCACCGAGGGCGCGGTCGAAAAAATTACCAGTTTGGGATGTTTTCAAAGAATTACCTGTAACTCGGTCAGTTCTTCGTGGATTTGGATGAAACCATGCTAGATAATTCGGGTTAATTCATACGGAATTAGTGATAGAAAGGATCTTGTAAGAATATCTCATATTGGTTGATCTGGCTTTTTGAGGCATTTTGGGGATGAATCTGATCTGGCATGCCCAATTCTTGTCCTACTGGTCTGAATTTTGGCTAGGGAAGACTTGTTACAGCCATTGTCAGTACCGAAGGCGTGGATCAGAAATATTCTGTTTTGGGACATTTTCGAAGAATTCCCGGTATCTGAGTGGCTTCTACACCAATTCACATGAAACCTGGATAGAAATACTCAGCTAATCCATGCGGAATTAGTGATAGAAGGAAACTTGCAAAGGCATTATATATTCAGTGGCATTGCTTGAGGGGCCATTTTGTGGATGAATACAGTTTGCAGGCATCTAGACATATCCAAATGATGTAGATTTTTGTCAGAATGGGCTCCAATACATTTCGAAAGATGTGATAGGGTTAGATGTGCAAAGAGTTCAGCAGTGGATCCAAATATCACACTGTTTGCTGACTGCAGTGTATTGCCGTTGTCTCAATGTCATTACAAGCATGATAAACTAGGATATTGCAGATTGTGGCTCTATCACAAGTTCAAGAATGCATAAAACTCCTCCCTCGCAAAAATCTAGGTTATTTGAGCATGCTCATCGGCATAAAGCAAAAATGGTGGAGGGCTGCACGCATGTTTTGAAAATAAATGGTGCAATGCTCAGACGAAACGCCACGAAAACGAACGCGTAATGGGGACGTCGACAGAATTTGAAGCGCACCTCGAATGAGGTCAGCGCGATGACTGATAAGAAGGTATTCGGGAGAAAGCGGATCATTTGATAGTACAAAAGTGGTGCAATTATGAGTGTGGAGAGACCTTGACAAGCAAGGTAATTAATTCATGGGTGGAAAACACAAGCTATATTCACGATGCAAGGGAATTACTACAGATACAGAGTATGTACGAGAAACGAAAACGAAAACGAATGTATAAGGATGCCGACTGATGGCCGCGGGGTCCGACGCAATAGAACTATATATAGAACGTCACTTTGGCTTCCTGGATTTTTAACTTGGGTGCGGGGGAGCGGGAGCCTGTTGGCGGAATTCAACCGGAGTCCGCTCAAACTTCGGGCGCGGCGTTGGCATCATCGCCCGAAATTGATGGGTGATTGGCGGGTAAGCGACGCCGAACCGAGACGGATCAGTTTGCGGTAACACTTTGGGGGGGGGGTATATTATACTCGCGTGGTCCACAGGCTGAACAGCGAGTTTACGGAAGACAAACATGTAGTACTGTACAGGTGGTTATCATTACAGAAATCTACAAGATGCCAACTGAGCACAACCTCATTCCAGGGGGTCGAACGTACAAGACGCTGGCAATTCGGGGACTGGCCGGCCGCTTGAATATTCAAACGGCGGGACCTCTGGTTAAAACCCGTAGGACCTGACCACAAGCGGAGTGCGCAAGTGTACAGGAGGAGTCCCCTCCTCCGAGGTAAAAATCCCCAGAGACCACCAGTCCACCGAACGCTGTCGTACGGCTTTCCCTTTGCAGAGGCATGCATTCCACATGCATCCAGGGACACAGTCTCAAGCCCCACGGACTTTTGGGGTGAGTTACTCCGAAGCACGCCGGCGTGCAGGAACAAAATGACCAGGAGTATCGGGATCAAGCCTCCTCAACAGGCGGCTCGAGGAGTAGCATGGGTGTAGCATCATAAATTTTGAGCACGTTGAACGCCAGTTTCCCAAGGCCCGGTGTAACCTCCCTTTTCGCCAGAACCGCCTTGAAGAAAGGCATGACTTGAGTGAACGCGCCCTTGAACTCCGGAATTTTTGCACATAACTCCGCAAGAAACACTTCTCGTACTTGCATGAGCTCAGGGTGGGGACACATGAACATGCCATGGGCGGGGTCCTCGATGGCGTCTTGACAAAACCTGCACTTCCGCCATTCTCGGGGGACAACGTTCTTGCCCCGTTCCTTCCAACGGCGACGTTCAACGGCCAGGCTGTGCGAAGAGAGTATCATGCGTGTTAAAGCACGCCGGTGGTCCGCCGTTTTAATCCTCAGATAGTGGCGGAACTCCAGGGTTTTCTTCACAAGTTGGACAGTTTCACTGTCGTGCTCCAGTCGGCCACTGAGAAGATCCTTGGTGCGTGAGGACGTCTCGATTTCATGATCAATCCAGGCCTCCATTGAGTTTTTAACCAGTCGCATTACTTGTTCAATGGCCGATTTTTCCAGAGGGCCAGAAATATCCAGTTCCACCGGAATGTAAAGCCGCAAGAGAATGATTCGCAAGTCAGTGATCCAAGAAATGTTTTTGTTACGCGCGAGTTTTAGGGACTCTTGCAGGGCATTCCAGGCGGGTCGGTCATGGTCCAGGTCGATCCAATAGCACAGATTTTTGAGGGCGAGATAAACTCGCCGATATCTGATTGGCCAGAAACCGGTCTCGGAGAACAGGACAGCCTTCATAGAGCACGATCCCACTCCCAGCATGCGCCGCAGGAATTTCAATTGCACCTTCTCGAGCAGTTTTAGACTCTTTTCTTCAATGTCCAGGCAGACCTCGCAACCGGCAGTCAAGTACGGATCGACGCGCACCATGTACAGGGTACGCAAGTCCCACGCAGGTAGAGTGCCGACGAAACGATCCAGTCCAAAGATTACATTCGCCACTTTGGAGGCCTTTTTTGCCTTAACACGATACTGTTCCCTCCACATAAATTTACAGCCTGTTTCAAACCAGATTCCCAGGTAGCGGGCCTTCTGCTCCTGTTTGATTGCCTTTCCCGCCAGGTGAAACGTCGGATACAGCTTTTGTCTGGGTCCATAAATTTGGTATAAACACTACGGGATGGACGTCTCGCAGCCGTTGTTATCTGCCCATTTTTGGGATCCGTTCAGATGCATTTGGAAACCAGACGGGCATGTTGAGGCGGTCATCGCATCATCGGCATGTTCGATTTGATTAATTGGCACGCCATTGAGTCGAACATCCTCCGGGTGATGGGCGAGGATAAAGTCTGACATGAACTAATTCCATAGGTGCGGTGAGCCCGGATCGCCGGTTAGAATTCCCAAAAGCGACCTGAATTGCGGAGCATATTGACCATCCAAGCGGACGACGTACTGAATCCTGTCGTATAAGCACTTCAACCACTCAATCATTGGGCCAGAGATTCCGAGTTTTGCAAGTTTAACCCAAAGTGTAGATCTGTCCGTGCCCAGGAACACGTTTTTTAGATCCAGATATGCAACATATAGAGGTTTCCCCATCGCCTGTGCCTTGTCAATCAGACATAGTAGTACAAACGCACTGTCATTTGTCCGGAGATGCGCCTGGAAGGAGTTCTGGGATTTTGGGATTGCGCCTAGGTCCTCAGCGCCTTCGCGAAGCCGGCGGTCAATTATCAAGGTGAGCATTTTTAGCATGCAACATTCCAGGGCAATAAGACGATAGCCTTTGGGGTCCGACGGGTCCTTGTCCTTCTTGAGAATCCCAATGAGAAGGGCGGTCAACCAGTACTGGGGACTCTTTCGATTTTTGACACAGTATAAGAAAAATTCCAACAGTTTCTCATTGGGTATATCCAAGCATACGAGAAATTGTTCACGCCAACTGCAGTATCCAAGCCATGCTCCTTGATGTGCCTCTTCATCCATTCCACGTCCTCCATGGTGATATCCCGTGTGTAAGATTGGTGCGGGGATGTGTCTACTGGCTCGGTCTCCAGCTCTCGAGCCATCCGTGCGTTGAAGGCCAATTGTTCAGCATTGAAAGTTCTTGGCCGCACCTCGGGATAGTTTAACCTCGTCTTGAAATCATTTGATAGATCATTGAGGGAGACCTTAGCTTTCTTCGGGCGGAGATCTGTACGCTTTCGAACGAAATCCCAGAACCCTTTGATATCCTTGCACGCCAGGAATTCTGCACGAAGTCCAGATTGCAGTTCATGAACTTTAGCGCGACCTCGATGACTCTCATCTGATTTACGGTCGGTCTCGTCCTCCCAATTTTTCCACGGCCTGGGCTTCTCGTGCGATGTTTCCTCAAGCTCTGTGACTACCTTGCGCGGATGAAGAATAGGGCCGTGTAGTTTACCGCACGTGGGAGTATTAACGGTCGTTGGTTCGAACACAGTCGCCGATTGCGGCACCTGCAGTGCAGCCCTTGCCAGGTGAGTTTCCAGTATAAATTTCTGGGAAATGAACCCCCGCCGAAGCAAGCTTCACAATATTTTGCTTGTTTGGCCATGAAACCACAATTTTACCTGTTCGAGTCGCAGGAGTGGAATGCCCACAGATTTTTTGGCCGGATCAACAGCGTGAACACTGACAGGGTTTCCAGCATAAATTTCAGGCAAATTAATTGCCGCCGAAGCAAGTTGCACAATATTTCCAGTGTTTGGCCCTGCTTGCCCACAATTTTGCATCTTCAAGGCGCAGGAGTGGAATGCCCATCGATGTTTTGGCCGAATCAACGGCGTGAAAATCGGGATGGTTTCCAGCATAAACTGCAGGGAAATTAACCACCACTGAAGCAAGTTGCACAATATTTTCTGTGTTTGGCCTTGCTTGCTCACAATTTTACATCTTCGAGCAGCAGGAGTGGAATGCCCACCAATGTTTTGGTTGAATCAAGGGCGTGAACATAGGGAGGGTTTCCAGCATAAATTTGAGTGCCGAAGAGCGCCAGGCACGTCTCAAGAATAATTTGTGTCTTTATTAGAGAATATGCGGTGGAGCCACCCAGCGCCACCAGATGGCTCATCCAGCATGCGGTGCCGGGTGGCTACGTCAGTTGGTGGCTGTTCAGGTGGCATAAGAATAACTCACTGTTGACCTTCTACAAGCACTATGCACATGCAGATGTGTGCCTGTATACATGTGAGTGCCGGAAACTATTATTATAAGCCATATCATTGATATTTTTATCCTAATCATCAGCGATTGCTTTTAGAAGGGCAATAAAGTGAAGGCAGAACCCGAGAGTGGCCTTCTGCACAGGTAGAGAAAGCAGTATGGGATTAGACACTCAATACATGCCATAAACAGCAGCTGCCTGATCAGCCACCAACTGACGTAGCCACCCGGAACCGCATGCCGGATGAGCCACCTGGTGGCGCTGGGTGGCTCCACCGCATATTCTCTATTGCAGCAAACCCGGTCACGTTGTCAACGATTGCTTTAAGCGAGAGGCTAAGCACGGCGACAACTCGGGAAAAGCCTCGCCGAAGACCACCTAGTTTCACAGTCTTCGGCGACAGAAGGAACATTTCCCCGTTCTTCCCGTCGCTCCGAGTCTACCCATTTCCGCGTGCTCAATGGCGCGTGGGTAGCTTCAGTTTCTTCTCCCCGTTTTGATTACCAGTCCATGTCTGGGCTTGTAGTTTAACAACCAGAGCAGCAGGGGAAAAACTGAAGAGACAGGTCCCTTGTAAAGAATGTAGTTTACCTGTATTTTACATGTAAAATTTGGCGTGTAATTACCAGACCATTTAATACCCAGCACTATCTAAGCCGACATAGGTTAGTAAGAATGAGCATATCATCAGCCAAAGGATCAGCTTATGTAGGGGGAACATGGATTGAATAAATAATGATACTCCAAGCTTCCCGACTTTTTGTGGGTAAAAGATATTACTGTAACAGAGCGGCATATTGAAAATTCCATGGCGATACACGACCAGGTCGAGGTAATATTGGCAGCCCTCCAGAATACCCTGAAGCGCATTGTATCACAAATCTAGGTCAATCTGGGTGATATTGCTACTGTGCGGCGTGTTCTGTTCTCAGACAGCCAAAAACGCCGAATTTTGACCCAGTAAATCATTTTTGGGGTTCTAAAACCCAGGTCTAAGATGCTAAGCCAGGATAGCCCAAAGCCTGAAATGGGGGATAAGCATTGGAAAGTCATATTTCTGCAGGAGATCAGGAGCTACAGTAAGCACGCGCCGTAGATGACAACACCGCGGAGATGAGGCTCGATGATCCCATATACCTCGCGATCGCTGGTGACGGCAAGGATCGCAAGAGTAGTTTCATTTCTGAAGCTCCATCCCACAATAATAGGGCCTCCGCCCATATGATCGGGGGTTGTCTTTGGGGTTTCCTCCTCGATGAGACACCGGCCGACAATTTATCGCCTCTTCACCGATTATGCACCAATTCAGGCGATATCCGTGCCCTCAGAACGGGTATTCTCGTTGTCTGCGGAAACAAATACAAAACGACGCAACCGGACAAGCCCGCACTTGATGGAGGCACTTCAAATGCTGAAGTTCAATTTCAAGAAGTCTCGACTGAACTTCATTTCTGATTGGCAGTCGGCTCCAATTGCCGATGACGATGAAGACTGGCTTCGGCATTTGGCTGCAGCAACTGATGAGGCTGACTGAACGGAGACCATGGAGGCACTTGAAATGGCGGACGACTTCAATATTCACATGCCGGAGGATAACATGAGCGCGTAGCTAAGTAGTTAAAATGTGTTGTCATTATGCATTATGTATGTGTTCATTAGCTTTGTGAAACCAGAATTCGAACTTGTTTCTATTGCATTTTCATTGGAATACTCGCTGACGAAAAAAGTAATTGCGCGTGGTGGTTCTCAGTATCCTGGGTACCGAATCACTCCAAACAACTTGTGGACTGAAAACATGGGTGAATAGAAGATATTTGGGTGTGTTGAGATAATTCTAAAAATAGAAATTCTGGAGGTATAGCGCGTTTTTGCTCAGAATCTGAAACCGACTTTTCTTTGAGGCAGTTTGAGTAAAATTTGATTACACAGTTCGAAAGTACTCGTCGAGTAGTGCAGAATACCACTTTGAATCTTTTCAATACCTAGTGATTTGAGCTCACAATCGCCCTCAGAAAAGTGCTATTTTTGCCATTTTTGCTCAAAATTGCCTATTTTGGCCATCTTGTAAGGGCGATTGTGGGCTCAAATCACCAGGGATAAATATGATTCAAAATGGTATTCTGCACTACTCGACGAGTACTTTCGGACGGTCCAATCAAATTTTACTCAAAGTGCCTCAAAAAAAAGTCGGTTTCAGATTCTGAGCAAAAACGCGCTATACTTCCAGAATTTCTATTTTTAGAATTATTTCAACGCACCCAAATATCTTCTATTCACTCATATTTTTAGTCCATAAGTTGTTTGGAGTGATTCGGTACCCAGGATACTGAGAACCACCACGCGCAATTACTTTTTTCGTCAGCGAGTATGCTGAAAAACCCTCGACTCCATGGACTCGACTTGGGTCGACTTCGAGTGACTTGAATGTGACCAAGTCGAGTCGAGTCGAGTAAAATATTGTTTGAAGTCCACTTCTCGAGTCGTGACTCGACTTTTTGAGTTGCGGCAACATTACAGCAGATGGCAGTACCGAAGGCGTGAATCAGAAAAATGCTGTTTTGGGCATTTTCTGATCCTCGCGACCGATTCGCCGATATCTCAATGAGTTCTGCACAGATTGAAATGAGACATAGTTAGATAATTCGGCGTAATTCGTGCGCAATTAGTGATAGAAAAAAATTGTGAAAATATTATATAGTCAGTGAGCCGGGTTTGGGGTGATTTTGGGGGGTCAATTCAATTTACCGGCATCTAGGGATGTTCAAATAACCTAGATTTTTGTGAGGGAAGACTTTTATGCGTTCTGAAAGTTGTGATACAGTCGCAATCTTCAATATCCTAGTTTATCATGCTGGCAATGGCATTGAGACAATCCCAATACACTGCAATCAGGAAATATTGTGATATTTGAATTCACTGCTGAACTCTTTGTAAATCTGACTCTATCACATCTATCAAAATGTAGCAAGGCCTTACCTAACAAAAATCTACATCATTCATCCACGAAATGGCCCTTCAAACCACTTTCTCTGAATATACAATATTTTTACAACTTTCTTTCTATCACTAATTCCGCATAGATTAGCTGAGTATTTCTATATAGGTTTCATGAGAATGGGTGCAAAACCCACTGAGATATTAGGAATTCTTTAAAAACATCCCAAAACAGAACATTCTCGATCCGCGCCTTCGGTACTGCCAATTTCTGTAATACGGCCGCAGATTGTGTATATATATACCATGATTTAAATGCATTGAGGAATACAATTCTATTCAACTCTCCGCTCTATACTAGATTTGAGCTATGAGGTATGCGGCTTATACGAGGACGTGGGGCCTTCTGGGACACTTGTCAGTCCATTGTATAAAAAATCTAGCTCAATCGAACCACTGTATCTAATGTCCTGCACAAAAACTCGATATTTTCCGAATAACGCAATCTTAGTCATCCAACAAAATTTCGAACATGCAGGGCCCTCCGGAATCACAATGCAAATCTATTGGTTATATTTTCAGGGTAAGAACTAAGCTTGTAGTAGCCGTTCTGGTGAAAACATCAAAATTTGATGAAAAATCACCCACGCCTTAAGTTCCGCCCTTAGCTGTAAAGCCCATGATCAATCAGCCTTAGGGCATTTGAACTGCGACTATACCGGCGCGGTGTAAGTCATTGCTGGCGCTCGACTTTCATCCCAGACCCAGAAAAAAGTATCAGCAGATCAAAAATAGCCAGACGACTGACGGAAATACAATTTCTCGCGGCTCTCGACCACATCTGGCCAGCCGGCAATTCTGCCCGGGTTATCCCGTAAGAGCGTTAAAATCCATTTTACATATTCCATGAGCAGAACCCGTGGCAGCAGCCATCGGCCCGAAGCCGAGCGGCGACCCAGTAACAATGTTGATCTCTTCCAAACAACGGGACCTACGTATATTCCCGAAAGCCGAAGCGGGGCGGGAATGACTGTCCGAAAATGTATATAAGGGCTCAGTTTTGCAGGACAATTCAGCATCTCGCGCTGCGTCATGGCTGTGCCATTCTGTGCAAGCACAGCATGTTCATTTGCACAGTGTACAAAAGGCCAACACCTCCCACTTTTCACCCAGCTCTCCACCCTCGTGGTCGAAAGCGGGAGTGTGGGTCGAAAGAGAGAGTGGGAAGCATGGATCCAACTGCACCTTCATTTCGGATTTGTGTGTCAACACCTCCTTGTGCAGTCAGCTGTTTAATTTCAGTAGACCCCATCACCCGACCCTAGCATCCCTTCCCACTCTCCACCCGGCTCTCCACCCTCGTGGTCGAAAGCGGGAGTCTGGGTCGAAAGAGAGAGTGGGAAGCATGGCTCCAACCGCACCACCATTTCGGATTTGTGTCAACACCTCCTCGTGCAGTCAGCGCTAATGTCTGTTTAATTTCAGTGAACCACATCGCCCGACCCTAGCGTCCCTTCCAACTCTCCACCTGGCTCTCCACCCTCGTGGTCGAAAGCGGGAGTCTGGGTCGAAAGAGAGAGAGGGAAGCATGGACAACTTCACCATCATTTCGGATATGTCAACACCTCCTCGTGCAGTCAGCTGTTTAATTTCAGTAGACCCCATCGCCCGACCCTAGCATCCCTTCCCACTCTCCACCCGGCTCTCCACCCTCGTGGTCGAAAGCGGGAGTCTGGGTCGAAAGAGAGAGTGGGAAGCATTGCTACAACTGCACCACCATTTCGGATTTGTGTCAACACCTCCTCGTGCAGTCAGCGCTAATGTCTGTTTAATTTCAGTGAACCCCATCGCCCGACCCTAGCGTCCCTTCCAACTCTCCACCCGGCTCTCCACCCTCGTGGTCGAAAGCGGGAGTGTGGGTCGAAAGAGAGAGTGGGAAGCATGGACAACTTCACCATCATTTCGGATTTGTATGTCAACACCTCCTCGTGCAGTCAGCTGTTTAATTTCAGTAGACCCCATCGCCCGACCCTAGCATCCCTTCCCACTCTCCACCCGGCTCTCCACCCTCGTGGTCGAAAGCGGGAGTCTGGGTCGAAAGAGAGAGTGGGAAGCATGGCTCCAACCGCACCACCATTTCGGATTTGTGTCAACACCTCCTCGTGCAGTCAGCGCTAATGTCTGTTTAATTTCAGTGAACCCCATCGCCCAACCCTAGCATCCCTTCCCACTCTCCACCTGGCTTTCCACCCTCGTGGTCGAAAGCGGGAGTCTGGGTCGAAAGAGAGAGTCGGATGCATGGCTTCCACTGCACCGTCATTTCGGATTTGCAACGTCAACACCTCCTCGTGCAGTCAGTGCTAATGTCTGTTTAATTTCAGTGGACCCCATTGCTCAACCCTAGCAGCCCTTCCCACTCTCCACCCAGCTCTCCACCCTCATGGTCGAAAGCGGGAGTCTGGGTCGAAAGAGAGAGTGGGAAGCATGGCTCCAACTGCACCATCATTTCGGATTTGTATGTCAACACCTCCTCGTGCAGTCAGTGCTAATGTCTGTTTAATTTCAGTGGACCCCACACGCAGTAAACATCGTGTCCATTCTGTTAGAGGCTCAGTGTGTGCCCCTATGGGTAGACATGGTGGGGAAACTTCCTGCTCCACTCAGTGAATGTCGTGTCCATCCCGTTAGAGGCCCAGTGTGTGCCTCGATGGGTAGACATGGCGGGGAAACTTCCCGCTCCACTCAGTGAATGTTGTGTCCATCCCATTAGAGGCCCAGTGTGTGCCTCGATGGGTAGACATGGCGGGGAAACTTCCTGCTCCACTCAGTGAATGTCGTGTCCATCCCATTAGAGGCCCAGTGTGTGCCTCGATGGGTAGACATGGCGGGGAAACTTCCCGCTCCACTCAGTGAATGTTGTGTCCATCCCATTAGAGGCCCAGTGTGTGCCTCGATGGGTAGACATGGCGGGGACATTTCTCACTGTGCCCAGTGAGCGTCGTGTCCATCTCGTTAGAGGCCCAGTGTGCGCCTCAATGGATAGACATGGCGGGGACAATTCTCGCTGTACCCAGTGAATGCCGTGTCCATCCCGTTAGAGTTCCAGTGTGTGCCTCGATGGGAATCTGGACCAGTGAGCCCCACGTCCAGCGGAATTTTCGTCGGTAATTGTTGATTCATTCCTCTAATTGCTGTTGCTGAATACATAGCAGATTCCGGCAGCCTCACCCAGCCTGCTGATATATCTTCGTTCTGGACGAGACGCGAAGCCTAGGCTTAGCGGGTATTGTCAATTTCATTGACAAACCCTGATTCTCATAATCTTTGCCTCACCAGTCGTCTTCGTGGTGACTTTCTCGGTCTACTAATATTCTCTAGGTCGGCTGGACGGCATGCTTTATCAAGCACGCCTTCCCTCGGTACACACCTACGACCCCATGAAATCTCCTTATTCATTCTCTCCCTGGTGCCCCATTTGATTTATTTATTTATTTATCCTACCGCCTATCTCTCCCGCATATGCGCACCTTCCCCCTATACCCCTATGCTCTATGCCCATGCCTCCATTCTATCTTTCCCCTCCCTCCTCTTTTGACTCTCGGGGCCTCCTCTCCGTCCCTTCCCGGCACTTTTATCGGAACACGCCGCCCCTCATCCCCCTGCCCCAGATCTTACACTGTACTACCCCTGACGACCCCTGCTCTCACCTCCCTTGTTCTCACTGCTACCTTCCTATCTCTATCTACGTACCCTCGCACCTATATTCCGCGGACTCTACTGTCAAGATGGCCGTACACCTCGGATTTCGGTCGCGGGGGAGTTTGACGCGCCACGGGGCAACTGTGGCATAGCGCGCGTCGGACGCGCGCGACAGTCACCCATGAGGTTTTACCCCGCGACCTCCCTTAAATGGGCGGAGGTCCGCTGGTCGAAAGCCCCCCACTCACCGCGTAGTAGATAGTAGCTAACTAGTCACATAGGCCATAAATGGCCTGAGAACTAGTATAATACATTGATTTCATCAAGCACGCCATCAGCGACGGTGTATGTTCTTCTCCTGTGCTTAGTTTCCTCCAACTGACGATTTCCGCAGACGAAGCCTGTCACCAATTTCTCGTCTGCAACGACCACAAAATAGATTTATTCCCCCCATCCTTGTACCTTTATCTTTACCTTTATCTCTGTTTAATCTGTTCCTTCAACACGGAGTCCCTTCCCAACTTCCTGACCTCCAACGTGATCACGGTCTCATCATTCCATTGACTGTGGACAGTAACCGACAAGAAAGGGAAAAGGAAAACGTTCTAAACAATGCGCCGTAGCAGGCACCATGCAGACGCGTGCTCCGCCTCGCAATGTGCCGCCAGCTCTTGTGATAATTACTTGGTTGCTTCAGCAGGGATACGGGAGCACTTGACAGATTTAAGGTTTGAATATGGTGCAAACCGCTTAGTCACCGCCAATTTGTGACAACTGTTAATAGTCACTCAGAAAAGGTATTTTCAGTGTTGGCATTGACCGGGGTCAAATCAGTTTGACCAGCACTTGAACTGAAGCAGAAGAGCCGGTAACTCCAGAACTCATGCACATCCCACAAGCCTGGGGAAGCATAAAAAGGTTGGAAACAGTTTGGGGAGTCATAGGTCAATGGGTAAGCGTCACCACCGGGGGTCAAATTCGTTTGACCCCGGTCAAAGCCAACACTGGGTATTTTATATTCCTCTTGGGAAAACGCTCAGTTTAACAAGGGGAATATTTTGCCAAAAGGGATTTTTATTTGAGTGTGAAATCAGCGAGTTATAACATTTTTGACCACCCAAATTGGGACTACCCATCAAACACCCCACTACCGGTCCTCCACACCACTAAGAACTCGTCTGTGCAGTTCAGAACTCCATTTACGAACATGAATTTGACCGTTGCGAGTCCTCATACCCCCGAGATATGCATCTATCCATGGGTACATGTGATGTAAGTTTCCCTCAGAGCAGCAAATATAACCACAGCGCTCGCAGAGGTAGCGCCTCAAAAAGAACTCAGTTAAATTGAGCACACAGTGGAACCACAGCAGAAAATACAGAGATGGCCGCATCGATGATTTCTTGAACATGAGACTTGTGATTCTTGAAATCGGGCTGCAGCTGAGGATCTGTTTGCAACAACATGGCAGCTGCAGGTCTTCAGGCTCTTTGTAATTTTCTTTGCAGTTGTTCTGTAACTTCAAGCCGCTTCAACCGCACATCAAAGCCGCTTCAACAGGACAGTCTTAATTTTGTTGGAGGTACGGATGATTGCACGGGAATATCATTGAACATCCAACTGTTGGCGCTGGGGCCTTGGGCGGTCTCAACAAGGTTCCGGTATTGCGAAAACCCACCCACAGGGTCGTTGAAGTGCCGCATGCGGTCGAGAAGAGATCTGGAGCTAGAAGGTACGACAAACCAAGTGCTTTTAAGGCCCTCGATTACGCTGCTGGAAAGCGCAGTAATGATGGCGCTCATTGAAAAGAAATTTGCAAGTTCGCGGCATTTCTAGTAATCCATCATCCGTCCACATCAGAATCGGATCTCAATTCTGAACGACGCAACTCACCACCGCAATTTGGATCCAGACATTGACCATATCGGCGCGATCGCCTACTCGCTTCCCTTTGAGGATGCTCGTTTTGATCCAGGTCACCGTATTGTCGTATGAGCCGCGAAAGGCATCCAGATTTTGGCCTTGCGATTGCGATGGAATACATTCCTGGGGCGTTATCTTTGAGTATAAGGTGAACTCACGCAGGGTGAGTTGCTCTGCAATATGGTGTGAATTCCGCCTCGATAGGTCCTGTTCGTCATTGGTAGGTCTTTGTGACTGCTGCCCGACGGAACTCCCTTGGATCTGCGCCCCCTCCACATTCACCATACTAGTAATGAGCTGCGCGGTCTTCGAAAACGGAGGCGGGATGCACTGAAGAAAATCCGTGAAGGTGTTCGTCATGGATTCTTTTTCCGTTAAAGTCAGTGTTGTCCCCTGCCAGAGCATCGAAAGTAGGGTCAAAATGCGACGTTGAGCCCGGAGTTGTAGCTTTTCCTCCTCAAGCTCGGAAGCCAAGCGAGGGCATTTCGTGTGGTATCGCGCGATGAGCATCCGCAAGAGGCTTTCTGCAGTGGTAAAAGTCCGAAACGTCATCAAGAAGACATCTTGGAAAGTCTTCTCTGGGCCGATACCTGGTGAAGAACATGTCGCATGCAATGAGTTGCCGGGCCAGTTCAACGCACCGATAGGATTGTTTTCAGTCCATGGCCGGCACAGCGTCTTCACCAACGCAGCAAGACTTCCTTTCTGAAGAAGTCCTTCTTGGTCGACCACTGGTACCAGCTGAGCAGACGGGAGTGGCATAAGTACAAGTCGGCGACAAACCGGAGGTGACGTCATCGCCAAAAGGTCACGCCCTCGGCAAGTCCCGAGACACGAGGTGAGGTCACTGTGCGAGGAGGAGGAGGAGGATATATTATACTGACGTGGTCCCACAATTGGAACTACCAGTTTACTACATATGACATCACAACTTATGCAGGCTAAAAGTTACCCATCAATACATAGAACACAGGTAATACTGGGAGGGCAGCGGAAAGTCTCGGCACTCAATGATATTCCCGGCCTGGCTCGGACAAGAGCAGGCAGGTTGCCGGGTAAAACCTCGTGGGAGGTTCATCCTATTCCTCGGATTGAACCTTAACTCCCCGGCATCCAGAATCCATCGAAGCACTTTCAACTCAACAGTCCCTCTGGGAACGCATGCTGGAATAAGTACGAGAAGAGAAGAAAAGGAGAAAATAAAGGAAGAAGAGGAAGAAGATAAAAAGGGAGAGTTGAATGGTCCGCCCAAGGCTCAATTCAACCGTTCATGTTCGGGGGGCGTACAATGCTGGCCCAGCACTTCAGCGCGCGTCTTACAAGGCCGACATCATCGGGGCGGTTGACGTGCGATCGCTCCTCTCAAATGAGGGGCTCCTCAAAGTCCTCGTTGACTTCATCGTTGCGACCGGCCGCTTCTCTTGACTTCATTCCTTTCTTCTCCTATTTTCTTATCTTCCATTCCTCATCGCCACTCCAATTCTCCTTTTATATTACTTTACTGTACGTATAATCTCTTTCTCTCTCTCGCACCGTAGATCTTTGGTCTCCTTACCTATACAACCCTACCCGTGCCTTCGCTCTCCCGCAATTGTGAGCCCCTCCCATCCTGACTTGATTGCAAATACCTATCATCTTTCCATTGGCGACCTCAATTTTTATTTTATTTTCCTTACTCATATAAACGGACACTTAACCATATCTCTCATTGTAGCCTACACAACTCCCCACTACCTATTAGATAGAGTACAATTGCATAGCCTAGATAGACCAGGTACGATTACCACAGAAATTCAACTCAACTCAACTCAACTCAGCTGGGTTAATTTCTAGCATGGTCTCACTATAGAAGACCTCGAGGATGTCGTAGGCCAGTTTTCATACTAGCCCGATAGTTTTTTCTTTTACCAATTTCGCGCCAAACAGCCTTTGTTTCACCGAAATTAAGGGCCGGAGAAAAGAAAAAGAACAAATATGCAAGGCAACGTGAAATGGGTCCAAATATTCCTGGGATGTATTTAATGCAGTAGCATCGTTTCTGCTGGATGTTGACTTTGGGGTCCCTGTCGAACTGTCGGATAGGTCAATACTCCATATGAGAATGATTTCTTCTGTTTCGGTACTCAGCCTGAGTACTTTAGGGTACTTAACGTGAGTGCTCAAAGGTACTTGTTCCGAGTACCTTCACGGTGTCCATACTGGGTGGTCCGGGGTACGGAGAGCAGAGGGGCTTGAGGCTAGCACGTCTGAGAAATATGGGATCAATATCGACGATCAATTGCCAAGATGTAAAAAACAGGACTGTGCTCTCAGAACATTTATTTCAATGTCCCCATAAAGCCTGAGGGATTAAACTTGAGTGCACACTCAATGTTTGTGCAACCGGATTTCGTGGCCCTCCGGGCCTGCTTAGGCGGTCCGCCCTAAGTCCTAAGGCCTTAGGCTATTCCTAAGGTTTATGGCCTTCGCTATCCCCAGAAGAAAAAATCGCGAAAATCGCTCGAAAAGAGGGAATTGGTTATACTCACTAGTCCGTTTTTAAGATCAGGTGTCCGATTGGGGTTGAACCTTGTTACATAATCACGTTTTGAGGCCCTTGCCCCAGCTCTTAAACATTGGATGCATCTTCAGCAGAAATTCATGCATGTTCTTTCTGTGCTCAAATATTTTCAGATTTTTTTAGTACCATGGGACGAAGCCGTTGACAAGTCAAGTTGATGGGTTTTTGGCACATTGATGTCTCATCACACTGAAGGATGACCTACTGCACTCATTCAAGCACCATTCAAAAAATTCTAAAGACGCAGATCGTCGCCAACAGGCTCTAAAATTGAGTTCCACCCGAGAAACCAGAGAGAAAGGTGCCGCACAGCGAAAACGACGCAAAAGCTAAGCGAAGATTATGTAACAAGAGCCAACCCCAATCGGGACCCATCACTTAATCACAGACTTCAATACGATCGAGGTACGAGATCATGGTATTGAAGGCTGGCTGCGAGGGACTATATACTCACGTGATCCAAATGTCTGAACAACGAGTTTACGGAAGGTATACATGTGGTACTTTTACTTTATAGACCGTTCCGCCGCCTGCGTTGCCTGATCATTCAACGCGTCGCAGAGATTTTTCTCGATGATCGTGAGTGAAGGATTAGTTTTTGACCACCGAATAACGTCCATCAACTCGATGTACTCGGTGATGTAGCTTATTAATTCAGCAGCGGCGTTTCCGTGCCTCCCGAAGCGAGTAATACGTGTGTCAGGGAATCAAGGATGTGGTTGCTGAGTTTTCGGGTCATAAAATCGACGTGCTTGTCGGCTTGACCCTTGTCATCTTCATTGTTGAAGATTGCGCCTCTCTCCAGCAAGGAATTCAATCCCGCAGTAGGGCCCGATTCAATCTAACACAAAATTCATTCGCTCGCCCAGAGTTTGAAAAAGCTCCCGTTTCTTAAACGAAGTGGCTCGAACCCACCCGAGAACGTACTAGGAGCATGTAGTATGTTTTGTGGGCGACGTTTTGCCAATTCTGTATTACTGTACTAATAAACTTCCTTGAGGGTGACCCGGGGTGGATGGATGATCAACCCCTTCCCTGGCCTCCTTCGGCTTTGGGCGCCCATGGTACTTAATGTGTATGATGAGAGCGAAGAAAGATGTCAAGACTCAAAACATCGATATCCTGTATGAAGGGTTTCAATTGCATTCAATATTCGTACCTGGAAGACTATTTCACGTAACATAATCTATCAGATCAAGTCATTTGCCTAATATCTCGAGCGCGCATACCTCTGTTTGTTTGGTTGTATGTATCTCTTTCGGTAGCGCTCTACAACTCAAATTTCTCCGTCAGTCAACCTATTTCTCCTACAACATAACCTTGTGAAAATAGAATGTAGCCGCACCGCTCACCGCGCACACGTACTTATCAGAGCCAAGAAAACACCCAATAACTCCTTGTGTCTTCGCTGCATGCAAGACAGTAGTATAAGTATGCGCAATGCTTGCGGAAGCGGCGGTGGTTCGACCCCACCCGGGGACATGTCTTAAGCGTGAGATCTATCTGCTTGGTGCTTTTTCCAACAGAGGACATCGTTAATTTGCAATCCGAAAAGGCTAGCAGCGCCTCTAAATTTCCAATTCTTGATCCGAGGATGGTTGGTTGAAACCTGAGGCGCGGTCTGCGGTCTTTCGTCCGAGCAGCGCCTTCTCCGTCAGAAGAAGAGTTGTGCGACGAGATAGCAGAGAATAGGACAAGAGGTATATTATGGACAGGGACGAGAGGTAGAATATATTACGGACCGAGTCGGAAAGGGTCGAGCAAGAGTCGGGAGCGAAGATCCACGATGGTTGGTTTTGGCTTTGTGGAGATTACTTTATTCTTACTTATTTCTTACTTACTTACTTCTTCTTGCCTCTTTCAACGAAATTTCTCTTCTCTGCTTCGCACCTTTGTTTGCCTCCCCAAGTCCTCCCGAAACCTACCCCTAACTCGCCTTATCTGCTCCTCTGACTGTCAAGCTCCAAATCTAATGCTGCTTTCATTCGCAGCCTTAGACCCGAAGGAAGGAGCTTCAGAGCCTGAGCATTCTGGTCATTTTGAGCTATTCAGACTTCCCTAGGACGCATTACTGACCTCTCCAGCGACTAATCAATGCTTTACATTGTCAAACGCGTGACTTCATTGCCCTCGCTGCAATCCTCGTGACTGTTTGACTTGATTTCCTTTTTTGGCATGCCCCCCATTTCAAGCCGTGTTGCTTGCCGGCGTGTTGGGATATCAACATGACCTTTTGCACACAAGTGGGAAGACTCTGTAACTACAGTGGCGACGGAATCATGCCCCCCGTGGGTCGAATCACCTAAAATAAGACAAGATATGCCGTCGCTTCGCTCCGGCTCTTCCCCAATTTGGTACTTCATGAAGCATAGCTCAGGCAGATTCACCGGACAGAGTTAACGGAAATTTTGATGAGAGCTTGCTTGAATGGCACTTCTCTAGACCATAGTGGAATTACTTCTGATTGAATCATAGGAGTCATGTATATAGCAACGGCGAAGTCGTAAATTCTCTCCTCCCCGATTAACGGCGCAGGTACGTACGGTTTGAGTAGGGCGAACCAACACAGTACGATAAACCCCTTTCGGCTAGATTACATACCCTAAGACCAACGACCACAGCTGCGAAGCTTATACCAGTATAAGTGAACAACATCGGGCAGAAGCAGATGTGACTTCGACGGATGCTGATAGCGAACAACTGCACTTAACGCCCTTGAATGTGCCGCGGATCTTCAAGACACATTTTCGATGAGGGTGAGCGTTGCTATACAATGGAATCAATATTTGGAGGCTTGTGCCTAACAAAAGACGTACTGCAGGTAGGTAGGATCGTGTTGTTGACGGCACATTCAATGGTCTGACAATCAAGTGTGTGCAATGTCGGATGGAGTCAACCCATGAGCATATGCTGAAATGAAGCACACTGCACAATGTCCAAACCTTGAAAGACCACAAAAGTTAAAGATATCCCAAGAATTAAATTATTTCAACTCAATTTGGCTGCTCTGAAGTTCAGCTCACAGTGACTTGGGGATAAAAGTCACAAATGTGACCTCATCCCTCCACAAGTTCCTCAAGAGCTGAATTCTGGTTGATAAAATCAGGCTGACAAAAAAAGATTCAGCAGCAACAGCAGTCAGTTTTGTCTGCTTCACATTTGAATCCCAGGCACTCCACATGTAAACTGTCCCTCCCCAGCGCAATGTCCCCCTCATCTGGGACTTCTTCTACAGTGACTTTGGGTGAGTCTCGGGCCTTTTGAAGGTTATTCTGTAGTCTCTGTAACAGAACCGATATACTAGTGACGGTCAAGATGTACTAGTATATGGTCTGTCAGTAATCACGGGGCTCTGGTTGGCAGACCGTCAAATTACGTAACAGGGACCAATCAATATTTTGCGGCTTTATTCTGGGACGCCTTCTGGGGCAATAATTCCGTCAATATTTGAGCATGTAGAGGGTTATCCAATGAGAAAGGCTTTCCCTCACAACTAAGTAATTGGTTCAGCTATTGAGACGATGGAACATGATATAAAATGGGCAATAAACTTACCCAGAGCGAGATAATTGACATTGGAGGAGACCTGGTAGAGGGGTGAAGATCCAAGGGGGAAGTCCGAGCTTACACTGAGAAAAGTTGAAAAGAACAATATAAAATGAAAGATTGAAATGAAGCAACAGGGCCATAGGGAATACCGGCGGATAGAGATTGCCCAGCGTCGGGGATCTCGGGCACGGATATACTAGCTGAAAGTGAGGGACAGGTCGACAGCAGGCCCATAGACCAACCCAGAGAGGTGAAAGGGGAATAGAGCGACGAAATGAAGGAGAAAATAGGAAGGAAACGAAGGAAGCGTTGACGCGCGTCCTTGCAGTCAGAAGAGAGTTCCAAGTGAAATCCGACGCATATCAAGTCAGATGGGAACCCAAAGGGCAAGGGAAGTGACAGGAACCATAGGAGCTCGAAGAGAAAGAATGGATCGATAAGGAAAGTTGAACAGCATACAGCCGAGCGAGCACAGACAGACAGTGAAAAGCAGGTCATGGCGCACCTTCAGCCCGTGCTTGACCACATAATATTGTGTTCAAATTTTAAATCGAGCCATTGCGCACGTTGAAATTGTTTGTTTTGGAGACATGATAGACAAAAGTACAGTTTACCTGGGTATTGGCCGTTAGGTCGCTGAGAAGTTCAATATGTAGTTGAATATAGGAAGATAGCGTTGAATTTTAATTCGAGGCGCTCGAGCGTTGCGCCGGTTGAAATTGGATATTTTTTGAAGAGCGTTCGTTTTGGAGAGAGGATTGAGAAAAGTACAATTTACGTGTGTATTGGCTGTTAGATAGCCCAGAATTTGACTTTCTAGTTCAACATAGCGCATAGAATTTCAACTCGAACCACTTGGACGTTGCACAGTTTGAAATTTCGATGTTTTTGGATTAGACAGTTCATGATGAATAGATGATAGAGAAAAACACAAGTATCGGTCGTTAGCTACCTGTGAGTATCATGTAACTTGAATATACACCAAAACACAATATTGACTGCTGTCGCTCTGTAGATATTTCAGAAACGGGAAGGACAAAGATTGTATTCTGTCTCTCAGAATCTGAAGGAACTTGACTCATGCTGCATGGTGTTGAAGGTCCTTGGTCTTTGACAATGATGCATGGTGCGATATATGTCTTTTCAACTTTGCGTACATAGGATAGACATATATTTGTAACCCTGCTAAATGTATAAGTTAGGGTTGGCCAAAGTTGTCTTAAATCCAAACCTGAGAGCGGCTCTGTGCAGAGTGCACGCTCAAATTTGGTTTCCTCTCTAAGGGATGGAAAACGATCCCTGAGGGCAAAAAACATCCAAATTCAATCGAGCGCATGGACCAAGCGGTCAAAATTAAAAATGAACCCCATTTAAGGTGAAGTGTTCGCTTTAAATCCAAACCTGAGAGCGGCGCTGTGCAGAGTGCATGCTCAAATTTAATTTTCCCCTCTGAGGGATGGAGAACGATCACTGAGGGCAAAAAACAACCAAATTTCATTTCATCGAGCACATGGGCCAAGTGGTCGAAATAAAAATGTACCCCATTTAATGTGAGAGATTCACCTTGAATCCAAACCTGAGAGCGGCCCTGTGCACAGTGCACGCTCAAATTTAATTTTCCTCTCTGAGGGATGGAGAACGATCCCTGAGAGCAAGAAACATCAAATTTTCATCGAGCGCATTGGCCAAGCGGTCTAAATTAAAATTGAACACCATTTAATGTGAGATATTCGCCTTACCTCTGATCTTTCGTCAGCCTGGTTTTTCATTGCCCAGCCCGCTGTCTGATTGTAGTCACTGCAGATGTGCGTTCGTCTGGGTTCACAAGCAATGTCAGGCTTTCGTCGGACGTTGAAGGGCTGATCGGTTAGGTTCAAAATAGATTCACGCGCCCTGATCAGATAATCGATGAGGCTTCGGCGCTAGGTGCACATTTCCTGTTTCCTTGCTGCTGCCACCACCACTTATGTCGTCTTCCCAACCTCCCCTGCGACGCTCTACGAGGCACGCGCTCGCCCACGTGCCCGCCCAGCCTACTGCAGCCTCCCATCCCCACCCAGGAACCAGGCTCCTACCCACCCGCACGTTACGGGGTTGGGGAAGACAGAGTAGGCGTAGTTACAAGTGAAATCTGTACTCTAGCACCGATAGTCATACAAGATGTCAAATCACTGTTAGCCGACACAATAGCTTCCGAACTTCAAAGGCCCCAACCCCTCCACGGCGGCTGGCCTTTAACAACTGTAAACAACATAGCCACATTTGACGCAAATAATATTTTCCTCCCAGTACTCCTCCTAAAAATGCGGGGACTTGCTCTATGGGCCTCCCAATGCATTTCGAGGCCCACCTGCAAATTTGCTGAGGGCAGGAAATGGACCCGGAAGGACTTCAGAACCTTGGCCAAGCAGGTGGCTATGTTGTTTACATCTGTTAAAGGCCAGCCGCCGTGGAGGGGTTGGGGCCTTTGAAGTTCGGAAGCAGTTGTCTCGGCTAAGGGTGATTTGTGATTTTGTATTACGCTTTGATTATGCTACCTAAATCCGCTTGTAATAAGTATCGCAACTCTGTCTTCCCCAACCCTGTAACGTGCGGGTGGGTAGGAGCCTGCCCAGGAACGTCTAGGGATGGCCACGGGTACGGGTAAACCCGGCGGGTTTCCGGGTCGGGTCGGCCGGGTACGGGTACGGGTTACAACTTTAGTGGACCCGAAACCCTCGGGTACACTGCGGGTCTGCAAATATTTAATTTTATCATGGAATTTAAGTTATTTCGAGGTACTAACAGCTATCAAAGTTACTCCCAAGCTTTTGTTAAGCACCTGATGCACTTAAAAATCTCAATTAGTGGACGTATTTCATATTTTGAAGGTGTTGAACCTTCCCGGCAAGCCTCGGCAGGCTTGATCCGATCAATTCGGACAACCCGTGGACAACCCGTAGACCCGCGGGTTGGGGTTCGGGTTTTCCGGGTCAGGGTCCGGGTCAACTGATTTATACCCGGACCCGGACCCGTGACCATCCCTAGGAACGTCACATAAGGCGCTGGAGAAGGAGCAGCCTCCTGTACGCGACGACATCCACGAGCTCCGCCTCCTTGTGAAGAAGATCAGCAAGGAGGTGTTCAGCGAGCACTGGCCCGCCTTCCTGGCACAGCTCCAGCTGGCCCTCGACAAACACCAACCAGGCCTCGTCAATATCTGTCCCAACACGATCATGTGGGTCGACAAGGACGAGTACAACCGTGTGTCCCATTGGCGCCCCAACGTCGAGTTCCAGCACTCGGCTACGTTGCAGCGCTGGGTCGACAAGGATGCTGCCCACGACCACCAGTACAGTTTGGCAGTCATGACGACCCCGCCGTTGTTTCTCGTGGGACAGGAGACGAGGGAGGATTGGCAAGCATAAATGTCAAGGAGTTCCATAACGCCGCGCGCGAAACGACCACGCTGGGGATGACCGGAAATCGCTCAGCGATTGATCGAATCACTAGCTTAAAAGCATGGTGCTCCGGCTTTCCATAGAAAAACTCGCCAACCTCCCCATTTAACCAGGGAATGTCCGTTGTGGGGCTGTGGCCATGGGTAGCAGTTGTTCACTTCAGATCTGATAGTCTGATGTCGTTGAAGCCATAAATATACAGGCCACGTATGCTGACCAGAATGCCCGGGGTTCTAAGCTGCGATAAGGAACAAACCGGTAATGAGGATGAAACTTGGAATCGGAGAAGGAACGAACGCCAAAAATGGCGCCAACTTCACAATTTCATCGTCAATTCGGCTCGCAGCCTGCTCAAGTAAACACGGTCATTAATAACTGAGAAATTGCGAACTAGATATTGCGCCGACATTCAAATGCATCAATATGCGGGACAACAGCACTTTTTTGCATGCAGTGGCGATCCATCGCGTACTAACTATTTTTTTAAAATGAGGTACGAGGTTAACTTTTTAGAGTGAGGTTTGTGCCCCGGAGAAACTGACTAGATACCAAACAGTAGTTCTGCGCATTCGAACGAGTTTAAGGTCTCCGTGTTTCTAGATGTCTAGTGAAAAGTTCGAGGCTGCAATAATGGTCAAGGAAAGCTGCCTGCAGTTTAAATTCGGAAGTTGCCAGTGTGTGTTCCAGACAGTTGAACAGAGAGGACAGGAACCATCCTTACTACTGCCAACGTCGCAGACAGAATGGTTGAGATGCGGTGGACTTCCAAACCGAGTGACTGGCTCACCCGTTGCGCGCATTTCAAGGTAATAACCGGCACACATTTTTTTTAACCGCAATCATGCGAACTCGGAAACCTGGTTTACGGTGCTTACTCAGAACAGTGTGAAGGCGTGGAATTTCTAGTGCTGGAAAAGTTCGGTTCGGTTCGCGTTCGGGGCACTTTCCTCTGAACGCCGAACCTTGAACCTGAATGCGCGTTCAAACCTTCGAGGAAATCGGGCATCTCGGGCACCGCAAAACGTGTCTAAATGGTTGTTTGCGCCATCCACGTGCCTGTATCGCTGGTTAGCATTAAAATGCCGTACGAACCGAGTTATTCGGTTAAATACTTCGTTGATGGATCCACACGGGTTAACATTTACTGTTCGGACATGAGGATTCGTGCAGAATTCGCTTGGAAGACACACCTGAAAGTTGGGTTGGGTTTTTAATGCACCGTGGAAGTGTAAAACAAATGCAAGACGGAGCCTTGGAGAATTGTTCGCGTGCCGGTCAGAAGGGTAACAACGCTCCTGGAAAGAAAATTTAGGACGGGGAGGCTGAAAAACCGAGATTTTGGGTGGTTTGTAGCGCGCACGTTTATAAACGAGAATTATAAACCGGTTTATAACTCCTGGGGAATAAAATACAAGACCCCACGCAGTGCACGTGTGATTTGACCCGCAGGTGGCTGAAAAACCGAGATTTTGGGTGGTTTGTAGCGCGAACGTTTATAAACGAGAATTATAAACTGGTTTATAGCTCCTGGGGAATTGAAAATTGTAATGGTGCGCTCTCGCACTCATTATATTGCTTTCTATCTACACACACAATTTCTTTCCTAACGTCAAGTGTTTCAAAATGTAAAGGAATCCAATAAGGTCACGCTTTCAAAATGCAAAGGAATTCAATCAGGTCAAGCGTTTCAAATTTTAAAGCACAATGAAATTCTTCAGATAACCACGATTTGCTTACCTACCCAAATATGTGCATCAACAGACGACATTGCTTGTTTTTACTCTGCGGCCTACACACCCAATGCTTCCAGAAATATCTTTCGGGATCAGGTTTTGCTGTGAATACAGTGCCTGTCAGTACTTTGTGACTACCTCTCTTGTGTACCACATTTTTCGCTGCATCCATGTCCCGGACAGTACCAGCATTAAAATCAACCATGATTTCAATTCTAAGTTGGGAACCAGCTAGCCTCCAGTTGTGTCCAGGACGACACACTGCTCCCACCCATGTGACTGCACCAGGTGGAGGCACTAGGGCGGTATCCGTCCAAACGTCCGCATTCGGATCATATGGCTTCGAAGAGGTTGACTTCTCAGATATGGCAACTCTTACACCACAGCAATGGTACTCAGAACTCTGCCTGGAAGCTTCTAACAGGGTGACTTCTTGAATCTTCTCACACCAAAGCTTCTAATTTGTACGGCACCAGGCGCCATTTCGCGATCACACAATTGTTGAGACACCCCCAAAAACTCACGGGGTCACGCTCACAGAGCCGCGGTGAGGCTCTCTGCAGCAGCTGCGTATTAGATTTCAGAAAGATCTGAGCTTTTTTTTCTCGCTTAGTGGAGCAGCCAACCCCAGAATCTCGACTAAGCGAGAAAAAACGTCAAATTCTCTGAATCAAAAGCGCGCTTCAAATATTCGCCGCTTTGATGACTACCTGCAGAGGTACGAGCGTGGATTCGTATCCATAGGGCGTCGTGGGTGCAGAGGAATGAGTAGGCAATCAAGGGAGGGACGCACCTGTAATAAATGCGGATGGAGGGGCGATCCGGGAGAAAAAGTATTGCTGCGCCTTCCACCATTCCGCACAGTGCAGCGAGAGAGAGAGAGAGAGAGTCCAACTGTCGTATCGGCCGTGGCCACGGGACATCCCGATGGGCCTGCGACTCCCTGCATGTCGGAAAAATACCCAACCTCCGCTGCGCCGATGCGCGCTGGTGCCGCATCAATGCGCGTCAGTGCGCGCCTGCCGCATTGAAACGATGCACCAAAGTGCAGCAGTGAAATCGAATACAAAAGAGTAAGACGAAGTCTATACTCCAATATATCACAATCCAACTACCAACAACTCCTCTACAACAGTGATACCTAACATGACCACACATGGCCTCGGCCCGATCTGTCCTAAGACCAGTCCCAACTGGTCCAATCCGGGCATCCCAAATTTCTGCAGCAGAATGATCGCCCGCTCCGGTGTCATAACAGCGAGCGCCGCCGGCGTGAGCCCCGCTGGCACGGGCTGCGAGACGCCCGGGCGCTGCTGCTGCTGTGGTGGTGGTGGCGCGGCCCGGAGCGCAGCGGCTGGAGGGCCCGTGCAGCTGCTTGCACGGCTTTGTCTGTGGAGGTGCGTCAGCCTCGGGTCCTGAATTAGGAGAGGAAGGAAAAGGTACATACACTGACTCCGTCCCCAGCTCAGCCGGATCCGACTCCCGCCTACAGGAAAGCCCTGCATCTTCTCAATCGCCATCGCCGCATCCGCCTTGCGAACAAACTGCACGAACCCGCAGTGCTTCCCCACCGGGACCTTCACCTGCACGCGCACGTCAGCATCGAGTTCTCGAGATGATAAAAGATTATAGCATTTCGCACCGGTTGAAGCTATTCTCCTGCTGAGAATTGTGGCGGTTTACGATCGTCGATCCCTCCTTTTCTTGCTGCCTATCCCAATCTCCCTGAACTTGGCACGTATAGTCAACATGACGGTGGCCGTTTGGATGATATCCACTCGGCCATGGAACTTTATTCCTGACTGGAACCATCTTCCATTCTCGAAGGTCGAATGGATTCTTCAACTTGTTATCAACGTGTGCGTCTGCACATATAGATGACCGGAGCAGATCCTGACTTCTATCGACGCTATCGCGGGCCTCGCAAACTATTACAGCTACTTGTCTGGAGTATTCTTTTACCGATGGCGGTCCCGGTATATTCAACGAAGGAACGGAAGCGACAATAAGCAGGGTCAGTGATACCCTCAGGATCGTGGCTTTGAACTCAGAAACGTGTGTAGTAATGAAACGAGTGGGTAGCGCATGGCGAATTGCACTGTCAACCTTTGTCATTCCTTGCATCCTTCAAGTTGTACAAGTCGGTATAGTACTGCGCGGACAAACCAAGGGGCAAGCGGAGGGGTCTTCTCGTGTCTTCCGAGAAGAGGGTGCTATCCGGTGTCTTCCAAGAAGAGGGGTGCCTTCCCGTGTCTCCTGGTCTTCTGAGAAGAGTCTGTACAGAGGCTCAAGGTTCAGGCCCAGGGCTACTTCTTGTGCGCGACTTTTCTTAGGCATGGGGTGACGGCGTCAAGAGCTCAAAGAGGTGCAGGTCCAAAATGGCATGTCCAACGTCTTGAGCAGATCTGAGAAAATAGGTCAGTATTTTTCTTCATGAGATTTGAGGAAGAATTGACCTCCTTCCAACACAAAAAATCTGAGATTGCAGTGCCGGAAGAAAATTTAACCCCCAACGAACCGTATAATATTCCGGCATTTGGGCAGTTCTCAATATAAACCCTCGGGAATTTTTTGGTTGGTTGTCATTCAGAAGTGGAATGGGTACGGATTTTTCGGTGGAATTAGGTTCGTAGGCATGAAATGAGTGCTCTGGGAGACTGAGAAGAAAATTAACCGCCGGCGAACCGAGTTGTGTAATATTTCCGCATTTGGGCAGTTCTCAATTTAAACCCTCGAGAATATTTTGGTTCGTTGTCGTTCAGAAGTGGAATGGGTACGGATTTTTGAGCGGAATACGGTTCGTAGGCATGGAATGAGTGCTCTGGGGACTCAGAAAAAATTTGACAGCCCAGCGAACCGAGTTGTGTAATATTTCCGCATTTGGGCCGTTCTCAATTTAAACCTCCGAATATTTTGGTTCGTCCTCGTTCAGAAGTGGAATGGGTACGGATTTTTGAGCGGAATACGGTTCGTAGGCATGGAATGAGCGCTCTGGGGGACTCAGAAAAATTTGACCCCCAGCGAACCGAGTTGTGTAATATTTCCGCATTTGGGCAGTTCTCAATTTAAACCTCCGGAATATTTTGGTTTGTCCTCATTCAGAAGTGGAATGGGTATCCATTTTTGAGCGGAATACGGTTCGTAGGCATGGAATGAGTGCTCTGGGGGACTCAGAAAAAATTTGACCCCTGGCGAACCGAGTTGTGTAATAGTTCCGCATTTGGGCAGTTCTCAATTTACAGCTAATTGCAGTACCGAAGGCGCGAACCCATTTTGGGCAGATTTTGATCTCCACGACCGATTTGCTTATATCTCAGTGAGTTCTGCAGGGATCAAGATGAAACATAGCTAGATAATTCGTAGCAATTCATGCGCAATTAGTGATAGAAAGAAATTCAAAAAGAATATCATATTTTGCACCGCCAGCATTTGAGGCTCTTTTGGGAGTAAATTCGACCTAGTGTATTCAGATCTTGTCCAAAGGAGCTAAATCTTTGGGACTGGGTACTTCAATACATATAAAGCAAACTCCTAGAGGCAGATGTCTAAATATTTCCATTGCTCTCTTTCCTACCTTGCTCAACGGTGGTTTGTACAGCCAGCTGCAATGAGATGTGTTCTTCCCATGTTGAAAAGTTAAGTATTCATATTTCTGGCTCTATCACCTTAGTTGACACATACCAAAGTACACACACCTAAAAAATCAGCTCCTTCTGGCAAGAATTGAACCCACTAGTTTGAATTTACGAGTAAAAGAGCCTCAAATGCTGGCGGGTGCAAAACAAAATAGGATTTTTTTTTTTTTTTTTGAATTTCTCTCTATCACTAATTGCGCATGAATTGCTACGAATTATCTAGCTATGTTTCATCTCGATCCCTGCAGAACTCACTGAGATATAAGCAAATTGGCCGCGGAGATCAAAATCTGCCCAAAATGGGTTCGCGCCTTCGGTACTGCAATTAGCTGTAAACCTCCGGAATATTTTGGTTCGTCCTCGTTCAGAAGTGGGATGGGTACCATTTTTTTGCTGGAATAAGGCTCTCTGGCATCGAATGACTTCTCTCAGGGACCCACAGAGAAATTTAACCCCCATAAATTCCACAAATCTTTGCAGGTTCTGGAATCATGCATGCACATCCAGCGCAGCATCTCGTCGATTTACAGGACATTTGACCCAGAAAAAACTCAGTAGGAGGGGCGGTTCCAAACGGGTAACTACCTCCATCCAGGCTTCCCAAGCGCCTGTTGCTGGCCACTCATCGCGCATGCACCTGCTTGTGACAAGAAATCGGAGGAGGAGCACACTGGGGGTGGGACATTCTTCTGGGTATTCTGTAATATAGTGAGAAGGCCACTCAACAGTGCAAATGCAAATTGAACGGTATTTCAAGATGCTCAGAACTTGACGATTGACTTGGCCTGCATCTGTTACCGTCCTGATCATAACTTCGATTCAGAATCAAAATCGATAGCTACCTTCAAGCTCTGTTTTTTTCCCCCACACCTTCTTCATTCCTTAAAAATACACCACCTTGTTCTCAAGAAATAAAACATTACCTCCGGCAAGTCAACAAAATACGCTGGTTCTGTCTGCCACTGTTTTAGGCTCCCTCCGTGCACCTAATGTGTTCATACCGTTTAGCACTGATTAAATGTTCAGTGAGATTAGGATAACGACGTTGTGCACACCACAGGCAGATAAAACAAGCGAAGGAGCTTCATGCCCCGGGGCAGGGAGGAGTTGGGCTCATACTCCCACTTGAGATCGTCGGGGCACAAAGAATGGTTGGGTGTGTTCATGCCGTTTGATGCTGATTAAATGTTCAGTGAGGAGGATGAGGATAACGACGTTGTGCGCACCACAGGCAGATAAAACAAGCGAAGGAGCTTCATGCCTCGGAGCGCGGAGGAGTTGGGGTCATACTCCCACTTGAGACTGTCGGGGCACAAAGGCAGTGCTAGCAAATGGTTGGGTGTGTTCATACCGTTTGGCACGGATTAAATGTTCAGTGAGGAGTAGGATAACGACGTTGTGCTCACCACATGCAGATAAAACGAGCGAAGGAGCTTCAGATCCTGGGCTAAGGAGGAGTCGGGCTCATACTCCCACTTGGGACTGTCGGGACAAGAAGGCAATGCAGGTTGATGGTTGGTTGGGTGGCAGGGAGGAGTTGGGTGCATACTCCCATTGAAATAAGCCTCATATCCCAGGGCAGAGAGGAGGGGAATGGATAATTGGCGCCTTTATATACATTTGCGGAGACCTCTTCCTCGGCCCCGTTGCGGAGTTTGGAACTGCACAGCCTTCCTTCAATTTTTTTTAAAAAAAATTCAGTCTCAACTGGCCTTAATTCCAGCGTTTTGATTCAAGAACAGTCCCAACTCTAAGTTACAAAGCCTTCTTTGCGGGAATGCCCAGCCCTAGTCAATCGGAAACTTTCTGGTGATTCAGATTTTCCTTGGAGCCAGTATCGTGCTTTCTTGTCGCTGAAGAATGCTGTGGAAGGTTGTGGAACATTGCAGACGGTTGCGATGCCATTCCGGCGCTTTGACCATACTGTACCTCCCTGTAGTGAGGCAACGGTCACGGACACGGTAGGGTCCGTTGCATTGCTTTTTTTTTTTTTTTTTTTTTTTGCGGGGTCACAGTCACTATGAGTTTCGTTGCCCTTGAACCACCGTGACATAAAAAAGAAAAATTAATCGAAAAAATAATATTTCTGACTATTCTACGCATCATCATCCTCGTTTGCTGACTCGTCGCCGTCTCTGTCCTCTCCAGGCCCCGATTTCGTGCATATTTCCTCAATACTGGTCCACATCTTTCCCCCATCATTGAATGCCGAAATGACAAATGTCCTCTGCAGCATCGGCTATCGACAAACCCTCGCCCGGATGTTCCTCAATGACCTTCTTCGCAGACAATTGACGTGATTGACCGGCGACGACGACACCCATCGCACCATTGACAACCTGCACAAGCGGGACATCAGAGTCATCCTCGGGCTGGTGTAATCCCACGCGGTCTGGAAAATCACTGCAATCATTGAGCTGTTCGGCACCACTTTCACCATGCGAATATATGGCTAATGTAGCACCGCCATCCGAGCATTTTAAAGAACGATTAATTAGTGTTATTTACATCATGATTATGGCAACCGAGGACTGGACCAGGCGTGGTGTATTTGAATGATCAGATACTACGTAGCACGAAGTAGTTGAGCGGCCGCCCATTATGCGGTCGTCACGCGTGTGTAAAATAAATGAACATAAATAATACATATTCGGCTATAAAATACGACGCCTTCGGGGACCACCCGAAGCATTTAAAGACGAAGGAAGGACAAAAGATATAAGGACGCAACTTAGCTTGAGACTTGGACACTCAGAATAATATCTCGAGTCTCGATGAAGTGGCGTTGCAAGCTGAGTTGTCGGCAGAGATGTGACACAGCCACGTTAACGACATCCATAGATTGCCGACGCATCCAACCCAGAGATCCTTGAAGAGCGATAAAAATCGAATCCTAGGGATGGCCAGCATAGAGTGGAAGCGTGGAAGGCATCTCAAGCCGCTAAAATCTGCGAGAGGAGCTCAGCGGCGCCAGAGATGATGAGCGCAGCGAGCAGAAAAGACAAGTCATAAATGTGACGTGACACGGAAGATATCGGGACGTTCCTCCGTGGTTCCCTGTCTTCCTTGTCTTCCACTCAGGCCGACTCGTAAGCATACAGCATTTCTTTGAGTATCCTCAGCACAATCTTGGGGCTATTAAAACCAATGGATCTGAAGGAGCTTGCAGCATTCCTTGGCTTGGATGAGGATTCTGTCAGAAAGGTGCTCACTCCTCTGAGTGCTGTTATCCATGTGCCAGAGACAGGACCAATACAGATCAGACATCTATCCTTTAGGGAGTTTATGACATCTCAAAATTCCAAGCTATATGAGGAGCGTATGGACCTCTTGTGGGACAGAGAAACAGAAGCAGGAATTTGCATCAAGGGTACTTCAAACAATGCAGGCTGAACTCAAGTTCAATATCTGTAACCTCCCAACATCACACCTGAAGAATGCTGGGATGCTAGGGCTTGAACAGAAATTGAACACCTGTATACCAATGTATCTGAGATACTGCTGCTGTTTCTGGGCAGATCATCTAGCAGCAGTGTCAATCAACACAGAGAATTTGAAGATGGCCAAAAGGTTCCTGGACACCAAGTGTCTTTTCTGGCTGGAAGTCCTCAGCCTACTGGGAATGGTGTCCACTGCATCACTGGCTCTATCGAAATTCATAGCATGGAATGAGGTATGAAGTGTATTTTGGTGAAGGTTATTACGGGATTAATGGTTTATTAGGATCCAGTGATAAGACAGTTTGCTGCAGATGTAAAACGATTTATCAGTTTCTTCTGCGCACCGATCACTCAAAGTACACCACATCTATATGTGTCAGCCTTAGCCTTTGCACCGGTGCAGTCAGAAGTTAGCACAAGATTCCGATCACAGTTTCCAGAGCTTCTATCAATTTTAACAGGACAGATGGAGAAATGGCCAACAACAATTGGAGTATTTGAAGGCCACACCAATGTGGTCACATCGGTGGCCTTCTCTCCAGATGGGAAGCATATTGTCTCTGGCTCCTGGGACAGGAGCGTGTGCTTGTGGGATGCTGAGAGTGGGGCACCACTGGGCCAGCCATTAGAAGGCCACACTGATTGGGTCACATCGGTGGCCTTCTCTCCAGATTGGAAGCATATTGTCTCTGGCTCCAATGACAGCACCGTGCGCTTGTGAGATGCTGAGAGTGGGGCACCACTGGGCCAGCCATTAGAAGGCCACACCTATCCGGTCACATCAGTGGCCTTCTCTCCAGATGGGAAGCATATTGTCTCTGGCTCCCATGACAGCACCGTGTACTTGTGGGATGCTGAGAGTGGGGCACCACTGGGCCAACCATTAGAAGACCACACTGATTGGGTCACATCGGTGGCCTTCTCTCCAGATGGGAAGCATATTGTCTCTGGCTCCTGAGACAGGACCGTGCGCTTGTGGGATGCTGAGAGTGGGGCACCACTGGGCCAGCCATTAGAAGGCCCCACCCATTGGGTCACATCAGTGGCCTTCTCTCCAGATGGGAAGCATATTGTCTCTGGCTCCAGTGACAGCACCGTGCGCCTGTGGGATGCTGAGAGTGGGGCACCACTGGGCCAGCCATTAGAAGGCCACACTGATCGGGCCACATTGGTGGCCTTCCCCCAGATAAGCGCAATTCTATCAAAGTACGCTCTCATTTCTTGTATAGGTTCCCAGTGTTTACTCCTTTCTATTTCAGCCTGAAATCCCTCATGTTTCCCCCTTTTGGACTGTTCAGGAAGGCTGGGTCTTGTCTAGCACCGGTGAATTGATCTTCTGGCTGCCTCATGAACACAGAACTGGATTCTGGATGCCTCTTAACAAACTCATAATTGGCAGGCAGCAAACGTTGATATCATATAATACATTTGCCTGGCATTCTGAGTGGGCAAAGTGTTATCTAACGTCATTGTCAGAGCACCCTTAATAGGACTGTAATTGTGTTTGCCTTCCATAGCTCAAGTTCTCTAGTTCAGTAGCTGTCAATTGAATTGTCTTTTTCCAAACTCATCCCTGTTGGCACGGTATCATTGTTTTAGAGTGCTCCATGACACAGGGATGTTCCATAACCCAATTGAGGAAACTTGCCATTACTGTAAAATTTCAAAAAATTGACCTGCATGATATTTTGCCCAACAACCCATCAATATCCATCATTTGCCGCTGATATGTGCATGTGCTGCTGCGTTATAGCCGAAAAGCAGTGGAGTATGTCACGCGATGGCCCTCTATCAACCTACGACACTATGACTCTATGTGCCTATGAGGTTCTCTGATCGTTTCCGTTCATCAATCTAGTACACATTTACAGATTAGCATTAACTTTGGGAGAGCAGCGGCCGGACCGATCGACAAGGCATCTTCGGATCCAACACGCAGGGTTGGGTTAGAACAGCGGGCACTGCAGACGGCTTTAGGGCTGGCTAGGCTCTCCTAAAAAGCTCTTAAAGACTCACTGTACACTGAAAATTGGGTTACTAGTCAGTGACTAGCATACGTGGACAGTGGTATATTCAATCCTGGTGTAAATTTGACACAAAACTTCAAAAGATACTCACTGGAACTCATAGTTGAATGGATAGAAGTACTTCTTGGAACAATGTCGAACACTCTGCGCTTGATTCAAACAGGATTTTGACATTTCTCGATGCCATGGACCTCATCATGCTCACTAAATGGCCACTCGGCACTGAGCCTCCATTCAACTTGATATGATACTCATTTCCCCTGGACCAATTCTTGCCATGCGAATTTCTATGCCTTCCAAGGTGGGAGCGTGAGTGAATGATGAATTTATGTCCTTGTTGGAATAGGAGATCTCAGATAAGGATACAAGAAAACTGAATGCTTGATCACCGCAGTTGGTGCCGCGGCAAAACAAAAAATTCAGATTCTTGCATATGTCAATCTCTGTAAAACAGCACTCCCAGGAGAGGTTTTATGAGGTGTCTGGTATAGAAAGCCGCTCATTGACGCGGCTCCGGAGTACCAAGTGGTGCGGCATCGACACAGGAACAGCAACCAAATTGTTCCATTCAAATATTCGAGATCATGACACCTCACTACCCCTTAATTTTCCCGCAGTTGCCCCTCGCTTTCTGAGAGTGCCTGTATGGTTTCCCTCATGATTCTATGCAATACGTGGATTTGGTGACAAGGTAGGACTCCAACTTGACTTCAACCCGTCCGTTCAACTTAACACCCGTATTTTCATTGACACCCATTGCGTGTTTGATAATGTGAATCTACCTACCGACAGACATCCTTGCAATGTCTCAAATGTGAATTTGAACGTGATGCAACTTAGAATATGGCTATGCCCACCCCGTCCAGCGAGGGTTGCGGGTATATCCATGCATGATGTGATGGCAGGTGATGATGAAGTCAATCAACGTGTCCTAGCTGTTTCAGCGGCTACGGCCCGTACATGATCTATCTAAGTATACTAATATTCTTCAGGTGCAGGCAGACGCGGGGTAGCCAGGACCGTATATTGTCCATCGACTGGGGGCGCACGGGGTGAGTGGGCAGGCGGGTGTATGAAATACCCTAGTGGCTCATTCCCCAAAACATATTCCGACCATCGAAAGTGTGATTACAGATTTTGGGGGGTCGTAAGTATCGCTGTGGGGTTGATGGCTGGCCATTCAGAATTGAAAAGCTGAACTGATTCACCATCCCTGTGAAGAGGCTGAAAAACTGGAATGCATTGCCACTAGTCTTTGATCAATGATGCGGGAGGAAGTCAGATGGTGGATCTCGTACCTGTAGACTACATGGCTTCAAAAGAGAGTGGGTGTATAGCTGAGTGACCAAAAAATATGAGGGAAAGTGAACAGTTGATGTTGGGTCGGCCACCTGGTTTTGTGTCAAGAGAGGGAGTCAGCCGGTGCCATGGGTATCAAGTATTGAGTTGGGCTTGGGCTTGGGATTGGGATTGGGAGTGGGAGTGGGAGTGATGGTTTTTCTCAAGCGCTTGAGATTCTATTGTTGGAAATGATGGTGATAGCGATTAGATTAGCTGAGAAGTGCCTGTTCGCAGGGGGTGTGACGGTAAAAAGCGCAGCCTTGCAAAGTTGAAGGTTGAAAGGGGGTTGTACATTGTAATCCGTGGACAGAATGAGTAGATTGTGCACCAAGTGTACTTGCAGTACATTTTATTTGTTCTTGTACGTTAAATAGGAGTACTTGTTCAACTCACATGTAGACAGTTGTGTGTAAATAATTTTTGACGATAAATACCGTCATAGCCGTAGTAGGAGAAATAGTACAGATTGCCATTCATCTGCATGGACGGTGCTGCACATCTACAGGCGCAGGATATGAGTGAGGGAAAGGGAGGACAGTACATTTTGGAGGGAGATGCCTACATTTACATCCTATCCTCCACAGAAAGAGACCCCTCAAGACCCCTGAATTCCGCGGGTAGGGTACGGGTCAGCACGATCCCGGAAACCCGCGCGTTTTACCCATTCTTGTGCCCAACACTATCTCTATATAGCCACATTGCTCCGCAGCCCGCTGATTTCATCCTGTGATCTATTGTAAGCACAGATCTTACCCCGGTACAGTACGCCAATTCTAATGCAATTCTAGGCCGATTCCAAGGCGGTTCTAGTGCACCCCATCAGGCCCGTCATCATTACACCTCCAATCCATTATTTAATGTCCTATTGACTGTCTGAGAGTTGTGCCAACTCTTTTCGGCGGTAAGGGTCAGATGAGGCGGAGACCGTAGTGGAGCTGACTGGCCGTTTGTTGTATAAAGAAAGCTGAACAATTGGGCGGAACCCCATCAGTATGGTTCACGCGTCCGATATCCTCTCTGAGAGAGAATACCTCTTGAAAGATTTCGATCCAAATCGTCTATCAGTTTCCGTGCTGGCAGGTGTTCTGGCTTTTCATGCCATAGAGATTCCGTCCAAAAGGAACAAGAAAGAGCTTGTTACTCTTTGGAAACTCAATATAACCGAAAGACGGGTCAAACTTCTAAAAGAACACGACGCGAGACAAAATATTAAACCAAGTAGTGAGGGTATCCTGGATGGCATCACCGGGAAACCGGTATCAGTGAAACCAGGCAGTATCGCACAAACCGGTAAAGGCTGCATTGCACACCTGAGAATGCTATTGACTCTTATCGTGGTTCAGAGAAACCCCGTCAACCGATCGTCACCGAGGTTAGGGCATGCCGGGGGTCTCAAAATCATGAGTGGAGCATCCAAGCCAATGGTTCCCGGCGAGTATATCGGTGTACGACTCGGAGCTGTGGTACACAGGTAACAGAGCGAAAAGCAAAGAAGGCTGGAAAATGGATTACTTACTCCTGTCTCTATTTGGATTAGTTGTGCTACTGCGGGAGCTTACTATCGATGACCCACCTTTTCAAAAAAAAAAAAAAATTGATGGGCGTGCTACTCGAGCATTTCAGCCTGAATTACTCCAAAATTTGAATCAGCTTAGTGCATCCATTTCAATGTGTTTTTGCCGGATTCGGCAGGGATAAGGGAGCACTTGACAGATTTAAGCTTTCTGCCGAAGCCTGGCCATCAATTTGAATGTGTGGCTGTCCTCGCCATTTTAAACCCCGTGCCTCGCAATTAAACAGCTCAGTGCATCCATTTCAGTGTGTTTGTGCCGGATTCGGCAGGGATAAGGGAGCACTTGACAGACTTGAGCTTTGTGCCGAAGCCTGGCCATCAATTTGAATGTGTGGCTGTCCTCGCGATTTCAAACCCCATGCCTCGCTATTAAACAGCTCAATGCATCCATTTCGACGCATTTTTGCCGGATTCGGCAGGGATAAGGGAGGAATTTTGAACCCTGTGCCTCGCAATTAAACAGCGCAATGCATCCATTTCGACGCATTTTTGCCGGATTCGGCAGGGATAAGGGAGCACTTGACATATTTAAGTGGGGACGGGCACAGCCCTTGATCGACCCGGCAGCTTTGTCCTTGTTTGGTTGGCAGTGAGCATCGGTCCCAGTTTCAAAAAGCCTAAGGCTTTTTGCCTGTACACTTTGGCCTCTTGGACAAAAGATAAAGTAAAAATGAAATTAGCAGTAGCATAGAAGTACTTTGCCGGATTTTTCATTTTGGCCCGGCAAATGAAATAGGGACAAATTCAAGGGAAGTTTCATTCGTTTCTACGCAACCCGGACCAAACTCACAAATCCGGCAAAGTACTTCTGTGGAGGAGGTATTTACCTACAACTTTCATTGCAGAGACAAATTAATTCGGGCAGAAATGAAAAAGCCTTAGGTTTTTACGAGGTTCATACCAAATGTACATCCATAGTTGAGAAAGCCAGAAAAATATAGATTTTACATGTGATACGACCCTTTTAAGCCTCCTTCAGACCTTCAGAATGTTGTAGTGAGGCTTAAAACGGTCTGAACGAGTTGAACCGTGACATGTGTCACGCTCTGTGACGGTTCGACTCTTGCACCCAATTCGGTAAAGTTATGAGTGAACTGGACGAACTTTCGCGCGGAGAAATACATTAAATACTGTAAGCTTACCAAAGAACCAAATTGGAAAGCTCAACTTAGAGTGCTGGTCTCCAAACCCTCCAGTTTACCAAGAATCAACCAAGAATACTGTTTATTCACGGAGCGGTTAGGCTGCGGAGTCAATAATATCTTTGAGGAGCCACTGAATGTGATTGTATGAGATTTTTGAACTTTTCGGTTGTCAATATTGTAATTGTTGGCCACAATTCCGCTCTAATTAAGGCTTTCTCTCGGTGTTACCCAAGGAATAAAGAGGATGGACGATAATTTTGCAGATTTTCTTTGAGGGACGTCTACCTGTCCACCCAAGACGACTTTTTCACAGCCAAAGTATGTCCAGAAAGTGTGTGAGGAAGCAGCTACAGCAAGGAACATGAAGATCAAAGGTCCAATTGAGAACGAACAAGGACAAAGCTGCCGGCTCGATCAAGGGCTGTGCCCGTCCCCAATTTAAGCTTTCTGCCGAAGCCTGGCCATCAATTTGAATGTGTGGCTGTCCCCGCCATTTCAAACCCCGTGCCTCGCAATTAAACAGCTCAGTGCATCCATTTCAATGTGTGGCTGTCCCCGCCATTTTGAACCTCGTGCTTCGCAATTAAACAGCGCAGGGCATGGGGGGTTCATTCTCGTGCATCCCCATCGCCCTACGACCTGGGCATCAGCGGTTGCGGATCAGACCACCGCTGCTGTTCACCACAGCCAAAAATATGTACGGCTGTCTTGCTTTCTTTCGGATTTAGAACGAATGCAGCAAGGAACAAGACGAAGGCTTAAATGAGTTTAGACATATTTTTCAAGTGGTCTGTGCCTAGATATAATTTTTATTTATTTTTATTCAATTTATTTACTCTGGAATATCTGTCATATGGAATAGCCCTGGGACCCTTCCCGACAGTATTCCATATGACCAACTCGACTGTATTACAGCTCTATTCATAGCTATGCGGAAAACGTGAAATTTTTTCCGGTTGTTTGGTTAAGCTTGTCCCGGCGCCTAAATCTTTGTTTGAGGTGTTCTCTCACCCTCCTCGGCCCACTACTGCCTAAATCTGGCCGGGAACTCCATAATACTGGCCTCTGTACATCCCGGACACACATCCGAGAGAATGGAACCTATCGTGATCCAATATACACCATAAAAGCCGGAAAACTGCACAATCACGCATATCGGTCCTACTTGCGACCATCCGAGCTCTCGAGAGGGTCTCATTTCCCATCGGAAACTCTGTGATACAATTCCACAACTCTGACAATAACCCTAGACGTGTTCATGGATGAATATGGGCATTACATTGCATCCACCACATTCACCACAACCGTGCGAGGTCTCCAAACACCAGAAGCAAGCAGTCACCGTCCACTTGGGAGGGGTGAAACGGGACTCAGATGTGCTAGGGTGCATATGTGATGGTCTGGAGGATATATAAGTGAGTTGACTTCGGAACGTGCCCGTTTCAGACCCCACTTCCTCCATGTTAGAGATTTTGGCCCTCAAATCTGTTCCTGTGTTCCATAGGTGCTGCAGAGTTGATGCAATGCTATACAGTAGTCATCCACACATAATTTACTCAAAATGAAGGGCGGGAGCTCAGTGAAAGTACCAGGAAGTGCGAGATCAGACTCCGTTAGGGGCTAGTAAACAGGTGCAAACGACCGGAAAAAATATCACGTTTTCCGCATAGCTATGAATAGAGCTGTAATATCACATCAAGAGTTATGCAAGAGGGCTCGAGTAGGAAGTCTTGACTTCTACCGAGAAATGACAGGGTCTCCAGTCAAACTGTGAAATCTCAAAACACTTGCAACAGAATATCGATGTCCAATGAAGTAAACATGAATATGACTCGATCCATGAGATTACACGCTCAGGAGCAGCCGGGCGAACAATCGTGCCGTCGAGATAGCCACCCAAGCCACGGGCTTTGGCGAGGGAGTAAGAGGAGCGTCGGAAACGCTCAGGGTGGTACGGACAGGGCAGCGCTGAATGCTGCGACGCAAGCGCAGACAACATCGCCGAACGCAAGACAGCGCCGGTTGCACCCATGTCGCTGGCACCCGCAGCCCCGCGGCCCGGCGCCCGCGGACAGTGTCCCTGGTGGTGGGGGAGCACGACCGCTCCCTTGCCGTCCCTCGCCGTACGCGTCCACCCTGCAGCCACGTCCACCCGACTGCTCAGTATGGCCTTTCCGTGTATCCTTTGCACATGTTCTGATTGCATTCAGGTTGCGCGCACCTTGCCCACTGCTGAGGTCTATTCTCAAGACCTCGGTGCTATGGACTACCATGTAATTGGGGACGCTGTCTGGGTGCGTGCACAGTTCATTCTATCTTCTTGCTCTGACACGATGTTGAAGCTGATTCCGCTGGGATCTCCGGAGAATTTCGACCTCAGTCTACCTGCCTTCGTTCAGGTGTGCGGTGTTGCCACCAACATGAACAAGGAGGATGCGACGTTCGAGATCGTTGCAGAGCAGTATGTCTCTGCAACACGGAGCTCCGAATCCTTCCCCACACGCTGCCTTATTCCCGACACGCCGCGTTTCCAGAACTACAAGCCCATCCTCAGCAAGGGAAAGTTTGTTTCTGTGACCGGCTTTCTCACAGGTGTCGAGCGGAACGACGAGAAACACTTCCTGCTCGATGTTGACCAGGTAGTCTTCTTGGGTCAACAACCCCACTCGGCCCCGAAGGCCGAACACAGTCCTAACAAGATTAGTAAGTTTCGACTCATCCAAGCCGCGAATTATAATTCTAACTCCATTTCCTTCCAGCATCGGGAACACCGGCACGCCTCAAATTTACTGGCTTCCTCGGGAGCCAGGGCACCGACACGAAGTCTGGGGAACCGAGTTCCAAGAAGCGCAAGACAGCCGATGATCGCGCTGCAGAGGAGGCCAATGACAAAGGCGAAGGCACTTCGTCAAGGTCGTCGCCGTCACTGAACAAATGTATCGAGAATAACGTATTTGTACTACGACTATTAATTATGTTCCATGCATCCATTTGTGCAAGTTTTTCCGATTCTAGTAGCACGGGTTACTGCTAGTTTACACTAACTTACCAAAATGATTGACCGATCGGTTTTTTGACCATATCTCCACGTCGAGACACTATTTTCGTATCAACTCAAGTGTAGGATCGTGGAGGTGGACCCTGCCGACCGTTCTGCACCATTGATAAGATCAAAATATATTGATTGGTTCGCCGGTCTACGACACAACATCAGATTGCTCCTATGCGCACGCGGCGCCGGGAGTTGTGTATCGTGCTCCGTCGTCTTTTCCATTCATCTCCGCTTTCCGCAGTATCCCACATGCGGAGACTCAAATTGACGGACAAAGTGTGTATCAAGGTTCGGTATCGCGGCGTTGCCGCGTTGGGGCTCAATTCTTTCAAGAAAACAACACCCTACCCGCTTGATGCAAGCATGGCATATTTTCCTTTATAAGGTCGGCGAGTTCGCTAAAGTCCAAACGGCCGTACCCAAGGCACCATCGAATACGCGGGGCCGCAGGGTGGGACAAAAGCGACTGTTGGAGATCCAAAAGCAAACCGACATATGTGGGGGCGATGCGGGGCACGTGATATAGTCCATATGATACAATGACGTCTTCAAGAGGAGCGGAGTTTGCAGCGGTGAGAATATGGGAAGTTACGTCCAGCCACCGGCGATCCGTGCTGAAGAAAGAGGTTCTGATTTCAATAGACTGCAGGTATGGGAGGGCGGGGAGTGGCGTCGCCGCGAATTCCGATGAAATGTTCCCCGCGATGCTCAAATGCTGCACCTTCTGCAACTTGGTGAGGATGAGGATGGCTTCGAGAGGGAGGGATTGCATCTGAGCGAATTGGATGCCGAAACGCCTAATATATTCCGCAATATACGGCAATTCTGTGAGGAAAGTACACGCATTGCTCATTTTCTGATATGTATCCACTGTTAATGAATGAAACAGTAGGCGTTGACTAGGTTCGCGGAAGTTCGATGCGACTAACGAGCAGGATTTCAAAGATTTGGCATCGGGTACCTCGGCCAGGATGGCCTCGACAAGCTCTTGAGGAAGCACGGTGATGGCAGGAAAGTTACGCTGTACCGGTGTGCCGGAAGGAACGTGACACTGAAGTGGTTTCGGTCGTCAATATTCATGAAAGTATGTCAAGTCACCTTTCGGCCTCTTCGGAATGTGAGGATGCTTCCTATGGCAGGCTGATGACAAAGAATGGCCGCCAACTTTCCTCTCAACGATCTAGCTCGGCTTGGAACTTTTCGCCTATCCATGTATTCGGTTAAATTCTACGCGAGGTTCAGCAGAGATAAGGGTTGTGGGTTCGACGATACCTCTGGTCCACTTCTCAGAACATTTCCAAAGAGTGTAGATAACTCTTCTATTTCTTCCCCGATCGTTTGAAGAAAATGTTTATCTGTCCCAAGGAGGTGTGAAGACATAAGACTCGAAGAATCAGCGGCAAAACTTTCAAAATGTTGATTGTGTTTTTCTCGAGTAGGATGGTGTGATGATACTTTTGGTAGGCCAGCCTATTCTACCACGATTGGCCGCTCGATCGAATGTTATATGTGCCTCGGGACTCCTTATACGCCGTCCCTCCTTATGCGAGCGTGAACGTCGCCACGAGCATTCCGCCGGCCATAAGAATCTAAGTATTTTCCTCAGCCTAGACAGCATGGGGACGATGGTGGTTGAAAGCAAGCTCGTTTGTTGCAGTCGCGAATTCATGAATCTGAGTTCCCAGAAATTTACAATCTTTACCATAAAGATCGTAAATCGACAAGAATCTATATGAAGTTTGCTTAAGCAACCGCTGTCTCAACGCATAATCCGACTCAAGCACTGATTTGATCAAACAGGTCACAGCCGTGCGTGGGCCTTCGAGAGAGGGGGGGTGATTCAAGTTTTTGAGTAAAGGATTGATCACCGACGCGTTTAAACAGAACACTGTTCTGGCTTGTTCAAGTGAGAGAAACTGTTGATTTTTGATCAAGGCAGAAAAAGAGAACATGAAGCTGGGCAAGTTGGGTGTGTGGTGGTCGACACCGGAACATTTGGCCGTCTACTATCGGTTGTGTGGCTCAGTGGTTAGGTGTCCTTCTCACCTGGTCGATCTTCGAGAGGTCCTGAGTTCGATTCCCCTGTCAAGACGTCAAAAATCACGAATATCATTTTTTCTGCCTTCCTGAGTCCTCACTAGCAATATCCGGAGCCTTTAATTACATTTTAGCTCCATCTGCGGCTCTGTTCTCTCCGCCTTTGTGTCCGACATTCCCACTCCCACTCCTATCCATTCGAGCTTCGCTCATTCAAGGACAAGAACATTGAGGGACACAAAAATTATAGCTGCCCGGGAGGCTGCCAAATGGGGTGTTTAGAGTGAGATTGTGAAAGAAAATTGGGAGGAACGGCTAAAATGCGGTGGGACCGACACGAATTGTCGTGGGTCAGGAGAAATCGATTGATCCGCGATGCGGACGGCACGTGGTCGTCACCGATCGGGACTTGGGATTGCCCACCACCATTCGGTGTATGGCTATTGGGGCTACGGAGGGCTACGGAGCGAGAACAGAAGGCTACCAGCGCTATTGGTGCTACAAAGTTTTGCTTGTAACTCGGTAGCAAAATCTTTTTTCCTGATGTAGAAATAGTACAGTAATGAATTTGTGGATCTTTGGCGAGTCGGAAGGGCCGAGAGGTGAGAATATTACAATGGCGGTAAAAAGAAATGAGCGCGGCCGTTTGGGATCAATCCTGGACCGAATCACTCCAAATAAAATTGTGGCAGGATGCTGGAAGAATTTCATGAATATTTGCACCGTTTAAACCAGATGACACCTGTGTTTGTAGCCCACAATAAAATAAATGAGCGTTTTTCGGAAATCGACTCGGTGGAATCATGCTGTATTCAAAAATGGTGTATATAGCGTGAAAGTACTCGGAAAACTGACCTTACTGGCACTTTAGTTGGCCTAGATTGATTGGGTTTTGAGCTCGCTATGCGTCCCCCAAGATGACCAATTTGGGCTTTTTTGGCCCATTTTACGCTGTTTTCAAGCAAAATTGACGGGTTGTAACAGGCATTGTGAGCTCAAATCTCTATCAATGTAGGAATATATATATATGGCTGTGATCGTCTTTGCGAGTACTTTCACGCTGTATACACCATTTTTGAATACATCTCTACGAGAGACTAGGAAAAGGGGGGGCAAGCAGGTCCCCCGTTTACTGTACTATTTCGACGGTTTATTCACACCATGTCACTGGTCACCGCAAAAGTTCACTGGATAAGGTCTTCATTTCTCGGCAATCACCCCAACATTACTATAAATGGCAGTCCGGCGAATGCCAGAACGAAAATTTTGACGTTTTTGAGCCTAATTGGGCCTCAAACCTCACCGTCACCGTCACCGTCACCTGTACCAAATTCATTCATTTCACGACTCTCCATTTTTGGAGTGGTTTGATGCATCGAAACCACCCGTACTCTTGCGAACGAGCCAATTTCCTGTAGGTCCATGAATTGACTAATTTAGCAGGAAGAAAAATTAAGAAAACATGCCAAAAAGGCCCAATGGTTTTGGAGGCCAATTGGAGGCATATAGGGTGCTCATAGAGCTCAAAGGACGCCGCCCATAGAGGCCTCCGTCGCCTCCCAAGAATGCAAAAGGGGACATGACTAGGATTTAGGTAATACTCGAATAAGTCCGGTGATGTCGGAATAAGAGGGATCGTCCTTCCCCTCGTTCCGTACTACTACATCGCACGTTTGCTATGAATACAGTAACGATGGCACCCACGCGCCACCAGACCTGCCTGCAGCCGCCCGGAATGAATTGATATTAAGATGGGGCTGGTCAGATGCCGTTTTTGTCGGCGGAGTTTCAATCAACCATAAACGACCGCGTGGGCTGTAAGTATTCTGTATACTCTTGCATTAGGCAAGTGTCTTATCACAAGGCATTTTCGGCGCTAAAAACAGGCCCCCAGATCTCTGATTCACTAATTTGTGAGGAATAGAAGCCTCCCCCCACGCAGTCCTTTGGTGGTCAATTCCGACAAGAACGGCATCTCGGGTGACCCTTAGAAAAAATGTCGTTAGACGACGAGGAAGGCGATGCGCGCGCTAGTAGGAGTAGGATTAGTAATATGTTCTTGAATGCCGGTGCCCGGCTTACGTAAAGGGTGAGCTTGCCTGATTCCGATCTGTAAAGCACTTCGTGCCATTTATTCTGTAAATATATATTGACCAATATCCATTTTTCCCACTCCCTGCCAGAGGCTTCCGTATGTGCATCCCATTACCCATTTTATTTTCGGGGTTCTTCTGCTAACCGGTGCATCAGAAATTAGCTTCGGTCCAGACAACTGCACGCTCTCGACCTCGCCGATCAACCGCTCAACAACCGTTCAAAAGGAAGGGTCTCCTTCGACCTCTTTCTTTCATTCTCACCGCCATCATCCCCCCCGTATCCCTTGGCTCCTTTTCATCGTCCGTCCAGTTTATTCCGAATTATTCCCAGCTTCCTCTGTAGCTAACATCAGTACCTCCTAGCCCGTAAGGAGTCCGCGAGCAGCCAGCGTCTTCATCGAAATACTTGATGAAGGAGTGAGTGTATGATGTATTTTCTCTGTCTCCATGCCCTTGGTTTCCGAACTGCTTAAGGTGCTATGCGCTGTGCAACGAGGTGTTTTCTGCATTTTCTTTTACTTACTTTTCTCTTTTTTTGTGTCACCCTGGTCGCACTAGGATTGCAGCCCTACTATGCGTGGCGAAAGAAGCGAGGTTCGAAAACAAGTAAGTGGCCAGGTGGGATCGTCGGGGATGATTTAATGATCCCAGGTAGTGTTCTTGGTTTTATGAGCGGCCGTAGGGTAAGGCACCTGCTAATACCAGAAAAGCCCTCTTGTTAGCAGGCCATACGAGCCATCAGCCATTGGCTGCGCACTGCAAAAAGCCATCAGATGGCTTGAATGGCTCCTGCGCAAACTCTCTATTATAATGGAGTCACGCGTTTGAAAATGTAAAGCATTGATTGGTCGCTGGCGAGGTCAATAATGCATCCCAGACGAATCTGAATAGCTGAAAATGGCCGGAATGATCAGCGCTATCCATTGCGGGTCGACGCTTCAAAATATGGCTCTGGGACGGCACTGGGATTGAAGGTGTTTGAAAATGCAAAGGATTGTGCGGAATGCAATAGGCTTACGCGTTGGTAAATGTAAAGGATCGTGTCAATCTTATGATGGAGTCACGCGTTTGAAAATTCAAAGGATTGTGGCGAGGGCAATAGGGTCACGCGTTTAAAAATTTATAGGATTGTGTTAATATTTGAATAGGGTCATGCGTTTGAAAATGTAAAACCCTGATTGGCCGCTGGGGAGGGCAATAATTCTTCCGAATGGATTCTGAATAGCCGAAAATTACCGGAATGGTCAGGGCTATCCCTTGCGGGCCGACGCCTACAAAACTGGCTCTGGGACGGGGCCGGAATTGAAAATGTTTGAAAATGTAAAGGATTGTGGCGAGGGCAATAGTTCTTTTAACACATTTCACCACATATTCTATCAGGTCTGGGTTTCAAATAGGACGCGCTCTCCCTTCGGGTTCATGTCCCAACGTTTGGAAAACACATATCAACGCTGTGCCAATGCAGCTGAGAATCGAGCGGAAGAGCGTGAGCGCATCGATGACGAGTTCAGAGCTGTGCTCGCGGCGGACCCCAACGCAGTCGCAGAGCGGTTGGGCCCAGAGGAGCTCCCCCGTGCCTACTCCGCGTTCCAGCGCGCGCATTCCGGCAAATCAACTCAAATACCTGATGGGTGTCCGCAGACCATGCATGGTCATCGCCGTCTGTAATGCTCCCGTCGGTCGGTTCAATATATCGTGCATGCTCCTCGCCACGAGGTACCAAAAATGGATGGCGGTATGGCGGTAGCGTCCGACGACAAACAACCTCGGTTTAAAATCGTGCAGGAGGGCGGCCATCGGCGTCGACGAGATGCTTGCAAAGATGGCAGCTGTTGAACGGCTGTGTTTTACAGGTGCATGTCCATTCATCAACGCGGGTGATATATTTCCGGTCTGCATCCGCACTGAGAGTTCGGTTCTCAAGCTTTAGCCAGACAGACTTGAACTGCTTCTGGAAATGTGTGAGCGGTTTTGAACGTCCGAGACGATGCCCATCATTAACACCTCGGCCCGAGCAAGATATGCTGGGGTTACTTGAGTGACGAGAATCCAGATGAGCTGATCAAGACGAGGGCGAAGGCGATTGTGGAGGAAACTGTGCTTCAACTGCTTTCAAAAGTTTTCCACATTCATGGTGGTTCGGAGGCGTGATAGATAGGGAGATGTTGATCGTGCCCAGAGTTTCCACATCTTTGGTGCATACCAAGACGTCCAGAGATATCCCCATGCCTCGCGCAATCCACGCTGACGGCAAAACATGTACATTTCATGCACAGATTCCCGTCGAATATCTTCGGCAGACTGCGGTGTTGGCGGTTATAATCACTAGACTACTCGCGCGAGTAGTCTAGTGGTTATAACCTCCAACAAAATGTGGAACCCTTATTTAATGGGTTGGCTGGGCAGGCCGCCGGATCGAACCCCGATGAAGGAGGACATTTATTGCAAATGTGGTCCGCGACTGAAGCCGATAACCGGGCGGGGGCACCATGAAAGGACACTACGCACGATACTCGGTTAATCCGGGGGATGTTTAATACCCGTCACAGATGGGGTTCCACATTTTGTTGGAGGTTATAACCACTAGACTACTCGCGCGAGTAAGGGTGGTGGGAGCACAAGCTCATGCATCGTTGGTTGCTCCGCGGGCTCATTCAGTGCCTATCAAACATCCCGCTCGAACAATGGAATACCATGGAGGCCACCACAAACCTCGGCGAAGCGCAGCATGCCTAGAACAACGCTCAGACCGGTATCTCGATGGGCGTAATTGAGTCTTTCAAAAAGTGAGTTCTCATCACTTCAATGCTGCGAATGCTGTACTGAGTCCGAGCAAGATACGAAGAACTCGACGTCCAAAGAGCTGAAGAGATCGAGCTTCGCAAGTCGACTGCAATCCCGCGAAATACACGGAATGAGGTATCTCAACGTTACGCTAACCGGACCACGCGGCAGTCCCGAAATTCCGACAAGGCGAGATGTGCTCACAATGCTGACTCCAATGTCACCGCCTTGCAGGTAGAGCTGTCGGAAATGAAAGAAGAACTCACAGCCGCCCGCGGCGGTGCTAAGGTAAGCTTGTATCTGTGCCGTTCCCTTCTACGACTCAAATATACTCACACAGGCTGAGCCATCGGCGGACACCACTCAGCGCGTTCGTGAGCTTGAAGCCACTGTGGCAGACCTTGAAGGCAAATTCAAATTGGCCAAGGCCGAGGCGAAGGTAAGACGGGATCTGTTCACGACGATGAGGCTTGATGCTTACGTTGTGTTAGTCCAGTTCCTCAGGTCGTGTTCGTGCACCTAGAGCCGGTGTTGGTGCCACCACATCGAACGTGACCGTACTAGGCACGACCGCGGCGTTTCTGACACCCGCATCCTCCGAGTTGCTCGCATCTGCTGCGACGGTTCCCGAAGGTGGCTCGGACGTTGCCGGTGCGCGTCGTGTGTCAGCACGCAAGTGCGCGCAAGCAGACTCATCTGGCGCGGCTCCTGTGTCTTCTAACAAGCGTCAGAAGAAGCTTGAGGATCCACTGGCTGGGTGGGTGATGCAGTATCTCGACACTGGCGAGAAGCTTACTGCGCACGAGTGGGTCGAGCGCTTTCCGGAGGAGTTCGCACAGTGTTACAAAAAGGACCACCAACGCTACCTTGAGTACCTTGCACAGTCAGTTTATTTGTAGACTAGACATGTGTCGATTCTATTCACGTACGCACACAATATAAAGCTCAGGGGGGTACCAAAACAAGGGAATGTGGGAGTATCCGCGTAGCACCACCCAGCCGTCCGTCTGGAAGATCCACAAGTCAGAAAGTGTGGTTCAGATGTCAACGTCTGCAGGGTCTCGTCATCTGAGCCAGACAAAACGTGCGTGCCGTCAGGCGAGAGTGCCATCGAGTCGCTGTGCCCCTCCATCTTCGTCGCCTCGGCATCCCAAATCCGTATGGTCCCATCATCTGAGGCAGACACAATGCGCGTACCATCGGGCGAAAATGCCACGGACCCGACCGAGTCACTGTGCTCCTCCATCTTCCTCAGCTGGGCACCATTCGCCGCATCCCAAATCCGCAAGGTGTTGTCACCTGGGCCGGACACAACGCGCGCACCGTCGGGGTCTCTATGTAGCTGCGGGCGTCCTGGACAGCCATCTGCAGTGTTGCATTATTCAAAGTTGAAACAAGTTCATTATTTTTGAAATAATCTCCTAGTTAGAGCTTTCTGGCCTCGATGTAGCTACGGGCGTCCCGGACAGCCATCTGCAGTATTGCATTATTCAAAGCTGAAACAAGTCCATTATTTTTGAAATAATCCCCTAGTTAGAGCTTTCTGGCCTCGATGTAGCTACGGGCGTCCGGGACAGCTGTCTGCAGTGTCACATTAGTCAGGGGGAAACATGTTCACAATTGTGGAATCCCAAGCCAGAGCTTCCTGGCCTCTATGCAGCTACGGGCGTCCGGGACAGCCATCTGCAGTGTTGCATGTTTCAAAGTTGAAACAAATTCATTATTTTTGAAATAATCCCCTAGTTAGAGCTTCCTGGTCTCTATGTAGCTGCGGGTGTCCTGGACGGACATCTGCAGGGTTGCATTATTCAAAGCTGAAACAAGTTCATTATTTTTGAAATAATCCCCTAGTTAGAGCTTTCTGGCCTCGATGTAGCTACGGGCGTCCGGGACCGCCATCTATTGCAAACGACCTTGGCATTGAAAGTTTCGTCTACATTGACGATACATTTGGTGTCAACCTCGTGGACGACATGAGCTACTATCGTCCGTATGAGGGTTTGTTCCCGACACCTCAGGTGCAGACTCTGTGTCTTTGGGACGACATCAGCCTGCCTTACGAACGAGCTAAGCAGCTCTGGGGTCCACAGCTCACCGTTATTGGGCTCGAGGTCGACCCTAACGCGATGACTTTCGCGATGTCAGAACCTCGGCGTGCCGGGCTTCTAGCTGGCGTGGAGGAGTTCTGTCATATTCCCCCTGGAGGTCGACGCCATTCCCTGCGGAAGTTTCAGCAGTTGGCCGGGTGGGTCAGCTGGGCACTCAACGTGTATCCGCTCTTGAGGCCGGCATTGTCACATGTCTACGAGAAGATGAAGGGCAAGACAAATTCCGATGCAGGTATCTTCGTCAACAGCGGCGTCGTCAAAGACCTCACCTGGTTTGCGCACCATGTCCGAGCTTCGTCCGGGATTCTACTCCTCGATTCGTTCGACTGGGAGCCGGCGGACGCAGATGTGGTAGCGTATTGCGACGCTTCGCTTGCCGGGCTTGGAGTTTACTTCCCGCGCTCGGGTTGGCTTGCAGTCCTTGCCTCCAAGGGCTGCTCCTGACGATCTCATCTTCTACTATGAAGCGTTTTGCGTTTCCTGGTGTCTTCATAGGATAGCGGAGCTCGTGCGCGCAAATGGCAAAGTAATCGTGCGAAAGATCACTGTTTGGACAGACAACAGTAACACGTACGACATCTTCAATTCACTGCGCACACTCCCTCTTTACAATGAAATTCTGAAATCCTCGGTCGATGTCCTCCTTCAAAACAACTTCAAGCTCCGAGTCTTGCTTCTCCCGGGCAAGAGGAATGTGGTAGCCGACGCCCTCTCGCGCTGGGAAAACGCCAAGGCCATTGCTGTTCACCCCGATCTCATTATCAACGCTTCCAGGTCCCTGCCTAACATCCCTTTCACACCCCCTCGAGTGACGCTGGGGCTGAAGAGGAATGATTGAACTGTCTCGCACGTCCCGGCAAACCGCTAGAGAGCCGTGGACGCTGGACCGCTTGGTCCATGAGCGAGCAATTGCTCTAGGTTTTTCCATCGACTCCTCCACCGCCTCCACATACACCTCAGCACTAAATTCCTACATCACATTCTGTCTCCTTCCCTTTGGAACCCACGCCCGAGACGCTGAGCTTTTATACTGTCTACCTGAGCCACCACATTAACCCCGATTCCGTAGACTCGTACCTCTCTGGAATATGCAACCAACTTGAAGATCACTTCCCCGAAGTTCGAAAGAGCAGAAACTCGCGCCTCGTTTCGAAAACCTCGGCCGGTTGCAAGCATATGCGCGGATCTGCCACAAAGCGCGAGCAACCTCTTACCACCCGGGACCTAATCGTCGTCGTCTCTTGGCTGCGCGACCGCGTCGCTCGCAGGGTCGCAACACACGACGATTTTCTTTTTGTGAGCCAACTCTTGACGGGATTCTACGTGTTGCTGCGCCTAGGCGAGCTCACGTACCCCGATAAAGTTTCGCTCCGAAACCCGCGCAAAGTTTCTCAGCGAATTTCGGTCACCTGGCGCCAGTCGGGGTATGGTTACTTCTTGCCGGGCCACAAGGCTGACGCCTTTTTTGATGGCAATGCCCTGATGATCGAGAAGTTGCCTGGCCTCGCCGACCCATACCAGCCTTTCTGCCACTACATCGCTTCGCGCGACAAGCTTTTCCCGTACCATCCCCAGCTCTGGCTTCACGCGAACGGCACCGTCCCAACTCACTCGTGGTTTATTTCACGCCTGCGCAAGTTTTTCTCGGCCTCTGTCGCGGGTCAATCAATGCGCGCCGGCGGCGCAACTCGTCTCGCGGAATGTTGCATGTTTCAAAGTTGAAACAAATTCATTATTTTTGAAACAATCCCTAGTTAGAGCTTCCTGGCCTCTATGTAGCTGCGGGCGTCCCGGACAACCATCTGCAGTATTGCATTATTCAAAGTTGAAACAAATTCCTTATTTTTGAAATAATCCCCTAGTTAGAGCTTTTTGGCCTCTGTGCAGCTACGGGCGTCCGGAACTGCCGTCTGCAGTCAGGCAAGGGAAAACATGTTCATAATTGTTAAATCCCAAGCCAGAACTTCCTGGCCTCTATGCAGCTTCGGGTGTCCGGGACAGCCATCTGCAGTGTTGCATTATTCAAAGTTGAAACAAGTTCATTATTTTTGAAATACTCCCCCAGTTAGAGCTTTCTGGCCTCTGTGCAGCCGTCTGCAGTAGTCAAGGGGAAATATCTTCATAATTGTTGAATCCTAAGGCAGAGCTTCCTGGCCTCTCTGCAGCTACGGGCGTCTGGGACAGCCGTCTGCGATGTCACATTGGGCAATGTTGAAACACGTTCATTGTCCCTATAGAACTCATTTAGGATCCCAAATCAAAACAGTAAATCCAGAATGTATTGACATTGCGAAAAGATATTGAGGTAGAAAATCGTTCGCACCGTGGGAAACGTTGAAAACTAGAAAAGGAAGGAGCGTTACTATGTGCAGTTTGGATCAAAGCATGGCCTGATCTGCCCACCCTTTAAAAATCGTTCACACTGTGGCAAACATTGAAAACTGGAAAAGGAAGGAGCTTCACTATGCGCAGTTCGGACCAAAGCATGACCTGATCAGCCCACCCATTATTTACGTTTCAGGCATCTAGTCCTTCCAATCTCCGCATTGATCAGGATGTTGCTAGCCACGCAGAAAAACGTTTGGCTATTATTGTCCATCACCCAAACCTGGGGTGATTTAGGCTTTCGGATGAGGAGATTTAGACTTTCGAATTCCTAAAGTTGTATTATGTGCACAGGGATGCAAAAACAGCCTTCAGGGTCGCTCCTCTGCCCTGACTTTCACTGGGGTTTTAAAGTCTCAACATTTAAACATACCAACTTGTTTCCCCCTCCCCCCCACTCACCTCAGTTTTAAGCAGACCTAACCTAACCGCTAGCCACAAATGCAAACCCAACCACAAATTGATCTCGATATGGAGGCACCTGCATACGGCGCAGTTTTACAAGCGGAGGGGCTCGACACGTTCACGAACCATGGGTTGACTCTGTTCAACCAGGCATGGAATAACGGCCCCCCTGCTGAATCTCTCGCGCCTCGCAGCGCATATGACACGCCCAAAATGCGTGCCTTCGTCGACTACATGGCATCGGGGCGTGACACTGACCCGGTTACTGGTGACCGCGTCCGATATGTGTTGCAACGCGATGGAGCCGTAGAGTTAGGCAACGACTTAGTCACCCATGGCCAATTCACAATTACCCGTATCAGTGTGACGTATCAGAAGAGGGAGTAGGAGACGGTTCAAGTTGACCCCGCAAAAAAAATATACGGCAAGTATTCACACAGCTACAAGTTTGCTGTCTGATCATCCAAGACAAGGAAGGACGAAGTTGGATATAACTCAACAGGTGCAGGAGGAGCCTTAGGAATGATCGGATTTTCATGTCGATCAATCAGAAACACCGATGTCAAGCACGACATGTAGTCTCGTTACCAGCCGTTCTGGAGGGATAAGACAGCCACGGGGCGACCTTTCTAATAATAGACCGTTCGGATCATTTTCGGTCGGAGTGTGAAAAATGAAGCGCGGTGATCCCTGTCTGGGACAATTTGTATAGTAACAGTGTAACACCCTGGATATCGTGATGTCACACATCTGTTTGGGCCGGAATGAAGAGTTCTCGGCCTTCCTGGGCAACCGACCCACCCAGCTGATCCGTATTCTAGTCACCAGTGCCAATCCGCCTCTAGTCAGAGACACACGGCCAGTTCTGGATCCGCAAATGTTGGAGGAATACGTTGCCAGTGAAGTCGCAGACCATGAAGACGGTCGTGCTGTTGTTACTGCTCAAACGGTCCTCGATCAGCACGCCAACCGTCTCCAGATCACTCCTGCACAGCGGCAACAATTAGCTCGCCCCCCAGGAGCACGCATTCCCACACACATTGCACGAGAAGAGGAGGAGGGGAGCTCAGATTGGGGAATGGAAGTAACTCCATAAGTAGCAGCAATATCTTGTGTAGAAGCTAATTCGAATGTAGACAAGCGGCTACTCGGCCCAGTATCTTCTTGGTTGATGATGAGAAAGGATTGAACCCGTGACTTGAGTCTTTTGAAAGAGAAGTGATGAGGGTGTTTGTGCGGGAGCAGCGGGTTATGCCGACTCCATGCCGGAATTGAGCTCGGCCGAGCCGAATTGTCTTAATCCCCACGATTCCCTCAGTTCTTGAAAATTGGGGACACAATTTGCTCAGTTGAAGTTCAGCTTGAGAGTTACCCACTCGTAAAAAGATTACAATAAATAAATTTACCCAACTTAGTACAGGTCTCGGCAAGCGAGGCCGAGAGCGGAGTTTGCGGGGTTTAAAAAGGCTCGGTCGCTCGTTGGTTCGTCGAATCGTATGGAATTGGCCGTCAAAAAGCTTCCCGGGTGCTAGAGTCGCTGAAAGCCCCACGACTGAGGTAGAGGTACTGTAGGGAGCCAGCCTCGGACGAAAAGACCGATAGTTTTGAAGTCGAGGCGAAAATCTATCCCACACTCATTAATGAGATAGACTTCGTCTGTGGCGGCATAAATCATTTTGGATCGAAAGACATCTTTGGCGATCCACCCAGACGGCTTCATGCTTAAAAAAACAGCTGCCAAACATCGGCGGGCCTTGGGCCTGGTTTTGCAGTGCAATTTAGCCGCCGGCGCCTAAAAACGATAAGTATTTCCCTTATTTATAATCTGAATCGCATCAAATTCGACTGGCTGAGCGCGGTTCAAAGCTCGGGGCAAAATTGACGTGCTAGGAGGATTTCAGGCTCTTCATTCTAAAGGGAGGTGTGCTGTAAGGATCGTATTCCACCCAGTCCGAATCAATAGCAACGGCAATTCCTGGGACAGAACACCTGCAGCCAAAGAAAAATTCGTGGGATGTTTGCTGGGCCACCTTTTGAGCCGCGCTCCCCAGAAATAGATAGCCCTGATCAATACGAAACTTTCTGTGTCCTCCAAATTTTTGTAGCATGCTCAGGGCACCACTTGGGATGTTTGCTGGGCCACCTTTTGAGCCGCACTCACCAGAAATAGATAGCCCTGATCAATACGAAACTTTCTGTGTCCTCCAAATTTTTGTAGCATGCTCAGGGCACCACTGCGGACTCAAACAAGGTCCCAACGAATGCATCAACGCGATCACGGCCTCAGAGGATGTGCCCAGCCGCTGTCAAAAAATGTGACTTGGTATGGAAACCTATTTTCTCGTGCTTGATTGGGAGTTGATAACCAACGTGATTCTAAGCAGAACGGTCTCTTCAGATTTCCCTTTGCCACCTCATCATTGAGCCTGTGGCTTTGAAGCTCTTCATTCTAAAGGGAGGTGGTGCGCCTGAATTGCAGTTGTTTTTATTGAATAAGGTTGTAAATACAGTTTGTAGTCACTTTTTTGAATATATTGGTGTATTTTATTTTGGGTTCGATAACCAGTCGAATCGCTCAAGACATGGCTTTGCGGCCAACTCACGGCACTTATGATATGGTTCAGCATGCCGAAAAACTTGCCACCATCAAATTACCCGATTTAGACAGGGGTTTGCAGCAGAAAGTGGAAAATTGCCTTTCTACCCTTTCTACCACCCCTGCTGGTGGCAAAGGCAGGCACGAAGCACGAGAGGGTGAGCGTGGACAATGAAGATAGTGGCGACGACTCTGACGAGGACTACGCTCCTGCACAGACAGGATTTATCTGTGACTCAGGTGAGCTCCAATTCAAACTCCCATGGAGTTGTGGCGCTGCTAGTACAAGAACAGGGTGCAACAATGTCGCTGTCCTTGTATGTTGTGATTTGCTTTGTGCCAGCGCATCTGATGGAACCTGCTAGCGGTCTAGTAGTGGGTCATAACATTGAGGTGTATCGATGGAAGCTTGAGCTGAAGGGTTCCAACACACAGAAGTTTTGGAGGAAATTCACCACCATGCCATGTATACATGGTCTGGCTGATTTACCAGCAAATTTTTGCATCAGGTCACTGTCACACAGCCCTGTGACCTGTGACCATTTTCGAGTGTTTTGGTCAGTTTGGGCAGGGAAAATGGAGCACTTGAGAGATTTAAGGTTTGCAGGCAACAGACCACTGGTTTGAATCCAGGATGCACAAAAATTCCCATCTATACATGGTCTGGCTGATTTACCAGCGGATTTTTGCATCAGGTCAGCCCTGTGACCTGTGACCATTTTCACTGCTGGGGTTTCATTCCTAGGCAAACACGCACAATTTCAACCCCTGCCAAACTGTGCCAAATTCGCTCATGTAGGCTCATTTCAAACCGGCTTTTGGATCTGACATGCTGGGGTGATAGCCAGCGAAATTTCGAGCAGATCTGTCTATTCCGATTTCTTTCTCAGGCACTGCAGGGGTTTCATTCTCAGGCAAACATGCACAATTTCAACCCCGGCTTGTAACTGCCAAACTGTGCCAAATTCACTTGTGTAGGCTCATTTCAAACCGGGTTTTGATTCTGACATGCTGGGGTGATAGCCAGCGAAATTTCAAGCAGATCTGTCTCTTCCGATTTCTTTCTCAGGCACTGCTGGGGTTTCATTCCTAGGCAAATACACACAATTTCAACCCCAGCCAAACTGTGCCAAATTCACTTGTGTAGGCTCATTTCAAACCGGGTTTTGAATCTGACATGCTGTGGTGATAGCCAGTGAAATTTCAAGCAGATCTGTCTCTTCTGATTTCTTTCTCGGGCACTGCTGGGGTTTCATTCTCAGGCAAACATGCACAATTTCAACCCCGGCTTGTAACTGCCAAACGGTGCCAAATTCACTCATGTAGGCTCATTTCAAACCGGGTTTTGATTCTGACATGCTGATCTAGTAAGGATCACCAGGGTTAAGGGTATACCTTGGGAGGTACAAGGTAAGGTATGGGGAAGGTAGAGGTAGAGGTTGCCCACTTCATACCTTTGGCCAAGCCCCTCCCAACCTTGGGAGGTACAGAGGTATCCAGAGGTATGGTAAAGCTATGCTTTCAGCATGGTTCTGTGCCACATATATACAATTTTTGGGAGTATAACATTAGTCTCAGAGCATTCTGAAGCTATAGAAATATTTTCACACTTCACCAGCATCTCACACCTATGTTTCACTCAACCAGCTGATCACCTGACTTGAACAGAAATTGATGTCAACCTGTTAAAGTGCTCTCAGAGGCTTGGTACAGATGGTAAACCTTTGTCCCAGCTACCCAGTTGCATATTTGGACATTTGATGCTGACTTTAGCACCTACAGACCATAAAATATCTTGAAACCTCTCCCCAAAGGTACAGGAAGGGGTATCAGAGGTAGACCTCCAAGGTTTTAGAGGTAAGGTAGAGGTATACCTCTCAAAGGTCAGGGGTTTCAGAGGTAAGGGTAGAGGTAGGCCCATTTGTACCTCTACCTCTACTGTTGGTGAACCTTAAAAGTGATCTTAATTAGGTGACACCACATTGTTGCGAAACTTCGGTGGTATTATGGTGGCCCCAACAAATATTGTGCCAGGTGATATTATTCAGCATTTGGCTGATCTGCCGGATGTCACTGTAGAACAAGTCAAACGACTACTTGATCCCTCCGACAAGCAGAATGTGCCCAAGGCAACTTCTCTAGTGCAGCAGCTAAATAAACTCAAAGACCTGACTTTGCCTCCGAATCCTACTGAAGCTCAGACTAGGAAAGCCATCGTGTTTTTTTCCAGTGTTGGGCCACTTTGTCCTCCCATTTATAACAGTTGAGATGAGCCTTTCCGAGCAAGTTGAATCCTTGTCAACATATGCCTTTCTTGCAGCTGCTCTCGAAATCAAACATGGCGACAGAACTCGGGAGCTTCGATTCGACGCGACGCGACGCGATTCGCAAGACGTCTTCTGTCTGGGAGACGATGGCTTCTTACTCACACACACACGCTGCTGACAGTCGACGTCGCTGACGTGATTTGCCGACAAGCCGTAGATTTAAACTCCGCTAGCTATAGGGCGAGCTAAGCGACATGGAGTGAATGAAGGTGCAAATATGTATATATAAAATCACCGTATCTGCTTAATATACCAGTAATTGCAGCATTTGAATTGGCTACTCAGCTGCCACTCAAAAAATTATCGTCCCATTGCAGTGCGCTCAGTGCACGCGAGATGCACAATCAAAAGGCTGTTGATTGGCTATTTTCCTTGACGGTCGTAATCTAGGGAAAATCGGCCAGAGCAAGCAGGTTTCAAAGGAACATAGCCTCTTTGAAGGGTCTTCTGGTGCTGGTCAAGAAAGAGCCGTTGGTGATCCTCAGATGGAGGGAGGTCAGGGACGAGATCTGCCTCATGGGAGCCACACCCTAGGGTTCGGATTCCGGCGATGAAGGCTGCGGTTTTGGAGAATATGTCCCGCTGGGGTGAGACTATCAGAGCTCCTCAAGATCGGCTTGCAAGCGCTCCGTGATAAGAGCTCTACTAGGCTCCGTATGAGGCTTTTTTACAGCGTCTATATTCACGTGGGGAGAGCATTTAGCGCCTTTACCTAGTCTCTTATAAACAGACGCTACAACAATAGAGTGCTCGTACCTCGCATGTTGTAGCCTTTACCTGGAAATCTCTGAGTTTGGAAAACTAAAAAACATCATTGAACTTACATGATGAATGTATTTTTATGCATGGTATTTGTATGTCGGGGTCAGTTGGATGGACCAGAAGCCGGAATGGTTTTTCTTTCCCTTTGACGGTTTGTCCCCCAGGTTTGACCTTGGAGTAGGCCAAGTCGAGAAGGGGATTGATCCAGTTTTGGGGATCACGCCGGATAAGATCACCTACACCCTTCTCTGAGGTTTCGGGATATTCAAGATAGAAACCCGTGCTTTCGTATGTGTGTAGCTTGGACAATACGCTTTCTCGAGTGATCTGGTGCTCCGAGCCCTCGGAATAGCTCCATTCCATATCATGATGGGAATCAGCCGAGTGCTGCGCATCGGAGCATTGAGAATTCCTATGTGGAGCCTGAAGAAGTTACTAACCTCACGGGGAAAGTATTCACAGTTGCGTTCAGTTATTAATATACTTGATTAGAGCGAAAGTCCAGAACTTCAACCCCCCACGATTGGGCTGGGTTGAACGTAGAGAGCGCTGGGGAGGAGGCGTATGTTCCGTGGAGGAATGAGACTGTACAAAATCGCGAATCCAGTCTCGAATGGATTGCGGTGCCAGAATAGAGGTCTCTGAGAATCCGGATAATTTCGCTAAGCGATCAAGATCTCCAGAGATGTCGCATAAGGGTTCTGACATGTCAGACTTCGCAAATTTGTGAGTGGGGAGAAGTGTAAAGCAAAATTTAAAAGATCATTGAATGCCTCAAGTCGCCTCAAACTGTTTTCGAGTCTAAAGTCCGTTCGTTTGCCTCAAGTCGCCTCAAGTCGCCTGGCCAAGAAACTGGGAATGAAATGCATTTATTTCCCCTGGAGACGGGGCAGAAAGACTTTTCCAGAGGCACAACAGAATGGGTACTGTAGTATTTCGTTCGTGTCACACGGGCAAAAATCTACGAAATTTTTCGCAAGTCACTGCGTCACAGAGGCGATTTTCACTTAGCCGAGGCTAGCCGAGCTTAGCCGAGAGATGCCGGCGGATCAAATTCCCAAAAGGGGACCGCTTACGATAGGTCCAGGTCAATTGCGATCATCATGTAGGGGCTAGTATCGAGGGCACGCGGAAGATGTTCGCGGTGCGGACCCATTTTCATGCTTTGTACCATTCTGATGCTCTGCTCAGGAGCTCGATTCGCAAATCAGCATCTCGTGCGACGCGTGGGCTTCCAGCAACCAGCATCCATTCCTCGCCATCGTGGCCCATTACGTTACAAACGACGGCCATCTCGGTGCTTAAATAAAATCTCATGTCCTCGTCTCTGCTCATAATTTTAATCCGCTCTAGAGGAGCTCCTCATTGACTTTGTTGAGCTGACCGGTGAACATTCTGGCGAGAATATGGCCGAGGCCATCTGGAAAACCGTCGAAATGTACGGACTCGAAGGGCGGGTACGTGCTGCATTCTTCTGTCTGAATTTTCCCAATCCTTTGGTCGTTACAGATCATCTCCTTCGTGATGGACAACGCGACAAACAACGATACCATGATCGCGCACTACAAGCAGAAGTGCGAGGCAAAAATGATCGAGTTTGATGCGGACGCCGCCCGGATCCGGTGCATGCCACATACAACCCACTTGGCAGCAATCAAGTAGCATACAATGTTTAGATTCCCGTATCTACTAATCAACTCATTCATGATTTCGAGGCAGCTGCTCGAACCAATTGGTATTATCAGCAAGAGCAGTCGCAAAAAGGCTGAGGGACGCTCTACCTCGTACCAAGAAACCGTCGCAGCTTCCCTTGCGCGTGAGGACGATGATGATGCCGAGTTCGATGATCCCGACGAGGAAGAATATAGTGATGATCCCTTGGCAGTGGAACCACTCAGGGCTGTCGACAAGGTCTCGTACATTTGCTGCATTTCTGTTTCTGCCCGGCTGATAAATTTTAATAGCTTCGTCAGATTATTCGCCTCATCCGAGCTAGCCCTCAGCGCCGACAAGCTTGGATCCATGAAGTCCGCGTCTCATCTTCATTCGAGAGCGGGGAGCTGGGCAAGGTGCCATTAATGCCGATTTTGGATGTCAAAACTCGCTGGTCTTCGTCTCATCAGATGATGCGTGCGTGTATATCCTGCTTTTTGGCATTTATATCAACTCAATGAATTGTACCAGGGCGCGCCATTGATCACCGGCAAATTATCGATGATTTCGTTGGGAAGCATCGTGACATGCACCATCTGGACCTTTCTGTTGCCGACTGGGACGCCATTATTCTCGTCACTGGGTGGTTGAAATCGTTTCGGACTGCAACCACCCTCATGTCCACAACAAAGCGTCCTGTTCTGTCTTTCACTCATGCAATTTTCAGAGGCCTGCAGGAGGATCTTCGCATGTCCATTGCTCAGCTGCCAACCTCTACCCCATCGGTGCTTCGCAATGGCCTCATCGAGGCGCACCGGAAACTCAGCGACTACTATTACAAGTCAGATGAGTCTCCATTCTATACTTGTGTCGGAAAAAATGTCTTCACCTTATGGGCCTTATAAGATGAGACAATCTTATAAGGCCTTATAAGGAGGTTATAAGGTCCTTATAAGGAGGTTAAAAGGCCTTATAAGGTCCTTATAAGGAGGTTAAAAGGCCTTATAAGATTGTCTCATCTTATAAGGCCCATAAGGTAAATTCAGTTTTTCCGACATGGGCAGCCCGTACTTGCATCCTTCTTCTGTCTCTACTTTTGATGAATCTTGTCGGCAAGTGCTCGACCCGCGTATCTCTTACGAGGGATTGAAAACCGATTTCTACAATGACGAAGGCCTCATCGCGGAGCTCGAGACATCGAAATCCAGGTGTCAGCCCTTTCCTCACGCATTTTAGCACTTTGGACAAAAGAGAATAATCGAAGTAAATAGGCATTAGAATAGAAGTACTGTGGCGGATTTTTAATTTTCGCCACCTTCATAAAATTAGAGCCATTTCGGCCGAACTCTTGGTAACTTCTCCACAACTAAGGGCAAACTCAAAATTCCGGCACGATAACATTGTGTACGGACCATCTACAAACAATTTTCCCTGCGGAATCTGCCAAGAATTGCAAAAACGATGGGCATTTTACCGAAATTGGGTGAACTCCCTCCCTGTCGTAAGAAAAGACGAAGAGTTGCTCCAAAACGTGTCTAAAACTGTTCATAATACCTATTTTAATTATCTGGGCTCAACCTGTGGGCTCAGAACAGAGGCCGAGGATTTTGTTTGGCAGATCAAATTATTTCTGGTGTAGAACCCCCATCGTTTTGTCAAATATCAATGAATTTCGTAGATTCCGCGGAGAAAGTCGTAGAGGAATGCTGTCCCCACATAGGTATCGTGCCGGATTTTTCATTATTTCCCAAATACGCAAAATGGAGCTAGATTTCGGTGGTTGTTGGACGGTTTCTTGAGAGTCGAAGTCAAAATCAAAAATACGGCACGATATATCTGTGGAGCGACCATTTCCCCACCACTTTATCTGCGGAAATTAAGAATTTCATTGAGATTTGAGCAAACGATGGGCGTTTTATAGCGCCAAGTTGAAGCCAGTGTCACGCCAGTGACATGCGTGACACATCCGTCGCGTCTTCACTCCTGGCCTCAAAACTGGTTATGATGCCTTGTTTCTGCATGTTAAAAATTTATATAGACTATGGAATCATATAAGCGGCTTTTCAGAATATTCCGAGACACTTTGAGTTTGGATGTTCACATAGCTGCCGGAAAATGTGGAATACACACCGCATTTCGACCGAAATGGGAGAGGTTATAGTGGGGCCCGATAGTTATCGATTAAATGAACCTTTTAGATCTGCGAAACGAGTCCGTAAGGTGTGTGAGGAAGTCGCTACAAGACAGAACATGGAGGACCAAAATGCAATTGAGAACAAACAAAGCCAAACCTGCCGATCCGATCAAGGGCGGTGCCCGTCCCCACCAGTGTGTAATGAAATATGCACTTACCCCTCACGCCGCGGCAATAGCACAGCCACCACCGCGTCAATTCCCCGCAGTGCCGCGTCAGTGCACGGCAGGTGTGCGGTACGCGCGGCATTTTCACCCAGCCCACAAGCCGGGGCTTGAACTGGCCCAGTGGGCGTACAGCATCGAAAGGAACGGCGTGAACGCCGTCGCCTATATGTCGATGTAAATCCAATTGAACCGAATCGCAGACGCAGTTATGTGGTTGAACTATGTACCCATTGTATCTGTTTCTTAGATGTCGTATTTTATGTACCAGCATCGCTCTCGGGGCGTCAATGCAGGTACCTACGCTTAAATTATTCTTTGGTGGCGGTATTGACAATCTGTTCCAGTGCGATCAGCATAGCACAGTGGACGCTGTCGGTGCTCTTGAGCGGTCCGCAGGTACGATAGGAGCAACAAGCAACAACCAAATGCACAGCTATAGTGTTGGAGGGGCGGCCGATAAGTTGCGGAGGAAACGTCTGAACGTAAGTAAGGAATCTGCAGGTACATATCGCATCCAATTACATGCACTCATAAGTGCCGAATAACTCTGCCAGAATGCCGGCAAAAGACCTCGGGAAGATTTTGCCCGACACCTGGAGCAATCCGCCAAGATCACAAGTGCGCTTTAAATGATATCTATGAGTGATACATGGTGTCTTATTATCACAGGTTCCGTCTACTTTCCCCGAAATGCTCCAGCTCATAGCTCTTGACTTATCTTATCTCCAACACAGTTTGCGGTTCAGCTATTCATTTGATTCACTGCTGATACGCATCTTTGGAATAGACTTGTAAAACTCCAGCAAGGCAGAACAACGAAGTACTCCTCACAGACGGAGTGATTAAGTCGATATCCGAGCTCACTGGAAGACTCGGCTGCGTCGAGAAGACGCTGCAACTGGACCCATATCCGTTCTTTGGTACGCTAGATGTGGCTGCACTATGGTCATCGACATTATAATGAAGTCGATATCTGAGCTCACTCGACGACTCGATCTCGTAGAGCATGCACTGGATCAGAGGCAAGGTCAGGCATATTCTCCCGGAGAGTTTAACGGACCACCCTCCGGTTCATCAGCCTCAGAACCGCGACCTGAGAACTCTCCCCCTGCACACAGAGCCGTTTCTGGCGACGCTTCGTGTCGGTTGATTCATCTCCCTTTGCTATACAGTTGTTGCTGCAGCGACACAAAATACATTTGTCGAGAATGCTCGTGAGCTAGATTTATTATGTTCGCCGCGTCGATCCGAAATTCTCATTCTGCAGCAGTACTTACTGCGGCACGGAAACTTGGCCAAATCTTGTCTCCCATTGGAGCGATCGACACCGGGAAAAGCTGAGCGAAATTTTGAAAAGGAGCGCCGGACAGGTAGTGGAAGACGTTCAACGTATTTCGTGCTCGGAACGCACAAACGCCAAGCGCGACCAGCAAACTGGAAAGGAACGTAATAACACAAAGGAGCGGAAGATTAACGGGACCAAATTGCAACCGCCGCTCTTTCGGCTATGTAGGTGCTCTGCCTGCCATTCTTCCGTCAATAGAGGCAGTCTGTCCAGCGATAAGTGAGTGCCCATTGCATCCGAGAGATCTATCTAAAGCTCTATCTTAGCATTGTCTAACTCACCGCAGTTGAGAACGCGTAGACTCCCCAAGTGCAGGAAACTATCTGGCAGAAACTGTGTTGACGTACATGGTGGCCATTGCGGAATGAGTGTTGTATGACCCTCACGCTGCAGCATAAAACTTACATGTCCTTCTTCAATTCCGCGCGATATCGAACCCACTCGTTTTTCTGTGTTCTTACCCATACACTTTTCACACTGTGCAACTTTGCCACCAAGGTGTGAATCCGACCCTTTCTGAGTGATCTGCACGGATTTGCTCCTGCGGCGATGAGCACTACCCACCGCTGCGTCCGATGGTAATTTCTTGGTCACGTGTTCTTTCAACGAGTTTACCTTACTTTTATTACCCATTCTCTGCCGTTTATTCAGCGTATCTTACTTGTTCCCCACGCTTCTGAAGACCCACAATTGCGGTTGAGCGCGTTGTGAGCCCGCGAGTAACAGAGCTCAACAAGTGCTGACTAAGAGAGTGCACAGCCTTTGAATCTCTGTCTCTCTCAGTCATCTACAAGATAAGCCGTCGCTTCGCTCCAGCAGGCTCTGGAGTCGGTTAATGCAGTGAAACGGTGGAAAATCTTTTCATTCTTTTCCAATTATTATACATACTATGCAACGTGAAGAATAGTAAAGTGGATGAAATGAACGATTCGGATGGATGGATGGTCAGACCCACTAGAGGATGAGGTATCGTTGCATTAAATCTCGTTTTCTGTGGCCTATCCGTTCCAGTGTTCCAAAACTCTGTGCTCAACTGGTATTCTTTGATCAATTGAAGGTTATTGCCGCTTCGGCTCAAAATTGAGTACATAACATTGTTCGAGGACATAAAACACACTTTAAAAAATATTTTCTACTAAGAAAAGCGACCAATTCATGACATACTTTGCCAAACCAGCGGGAATGACTCAACGGCCACAAATGCGTGACAGATGTCACATTTCAATTCGTTCCCTTCATTTTGAACCCGTTCGGGCGGTTATGGACTTTTGGAGGATACTAAACTATTTTAATACCATATAAAGGTTTTTCTAGGTAAAAATAACAAGTCATCGAAACTTTTCCCCAGCAGTGGATACAGATTTCAACCCGAGCGCGGAAAAAGCCTAAGGCTGTCTGAATTCTAAATGAATTGCCTCGAGTCCGCAGTCAAAGTGGTAGGTACTTTGTCTCTGCATAAAAGTACCGTGCCGGATTTTTGATATTGGACTTTGCCGTTGCGAGATTGCTCCAACCTCCCTTGAATCACACCATATTAGATGCATTGGACAAAAAATTAAAAATCCCTCACGGTACTTTTATTCCAATGCCGATTTCACTGCGACTTTCTCTTTGGGTCATGCCGTCAAAGTGGACAGGCAAAATGCCTTAGCATTTTGAAAACCGGAACCAACGGTTAGTACTAACCAAACAAGTACAAAGCTGCCGAATTGATCAGCGGCGGTGCCCGTTCCCATTCGATTGGCTCTCCATACCAAGTCACGCGTTTCTGGGCGTGTGAAAACGGCTATATTTGGCAGGGATAAGCAGACACTTGACTGATTTAAGCTTTTCGCATCAAACCTTAATGGTGAGCCGGAATATCCCAGCCATGGTTCAAATTGATGCTGTGGAGTGCGTGCGAGCGAGAATAGCACAGTCTTGATCTGACCCGTGACTCCTGCACAGCCATGCTCGATATGGAGAGTTCCAGGAGCTCTGGTTTAACAATCAGAGCAGTGCGGGTGATTTCAAACAGACAGAACTGCTCAGAACAGTGCTGGGCATCATCTGTCAATTCACAGCATTCGATTAGCTTTCCATACCAAGTCACGCTATTCTGGGCGTGTGAAAACGGCTATATTTGGCAGGGATAAGCACCTTTAAGGTCATTAGAGCAACAAGCTGCTCGACAGACATTTATTGATATTGCAGATGGCAGACATGACCCAGAGGAGGTTGACAGAGTCCTTCTCCTCACAGACAACATGCCACTTGCAATCAATCTCCTAGCCCACCTGGCTGACTCTGAAGGCTGTTCCATTGTCCTATCACGTTGGGAGGCAGAGAAAACATCTCTACTTTCAAGGGGATATGACAAAAGATCCAATCTGGATTTGTCCATTTCATTGTCTCTGTCAAGTCCCAGGTTTGAATCCTTCCTTCATTCAAAGGATCTGCCAAGCCTCTTGTCGATGCTCCCTGATGGACTCTCTGATGTGGAACTGGTGCAAAGCAAACTTCCAATTGAGAATATCCTTGGATGTAAATCCACATTGATTCGGACGAGTTTGGCATATAGTGATGGAGACAAGAGGCTGAGAGCCTTGGTGCCTATCAGAGACTGTTCCAGTGTTTCGGGAACTCTACCAATATGACAGCACCCTCGGATCTCCATTGTATCTATGTGGGTCCAGAAATCACCCACCCTGAAAGAATTGTGTAAGCATTTCCAGTAAAATTCCCGTGTCAAGCGTTGGAGTGTTACTGACCGCTTGAAAGTCACGCGGTTTGAAATGTGAACCATTGCAAAGGCAATAGGGTCACGCGTTTCAAAATGCAAACCAGTAATTGCGCTCTGGGAAGCACAATAATGCCTCCGAATGCGATCTGAATGGCTGTAAATGTTCGCAGTGATCAGGACTATGAAATGGCCCTGGGACTTCACTTGGGGGATGGGGCCACGGCATCGCCTAGCAGAACTTCGCACTTATGTAATTTGTGCAATCAAGAATGAACATGCCGGACAAGCAGAATTGTTAATTGACTTGGACAACCTTGGCTTCACCCCTGGGGGTCCCTCCAGGTGGAAGCATCTTTGATTCCACCGCGGATGGTTAACATGGCCACCCCACAACTGCGCGGGTGCGAACCACTTCGCGTCAGTCCTTTCTATTAGCCCAAAATTGCGTCTTGTGTCTGCGATTTCGGTCACGCAAGGAGAGGGAGCCGAGAGACAGATTGTATTTTAGCTTTGGGAAAGAAGGCGGCTAAGCGACGCCGAACTCCAGGGTGCAAGGCCGATGAGAGTGCTGAGAAGGACCCCACCGACCAAGCAATACAATCTGTCTACCAATTGTACGGAAATGTGAGTAATTTTAACTAAAGAAAAGTAAGTACAGTCATCAAATGAATACCGGTGTGGGTGGGTGGGGGAAGAAAAACAGCGAGTTCGAGGCTGTGAGAAGCGAGTACGAGACGAGCGAGTTGGTGGGATGTGGCGGTAGGAAATCAAGAGACAGACACAGGCCACATCCCTGCATCGGCTACAAGACAACGCACTGTCTCCGCAAGCTCTGTCAGTGCTCCTATTTTATATCGTGAGTTTGGCTGTGCATCGTTTCGTTGCATAGAGAGGAGAAACAAATAATAACCCTGGAGGTTGGGAAGCAGATTGTCAGGCACGAAGAGCGAGAAAAATAAGAGAAGAAATGCCATTGACAGGGAGAAATGGAGAGGTGTTGCACACCCCAGGGGCAAAAAGTTGTTGATGCGCGATACCGAGATAGCATCGACCGAGCCCGAGTCGAACAGGCGAGCATTTTGAGGCCGGGAATAGACAGTTGTCGCACACAAGACAGCGACGAAAGACCATCTCGAGATTTCGCGTTGTACCGTGAGTCTTGACCATTAATTTTTTGGAAAGGCAGAAGCATCTGCAAAGAAGATGCTTAACGAGTCGAAGTAATTCTCCGCGTCGGACAGATCCAAGCTCGAGGAAATGGCGCCGAACGCGCTCAGTGGGTCAGCAGTGCCAGAACCAGCGAGTAAAGGTCATCCGGAACTTGAGACAGTGAACAGAGAAGTAAGGAAACAGAAGGCTTCAGCAGACGAATACCGAGCGGCGGATGATGAAGGCAGAAAGCAAGTGGCAAAAACGGATCAAAATGGAACACAGCCACCTTGATCTTTCTTCGGATTCACCACTATGGCTTGACGTTGTCTTCATCCTGTGTTCCAGCCTTGCAGCCACGGCCAATCTCCAAAGTCTCCTGGATGGATCAGATTGATGCCTCTCGCTGCTATGCGGCGCGGAGAAAGGTAATCCTGTGCCATTTGCCATTGTTCCTGCATCTTCTGCATTCCAACTGCATTCCGTCCTCGATAACGCCACTAGCATTCAAGTTTGCGCGCGCCCAATTCTTCATGTACCTTTCGCGTACCCCTGCTTATTTTTTGCTTAAGAACTTGTACTCGTGTCGATTTCGATCTTTCTCCGGTTCCTGCTCGCTCCGGCATCTAACGCCTCCGGAGCAATTCATACTGTCCAAGATACCGCACACTCAGGCTCTGTATTGTTTTTTTGCTGTCCGCATCTTGTCGACGCCCAACCGCCGCCGTGGCGAGTGTTACAAAATGATCGCCGACTGTGCACCATCAGCACGCTCAAGATCTTGAATAACAGCGATGATCCGCCGACGCCCGCGGACCTGTGGGCGAGCTTCCGTGGAAGAACAGCTCCTGTGCCTGCACAAAATTCTGTATGCATATAGGGCGACGGTACTTGAGATTGTGTGGTTTGTGAGCGCTGTCTGTGCCCATCCCTGCTCTTGTCGTCCCGCACCGCTAGCTTGTTGATCGACTTCTTTCTGTCTCGTCTTCGCTTCAAGTTCCCCCACCCATCTCCATTGTACCGTCCTTGCGCGATTGATTCGCCAGCGGCAGTGAAGTATTCATTCGTGCGCTCAGTCGGTACACAGTCGACCGCGCCAGGATCGAAGCAGCCATACTTAATTTGTTTTGAGAGCGAACAGATTTGCAGACGCCGAGAATAGCTTGCGGTCGGTGCGTGCGGGTGGCTGACGCATCGCGTAGAGGCGTATTGCATGAGATTGATTGCATTGGATTCTCTCAGACCATGGATGCCGATAACATACTTAACAGTGCGCTCTTTTTGGTGTAGCATGAGCAGGACATCTGCGTTTCAGTTGCCCGCAACTCTAGTCGGCAAACAGGATATGTTGCACTTCCAGTGTGTTCTTCCTCTGCTCTTTGCACTCAATCGGTGACGAAACAACCAGTTTCGACTGTTCTGGTTTGTAAACTGATATTTAATTCCAAAAAAGCCGACTAAAGATCCTATTCAATTGACTCAAGTACAAATATCTGTGCAGCCCAAATTACTAGGATCAGTTTGCATTTAGATGTCACAGAAATGCGAATCCAAACTTTACATTTTGAGTTGCACCTCTGATTACCCGGAATTTGGTAAACTCCGATGTGACTTGAAATACAGTGGATTGCTCTTCGTTCTTTTCAATGTGCGTCCGAGCTGGCAAGTTGATGCATTCTTTCCTGCTCAATTTGAAGTTGATTTCTGTCAGACAAAGTGGCGCATCACGAAGGGCAGTTTGTCGCCCGAATGGCACCTGATGTTGTCCAAGTATGAAAGTCTGAAGTTGTTGCCTTTGGTCATTCTCTGCACCCGCATGTGCATAAGACTGTTTTCCTGGCACTTAGCTTCAACACGGCTCAAAGCATGCAAAAGTTGAGAGCTGTCGCTCGACTCCGCTCAACAGCCCCTGGCATCCGAGAACTTTGCCGATGAGCGGTAGCTCAAGTTTTGTAAGCTGTTGCTGGGGGGGGGTGGGGGAGGGGAGCATTTAGCGTTGTAGCGCTCAACTGAGTTAGACCCGTTCAAAAGAATGACCAAGGATCTTTTTATTATCAAGAGTTATCCGACGTAACCAACCTGCATATATTATGGCCCGGCTTTTTTTCAACAAATTAATTTGAATTGGCTGTGGAAGTTAAGCAGCCTGTCGAGGCCTCAGTGTTAAACGCGCTGAGAGTTCCGTCCAACAATAACTCTCGCCTCGTTGCAAAACAAAGCAAAAGTGACTCCTATTGTTTCGACTCGGTCATGTGTCAATATTGCACCCACGGCAACGCGGCGCGTCAAGAAGCAGACTCAAGTGAATTCACACCGGCAAACAAAAAAATTCACTCATAGCTAATTGGTAACTGAGTTTTTGAGATTATCTGTGCACTGAAACTGTTACTGAATCTTTAACACTTGTGTGCTTTGAGTGCGTAGTCGAAATTATTAGATTCAATAATGTTTTCATTAGGCGTGAAACTGAGTTTCAGAAACAGTTTCGACTGTCTTGAAGTGGTTCACAAATTTTAAAGATTCAGATACAGTTTTAGTGACTACGAAACTAATAGATTCACTGTGTGTCCTGAATTCGTAAACGAAAACAATAGATTCGATTACCAATTCAGGTCACCTGCGCCGAAGTTGTAATCGAATCTATTGTTTTCATTTACAAATTCAGTACCCACACTGAATCTATTAGTTTCACGTTGCTGAAACTGTATCTGAATTCCTAAAATTCACGGACAGATTCAGGTCTGTCGAAACTGTGCTTGAAACTCAAAATTTCAACCCGCCCCAAAACAGCAGTGAATTTATTGATTTCATCTACACATTCGAAGTACATGAATGTCGAAAATTCAGTAACATTTTCATAGCACAGATAATTTCGAAAATTCATTTACCAATTCACTGTATGTGAATTTTTTTGTTTGCTGGTGTGATTGCACGCTCTTGTTCGAGGTCTTGGTTTCTTCTGCCAATACCACTAGACTAAAATGATGTCGATGGGAATCAGCTGTGTAGCTCGGGACATGCAGATGTGAGCCTTCGAGATGCAGCCTGCAGGTGAGCGGGATCTTGAGGCCCATCCGGATGAACTCGCAATGGAACCCACCTCCAGTACATCTAATTGACTTGCGTTGAGGGGCACGTGGTGTAGCGAGGACGCAGTCGCGTCGCTGGGGCGGCCAGCGACGGACTCTGGATGGTATTCGACCGCGGACCGATAAATAAATACATCCAAGTACGCAGATAAACTAAGGGCAGGATGCCGACTGAATCACTGCATTCAGACCCCCCCGTAGGCACAGATGTGCCTACGTTCGTCGATCTCCGCCTAGGGGTGCCCACCCGAGCCGACGGTGGCCTACGTTGGTCTATCACCCCAGCCAAGGCAAAGTCTGCCCACCTTCGTCGATCTCCGCCGACGGTGGTGTGCCTATCTTGGCCGAGCTTGGCCAACCTGGGTCCTGGGGGCTGGCGGTTGAAATGAGGCCGCCAATTCGCCCTAGTTGTATTGGGAGTTACTGTTTCGACTCTCTTGCAAGTCTCTTGGCATGTACAGTGGCGGCAAAAAGAAATGGACATGGCCATCTGAGCTCATTTGTTGACCGAATTGCTTCAAACAAAATTGTGGCATCAACATCGAGCAATTTCATGCTCGGATGCACCAAAAAAACCATATTGTACCTACTTCAATTGATCGCAATAAAAATATTTAGGGTGTGAAAAAAAGTCGACTTTGCTGGAGTTGATGCCATCAAAAAGTCTTCATCATAGCATGAAAGTACTTGAAAAATGAAGTGTACTCAGACTTTAGTTCAGTGGAATCGCACCATATTTGAGCTCGCAATGCCCGCTGCAAACAGGGGACTTTGGCCCATTTGAAGGCATTTTTGTCCAAAATCACCCAAAATCACCAACTTGAGAGCTTCCGTGTGCAGTCAAATCTACATCAATTCCTTCGGGATAAGGGGTGAGCACGCTTTATTTTTTAAGCACTTTCATCCTGTGGTAAAGACTTTTTGATGGCATCAACTCTAGCAAAGTCGACTTTTTTATATACCCTAAATATATATTTTTCCGATCGATTGAAGTAGGTATGATATGTTTTTTTTGGTTCATAAAAGCATGAAATTGCTCGATGTTGATGCCACAAATTTGCTTGAAGCGATTCGGCCCACGAATGAGCTCAGATGGTATGCCAGAGTAGAGCGGCGTGAACGGCGCGCGATTGGGTTGGTCGGACATTTCTGAGACGAATGAGGAGATGAAAAGAATGGAGGGGAGTTGCTTACCGCTACAGAGGCCTTTCTCTTGCTTTTGTACTCCTCACGTTCGGGAAAATCGGAGCTCATTGTTTGCCAAGCCTTTGGTGGAGTCAAGCACAAGGTGCGCACATGGAGAGTGTCCAAGACAACTCTCTACCGAGGCGCGAATGAGGTCGGGATTATTCGGGGAATTATTCTGTTATAGGTACAAGAGAGCCTGGTAAGACGGCAAACAGCGAGACATTGTGCGGAGGGGCGCTCACAGCGTGTACCGCCGATGATATCAAGTTTTTGCATATGTTCGTCGGGTGCCGCCGTCCTCAAAAACACGCCATACTGCTGTTTTTTGGAGAGCCGTTGCTGAGAAGTCCAGATGTTGTTGACAGCGTTGCAAAATCCCCGGGGTAGCGCCGCCATATTCTCGCACCAGGAGCTCCCGCGCTGAGTAGCGCGACTAATGGGCACAGGGAGATGCGAGACGCAGCCAGTAAAGAGTGCGATCACAGCCACACGGCCATCACCGTACCTTCCTAATATGGTTTATTCTCGACAAGAAAACTTTAGAAGAGGGGTACCTACCCCTCGTCTAGAATCAGAATAACTACGATCTATTCGAGGGTCTAAGCGAGATCTCAGTCCGATGGGGTTCTGATGGCTGCCTCAGATGGCACCTGCGGCATCGCGGCGGAAATTGTCTGGATATTCACCACGAATTAAAAAATGCTTACGGAAAGTCACCCACTACAGTGTGCCACAAAAAAAAATGCGCACCCATATTCTGTCATAACTTGGTTGTAATTCGAGAACCACTTAGGATTTTGAGCCAAAATAAGATGTCACACTGTCGAGAGAGCTGGCACCAACATTTTGCATATGTTGATTGCATCATAGCATCTTGATGGGCCATCATAAGATGCCGAATACGGAACCTGTATTATACGTATTTTTTGGCGGGTTCAAGCTTGATAAATAACTTTTTTGGAGAAGATCTAAATCACACAAATTGTAGCCCGGGATGTGCTAAGCAACTCACCATTGCCTGTATATTTTTTCATGATTCAACTTGGTGAGTTGCTTAGTACATCCCAGGCTACAATTTGGGTGATTTAGATCTTCTCCAAAAAAGTTATTTATCAAGCTTGAACCCGCCAAAAAATACGTATAATACAGGTTCCGTATTCGGCATCTTATGATGGCCCATCAAGATGCTATGATGCAATCAACATATGCAAAATGTTGGTGCCAGCTCTCTCGACAGTGTGACATAACAAATGTAGCGCACTGTCGTGGCAAAGCCCACTAACAGGTAGTCTCTCATAGACAGATGCTACAACAATATGGTGCTCGTGTTTTATAGGCCAGATTCAATTCTATCTGAAAGAATTAGCCGCTGAGTGCCAGCCAGAAATTCTCATGAACATTAACCGTTCTTTAAGCAAATGGCTCCTCGGCTGTGCTGTTTCTCCATATACTCATTCTCCTTCCGCATTTCCTCTCCTCTTTCTCTTGGGTCATCCCCTTCCGTCGTCGACTTTCCGTCCGGTTCAACACAGCCTTTTCATTTACCGCTGCCCAGCTGATCTACGCGCAGTCTTTTCTTGACAGCACACAACTCAGCGCAGTTGCTGCCAGCACTCGATTCTTATCCGGCTGAGAGGCCATGTAGTCTCCCTTGAGTCCTTCCGGTGCAATAGATCCGGCCGCGAGGAATAAATAGCGGAATTTTCCTCCCTCAATACGCCCGCCACTTTTCGCCTCGCCCTCCTCAAATCGACTGCACACGCTCTCTACCCATTGCTGTTCTGTGGAGCCGATCACATTTTGGGCTGTTTGCTTCTGCACTCTAGTGTTTGTTTTATCTCTTCCCTGTCGGATTCAATGGTTCTCGGGGGATCAATATTCAACCAAGCTCCGCTGTAAATCACTTCTGGAATCTCGCCTCGGGCTGGACTTCTAGACCCCATATTCAATTTGCTTCATTCGTTGCGCAACCTGCTCCCCAACACCTTGACCTCCAATACTGTGGGTCTCTGCTTCCAAGTACCCAGTCTCGGTCGTCTTTCAATGAAATTCTCTAAATGCTCAGCCCAGCAAATCCTTCACTCCTGGCCAAAACTTCATTATGCGGCAGTTCAATCCCCCCGTCGCTCGTAGCAACCTTTCTGTGCTGCGGCTTTATTCAACCTGTTACGACCCGAGTACGTTCTCAAGGTCAATTGGGAAATTGATGTCTCTCTTTATCTCTTTACCGACACTCTCTTGACGGTGGGATCGCTCCGTGATCGTGAGCCTCATCGAGACTGTCGAAAAATTGATACTGTGCGTGCCATTGCAACTAGGTACTACTTAGGGCTTGAGCTACTCACAGACTTTGAGATTAAATCACTCTGTATCCCCAATTGTGTATTCCCGCAATCCGTATTCCCACCACAATGTTCGATTTTATCATCGTCCGTGTTGCCGGAGCGAAGCGGCGGCGCGTCTTGTTTTGTTTTGTCTTAGTCGGTCATACATGTACATTTGACTAAGCACTGAATGAATTCAAATCAATGCTGCACATTTATGTTTATTTCTTTCCAGCCTGATCAGTAGAAAACACTAACACAATCATACTCATGTGAGACAGCCCAATTCTCGCTCGGTTGACGAATCGACCAGCTCGCACTGGGCACAGGAGACCTTAGCGGGTCGGGGTTCAGACTGAATCTTCTAGAAGAAAAGTTATCTCGCACAATACGGAGTGGTACTGCAGCAAGTTGGAGTTTTCGGAACAATGGAATGCCTTTTCCTCTTTGGTCAGAGCTTGGTTGAGGATGTTGGAGCTTTGGGAAGAGTAGTCAAATGTGTCATTTAAGGACAGCAATATGTTGTGGATTGGGTTTTGATCAAGTTGCTAATCATACCTACTTATTGTAGTAAAATCATCTCAAGACGGAGATTCAGATGTTTCTTGGCTTGCCAAAGCATTGATTATTGCTTGGTGCAATTTTAGATAGTACAAGGGATTGGTCGGCCGCTTCGCGGCCTCCCATTCCCTTACGTACATTTTCAAAATCCTAGAGGGCAGATTGGGAACAACATATTGTTTGTTTGCATTGAACTGAGTTGAGTTCAATATATTCTTTGGCACTGACAGTGAAGGAGCGAGCTCGCCCCTCATTCCAGCTCTATGTTTATTCATCTTTTGAGCTTGCCATTTTCATTAGAAGACAATCTGCCTCTGGACTCTATATCTTCCTCTTTTCACTCTCTACAATTAACCCTCCAAGCCAAAGGGTTCTAAAGCACTGAATGAAAGAATCTTCTGCAAATTGTGCCCAATAGCGCCTGGGAATTTATGCTGTTGAGTTTGCAATCGGAACCATGCTGGTTTCTTGTTTCAACTGTAGCTCGACTCTTCTCACATCAGAGTTATTTTCCACGTGCTACCACTTCATGCGCTGATAGCAAGATACATGCATAGCTCTTTTTTTCCATTTAGTTACATAGTTGGTATTTTATACAGATCAAACTTTCTATGCACCTCGGACTTCAACTGACTTCTCAAGCCTGAGATGCCGATTATTTTTTGGCATCAACTTAGAGCATACACCTACCTGAATGTTCCCCGCGGCCACTAGACTCGTCACCAGTCTGCCAATGACGGCAAAACTTAGTGCAAGCACTATGCCGTAGGCAGACTGGTAGTTCTGGTCAGATGTCAATGCTGTGTGCGTGGAGTTTGAAATTTTGGGTGGTGCCGATCGTCGGCATCATTGTGGCTGTGCATCGCCCTATAAATGAGATTTTTCGTGCTCGCGCACAGCAGCGCTTGAAAAAAAATCTAAAGAGGCAGTTTTCAAGATATCCGGATTCTAAAGACCCCATCCCTTGTGAATTTTGAGAAATTGAGCTCGGAACAGCAGAGAAGGAAATTTTTCAAACTCCGCGCGCAGCCCTTGCACAGTATCTGAGAACTACCAGTCTGCCTACGGCAACGTGCTTGCACGAAGATTTTGCCGTTTCTGGGCAGACTGGTGACGAGTCTACGCGGCCACCTTCGTTTCAATCCAGTGGAAGCGATCTGTCAAAGTCAGTGTCAGGGCAGTGTCAAAGTTTATTAGCAACTTGACAGCAGGTGCCGAGAATGCCGAATAATGACGATCTGTCGGCCGGTGTGAAATGCAATAGTCGGAGCGTTGCCGGGGGTACGGCATTAGCGGAGACTCGACGGAGTTTGCCCTGCCACGACCGGGAAACTTTTAACAGTGAGAAAAGCGAAGTTTGGCATTGTGTACGTTTTTATAGGCGCTCAGGCGCTTGAAGTTGATCATGGGGCCAAAAGCCCCGAGGAAGCGCCGTTTATTGAGCGCTTCCGAAGGTCTGGACAGAGCGCTTCCAAAGCCTTGGGCCTGATCTCCCCAAAGCGGAGTTTGAAAGCTTCAGACACCCGTTATTTTATAAAGAGAGAGAAACCGGCCTGAGGACTACAAAAATATGCAAAGAGTTACGAGCTTTCTAACTGCGCAAGCGCCTTCTCCTTTCTGCTTCTTTTCGCTCAGCCCCCAACAGGATCCCCGGAAACCACCAGCACCTACGGAAGGTGTACGAAGTCACGTTGTGCACCGCCTCTTTCCAGAATGAAGAGCTTCAAAGGCCCACGAGGACAGCAATGGAAAATCTGAGGAGACAATTTTGCTTAGAATTCCGCTGGCTATCACCTCGGAGTCAACCTCGAGAAATTAAGTCTCCATACAAAGTCATGTTGTGCACCGCCTCCCTCCAGAATGAAGAGCTTTCAAAGCCCAGGCTCAATGACAAGGGCAGCCATGGGAAATCTGAAGGGACCGTTTTGCTTAGAATTTTGCTCGCTATCACCTCAGAATCAAGCTCGAAAAATTGGGTCTCCATACGAAGTCACGTTGTGAGGCCGACGGACCGGAATGAATACGTCCTCACAGCACCGCCTCCCTCCAAAATGAAGAGCTTCAACAACCCAGGCTCAATGATGAGGGCAGCAATGGGAAATCTGAAGAGACAGTTTTGCTTAGAATCCTGCTTGCTATCACCTCGGAATCAAGCTCGAGAAGGTAGGTCTTCATACCAAGTCACGTTGGTGCATTCGTCGGGACCCCCGGCGGCTGCCGGAAGTTGTCTATTACTTGGGGGTAGGGCCATGGCAAAGCCTGGCAGAACTTCGTACTTATGTTCCCCTTAATAGTTTTCCGGTGCATATACCCACCAATATCAAATCAACTTTTACACTGACATGTTCCAATGTAGTTTTTTTTTTTACCAGTACTACTAGAGTCTCGGCTGGGTATCTTTTACAGTAAGTGAAAAAGTGATTTCCCAACTCCACTAATGAGCTGAAATATAAGCTCAAATTAGTGACTTCCATTTTTTCTTGTGAAATTATTGGCACATCATACCATCCTCAAGCTTGGAATGAACGAACACCTGCTTCACTTTCATCTGGATTGCTTCGGTGGTTTGTGTGTGGATTGTTAAAAGTTCTGAACAGTCTCAACAAATTCTCCTAGCCTGTGCTTCACAGCAAAAATCGTGTTGCTAGTCGTCACGCTTGACGGGAATGCGGATTAGTCTGTGATTAACCGCGCCACCGTGTAGTGGTGGCCTGCTTATTATATAATCGTCGGAGTTTGAATACCGTTCGTCACCGTTCAGCACCTAAACATTTCCTTTTTGGGCTTTTAAGGCCTTAACCCGCCTACAACCTAAGGCCCTAACCTAAGGCCTAAGGCCTTAGAAATTCGAAGGGTCGATTTTTAAGGCCTTAGGGCCATCACTGCGGCGCACCCTTGGGTCGAGAGACCCTCAAAATGCAGTGATGCTCCCGCTCCTCGTCACTTTCATCTAGGCTCGTTACCAGCCTGCCTACGATTGAGCAACAATTGTGGCCAGCACGTTGCCGTAGGCAGGCTGGTACACCTCGGTACAAACAGAAGGGCTGAGCGCGGAGTTTGAAAATTTTCCTTCTGTGTCATTCCGGGCTCGAATCAAATCAGTTCAAAAAATTTAAAAGAACCCATCAGGTCTAGTACGTCCTCTCTCAAATTCTGTCTCTTCAGAAATTCGCTCAAGTGCATGGATCGTGTGTGGTGAATTGTCAAATCTAACCGTAAATTGATGGTATTGCACAGCCACGCATCGGCACCACCCAAAATTTCAAACTCCGGGCTCAGCCCTTTGGCACAGCCCGAGTTGTACCAGCCTGCCTACGGCAACGTGCTCGCCACAATTGTTGCACCTCGTAGGCAGGCTGGTTACGAGCCTAACTTTCATCTGCTGCCGCTTTGAGGACTGAGTGATTTGTGATTTTTATGAGGCTATATTTCATAGCTACTCAGATGAACCAGAGTACATAAATTCCGAGGTATAATGCAGCGCCTCTGCCAACGCAGTGTTCCCGACTCGCAACGCAAGTGTTTGAGTTCTAAGGCCGATGACAGCCGATGGCTCGTGGTCCGTGCGTGAGATACCATCACACAACAAACAAGTCACAACGTTCAGGCCCCGTGAAGCTCACGCCAAGGCTTGTCCGCTTGAAACCGCCGATTTGGGCCTAAAAAATCCTATATCGGACAAGGCCCCACCAAATAATCATAAATTTCGTAAAATTTTGGCAATTTTAGCTATTTCGCACCGATTGCTGCCGAAACTACGGTTTCTTAGCTTTTCCGAGCTTCAATGTAAGCTTTTTAACCTCCTTAGGACTTTCGCCCGGCTTCCCGCCTCGAAGCAGGCGAGATCACCCACTGCAAACTGGAAACCTCGTATGTCTCGCCGGTGCGATTTGAATCCCGCTAGCTGTTCGTTCATCGAGGGGCGCGGAGCAGAAGAAAAGATGCAAGAAGAAATAATTTCAAATTCGTCGATCCTCGGGTGATGGTCGGATCCGCCTATGATGCATGTGGCGGGCAAACTCGGCTTATCGAGCAACAGCAAGCAACCCTCAACTGTAGCACTCGCATCTCAAGTTCTGCTTACCGGTACTCACCATTATATTCTAAAGGAGACCAGTGTAGAGACCAGAGAACTAGATTCACTCCGATTTTTAGGAATTCAAGGAGGAGAAATGCTTTGAATAAATGACCAATAACACGAGCCGACGAGGCAAGGGCAGGCCTGGGGGCAGCAGCGTAACTTGTCGATACATAAGACATTGACGCTGAGCATCGAATTCGAGTACTTCGGCGGACCGGCCGGACCCGAGATGTTGGACAAGCTGAACAAAGCCGTCGTCCACGAAGGTGCCCTTGAGGTTGGGTATAGGAGAAGAGGCGCCGGCGCCAAAGTGAGACATTGTATGGTGGATATGAGAGGGTGAGGTGGGAGGTTCTAGGGTCTGGGGGAGGAGTAGAGACTAGAGGGCGAATGTAAGAGATTTCTGAGAAAGCGTTGTGAGGGTAGAAGCAAGATCTGTCTCGAGGTCAGCTCGAGGTGGTGGTAAGAAACAGAGATGTGAAGAAAGGAGCACTTGGGTCAGCCGCTTGAGAAACATCCGTGTCTCAGTCCAAGTCAGCCACATCCATCGAAGGTCAGTCCGACGCCAGAAACTTTCGAGGGTCCAGCAGCTCCTTGCGTGGCATTCAGATTCGCAGGATTTATTGGCAAAAGGGCGGGAGAGACCGTCGGAAACTAGATTCCCTAAACGACGATAGTGGCAGCTTGAACGGGCCGTTTTGCACGAGCTAAGACTCGGAGCTTGAAGGATGGGACCCCATCATGTGACTATCGCGTCGCCTTCAATTGGGAGCCAAAGCTGCCACAACATGATGCAACACCCATGAGCAAACGCGCGGAGAGAAAATTTATCCCCCAGTTTGCGGTCAAAGAACGAAGCTCCGTCGGAGTCCACCGAATCCTAAACTCGTAATGAACGGAAATCGGCAATCAATCCTGGACGAACGTGTTCTTCTGCATGGATCTCCCCCGTTCGGGATGTCGAGAAAGTTATTCACTGTGCTGCTATTCAAGAAGGATGTAGTACATATACAAATTTCGACGCAGCGATGCAAGAAACCTAACCAGACAATTATCAACGCGTACAAGATTGATCTTTTGTAAATCATTTCGACAGGCCCTGCGAACAAAACCATGGAGTGAGCGGTCCTGAAAATATCGGCAAAGAGTGTGACATACCTAACTTATCCGTCCTTCTCATCCCGACACGACGTTGAGACAGAGCATAAGTTCTGTATCAACATACGCACGGAGCGACTTACTTACCTTCTAAGATCTACGCGGCCACCATTCGCGCAGGTCAGTAATCACCTTCCGCGTTACCTCCCTTGACGGCCCTTCCGGTGGCTCAGATGCAATTTTAGCATACTGGGATCCGGCTGTACTCTCCAAGAATTCGCTAATCCACTGGCCCATTATGGGTAAGTCGTCCATCTCGATCCGAGCCTGCACAGCCGCCATGGCCACCGAAACGCGGGTCTCACCATATTCCTCGATGAGCTGGTCTACGAACCCACTCGGTGCGTCCTGAAACTCGGGAACTGTTCCCAGTATTGCCGCGATGCACCGTTCGTCCCCGGTAGCCATGGCTGTCTGCACGGCAAGGCGGAAGACAAGGTACGTTATGAAAACAGGACTCTTAATGCGCCGGGGACTAGTGGGAGAGAAGAACACGTAGGAGCAGAACGGAACAGCTTCAAGAAACTGCATTTGCCGGAGAAGGGCCTGGGATCTTGTGTATCCGTCACGTGCCGGCCCCATCTGCGTCAAGAAGAACACCTCGATGGAGGGTGCTTCGGTGGAGCAGGTGACGCTCTGGACAACTCCGGGAGTCAGCTCCTTCCCACAGACTTTTTTGTGGTTCGGCCAGTCCGATTTTGACAGGTCCTGCAGAAATAGTTAGGTGGTGGACCAGTATTTCGGATAAAACACCTACCTGGAGCAGTAGAAAACTTTGCGTGACACATTCTCATTGCAATTTTTACAGACCGAGAACCGGGCACCATTTCCTTCTCTGTCTCCGCAGCCCTCGCATATGCGGGTGCCCCAATGCAATGGGGTCGATTCATTCCCGTCACTTTTAATCACCCGAGGAATTCCGACGACGGATGAAATGGTGTTGTAAAGGAAGGACACTGCGCGGCGTTCAATTTCAGCAGCACACCCGGTCGCTGAACTCACCAAGGAAGCTGTCGCGCAGTGCTATCCAAATTTGAACTCCCGCCACGTGTCCAGCGTTCTCGAGCCGCTCGATCGTCTCCTTGGTCCAACCTGGATGCAGGTACGATGTAGAACCGCCCTCCACGACGCTCGCCTCGTCTGGAACATATTTCCTCAAGAGAGTAAGAAACCCTTCGCCGTTATCGGTTTCCATGGATGCCAGCGTAATATCGGAGGTATACATGCGGGTGTTTGGCATGTGGACCGGTTCTCGCAAGCAGGTGCGGAAAAGCTCCTCCAACATATGCGCCTCTCGTACTGTGGGTGTCAGTGTTTTCCAGCAGGAATTCGGCTCCAGGACGCTGGTAGCGGCCAAGACACGCAGCTCCGCCTGAATCACACGGACGCTGCGTACGAGGTTGTAGTTCCATTGCATCTTCTCCTGCTCTCCAGAGGCATTCGATTCCACCAACGTTTCCAAATTGCGAACCTTGGAGTCAAAGAAGGGGAAGCTGAGCTCCCAAGCGGCGTTCCAGGCGGCGATGCCGTCTCTGAAGTCTGGCATTCCGTACGTATACGGCGGGGTAAACTCCTTGATACGTCGAGGCATTGTCTCGTAGTGGTGGAGAGCGGGAGAGTCGTGTGTCCACGCGCTTGATCTCCGTCTGACACCTCCGTCGGCTACCGGTAATCCGCATCAGCCGGAGCACCACGCTTTGAAACAAATGATGATACTAGGGATCCGCCGAAAGCGCGAAATGCTCGCGAAGCAGACAGAAAGCTGCGGCGTATTCATTCTTACACCTCTCCTATTTCATGGCGGTTTTTTCCTCGTCTTTTGGCCTAGTTCCTGTATCAGAAGGCGCATCGTTTGGTGCTATTCCCATCGCAAAAGACACAGAATTGCACGTTTTTGAAGGCAATCTTTCCCTCGAGGACCGTCAGCCGCAGTCAGTCCATGTTTCTCTGGCATCTTGGTAGAAATAAACAAAGCAGTAAACAAACGAGGTGTATCATCGACGATGTCAAAGTCACGTGCATTTTCTTTTTGAAACGAAGTTGGATTGCTTGCATAGATCTAAACAAAACCTCGTTGAGCACACTATCTTGCCCCGATTTTTAGGCTGGCCAGAAGACCTTCCATAATGCTTAAGGCATTTGACTGCAATAATCAGGATTTCTTTTGGTAGAAATACAATTTTACTGTTGCCTCGGAAGTGGACATACAACATAACACCATTATTTGACATTAATCCAATCAAACAACGTGCGATCTTGCCCCCGATTTTTTTGTTGGCCAGAAAACCTTCCAGAATGGCAGATCTCAATGGATTGGACTGCAATAATCAGGTTTTCTTTCAGTAGGAATACAATTTTGCCCAAGGATAAGAAGTAAAGTACATAAGTACGAAGTCTGCCGTGCGTACCGCAATGGCCCCTCCCCCAAGTGATTTCTTTGATTGCAATGGAGATCGGCGGATAAATCTATTTGGTACCCCCATATTTTCCGGTACCACGGGGTACCGCTATTTGGTACCGCCCTCATTTTGAGACGAGATCTGATGGCGAGTGATGGTGAGATTGGTTAGGGTCGAGTCGTGGCACCACCGGAAAGCTGAATCTGCTCGATAATTCACAGAAAAAATCACAGAGACGAGTTGGAGATGAGACAGATGGTTTTCCACAGGGCTCTGCGACGTGCCCGTCACGCCGGTTTGACGGGTTCCGTCGACGGATAGCCGACCCGTTCCGTCAAACCCAACTGATTATTCTTTTTTCTTTTTTTAAATTAAGGATTCCATTCTTTGTATAAGCATTTGGGCCCTTGCGTCACCGGAAAACTGACGGTTTTTATTATTTCTAAGGTCCAGCATTACAAAACCAACTCAATCTATAACATCCTCCCAAGCTTGTTCGTCTGTGGTTGTCTCCAACAGTACAAGAAGCAAAAAATACGCGTCAAAGACAGACCGGCGCCTACCGGTGGCCCGTGACGGCCGTCCGGTCGGCCGTCCCGTTCCGTAGCGGTTTTGCTACCCTCCACGACGGGACGGGTTTGTCCGTCACTCACCCGTCAAAATGACGGCCGTGCCCGTGACGGGCACGGCGCACAGCCCTAGTTTTCCAGCTCCGATGCTTCACTATTGTTGAAAAGACATAAAAGGCGGTTTTTGAAGGTCAGGACCATGAATATCAACACCCCAGAACTTTCCAGTCAGTGGTCGGGGTGCAATCGGTTGTATTGTAGCGTTTCGCTTCCACGTTATTTCGCAACATTTGGATAGTCGGAAAGAATTACATTGTTCTCGACAACGAGAGCCCCGATTCATTTGATTGTTTCTTCCATATGAGAGCCAGCAAGGTACACTACCTTCCTATACAAAGACCTGTATCATTTGATTCCATATTCCCATTGCAATCGACGCCGCAATCTAATCGTTTCGCTTCCTAGTTTGCGACTGTAGTGTTTCGCTTCCACGTTATTTGGCAATATTTGGATAATCTGAAAGAACTACATTGTTCTCGACAACGAGAGCCCCGATTCATTTGATTGCTTCTTCCATATGAGAGCCAGCAAGGTACACTACCTTCCTATACAAAGACCTGTATCATTTGATTCCATATTCCCATTGCAATCGACGCCGCAATCTAACCGTTTCGCTTCCTAGTTTGCGACTGTGAGTCCTCGTTTGGTGAATAAGTCAGCTGATTTTTCGTAGTTTCGTGAACCAGTCGACGTGAACGGATTGATCTCAGACTCAGACGCCCGGATTTACAACCAAATTGGGGGCATCAGACAACAAAGCCACACAACCGGAAGATTAACCGTTCACGGACTGGGCCGGCTCGTCGCACTTTCCCGTCCGCCGTTTTCTGAAAAAATGGACTTTTTGAGATCATCAGATATGTAATCAATGAATTGAGGGATTCTTTCTCTTGGTATGACTATTTGGTGTTGGAATGCAGAATTTGTAACTTTGAGAGGGATAAATTGAGCTTTGAACGTGCTAGACGTTAAGTTGTCGCCGTTGTCGTTGTTTGTCTCTGACGTCACCCGCTTCGGGCACTCGGTCCGCGATAACCTTTTTTGGTAAGATTTTTATTTTGGTAATTCAAACTCAGATCGACTGTTCTGTCTTCGACAGGCTTGCCTTTTGAACTACAGAACAGTCACTGGTCTAGCCTTCAACCCGTCCAGGAGGATCTTGTTTCTGCCATGCTTGACGCCGACGACGTATTGTGTTGCACTGCGACTGGGGATGGCAAATCGGCAGCTTTCTCCCTTCCTATTCTTGTGCTGAATGAGTATAACGGACACAGAGACTTATATCCAGCTGGCTTTCCGACGCGCTTGAATCCAGTGGGACTCGTGGTGACTCCGACGAAGGGTCTGGCAGCAAATATCGTGCGTCCATTACTTTGGCATCATCTAATCCTCTTTAACGTCGTTCCAGGTGCTGGAACTTTCGAAACTGGGCGCACGATGGCAGAATCGCGGTTGCCGCTGTTTTGATGTGCAGAAGACACAGAGACTGCTGCCGCGCGCCAGAGCAATGCGGACCAGGGGACATCGCACCCGCCGTAAGCGGGTGGGGGTCGCGAATAGCCTGTCGATTACCTCGATCGAACGATTGCTCGCCCCAGTTACTTGGGATCCGCTGAAAGCGCGGGGTTTTGATTTGACCTGTGACTACTGCACAGCCACACCCGATATGGAGAGTCCGTGACCTCTGGTTCAACGATCAAAGCAGTGCGGACAATTTCAAACAGATAATTTTGGTCACATGTAGCAAAAATCAAGTGGACTCAAAACAATTGATCCACATAACCCGGAGTCACCACGAGGTGGAGACAGACCACAATGAGTTCAGGTCGTCTTATTTCACTTTTTGCAAAAAGTTGCAGAACACTTTGAAAATACGTTTTGGAGGGTCGAGAATAAAAGGCGACTTTTACTTACTTCATATTTGCGGAAATCACCGATTTCCCCGCAAAACGAACGGTACTCTGGGCACCTGTCTTTTTCTGCGGGGTTAGTGTCAAGAGCCCTATTTACATTGCGGAAGGGCCGAAAACTTTGAAAAGTTTTGCAGAGGATTAAATGTACATTCTGGCTGTCATACTCAGGTGCTGTTTTCGTGACCACAAAGAACTCTAGAATGAAACAGAGCATGTTTTCCCATGCAGAGAATACTTTTTCAGGTGCGAAATGGTGTTCCAATGAGGAGAGTCCAACCGACTTCTGCTTATGGATTTCGGCTTAACAACAGCTGAGCTAACGGCTGAGAGGAGACCTGCCTGGGACAATAATTTAGTGCGCAAAATTGAATTGCGAAAAGTTTGAGACACACAAAAATTACAGCTCTTTGAGGTACAACAGGCGCGGTCCGATTTTTTCTGTTTTCGACTGTTTTGACTAGAACACGCGCCACGGGTTCAATTTTGATCGGATTACCTTGAGAGTAGGTGCGTTGGAATCGCGCTGGAAATCCTCAAAGGATCAAATACCGCTTTTTTCGATGTAATCACATACTGTAAAATTTTCCAAAATATCATGGTTTTCAGTAGGACAGCTGTAGCACAATGAATACTGGGCCGATTAATCTAGTTTTTGGATATGTTATGTATCTGGGATGTCACTAGAGGATGGCACATTTTTCTAGGGAATATTCTGACTGAACATGATTTGGTGCCCATTTTAGCTGGGGTCATATTCATGTCCCCAGATAAGTAGAGCTCTGTATGGGAATTTGGCTATACCTATATTTGTAGACCTCATGGGCCCCTAGCAATAGTTCAGATACATGACATATCCACAAACTAGGTCAATCGGACCACCATTCATTGTGCTACAGCTGTCCTAGTGGAAACCGTGATTTTTCCGAAGAAATTTCATTACGTGATTACATCAAAAAAAAAAACGGTATTTGATCCCCTGCGAATTTCCAGCGCGATTCCAACGCACCTACTCTCAAGGTAATCCGATCAAAATTGAACCCGTGGCGCATGTTCCAGTCAAAACAGTCGAAAACAGAAAAAATCGGTCCGCGCCTGTTGTACCGCAAAGAGCTGTAATGATGTATCCAGATCCTGGCCATATTTCTTCTGCAACTCATGATCAAATTCAGCTGCCAGTTTCTTGTACGCCGTCCAAAAGGCAATCTCCTTGTCCGCGGATTGAGGTTGCTGCTTGAGTGCTTCCACGGCCTTCGTAAGACTGAGAAATCATGAGCTTCGGAAAGAAATATTTCAAATTTATTATCACCTCTCAATGACCGTCTTGAAACTGTTCAATAAATGTTCAGCACAATAGAGTTAAAACTACCGAGGCTGTACCTCGCGGACTGCTCCTTCATTGCGTCGATTGCTTCAGCAAATCTTCCAGTGATTTCTTGATTTTACCAGACAGATGTGACACAAGAAGTGGGGCCTACCCATTCCCATTCTTTCCCGTCGTGTTATCCGCTGCTTCACTGAGCTTGGAAGCTGTCTGAGTACTAGAGTGAGCGCAGAGAACTCGGCCCACTGACTTTTCATTTTCGGGAGCCGCCGTCTCCTCAGGTGGCAATGAATCATCAAGATTGGGAGCATTTCCTGCTGGATCAAAAGGCGTGGAGGGTTGCGACATGGGACACTCTGGGACACTCGCCCGGCTGTGAGGTGGAAGTGAGAAGGGAAGATGGTCGAACAATCGCACACGATGTCACTCACGCCTTTGATAGGCCCCGGGAAGCTCCCATGAGGGTAACTCCGGATTTAGGGGATTTGAGGAGAAAATTTGGGGATTTTCAAGTCCAGATTTAGGGGATTTGAGACCAAAATTTGGAAAACCAACTCCGAAGTAGGGGATTTGGGGCAGCTCTCACCTAAGTTTGAGGTCCATTTGAGTTGAAATTTTGAGGATTATGGCTCCAAAATTGAAGAATTATAACGCCGATTGGGGCGAAACGCCGAAAAGCAAGCAGAAAACACAAAATTAAGCGAGAAATCGTCCAAATTTGGCGCCCATATACCTTGCCCCGTGATAACCTTCTCCGTTTTAGGGGATTTGAGGGACAAAACCGCCAAAAAGTTTGGGGATTTCAGGCCATTTTGGCGGATTTTTCCGGAGTTACCCTTATAGGAGCTTCCCGGGGCCTCCTTTGATGATCCAATCGCGTGTGATGCACCAGCGCCAACTTCAGGGTGCTGTATACCAAGGTTGTACATATATATAGGAGCAAGTGCCAGTGAATCCTTGAGTTGGAAAGTGTACCGAACCTCTGTAAACGTCGTAAACTCTCGGATAAGCCCGGTAAACAACCAAATCGGGATGCTTTCGGCTTTGCATCCCGCACGTGCCGTACTCCCAACTTGAAGCAGTACCTTGCTCGATTTTTTCTATGTCTGAATTCGAGGGTCAGTTTTAATATACTACTCTTCAAAAGACCTAAGTGACTCATTACGGGTAATGTGGCGCATCCAGAAACACTCGAACCTGACTCACTAAATTATCTCGAGGTGACCAGAAAAAATCCTAACATGCCAAGATTTCCGTGCGAATCGAATGGGCCTACTCCCAAGGCAAATGGCTGAGAAATGATCCCACAATAAGCATTCTGGTGAAATTTGACCAAAAAAGAAAAAGAAAAAAAAAAAGGCCACGCCCTAAGTTCCGCAAAGAGCTGTAATGCATCACAAACCTGATGCAAATAAGACTCCGAATCCCCAGTCTTTTAGAAAACACCCATTGATTTTATTTCCACACGTATATACAGTGGTGCTCTAAATAAATGCCGAGCCCCGGTTTGAGGTCATTTCATGGTTGAATTCCTTCAAACAAAATTGTAGCATGAACATTCAGTAGTTCTAAGCTTGTTTGCATCAAAAAAACCATACCATACCTACTTCAATGTTGCGGAATAAAAATATTTGGGGTATTCTAAAAAATCGACTTTGTAGACTGGCTTGCTATCTAAAATCGGTCATTACAGCATGAAAGTACTTGAAAAATGAAGTATACTGACATTTTAGTTGACTTGATTTGATACTCATTTGAGCTCACACGGAGGCTCCCAAGTTCGCCATTTTGGGTGAAAATGGACAAAAATGCTCCCAAAAAAGCAAAAGTGACCGATTTGCAGTGCCCATTGCGAGCTCAAATGAGTATCAAATCAAGTCAACTAAAATGTCAGTATACTTCATTTTTCAAGTACTTTCATGCTGTAATGACCGATTTTAGATAGCAAGCCAGTCTACAAAGTCGATTTTTCAGAATACCCCAAATATTTTTATTCCGCAACATTGAAGTAGGGATGGTATGGTTTTTTTGATGCAAACAAGCTTAGAACCACTGAATGTTCATGCTACATTTTTGTTTGAAGGAATTCGACCATGAAATGACCTCAAACTGGGGCTCGGCACTTATTTAGAGCACCACTGTATAGACATGATGACCTGGCACGCGTAAGTATCGGCCGTTTCCTTAGTACCATATATGGAACGTGGGAACGGTGGCTGTGATTAGTTACCAATCCGCTGGTATGTTAGCATTGGACGTGAGCACATGTAGAATTACCTTGATACTTGCGGTGGTAACTTACCTCGCTCGTGGGGCTTCCAAGAATCAAAGGAAAAATGTACTGTGTTCGTGGCCTGCTGCCACATTGGTACGTTCGCTTTTCCCTACATTGTGAGTGCCCGCCTAGCTCAAAACTTTGTGTACACTGAGAGTATTACCTCCAGAACCCCCGCCAGTACTAACTATGCCACAAACTAGCCTACAACGCGTGCCTCCATGCCGGCCCCGCCAATTCACCAATACATCCAGTGCCCTGGAAGGGACGAAGAACATCCCTGTGGAGAATGGGCGAGTCACCCAGAGCTGCTGAAGAAGATGGGGTATGTTCGGGAAGTCATCGCACACGAGGTCCTGTTGGTGCGTCGCTTTGGTGTCACAGACTGCCCGCGACTCGACAAGTACATCGCGAACCACACTCCCAAGCCACCCGTCTCGCACTGCCGGCTACTCCCACCCACAACCAAAAGCGCGGGGTCAGCAGCCCCTCAGACCAGGATCGTCGCCCATCCAAGCTGCCGCGCATCTCCTCGCCACCCTCCTCGCCGCCCTCACCGATCTTCTCCGCGTTGCTGCCGCTGTCGTCGCCAACGTCTCGGTCGTCCTCCCCCACGCTATTCTCTTGCCACTCATCCTCGGAACCCACACCTCACCCATCGTCGTTGTCGGGGTCCGCGCAGCCCTTGGCAGCACCTACTGACTACGGCGGCCTCTGGAAACAAAGTTGCGTCATCAATCCCGACAGGTGTGGGACATGGCCTGCGGGGATGTACGTCCGTGACATGGCTGCTGCCTCCCGTCTCGTCGACAGCTTCTTGTATTCAGTATAGACGTGTAGTCGTAACGACTCAATGGTGATCGGCAATGGACCGCCAAATTCAAACTCCGACATCACCTCAAACGATGGTCATGGTCAATTGCTCTTCCTACACGCACTTTCACGCTTCGATTATATGGTGAAAAGTCAAGGGAAATATTGTATGAACAACACCTAGTTTTCCGAATTTTAATAACTGACTTGGAAGTGGGTGTAATGAGGGCAGGAGAACAGAGGGGTGCATCACTCTCTTTATAAAATTACGTTTCTCTGTCCGTCCGAAGCCTTTCAAACTCTGCCAACTCCGCACTTAGATTTGGCTCGGATTGACTTGCCGAGACCTGCCCTAAAGTGAGCCTATTTATTCAGATGCTGAATCTCAGCAAGTGTGCCACCCTCAAGTTCAACTTCTTAATATCACTTGTTAACGTAATAATTCAAATAACCCCTGCGGCTCTGCGCAATGCAAAAAAAGCCGCATGCGGCTCGTGAGGCTTTTGCGCAAGCTGTCTAATGCATAAAGTCCGTTCACTGCCAAAATGAGCTGAATTTGGCCAAATCCTATGCATTATGAGCACCCTTCTACAGTGGCGAAAGGCATGTTGGTGGATCTCCAAAATCCTATGCATTATGAGGAATTTTAGCAGGTATGTATTATGAGCCATCCGACTGTATATTTAAAAATGGGCCGGCAGGGTCGTAAGTGGGCTTAAAAAATGACACTAAATTACTGTCCAATGGAGTATTGAGCTATTGCGAACAATTGATGTATTGGTACATAAACCCGACTGAAAACAGGCCTCAAAACCGGCCGAGAGGTACTTGATTGAAAAAATAATAATTCTCCAGCCGATTTGGCCACTAAATTTTGGTGGCAGTGACTAGGTGATGCGCACCATAGGCAACAGTCCATAATCAGCGTTCTTTCAGGAATGGTGAGGGCGTTATGGGGGGGTGCGACACCTGCGAAAGGATTTAGGGAGACAGGGAGACTGATAAAAATCGGTGAAAATATAGTCGCCACCACGATTGCCATGAAAACCATCCCGTCAGGGGGCGGTATTAAGGTGAGAAAATTTGTCTGATGGCGGCTTACATAAGGGTGTTGGGATACCACGCCCTCTGTCTTAGACAAGACTGTTTTTGCTGTGCACGATACCTGTCCACCTTTGATGGGCATGTCCACCCGCAAAGCTCCCAAGGGTAGACATGACTGTTTTTGCTGTACACAATACCTGTCCACCTTTAATGGGCATGTCCACCCGCAAGGCTCTGGAGGGTAGACATGACTGCTTTTGCTGTGCACGATACGTGCGTCTCGGGCCCAAGCGTGGGACGTGGCCGGAGCTTATCCAGACGATGAAGGAGGTCCCTTCTTCGGATATCGCGTCCGTAAGGCGCCTCGAGAGCCGTCTCGCAGGCATGGAGGCCCAGATCGTCAGCGCGAATAGCACCATCGCCGCGCTACAACAGACGCCCACTCGCGGCCTTACAGCCGCGTTCTCTGGAATGGCAGCATCGCTCACACGTGCCGACCCCGTTCGCCGTACCCTCTTCCCCGCTCCAGCAAACGCGACAGGCACGTTTCGTCCCGATGCGGAACGGCTGCGAATGATACTGGCCAGCCCCGCCGTCATCCATCCACGCACGCCGGCCGGATTAGCAGCATATAATCAACAAATCGCCGCTTACACGCAGAAGCACGGCGCGCGCAGACCTAGCGAGGAGCGTCCGTACCCACTGAGCCCGGGCTCGGTCGCGGTGGGGTCCGGCGAATGCCACAAGTGTGGCCTCGTTGGGCACTACAGCGCCGACTCGGAGTGCACGACCACCCTCAATCTCCTCATTCCCGAGATCGAGATGAGGTGGCGCCAGATCGTCCAATTCATCCGCACACGCGTCGCGCGGACAACGCCGACCGCCACTGCTGTTAACATCGTCGCGGAGGTGGAGGATGCGGCTGAGGAGGATGTATTCGGCAAGGCCGAGTACAACGCGAGCGTCATCGTGGAGTACTTGCGCAGCCAGAGAAAAGCGGGAGGGTCGTCTGCTTAAGCGTGTGCAGGACGGCCCCAGACAATGATACAGGCGGGGGAGCGAGGGTCCCCGAGCGCGAGGAGGAATCGCTCTGAGGGGGACGCACCCGAATCTCGCACGCAGCATACCCCGGGTCGTGGGGAGGGAGCTTTACTACTAAAGAACGATGCGGCAGTTATCCCAGATGCTCCTTTGTACCCTTACTTACAATCTCAAATCTTTGACTTGTATAGTGTGGGATCGTGCGAGAAGATGCGGAAGAGTGTACCATTCATTCAGGATGTGCTATAACAGAGCGAGGGAGAGGGAGGGGCTACGTTACAGGCAGTCTTCGACGATGGTGCGATGGCAAACGCCACCGACGAGGACGTGTACCAAACCGAGTGTGGGATCGTGCGAGAAGATGCGGAAGAGTGTACCATTCATTCAGGATGTGCTATTACAGAGCGAGGGAGAGGGAGGGGCTACGTTACAGGCAGTCTTCGACGATGGTGCGATGATTTGATTTGATTTGATTTGATTTGATTTGAAGTTCTAAGTTACGCTATAACTGGCCAGAAGGGCTATGTAGCAGTACTGCCGAAGCAGGGGGATGTAAGGATTATATGTGGGGTGGAGATGAACTAGTTTATACTGAACAGAAAAGAGAGAAAGATGTATCGTGAAAGTGAAAGTGTGGGTGGAGGAGGAACATGAGGGATCGGGGGAGGGATACAAGTAGTAGGGTTTGAAGCACGGTTTGAATGCGGATGAGTCTCGGAGGGGAAAAGTAGAAACAAAAGATCAAGTGGCTGAGCGGATATAAGGAAGGGGGAATGCGGAATTCTTGTCTAGAGATGCTTGCAGTTCCCGCTGCCGCGCGGCGAGGGACAGCGCAAGCTCTTTACGCTTTGGGCACGAGTACGAGTCTGCACGATGTTTGCCCTGGCAGTTGAGGCATACCACAGGGCCGGTGCAGGGCGAAGAATGAGATGCACATGCGGGTTGCGCACAGGTAGGGCAGGACGGCTGCTTTACGTTACAGCGGGCCTTCGTGTGACCGTACCTGAAACACTTCCAACACTGCGAGACACGGAGGTGCGGAAAGCCACGAGAGACAACAGGACTGAAGGAACACAGGAGAATACGACCACGAGAGAGTGCGAGGTCGACCTTGGCCTTAGACTCCAGAAGGAAGTAGAGGGATCCTGCAACCTTCGGCTTGCGCCCGCCCGCAACCATTGCTGCGATCTGCGACTCCGACGGAGGCCGATTGACCCACGTCGGTAAACCAACAACCTTTCCGAGGTCTGGATTCTTCGCCTCAAACTCCCGCTTCAAATCCTTCATATCTCCCACGTCGCTGAACAAGATCCCATCGACTTGGAGGTGAGAGTGGACAGCAACGGGGGCAATTCGAGCGCCGGGGAAGATTCCAGGGGACCAGCGCGACCACTCCTTGGCCAAGATGTCGACATCGGCCTTGGAGGCGGGTACAATGAACAAGCTGGATGAATTCTGCCTCTGAGCGTAGAGTAGCCCTGGGAGAGAAAGGGAATGAAGGTGTGCGTTGACGAGGCGTAATATTTCGGGGTACGGGGCCGCCAAGATGGAGGGAGTGTCACCATCGAACCGGACTAGCAAGCGCTCATCGACAGGAGAGGGAAGAGGGGGTGGTTTGGGTTTTGGAGTGGGAGGTGCACGAGACGGGAGAGGAGTCGCCGACCCGAGAGCCGCTGCATACGAAGCATGAGGTTTCTTCATGTTCTCAAGCTCTTTGGAGAGCGAGGCGATGGCCTTGTGCTGGGCTGCAGACTGCTCCGACAGTTGCTTCAATGCCGGAGAAACCGACTGGAGGAGAAGAGAACTGAAGGAAGTGGTAGTTTCCGACTCACGAACGATGGTCAGATGATTAACAAGTCGCTCCTGGATCGCCCTCAGCACCTTCCCAAACTCCACAGTGATGATCTTGTTCCCCTCGGTCCACTGAAGGACGTCGCCAAAGACACACGCGAGCTCATCGAAGGACGTGGCATCCTCGATCCGCAGAGTCGATGCTGCGATGAACTCCTTCTTGAAGCGCGTGGCTTCCGCCTGTATGTCTTTTGCCGACTGCGAGCGCGGAGGCTTGGAGCTAGAGTTAGGTGGGGGATCCGAAAGATTGGCGGTGGAATCAGATGATGGTACTGGAAGTGATGATTGCGAGGCCAAAACCGCCGTTGGCGATGTGGTAACGACTGCGATGGGTGTGCTAGAGGTTGCACTGCGTGTCGACACCCGCTTTACAGGAGGGTCGGACGCAATCGCGTCGAGAAACGACTTTTTCTTCTTTTTTGCTTCGGACATTGTTGTGGTTTGTTGTTGAATGATGATGATGGCAAACGCCACCGACGAGGACGTGTACCAAACCGAGAAGGGGGAGATCGGGGGGCTGCTAGCGACGCAGCGCGTGCTCCGTATGGCGGATGGACAAATAGTGCCATCAAGAGGGCGCTGGCGCGGCGCTGTCACTGTCAGCGGTGTGCGAAGACACGGCGAATTCGAGGTCTTCCCGAGCGGCGGCGCCTGGGCCGTATTATTTGGGAAACCACTCCTCGAGCTATTCGGGGCATGGCACAGCTACGAGGAGGACGTAGTTGTGCTGCAAGACGGCGACCGGACAGTGCGAGTTCCAAACTTGCACCCGGGGAGTTTGCAAAGGAGCCGCGCGGACCACGTCATTCCCTATTTATTCACACCTTCGAAAGGGCGATCGGCCACTGACAGCGGTGAATATGAATCCGGAGGGCAGTAAGGAGTCTTAACAAAGAAATGATCTTCCATGGTCCCGGTAAGGTCGTCGTACCACTTTGCGAGTGAGGTCAGGACATCTGGCCCGTGTTGGCATCGCTCTGAGTTGTATGTGTTACTTAGTTGTATTGAGAGATAGTCTTTGAGTGCGTTGATACGGTATCCCATTTCCGCGATGCTAATAGTCTCTGCCTGTATTACCGCATTAATCAACGGCGACGAGGTGGCCGGTATACAAATTGTGTTGTGATAGTCCTCAGAACAAATTGCATGGCGAGGCAACACAATCATGTTCTGTCGTACCTGGCTCCATGGCAAGGAGAGCGAGCAGAAACCAGCCAGGACGCCGATTAACGCGCAAGTGGCCCTTCATGGGCTCATCACATATAGCGCAGCGCGGATGCCGCAGCGATGATTCTTCATTGTACGCTTGGTCTGTTCTCGACCCTTGAGCAAATTCGTCAATATTGCAAAATGAAAGAGACCTACCTTTTTTGGGAGCAACTTTCTTATTCTTTCTTATCCTTCACGAGTTCCGCAGCATCTTCAGAGTCGGAATCTCTTGTCCTCGACTGAAAATGATTCTTGAGAAATCCATCAATCAATGTGGAAAGAAGGGACCTTGTTTTTGGTAAGTTTCCTCAGCGCCAGTGGTACTTTTTGCGGAGCCGCATCATAGGAGTCGGAGTCCGACTCCGTTGGGGCATGCCAAACACCTTCGTCGGCACTATCTGCCCTTCCGAGGTCGGCACGTCAATGACATGCCTCCAGCATCTGCAGCCTGGGATACCAGCGAAGATGAGGAGCTTCACGACCTCGAGCGAGAGCTTTTGCGTGATGCGGAACGACCTGATTTTCATATCCACGAAGAGGAGGACCAATCAACCAGCGGGTGGGCAATTCAATTTCACGACGATGAACACAATGAATTAGAGTAATTACAAGAGCGCAGCCCACCACTTCGATTCAGTATTGACTTTAGGGTAGGTCTCCGCATGCTGATCCGACAGGCGGAGTCCGAAAAGGCTTCGGACAGACGGACAGACGGACAGACACACGTAATCTTATAAATAGGGTGATAATGTGTGTTGTAACTAATTAAAATTGAGGACCATTTCCCCGCTTTGGAGTTTCCCAACTCGTCTTTTCTTCCGCGGCGGCTCGTCTACATTGTCCTGGACAACTTTAGGACCACGATCTCCGGATCGTCGTCAGTTCGAGGCACCACATCAAACTGCGTACGAATCGCTTGAATCGCTTCGAAAAGCTCTTCCGAAAACTCTTCCCAATGCATAATGTACTAAATTTCGATTCTGCTTCGATTCTAGGGACGTCAATTTTGGACCGATTCTGCCCTCAGAATGCCCTCAGAATCGGTCCAGAATCAATTGCCGAATCGAGCCAGAATCGACGTCGTTTCGTCAACTCTGGCCTCTGCTCTAAAAAGACTTCAATTTATTCCTTGGCCTTCACATATACCCCTTTCCTCAAATTCCACTCGTTCAAATTGTGAAGGCATTCCAAGCAAGACCGACGCAAGCCGACGCAAGCCACTGACGATGATTAACTTTATTGGCCATGAATTCATATGAAACCTGAGTTATTCAATTGATGGGTGCCATATCGAATGCAAGTTTGAATTTCGCGGCATCTTACTCATGGGTGAAAAGAAGGAAAGAACGGCGTGAGAGCCACAAACCGTCAGGGGTGGAAAGCCGAATCGAAAATGTTTTGGTGGCGGGAGGGGATTCAGAGAAATCAGGGGCATTCCAGAGCCAAGAACGCTCATCCACAGGTTGAAGCCACATGTTAGGGGAAACTGGTCAAAAGTGGACACCTGAGAATCAGGAGCGATCCCAAAAGCACTCACCGACAAAGTTGCCGCATATTGTTTGAGTATCATCCTCTCTCATGACAAACCTCATTTTCTGAGTCTCTCTGTCATTTTCTGAGTCTCTCTGTGAAGAAGGAGGCGAACGATACCCTTGCCCTGTTCCATCCATTCTTCTGTGTCACGGTCGAGCCAAAAGAGTGTGGCATGCCTGCCGGTGATTAACCAAGTGAATGAAAAATCTTGGGGGAATGTGTACGAACATTGCAAGGAAAACCGTTTCTTGGGATTCCTCGAATGCTATCTTGAATTGAACAGCATCTTGACAGGGATGAGTCAGGGATCTAAGCATTTAGCAAGCATCATTCACCATCAGGGTCCGGAAACCGGATTGAAAAGGTCTCCGAACATTCGGAGCTCATGGCGACTTTCCAACGCCAGGAACGATTGCATTCTATGTTGGGGTGGAGGCGGATGTCGGCCGAAACTACAGAACATGAAGCCTTCCTGGGTCACGGCCGCGGAGAGCACGCACCGATATGATTGACGAATACTCGAGAGGTGATATCCTCTCTGATCACCAATCTCACCTGCTGAGTCTCCTCAGCAAGTAAAAGAACGATGCCTGTGCCTAGCTTCTTCCATTGGCCGGTATCGCAGTCAAATTGAAACAATTTTCCATGCCTGGGGACAATCAGTGAGCCGAGAGGCAAGTCAAAAGTTGCGAATACATACGTCTTGAACAGGACCTCCTGTTCAGACACTGGATCAAGGTTGAGCTCAAGCATTGTGACGTGGCATACACGTGGCGTGACGTGATGCCATCATCTGTTCGGGAGGGGGGGGGCGGAGGCCAGGGCGATGGTGTATTTTTACTTGCTTTGTACACCGGGATAATCCCTGGAAACCGGCGTTCGTTATTCGGACCGTGCCGTGTAATGCTACCTACCTACCTACCAACGCACCTACTAAGCTTATTTCCGACTGGCTAACCGGCCACACTAGCTAACCGGCCATTTCGCCTCTATTGAGGGGAAGTTCCGTATATGTCCGATTTGGGGGCTCGAGGATGGAATAGGACCTACACCGCTGCTTCATACCAGATTTCAACAAAAGGTAAGGTTCGGATCAAAAGTTATGGCATGTGTGATGTCGGCCGATCAGCGCTGATCAACGTTTCCTTGTTTGCGCAAAACTGCGCTCGCTCTTGCTCAGTCAGTTCTTCGTCTTTCAACAACTTTCTGGGCTCATTCTGCTCCTACGACGCAGGGCTTCAATTCGCGATACATACGGCGCCCACTTACGCCGCCCACTCTGTCAGGGGCCCGCAGTATGGAGACACTCTCCCCTTGCGTGGCTCATACTGGCCGTGCTCACATCGTGCCACCCGTCCACCCTATGGGCCTGAAGTTTGGAGTGGTTGTTTTCGATTGTTAATACTCCAGTTTGGTGTGCTCCATAATCTTCCCCGGGCACAGTTCCCTTCTCACCGCTGTCGTTTACACAACACCGCACAAATTCGGTGCCTGACACATTTGAATTTTTTTCGGGACCCAGCGGCCACTTGGTGTGGATTCGGGCATCCTGATATGTTGGTATGCTTCTTATTTAATGGTCCATGGCCGATCTTGGACCGCTACAACTGCAGGGCCTGCCGAGCTGGCTAGGTTGTCCGGGATCTGGGATTCCACACATTCTCCTGCCAATACACAGATATATTTTTCCCTGTTCCAGGGCTTATATGTAGACCAAAATGATGCAGAATAGTTCATAGACCCTTCTTGTATCTTTCCTGAGCAAAGCTGCCTCAAGTTGGTACCTGTAGAGCTTAATTAACGGGGTGGCCGGTTGGCTAGTATTTGGCCTTGTTGGTGACGCGCGCGCCAAAAAATTCACTGGTAAATCAACACTTCGTGTAAACTCGAGAAAATGGTATTGAACCATTCATAGGATACCTGCCTTCATTTCACCAAAGAGTGGGAGGTATGTTGGCAGCACGGTCCTCGAAAACTAGCCACAAATGCCAAGGTGGCCGGTTACCCAGTCGAAAATAGTACTCCCAAGGGAATCCGATCAAAACTGGGGTCATGGCAGCGTTCCTGGTAAAGAGTGTCGAAAATAGAAGAAAACAGTCCCCGCCCTCAGCCAAGAGCTGTAATTGTTTTTCGCATCGCCTTTCGAGTCCTCGTGAAAACTTTCCCGTAACCAGGAGGCTGTGCATTATTACAGTCTACAATGTATAACGAAATTTTGTTTGTCCTTGTAGCAAAGTTGGCCGAAACCCAAGTTCTCCTGGGTAGCCAAACCTAAAGGTTCAGCAATACAAATAGTGCTTCCTCGATACCAACGTGTCTGGCGCGGCTCTCTTGGCTAAAGTCCGCGGCAGTGAGAAGAGCGTACCGATGAGTAGGTTTGTCTCGGACGTGGGTCGAGTCAACCGTTACATGAAACACGACCTGGAGAAATTTCAGTCAGCACAAGGTTCAAGCCGAGAAAGAGGACTCAAACGATTACATGCCATTTCTGTTCCCTTTTATATGCCACGACCCGAAGTCCAGGCTTGAAATCTTGAAGGAAGGGCATTGCTGGCATGCCGGAGGCGACGAGTAAGTTAACCACGATGTCAGTGGTTGAGGAGTAAATAAAATAGAGACAGACTCACTCTGAGTAGTGGGCAAACAGAAAGATCTATGTTACTAGAGATACATATGCAAGGAAAAATGGACGAATAAAGCGTACAAATTGAAATGAAAGGACAAGATGTACCATAGAATAAAGGGAGTACAATATTCACTCGCCTGTTGAACATTGATACACCCATAATCCTGAGTGAAAGCTCACCCAAGTCAAGGAAGCAGTAGTGCAAGCTGTTTACCTCGTGTCGGTCGCCCATGGCTTCTGTTTCAACGTAGCTGAGCGTCTATCTGAAGGCGCTGGTTCCGTTTCAACCGATACCCGGCGTTGAGTGCACACGTTATCATTGCTGCTTTGACATTCGGAGCGGAGGTACGTGGTCATCATGTGTTTTGATTTCTGAGTGTGCAACGCTATGTGGTATAGTAATGATGACTGCCGACCGCTTCATCTCGAAGTGCAGAAGGAAGATGTGGAGATGGTGAAGCTGCTGCTAGACCATGGCGCTTCGGTCGATGCGGTTTGCGGGGACGAGGGCAGCAAGGAAGCCGCGCTCCATATTACTAGCAGGTGTGTTGAGATGTTCTGCGCATCAATTCGACCCTTTCGCATCCGAGAAATCGCTGGCGCAATGGTTGATATATTCTTTTATCGATGCGAGCAGAATTCAGCGAATTGAGCCGAGACCAGCAGACTTCAGCAGACATTTTATCTGCTATAGTTCGGAATGAAGGCTAAGATCTGCTGGGAGCTGCTGAGACGATTTCAGCACATTCCAGCAGATTTCAGCAGGACCGATTTTCACTGGGTATCATTTATTGCCAAATTTTGTTGTGCAGTGAAGAAAAAAGGAACGATGCGAGCAGAATTCAGCAAATTGAGTAGAGATCACAAGACGTCAGTAGACATTAGCATATTTGAGTCCAATGGCAAGTAAATAAAGAACCACCGGGGACAAGAACATTCAACGGATTTGCGAAAAACAATCTCCCGCAATTACAAGAACGACCTCCCACTCCGCGTCTCGCCTTTTTCATAGTCCGGAACTCGTTCCACTTCGCCAGGCGAAGGCGACCTGCTGGTCGAGGTCCAACGTTTCCCTGGAACCAATGTCAGTGGGCGAGTTGTGACGACCATGACAACGGTCTTACTCGTAGGCCGTCTTATTTTGCGATCTGGGCCGAAATCTTCCTGGCGCGCCTCCGTATCGCTCCCCAGGTCTGTAAACTGATCGTCTGCCGGATCTTGTTCGCCGAAAACAGAAGTTTCAAGAGATGTCCAACTCCTGATATCATTGTCAACAGCTTCCTGGGTGCGGAATTTGATATCGGAGAGCGGAGCGCAAGATAAGTCTTGACTTCTGCGCCATGTGTATGTGAGTTGGGACCAGGTCTAATGATCTTTCAACGAACTTCGTGTCCTCGAGTCCTTGTGCGGCCGCAACACCTCCAGAATACTCCGCATGGTGTTTTGTCTTCATGGGCTGTAAGACTGAGCTCGGGCTCAGGACGGAGGGAGTGGCGTCGGCGGCCTCGAGCGCCTGAGTGTAGTCCGTTAGACGATTAAATAAATAGCAAGGATTTGTCTCACATGTTCATTGTCACACGGGTTTTCGCAGTACGGCTTGAAGGTCAGAACAGAGGTCGGTATACGCAGGTAGCTGGCGAAAGCAGATCTTGGAACGTAGTCATAGTGAAGGCCCATTATGCTCGAATGTGTTGGTCGTACATCGGGGGTTGCCTGGGCCACGGGAACCACGCCTGCGAGCTGCGGCATACGTAGTCGAGAAGCCACTTCTCCACGGCCACGCTGTGGATCGGTACGGTATGTACTGCTACAAAGACTGAAGTCCCGGATGCGTTGGAGAGGGCTACTGTAAGATGCTTATGTGGGTCCAACTTATGAGACTACCCTTTTTTGGACGAGACAAGAGCGCGCGCTTCTCACGCTCGGTCACGTGACTTAGTAGGTAGGTAGATAGGTAGAACAAAACATGCCTTCGCTTCGCTCCGGCATAAGTGCAGGCTGCCGCATTTGAAGGACCATCAACCGTAAATCGCTGAATCGTAATGATTGAGGAGGTCTCTGATTGTTGGTCGGCGGGGAGAGCACATGCAAAAATTTAATGCGTTCACTGAAGGATCGACATACAAACATCTGTATCATAAATCAAGTCCCAGGCCAATGCGCGACCCACCCTTTTTGATCAGCCGCAACTGCAGGCTAGAGAAACATAGGTCGGAAATAGACTGAACTTTACGTTCCATTACCATCGAACCGCTTAAAAGTTGGCCTTGAGCGCGAGCACTTTGCCGAAAACTCCAAGAAGAATTGCGGCGTGTATGTAGGCATGCCGTGCTACGGCTACCTGGACGGAGTGGCTCGAGACTAAAAAGATCAAGTCAACGTCCGTATGCATGTAGGAGAGTAAAACATGTCAGGTAACGCACCAAAGGCGCATCTCATCTCACCCGGGAAGTCCAGAACATCAGACGTTTTGGAGAGGCGCTCCGACCGTATTGCATGGTGGTCGAACTAGTGGAGCGTCAGCAGCGGCGCGTACATGGCGGAAGATCAAGGTTTAATAGAACTATGTCAGTGAACGCAATGTGTTATCATGAGGTTGGCTCCCACGAACGCGAACATTCAATAGAAATAGAACAGACACTTGTAGTCGATTCGGGGCGGAGGTGAGTCGACTTGGACATCTACAACGATGCCGACGCGGTAAGCCTTGTGGAGCTACGTCAGCCGTGTTGAGAAGAATGTAACAGTGGAAAGGAACTCGCGTACAGTACTCAAAGAGCGCTGATTGGAGCGCCTGACGTCCGCACGCAGGGAGGACAGAAAAAACCCATGCTAGAGCGAAGAAAAAAAAAGATGCACTGCACTGATTTGAACCAGTCAGTGTTTGAATCGGTGCACGCCCAAATAGTGGCTGGAGTATTTCCACCTAGCAGCTTGCGGTGTAAGGCTCTGAGAAGAAGCCTTCGAAAGCATGAGGCTCAAAAATCGATGTGCGCATTAAAGTCTGAATCACCAGTGTGTAAAGCTATGTTTAGCAGTATTGTCAATATATTGGATTGCGCACCATCGTTGCTGACAGCAAAGCATCTACGCTGTTTTCGAGGAATTTGAGTCGAAGAACTCGGCGCTTTTATGGCCCTGTTGGAAAGGCGTCAACCAACGATGTCCTCGCAATGGGAAAACTCACCGTGGACGGGATTGTGGGCTTCCTTCGAGCCATTGGGATCCGTCTGTTATTCTGGATCGCTACCTAATACCAAAGAATGCGTAAAAAAGCAGAAAGATCTCAGTGCCATGTCAGTCAAGTGATGCGCCAATGCAAGACGTTGTAGTGCACCCAAAGGGTAAAATCGGGAATTCTATCTCGCTAATTTATTGTAAACTATCTCACTGTGGTACAGGCAAACCTGCTCAGGAAACTCGCCTCCAGAGCATCTGCTGCAGACTGCCGAGTTGCCTTTCTCTTCTTTTTTTTCTCGGCAGCTGTGACAGCTTCCGAATCAACATCCTCTGGCTCCGCATTTTGCTCCACCCGTGCACCTCCTTCCCCGACGACGACTGCTTGACCCGCGATAATATCCACCCCTTCCTCCGGCTCCGGAACAAAAATATCACCTTCTTGATTCCCGGGTTCAGCCGCCTCTTCACGGGAAACCCGAGCCTCCTCCTCTGCGAGCCCATCCTTCAAGACTTTAGCTGGTACAAATAAGATGGCTTCACCAAGCTGCTCGAAATCGCGAACAGTACGACCAGAGCGTTGAGCAAGGGCGCAGAAGGACAGGGGGAGCTTCCACAGAACGACGCGGAAAATGTTTCGCATGTCACAACCCTGAAAGCGTTGTTAATATTATTAAATACTTGCTTTTTGACGGCTCGCCATTCCCACGGCGTCAGTACAGCACAGAATACGAATTTCCCCGTCTCGGAGCATTTTCTCGAGGTCTCGCTTCCGTGCCGTTCCTATCTTGGCATGATAAATCCGATTACAGACTTGTCGATCCCGACATCTTGTGCCCACGATTGCAACTGATCGCAGGTGTCCTCGGTCTCGATTCGGGTGTTGAAATAGACACGGGAGACGGGTATGTCGGAAGGTAACGCATACCACGAGTGCGAGTAACCCGCGGATCGCTACAGGTTTACTCGTGGGAAAACCCGTGGGTATGCATACCTGCGGATCCGAGTGCTCGTTCCCACGGGTAGGCCACGGATCCGAGTTTAATATTTCCAACTTAGTATACTCATATGAGTACTGCCAAAGGGGTCGTCAGAGTCGTGCACCCGAGGAGAGCTAGTGATTAGCAGATCATCGTGGGTTCCCACTTTTTAACATTTTTAGAGCTTTCCAGGGGCCTCAAGTTCAATTCTCGACACCCGCGGTTTTTTTGCACTTTACGGGTACAGGTTGCGATATTCGCAGTATTGAAAAATCTAGGTACCACACCCGCACCCGCAGCACCCGTACCCGTAATACCGCGGGTTTACCTGTACCCGTGTCACACACTACCGTGGACGAGGCTTACGTCCAAATTTGGGGTCCATTTCGATGGACAGATGCAGCGTACAACGTGTTCTGGAACAGACATAGCTTGTGTTCGCCCAGGACGGAGTTCCTGGAGATGTATAATGTCAGATATTGGTTGTAAGGCGCGTCTGGACGCATCTGAGTAGACTAGGAAGAACGAGGAACCATTCCGTTCTCGAGGAACACTACATTTCCAACCAGATCGATTGCAGGGCTTCGCTTCAGCCCACATCACTACGAGGGACCAATAGCCGTCGAGGAGAGATCAGTAGACAACATAAGGCGTGCTCAGAGGACTGGGTCTCTTTCTGGATTCACATAATCTTTATTTATCATCCATTTCTCAACTGTATAAAAGGACTGCATACCTACCTAATTAGACAGTGAATTACTCGGAACTGAGGCACAGGACAGTGTCGCAGGGATCGGTTATTGTCGGCTCTAAAGGACATTTGCTACACGCACCTGTACTTTGTATTTGAACAATTGATTGGCACATAGTTGGAATCTCAGACCCACCTGCATTCAATCACATTTGAGTACATACCTGAGGCGGACCGTCTCAAAGTTTCTAATCTAGACCAGGTGGACCGTCTGTTGTCGCACTCACATCTCGGTGGACCATCGTGATAAGCTACCCCGCTGCAAAGCACAAACCCGTTCCTTGGAACAAACCACGCCAGTTCTCTGAACTGTAACCTGCATTTATCTGCCCACCCTACTGCTTGTGAAACTTGTCAAAGGTTTCCGAGGAATTCAAAGACTGTGTCCGAGGAAACTCCATTTCCTCGAGCAAGCATATCTCAACTGATTGGTACAAACTGCGCTATAGAACCTAATACTTGGTTCAACACCCCCGAACACACATTGCTGTTCACTCATTGTCACGATTGGAGTTGTTGTTTGGTTTTGGTGTTGTTATAGTTTAGTGGATATATTTCCATTGAGCTAGAATAGCATTAGAGCTTTTCCACCGCACCTAGAGTGAAAGCCTTTCATCGGGATTTCACCACCGCCATCAGGCTGTCTAGTGAGCACAAGTCCTGGTCTTCACCGGGCACCTCTTTTCCCCAGTGCACATACCCATACCCAACATCCTCCCACATATACTTGAAGCGCGGATCACGATCAACCTCACAGTCATCCGGATCCCACTCCTTGTTTTCAACCACGAAATTGCACAGGGCACCGAGCTCCGGCTCGAACACAGTTAAGGAGACATGCCATGGGGAGGGGAACTCGCAGTCCAGTCCGCTGTTGACTGAGCATTCGTGCAGCTCGAGGTGCGCGAGGGTGGCTTTGTGGAGGACTATGAAGTTGTTGACACTCACTAGATCCAATTGGTGCAGTGTCAATGAGGCGAGGTGCTGGAGGAATGTGTCCTCCATGTGCATACAATTCGGAGCATTGGATGGGGAGTGTAAGCCGCATACGTTTGATGACAATCCCGATTTGGTAACCTCGATTCCCGATTTGGATAAACGGACGTCCCATACGACCATGTCGGTTGAAGGGGCCATGAGGTGGTGTGCAGGGCGTAGCACAAGCACCAGCCTCACACTGTGCCATGTTTGTACTGGGTGGATCCCTGAGGTAGGTCTCGAAAATCCACGAAAGAAAGAGTCTGAATTATAGATAAATTCAGATGTGTATGTGTATGTCGTGCACCCGTACCTGCAAAATTAAGCCCAGCAGCGGGTGCCGATACCTTCCCGCACCCATGTGAGGCACGGCACGAGCTCCTCGCATCGAGTGCACACGATGTAAGGGTTAGATCTTGTCTGTAGAATCGCGCTAATGACTGTCAGCACAGGACCTTGCTGCAGGGATAACTGTGACGTAGGCAACTGGGTGATACAAGGAATAGGCGAAACATAGTCAATTAAGCACTGGAGAATAGACTAGAATAGTGTAAGGAGGGTAAGTAACTACATAAGACCTATATACTGGCAGAGTACAGGGGCATAGGGGTATAGGAGTGGACCAGGGGCGTGTTGCAAGGGGTATTGCAGGGGTGATTCAACAGGTAGGAGCAAGATCAGACAGGCAGGAGTAATCAGGAGACGATCGTTGTAAGGGGTTCTTCAGGGTATTGTGACAGAGGTGAGCGGGGTGAGGAATGATGGATTAATGACCCAATCGGAAAGGAATGACCGGGTTAATAATCCGATCGAGCAGGAACCCAGGTTGTGAGTTGGAAAAGGGAATGGAGCAAATCATGACAACGACACAGAGGTCGAAGAGGGGGATCTGAGGAGTTGCGTTGGCAGCCTGCATAGCAGGTGGGAGCACGGGAGAAAGAGGATTAATGCTCGCGTGCGAGGTTTCCTCAAAGGTGCGTTCTTCCTTATTCGCCGGCTCCCAACCTGAAACACTCTTCAGCTCTCCGAGACCGTGTGCCTGAGAGCGTGACTTTGAGCAGATTCCCAGCATGTGTAGCGGCAAGACGCAGCCGTCCAAGGCTATGAGAACACCCTCACTCAGCCCCCAAGCTCGATTGCCCTCGTTTTAACAGGGTCGACCGCGGCGCCGTCGACATCCAAAGCAGGAGTGGGAAGCGTTGGCGCACAACAGCCGTGCAACGAAACTCCATTGCCAGCGAGTTTCTTCTCCCTCAGGGCGTTGTTGATGTGCTGATCCACCGCAGACAAGGCTGATGACTCGCTCGCGACGTGAATGGACAGCGTCCACAGGTATAAAGGAGGTTCGGGGTCGCTGGCACGCACGCTGCTTTGGGAGGTGCGTACCTCTTTGAAGAAGATAACCGGATCTTGATCACGCCAGGCCGATTGATGCAGCCCCCTGAGCTTGACCACGGGCTCATCGATGACAAGCGGCGCAGGAGCGGAGGACCGCAAGACCAGCTGGAACACACTATCTTCATGATGCAGTGACCTGTCGATGAGAGGTGGGATGCTGAGTGTAGCTAGGAGAGGAGGCGAAGGAGCAGGGGCGATCCACGGATTGGATGCAGGTGCCTTTGAAAGGACCATTCTGCTCGTGCCTGAGAGGGTTTCCAGGGTGCATACTTCTGTAAACTAGGGTGTGGCACGGGTGGTACCGCGGGTGTCACGCTGTCACACCGTACCCGTGACCCGTGACACCATAACCGTTTCCCATGGGTACGGGTTTTTGCAGTAATTAACCGCAGTAATTGTGCTATACCCGCGGGTGTCTATACCACAGTATATACTGTGGTTATTTCAAACAGTATTTTTGGTTCATGCAAAACTGGGACGGGTTGCGGTATTCGCGGTTTTGAAAAATCCAGGTACCATACCCGCACCCGCGGCACCCGTACCCGTAATACCGCGGGTATACCCATACCCGCGTCACACACTACTGTAAACTGGTCAAGTTGTTGGCATTGACACAGTGCTACCTCCAGCCCTCCGAACTCGACTGTCGGCTTATCAATGCTGAAAACAGGAGCAGGTGCACTTGACATTTCCGTGCAGATGCCGCCTGCATTCGCTAGTAGTCCTTACGTGTTTGGGAGCCTCATGGGCATGACGGCGCCACCGTCCAGCAATACAAGCTGCTCCACGTATTTGAAGGTGCAGTCTTTACTAAGCACCTTTGAAATGACACGAGCAGTGAGTATTCCGCTGTCTCGTAGGATTCCAGACTTAGCTGATGTATCTTGGCCCCTAGTCCCGCACATTCCAGACATCAGCACGGACCTCTCCTGAGGTGGGACCGCCACAGAAGCTGCCGCTGTGCGCGCTGCTTCCACATGCATGCGTGGGAGCCCCACAGACTCGACGATGTTGACGACATTGATGTCTCTGGATGCGGGTTGCTCCGTGCATCCAGACGAGCAGGCTTTACTATGCAGCTTGTAGATCATCCGATCTGGAGGATCCTTCACAGCGGCTGGTACCGCTGCAGTAGGTGCATATTCCATTTCTGTGGGACCATATTCGCAATCCATTGCTGATACTCCTTCTTCCCACCCTTCCAGCTCAACTGCGGTCTTATCCAGCGAGTGGCTTGATGATTCACAGACCGGCGAAGTTGCTTCGTGGCACGCGTCCATGCTATTACACTGGATCACAGGGACTGCGGCTTCGGTGTGTGTGCTGACGCCTGGAGGATCTTTCACAGCAGCCAGTACCACCACAACAGTGAGCGCCTTGGGGAGCTTAATGCAGAGCGCGAGCGGAAGCGAGGAGGCGATCCACGGAATCTTTGAGTTCCATCTGCCCAGAGTGGGGTTGAATGGGTCGCCACGGCAGAGTGTGTTAAGTTGCTGCATAACTGCCCAAATGCAGTTGATAATGAGAACCCAATTATGTATGATCTGATTTTCGTAGCGTAGACATGTAGCCCTTCGGAGACCGTCAATATTTGCAATTGAGATTGGCCGATGGCAGGAGCCTTGTGAAAACAGTGGTGTTTTGCTGTGAGGAGCATCAAGCAATCCATTGAGGTGATGATGTCCCCAAGTAGGTCAGCGAGATAGGGAAGCAGTGTGAATCCGCCGCCAGACAAGATGATATCCAATGGTTGTAAGATGTGCTCGATGAATGCGTTGCACGTTGAAAGGGTTGCTCAGTGTCTACGACAGGTATACTAAGAACGATAGAATCCAACAGACAGAATGCAGTAATACACTATTCCATAGGATATGCACTAGACCACAACTGTAAACTGAATCCAACTCCTTTCCTCCTTGTGTCAACGTCTAGACGATAGCCAACGAGTTACAAGTTTCTTTAGAACACTTTCGAAAAAGGGTTCAAGGAACACTGGTTTAAGGTTTTCCTGTTACTGAACTCTGTTGATAACTCTGAACTGAGTATCCCCAAAGTTGTGCAATATAGCAGAATTAAGACTCCACAAGAGAGTGCCCTTTTCTACAGGTGTTTTTTAGATATAAGCTTCTCAGCTTTGCACACTGAACAACACTGGTTCAGATAGCCTTAGTCCGACAATCCCAATAGTCCGATATTCCGATAACCTCTTCTTAAACAATAGTCCGACGATCCCAAACTCAAACAGTGGACGTTAATCCAAAGGCAATCAAATAACTCTTTATCAACTTGAGACTATAAACAAACTCTGAAAGAGTAGTCCTGAACCGAGCGTCCTGAGACGAGACTAGCACCGATAGGTACTGTGCTCTAGCAGGGACACCAAATTCAGTACCGTACCGCTCAAATCATCGTCCCTTATATACTGTACACTAAAACTCTTACACTATGGTGATTACACTACTGGGTATACATGCGCCACATTGGTAGCTAATCTGGTATACACGTGTCCGCATTATTTCTATAAGATCGACTGATCTCACCCCCTGGTTTCCGATCGCTGCGCGTCAAACTTTAATCCACCATATGTTGGTTTTGGATTAGTAGTTAAAACGTGTCTTTGCTGTCCCCCGTTCAGGACCTTCAGATTAAGGAAGCCCTTGTCTCTAGCTTTGAGTAGAGACCCTGATCTCCCTAATCCGCCAAGTGGTTGCAGAGATAAGTCAAATTAAACCTTGATCTTAGTTAGAACCCGAAACGGGTTGGTAACAGTGATTGGTTTAGTAATGACCGGATTAGTCCAAGTCAGGTTAATCCGCTCCGGGCCAAAGTCATCACGTGATCTGCCACGTCGCGTCAATCGTGCAAAGTCTCCACAACAAATGGTCAAAACCATGGTTTAGCATTGCCGCCATTTTGTAGCCCCCAGAGTGGATAGTGTTTATGTTCCCTGCCTTGTAGGCCCCACTGTAGTCTTAATCTCGAAGACAGACTAGTGTACAGTGGTGCTCTAAATAAGTGCCGAGCCCCGGTTTGAGGTCATTTCATGGTCGAATTACTTCAAGCAAAATTGTAGCATGAACATTCAGTGTTTCTAAGCTTTTTTGCATCAAAAAAACCATACCATACCTACTTCAATGTCGCGGAATAAAAATATTTGGGGTATTCTGAAAAATCGACTTTGTAGACTGGCTTGCTATCGAAAATCGGTCATTACAGCATGAAAGTACTTGAAAAATGAAGTATACTGACATTTTAGTTGACTTGATTTGATACTCATTTGAGCTCACAATGGGCACTGCAAATTGGTCACTTTTGCTTTTTTGGGAGCATTTTTGTCCATTTTCGCCCAAAATGGCGAACTTGGGAGCCTCCGTGTGAGCTCAAATCAGTATCAAATCAAGTCAACTAAAATGTCAGTATACTTCATTTTTCAAGTACTTTCATGCTGTAATGACCGATTTTCGATAGCAAGCCAGTCTACAAAGTCGATTTTTCAGAATACCCCAAATATTTTTATTCCGCGACATTGAAGTAGGTATGGTATGGTTTTTTTGATGCAAACAAGCTTAGAAACACTGAATGTTCATGCTACAATTTTGTTTGAAGTAATTCGACCATGAAATGACCTCAAACCGGGGCTCGGCACTTATTTAGAGCACCACTGTATAATTAATCCGTTGATTTAGGGAGCTAAACCAGTATTTGTGGTTCTGGCCAGTCATCCTATTCGGACGGATTCACAATGATCCTTCGTGGGTTAAGCCTTGGATAACCATTCGGGACTTATGTTATCCCTCAGACGTGCGTGGGACATAGTAAAATCGCAAAATTGTGCCTATTTCACTAGTGTTCCATTTTCCGGCTTATCAGCGTCTGATAAAGTGAGAGCATGTGCAATGAGGGTTGGGGTGAGGTGACATATCTCGACCAAATCCATTCCAAGTGTGAGTCCGACATGGTGAGATGAGATTGAACAATGTCCAGCCAGGAGGTAACAACGATTCCCAGTTTGTCCAGGCTTCAAGAGCATTCACGGAAGGGTGATCGTCGTATACTTGCCCTGGCAGGGAGATCGGGCCTTATATTGTGTGAAAGACCCTTGTTAGATGGTCTAGCTCTTCAACTACTAGGAGACGAATATTCGTAATCTCTGAGATGTAGACTCTCTAGGTCTCTCGAATATTCAAGAGAACTGAGCAGGCTATCCAAGGGATGATCCAGCGTGAAAGGTCGTAAGATAAGGGTGTAAACATAAGTATATTCCAATAGGTGTCGCCTAGTACCTAGTACGTAGTGCCCAGGCAAGGATGTACAGTGGTGCTCTAAATAAATGCCGAATTGTAATTTGCATAATTCCATGAGTTTCCCTCCGAATTGGCCCAAACGACTTGGTTTACGCAAATTAGAGATGGAATCGAGCCCAACCATGTAGTTGTCCATTTTCCATATGGGGTAATCTGTCAGAACAGCTTAATTTCTGGGCAGCGGTGAAAATCACTTTTTGGGATCACCTTATATGGAAATTTGATCTACATCACATGAAAGGGCTTGAAAAATAGTGCACATTCATGTCTTGAACCAAAGGAATCCACCTTGTGGTTGTTGAGATACAGGGCGAATAAGCTGCACATTTTGACTCAAAAGTGAAGAAATCGCAAGAAATTCACTCAGGGCCTGATCGGGTACGGGATAAAGTCAGATAAATTTGTAGATAAGATTTTTGTCACACGCCGTCACACTACACGTCTTTGCTTTTGACTCCGTACTTCGCGTTCTGTGCAGCATCCATACACCTCTGCCTCTTCTATGCCCCTGCCTCTCAATGTACGCCATCCGACAGCAGACTACACATGAATCTGCCATCCAGCGGCACCGTTCATCCATTGCTACCGCCGCCATCGCGGTCGTCTTCTTCGGATCCGAGCTCCTTGCGCTGGAAAGGCCTCTACCTCGAACTATGCACACTTCGATTCTAACTGGACAAACCTGGATGGATGAAATACTGGTCGGACATCCCGATCGATGTCGACGTGGGTTGGGAATGTCGGTATTGCAGTTCGCACTATTGGCAGTCGAGCTAATCGGCCTCGGTAATCTCGCAGACAGCCGTCATGTCTCGGCGCAGGAGCAGCTCGCTATTCTTGTATACTGGATGGTCCATGGGAGCAGTCAGCGAGAATTGCAGGAACGATTTCAACGGTCTGGCGACACCATCAGCAAATATCTCAATCGAGGTCTGCAGCATCTCACGGGCGCATTCTACGAGAAGTATGTACCAACACCAGCCAATGAAACCCCAGACAAGATTCTCTATAATCCCAAATGGTATCCATTCTTCAAATACTGCCGTGGCGCCATCGATGGTGTTCATGTGCTCGCCTATGCACTTGAAGAGCACATCCCTCGGTACCGCGATCAACATGGTGCAGTAACACAGAACGTCCTCGCGGCTTGCGACTTCGAAATGCGTTTTGTCTATGTGATGCCTGGCTACGAAGGCACTGCAGCAGATGGGATGCTATTCAATGTGGCGCGTCAGAATGGATTCTCGTTGCCTGCTGGGTGCTACTACCTTGCCGATGCCGGTTTTGCCAACTGCGACATGCTCTTGGCACCCTACCGCGCGAAGCGTTATCATTTGAAGGAGTTTAAACACGGTAACCAACGGTATGGGTTGATTGAAATGTCGAGTCCATTCCATGCTCATGTTGATCACAGGCCACAAGATCGGGAAGAGTTGTTTAATCTCCGGCATGCTCAGCTGCGCAATGTCATCGAGCGAGTTTTTGGGGTGAAGAAGCGCCGTTTCCAGGTCCTCACCGTGCAGCCGGAGATGGGATATCACCAGCAGGCGCTGATGGTGGGAGGAGCGGCAGCGCTACACAATTTCCTTCGTTTGCACGAACCGTTGGACGAATTTGACGAGGACGATGAATACGATATCGATGGGAACCCATTTTTCCGAGGGGGAGACGACGACGACGAGGACGCAGATGATGCTCCGGCGCTGAGTGCAGCTGAGAAAACACGCGCGGACGAACGTAGAGATAGAATAGCGCAAACTATTTGGAACGTATATCTATTGGAGCACCCGGACTTGCAATAAACGACGATTTCGAACAATACAGATTTGATTTCAATGCTTTGTGATGGATACAGTGCAGTACAGGATGTGTTACAGTAGCGTGCATGATGCGTACGAGAGACAAATAGCTGGAGTTGCAATTGAGAAAGCGGAATGCGAGAGAAACTAGTGGGAGCTAAGAGTGATTCGTTGAGCACGCACAAATCACGAACCTAATAATCGTCCGGAAGCTCGAAGTGGGCGTCTTGAAGCATGTTGTGAAGCATAGCCTTGCGGCGCGTGTCGTCCTTGGTCAGCATAAAAATGCGTGCACGGGCGTGGGAGGAAGTAAGCGCGGTCGAGACGATGTTGAAGGCCTCACCGCGGGGGTCGGGGGGAAGGAGGTTGGTATCATTCAAAATAGCCATAATGTCATCGACATAGGAGACGTCGTTTGCGGTGACAATGGGTTTCGCCATAGCTGCGGAGAGCCCGTCGATGGAGCGTGCCAGCTGGCTTCCTGCCTCGGCGTTGCGGCGTGCAACGCTCCCGCTGCTCGAGTCGGATTTGTGGCGGTGGCGGCGCTTGCCCTTGGGGTCGGCTGGATCCGTATCGTCCTCATCGTCACTCTCGGCACGCGTACGCTTGCAGGACTTTGGGGGAGACTGCATGCAAGTTAGCTGAGGAATGTATGCAGGGCTAAAACACGCACTGCTGTGAGCTCGTCATCAAACAGGCCCGCCTGGCTTCCAGCATCTTCCTCGTTGTGTGCATTACTGAGCGCCGCCATAGGTGCGCATGCAGCTGTATCGTGGTCCGGGGAGTCGGGGGTGTTCACGTTCGAGCTGGGACCAGCCACGGGAGGGTTTTCTTTGTTCCTGCAACGGGTCTTCTTCTGGCTGCCTAGATGGACGACATGGTCGCCGGTTGCGCGGTTTACGAGGCCGTCGAAGACCTGGTCAAGTTCCTTGTAGAAAGGGCAAGGCTTTTTGAAGCAGCACGCGTATTTCTTTCCATGTGTCTGGCGGGATAGTTGTAAGCAGCACACAAGGCAGTACACAGACTACACACCTTGAGAAAGTCCGCGATATACTCCGGTTCTGCAATGCACATCTTCTTATCATCGTCCCATCCAGCACCGCTAAACTTCTCACAAAAAAGATACAATGCAAAGGTGGCTTGAAGCTGCCGCAAAAATCAGCGCGTCTGCGAGACCAATCACGCACGTTCTTTAGCTTCGTTACGAGTTTCTCCTTGTCCTTCACTGGCTTGGCATCCGGGTCGATAGCTTGTACAGTGGCGATGAGTCCTGGCCATACGCTTGGCTTCCAGCCGTTGCCGCTCTGGCCGCTCGTTTTCTTCTCAATCAGACCGTTCAGCATCCCCAGGCACTCCTTGTTCTGCCACTTCGCGTTACCGTCGTCGCCAGCCGCTTTGGGGGCCATCGGAAGTGGAGGTGAGTGGAAGGATGCAGAGTGCACGAAGAAAGAAGAGCGTGACAAAATTTATCCAAACAAATATCTGATCGGCACTTTATCCGCGATTTATCCCGTACCCGATCAGGCCCTCAAAGACACAACTTTATCTGCCCTATATCTCAACAACCACAACGTGGATCCCTTTGGTTCAAGGCATGAATGTGCACTATTTTTCAAGCCCTTTCATGTCACGTAGATCAAATTTCCATATAAGGTGATCCCAAAAAGTGATTTTCTCCGCTGCCCAGAAATTAAGCTGTTCTGACAGATTACCCCATATGGAAAATGGACAACTACATGGTTGGGCTCGCTTCCATCTCTAATTTGCGTACACCAAGTCGTTTGGGCCAATTCGGAGGGAAACTCATGGAATTATGCAAATTACAATTCGGCATTTATTTAGAGCACCACTGTAGCCCATGCCTCTATCAGTGCTCGGAGATTCTCAACGAGGGGCTGGAGGCTGGTAGGCAGTGTGTAGTTGGTGATAAAGATGGTAATCCTCTCGTGATCAAAGTACATGTGACTTGTAGCTAAAGAGTAACTAAAATAGGTAAATGATTCCTTACACCAAAGGTGGAGTGGTATCAAACAGCCAGCAACAGATATCTGTTTGTATGTAACTGTTCCGACCAAGTTGAATCAGAAGGCATCTGGTCTTTGACTAGGGATACTCAGAGAAATCCAGTCCTCTAGCCATTTTCCAACCAGTACAGTCACTTCGCTAGCAAATATTTCGCATCGAGGTTCAAGCGGAGACATAAAGAAAAGGGTCCCAAAGGAAGGGAGAAGTGGAGTTTAGGCTTCAAGACTCGAAAAAGGCCTCGAGGTCCTGTATATTTAACGGAGAAGAAGATTCACAGACAGAAAATCATCCATACTACAGGAGGAAAACCCCATGCACTGAGTAACACCCAGAGAAAGGAACATGACTCTAAAACCGCGACTCCACTCGTCCTTCCTCGAACAAAGCCTGTAGGAGGTTGCACATTGATCACAACCCTGGAAGGCTGGAAATGGAATGAACTCCGTTTCACAACAGCGAACTAGCTTTTCAGCACTCCATGCTGAAAAGTCTGTAATAGATAGGTTGCGCAAAAGCCGCACGAGCCTCATGCGGCATTTTGTGCATTGTGCAAAGCCGCATGGCAAATTTGAAATCTGAGAGGTGTCAATTAACTAATGTACTAAGCTTACCTGAGAATGTGGGGAGAGGGAAGATCCTTGGCATTGCCTCCGCTGCGTGGCAGATGTGAAAGTACAGGAAAAATGAGTGAACCCTTCATGATGCTTGAAAAATGCGGCCTCCCACAGGTGCACACACTCTCAAGAGTGGAATATGGGATTTAGGAGACATTGAATGGTACGTCAAAAGACAAGAACCAAAAGCAGCGAAGAAAAAGCCACGGCATTGCACAATGCACAAAATGCTGCATGCAGCTCGTGCAGCTTTTGCGCAACCTATCTAATATAAACAGATCCTGCTCCCACAATAAGATCTATCCTACTTTTACCAAACCCACCATACTTTGAAGGAATAAAACTTCCTGACACTAGCCATATAAAATTCCCCCTAGAGGACGAAACCTTTTCTGCAGTACTGTGCCCGCAGATGTAACTCTTGTCTGACAGTCAAGAAACTGCAGTCCACATCACAACACACAGTGACAAGTCCCTGGAACCAAGGGGGTTCCAATCCATCAAAAAAATCCACTTAGGCCGTATTTTCTCAGAAAGACCTTCTCGCTCCCTACCACGTGATGTCCAAATCGGGTAATTATTCACGTGGTTTGCTCCGGCGAATGCCGAAGCCTACAATATTTAATGTTATGAGCCAGAAACAGCTGATCCATCCACAAATAACTTGTTTATAATCAAAACCTTGTGATGCACTGGCAATAGGCATACCCACCTGGCCCACCATGTCAATAACTACCAATCTTTACCTTGAATCTTCGAAAAGCTGCGCAGCAAATTACCAATAATTTCTGGATCATCCTATCACAGTTTATGGCTTGAAAATCTGGATTCTCAGCTGCTAAATGCCAACCAAACCCTAAGATACATACTGTTTGAGCTAAATTTCATCAATTTATGGCTTGTCAGGGGGTGAACTTGGCTTTTGAAACCTTCTGGACAGCATTGGGGTGCTATCCGGAGCTGCTCCGACTAACTTACCGACAGGTCCATACTTTTTTTCCCAGCCTGACAGCCGACCCACCCTCCCTGCCCTAGGTCCCGGCTTGACCGGCCCGAACCCCCTTGATCAAGATATCGCTTTCTCAAACCAGGCCGAACTCTGTATTCACGCGCTGCATCTTTAGCTCCTGTGCGAGTGGGGTACTCTCTGATCCAGATCGCTTCTTTCTATCGCTTCCAAGGTGGGCAGCACGTCTTACTTCTCCCGTCCTACTGCGCACTTACACATGGTAGTGTCTCTCTCTTGCCCACCCGATTGTGTTGGCATTGTACGCATGTCCTATTTCCCGCATGAGTGCTTCGAGCATCCATGTGCACGGTCCGGACACCTCTCTGTTAGATTATTCAACCACTCGTCTCGGCCAGGATATGCCTGTTTTGAATGCGCGTGTGGATTTCACGTACATGCCGAGACTCAAGGTTTCCTTAAAAATACCGTGCCCTGCTCCGTTCGCGAGCGCATCGACAATCTTTGCATAGTGGATTTCTAGAAATAGTAGGCACCATTGCCTGAACGACCAGTGTATCAGTATATCAGTATGTAGTGCTGTGCATGTGTGATTGCTTCCCGATGTAGCATAGCTATGAATCAGGTAAGAAACAGTTGCATTGTGAGCCGAACATGCGCTAATTGCCCTTCCAGAACCAGTACATGCTGTGGTCAAGGCACCAATGGGAAAAAACTAACGGGGCAACAGCATATCTCAGGCTAAATCGATCTGCAATACAGCGGCAATCGCTCTATCATGTTCGTATTCTTCTCCCGTGACATATTACTGTAGACTTGATATCTTTTGTTTGGAGATTGATATATCACGTTCGTGTTCTTCTCCCGTGACATATTACTGTAGACTTGATATCTTTTGTTTTGGAGATTGATATATCACGTTCGTGTTCTTCTCCCTTGACATATTGCTGTAGACTTGATATCTTTTGTTTTGGAGATTGATATATCACGTTCGTGTTCTTCTCCCGATATATTACTGTAGACTTGATATCTTTTGTTTTGGAGATTGATATATCACGTTCGTGTTCTTCTCCCTTGACATATTACTGTAGACTTGATATCTTTTGTTTTGGAGATTGATATATCACGTTCGTGTTCTTCTCCCGTGACATATTACTGTAGACTTGATATCTTTTGTTTTGGAGATTGATATCTTGACAAACTGATCGTGTTTGACTGACGACTCGTATTTATACGGTCCTGAACTCTGTAACTGCTTCAGATGTTCTCTCCACGCTGAGGTGAGGTTCCCAGTGATCCCTTTCTTGGCATTCTTCTCACCACTTTTGAACTTCTAGTCTTACTTTCTTCAGGTATTGATATATTAAATGTCCCCCACCAAAGGTCACAGTGTTGATTCTTCATTTATCCACCCGCATCACTTTGGACCCATTGAATCACTCAGAGATGACTGCAACACTTGTAAGTCCATTTCATCGACCAAAAAAAAAAACTTTGCAGTGACCAGTCGTGCCAGCCCTCGTTTTACGGCACTCCTCATCGGTTACGACTCACGCGCAGCTCAAGCTTCTTAAATCGGATTTTACCTCAGTTTGTGAGCATAGTGATTTCCATGTGAATTGAGCTCAACATGGTGGATTTCTGTATAGATGATGGACAGAATTGAACACCTAAATCATTCTGATGGCCAATACAACCCACTTCTCCGCCAATACAAGCCACTACTCATAAAAGTCCACAAGTGGCTTATGGATTTATGCGAGGGAAAATACCACACCTCGTCACTGGTTAAGGTCCAGATGCTCTTGATCGCAATCAAATCTGCTCGAATTATCGTCGATCTCACTCCGAATGGAGATTTGGATCGACCGGGGTATCTCTACAAACTTGCCTTGCTTCTGCTGGAGGGATACCGGAGGTTGGGTGACCTGAAAGATCTTGAGGCTGCAGTACGGACAGCACAAGCAGCGGTTGATAGTGCTCCAGAGGCACATCCCAATTACGTACGTTATGTGCGTCATCTGGCGGTCTGTTTGCACTATCGCCACCTCAGATTGGGAGACCTGTATGATCTTCAGGCAGTACTGAAGTATTACCAGAAAGCTCTGGATCTGACCTCTGAAGGTCATTGCAATAGAGTCCTGTTATTGCATGGGATGGGGATGAGTCTTAGAAGCAAATATCTGACCTTGGGGCATGTACAGGATCTTCAGAGCTCCCTTCGGATAATCCAGGAAGTAGTGGAGCTCACCACAGCACAGGACCCTTCTAGGGCATTTTATTTGGACAGCTTGGGCATATTATTCAGTGATCAACATCAGCTTTATGGCAACCCCACACATCTCGATATGGCTGTGCAAACATCCCAAGAAGTACTGGACCTCACCCCACATGGGCATAGTGAGAGACCAGCACGGCTGGGACAGCTGACACAGGGGCTACTGGACCGGTATTTAAAGTTGAATCACCTGTCCGACCTCGAAGATGCCTTGAAAAAAGGCCAAGAAGCAGTACAAATCACCGTGGATGGAGATCCACGAAAACCAATACTATTACAGATCCTTGCAAACTGTTTCAGCGCCAGGTACAAAAGGTTGCGAGGTCCGCTCGATCTAGAAGCCGTGAACTCATATTACAAAAAGTCCTTCACACTTCCAACAATGTGGCCCGAAAGGGCATGGCAGTCCAGTTTTCATTGGGCTTCATTTTTAGCAGCCTATCAGCCATCTTATTGCACAGTGGCATACAAGGCTGGATTCTCTCTGCTTCCGCAAATTCTTTGGATTGGTCATCCAATAGAGGTACGGCACGCGGCCATCCGGTGGCTTAATATTAAGGCAGCGATTGCCCAGGCTACAAGGATTTCCATTGAGATCTCCAACCTTACCTCTGCAATTGAACTCTTGGAGCAGGGCCTGGCCACAACATTTCAGCAAACAATGCAGCTCCAGACAGATGTTCATGGCATCCTGCCGGACCAAGCACATGATCTCCAAAGACTCTCAAAAGAAGTTCTATTGCGGGGGATCGACTTATCCAAGAGATGCTGCTAATGAGAGAAAAGACCTACTGGAAAAGATTCGGAGGCAACGGGGCCTCGAATATTTCCTACTTCCCAGACCATATCCAATTCTGCAACATGCATCCGAGGGCGGCCCGATCATTGTTCTCAACAGTAGCCCAAGGGGTTGCGATGCAATCCTCATACTTTGTGCGGATGATGACCCAGTTCATGTTCCACTTCCTCATGTCATTCTTAATCTCCTACTATTCCACAAGGAAAGACTCAAACAATTGCTTAACCGTTGCAATATTCGGAATCGAGGACAGTCTGCATCATCGAGACTGTTCGGTCAGCGCGAAAGTTTTCACCTGAAATCCACAGAGGAGTCTTTTGCAGATATCCTTACTTGGCTCTGGGAGAATGTTGTTTCTCCTGTCTATCAGGCTTTGGGATCTGTGAGTAATCAGATTCCATGAAGTGTTCACGCTCATCGTTTCCTCAGCATGACATCCGCCATGGCCGCCTCTGGTGGCTCCCAACTGGTGCATTCACAGGGTTGCCTTTGCATGCAGCCCCTCCCACCGACAAATTCATTCACTCTTATACTGTTACTTTGGGTGCTCTCCGGGATTCCAGTGCCAAGAAACCTCCCAGAATATCACCAAAAGTGGGTATAGTTGGGGTCACGCACACCAGTTATGGTCAAGCACAATATCTCCCTGGAGTTCGGAAGGAAGTCAACAATATTGTTTCCATCATTGACAAGCCACAAGTTGAATGTCTCGTTGGAGAGCAGGCAACAGTAAATGCCGTAAAGCAACAGCTCGAAGACTGTTCATGGGTTCATTTGGCCTGCCACGGGAAACAAGATCTGACTGAGCCAACAAAGAGCCGGCTTTTACTCTATCAGGGGAGCCTAGAGTTGGAATCAATTCTCCGGATGCCGCTTGCACATGCGGAGTTTGTGTTCCTGGCTGCATGCCAGACGGCCATGGGGGACAGCGAACTAGTCAATGAATCCTTTCATCTCGGAGGTGGGTTCATTGCCGCTGGTTTTCGAAGCGCCGTGGGCACTTTATGGTCGATGAATGATCTTGATGGACCTCTTGTTGCGGAAGTTTTCTACAGGCACCTGTTCCGTGATGGGCGAAAGCCTCAGGCAAGCGACACAGCCGAAGCTCTTCACCTGGCGGTGAAGGAACTAAAGAGGAGGAAGCTTCCCTATGAGCGCTGGATCCCGTTTATCCACATGGGAGTCTAATCAAGAGAAAACAGGCTCTTAGAGATGTATATCACGAGAAACAAGTTCTTTTTGCCTTCTCAGGTAGGATCACAGGACGAGGCAAGAAAGACCACAAGAAGCTAATACAATACAAGTGTATTTCCAAAACATGTTGCTTTTCTCGATAGAAGTCTCAGGCATGTCCATACACCGAAGTTTGACACAGGGGGCAAGTCCCGTGGCTTATTTCAAAATAAGCCAGCGTTGCTTGTACCTGGCTTGTGTCTGGCTTATATGCGGCTTACCTTGTTCCTAGATTAGATAGCGATAAGACTTGATGGATCGATGTCAGCACCTATGGTATGCGGAAAGGCCCGATACTAATGGCCGTAAAGAAAATGAAGAAAATAAATTGCAATAAAATTGCCTAGAGTTGCCACTAATCTGGCTTACTTCAGCATAGTATCCAGATCCCTTCTATTATCCTCAATCAGACATCTTCTGCCCTTCAAAATTTGGATCTGAAGCAATGATTTATTCAAAATTTTCTAACTACTCAGAATTAGTATTGGTCCAGAGGTTTCAGAGGAAACAATAAAATATTGTTAGGTTTCCGATACCACTCCGCTGATTGCCGGTGGAGTTTGTCTCGGATCATACGGCAAACTTTCCTATTTCGGTGATGCTCATCATTTCGCTCAATGTGCTCTCCTACACAGGTACGATGGATCGAGGACTAGTAAATTAAATTCAGTGGGCCGACTGCCCCATTTCTGCTCACTCTTCAAGCCAAGAATTGGTTTTTTTCTGGTCTGCCGGTGGCCATCTGTTTCGATTGCACTTTGCAATGTTTTACGAGTTCCCAGATGCTGCGGCTGGGTTGTCAACAAACCGAGCTGTGATTTCAATTCTTCCAGCAAATCCTCATATAACACATCCAAAAACAACACTGCCATGTTTTGAGACTAAAGTAAAGCTTCAAGGTATCAGCCTGCAGATTCCTCCAATAATGAACGAAGAAAAAAACAGATAGCTTACTACTGAGAGAGTTTCGGATATGCCGAATTCAGTTCAAACGAGAATATAATTATGCCTTTTGATGTGAGAAAAGTCATACCATATTGTTAGGAGCACAATCGGTGAAAATAAATAAGGAGCAAAAGTTCAATTTGCTTGTATTTGGAGGTGCTGAAATATTGGCCGGCACTGGAGGGAGAAAGCTCAAACATGTGATCCGAACCCGCATTTAAAACTCCACTGGTATCCGGCACTAGTATTGGACACTGCCATCAGCATAGAGCCCCGGCTCCGTTCGGCCAGATGACCCGCCAATGACTGATTGATCTCATCATCCCTTATTGCTATCTGATCTGAGAACAAGATAAGCCGTGCATAAGCCACACACAAGCCGCGTACAAGCAACGCTGGCTTATTTTGAAATAAGCCACGGGACTTGCCCCCTGTGTGAGCCAAATTTTCATACGCCAATATTTGGGTAATATGAGGCATTTAAGCTAAATATCAGCAGAATTTTGTACCAAATATTGGCCTGCTAATATTTCATTGATATCCTATGTATTACCGGGATATTATACGCATATTGTTCCCATACCTGTGTTCTGTAACCCAGAATTCGGACTCGGTGGGAACGGGCACCACTATTGATCGATCCGGCAACTTTGCATTTGTTTGTTCCAGTAAATCCTTAAATTGGAAAGTGCACCAAATCCTTGTAAACTTAGTGAACTCCGTGAACTCCTCGTGAACTACCGGCTGATCCCGGTGGACTGCCCGATTCGTGAGTCTGGCACGTGCAGATTGCGTCCAGTGACGTAGCACGATCGCGTCTGCCAAAATCCCCTCCCCGTTGTTTTACGCGATAAATCCAGTGACACCTCAACTCACACCCTTCTCAGTGCTATCATGGCATCTATTGATGAAGTACATGGCTTTTTGCGCAAAAAGTGATCAATGCCACATGGCCGTCGCACAGGGTGTCAAAAAATGATGGGTCGAGACCAGGGTGACAAGGCCGAATCACGCTGAAAATGAAGGCAGAGTGGATCAAGGCATACGCTTGCGTTTTGGCGGAGTCTGCCTTGATAGGCAGTGCACCCGATCGGGCCCTAAGGCCCGGCCGCCCGCGTCGTGTAACCAACTCATGCTGTGTCACAGTCCTGCATTTTGTGCCCAAATAGCGGCGGTGCTTTCAAGCAAACAGCTCAGGGGGAGTGGATTCATCTCCTATGCGCAATCTGGGTAGCAGAAACATTCGTCTCAAACGATGTTTTCATGGAGCCAGTAATTGGCATCGAGGACATTTCAAGCAACGGTGGAAACTCGTTCGTTGCAATTTTTACTCTCCAAGTGGTAAATTTCTCTGAAACCCAATGCAGAAATGTTCGATATGCACCAGGCGAGAAGTCGCATGCATCCAATGTGTCAAGCAGTCATGTTTCCTTGCGTTCCACGTGACGTGTGCTCGCAAATCCAAATTGTTGTTCCCAATGAGATCAACTCAAGGTTCTGAGCTGCGCGCATTGGCGTGCTTCTGCGAGCGGCATCTGCCTGTATGTTTCTACAGGCCTAAATATTTTTAGCATTGACCGATCGCGTGACAGCAAAAGCGAACGACCGATCCAGTGGCGGAGACTCCCGAGGCCGCAGTCAAAACGAGGCAGAACCATATAACTATGCTGGGCCGTGGAAGTCGGCTCGCGACTGTTCAAAGTCATATCAACCACAGAAAGGGCCGCCTTTGGTGCCTGCCATCATTGTCAACAGCACGCTCCAGTACATTAGCAGGACCAATATTCGAGAGATACATGACTTTGTCATTCTGACCCGCAAATATTGGAGTTTGAAAAGGGAGGCCAGGGGTGGAGCGCCACTTTCAATGCGCTTGCAGTTGTGAACTCCGAGCTTCAATAAATTCGAGAAGATGCTGGGGCCAACTGCCATCCTTGATTTGAATTCTTGCAATGATCGATACATTGTCTTGTCTCTCGGTATAAATACTTTCCATGCGCTTTTGTACATTAGTTCATGTATCTCAATGTTGAGATTTCGACATTCGAGGCCTTTCATGAATTATCGCGCAGAAAATTGACGAGTCTGTGGGATCCGTGTTGCAGGTGGACCAAAGGTATCTCAAGCATATATTAGATGGCTGACAGTACGAAAGAGATAATTTACAGCTGATCGAATGATCGAGGCCCAGCCCATCAGAATATATCAAAGTCTAGGGTTGGGGTGAGGCAAGCAATCCGGTAGCTAAAAAGCGGAGGTAGAATCTCATAGTCATTCTCGAGGACCGGAAACCCGGAGCCCCTCCCCGTCAAGTTTCTGATCTTCTTCGACAGCATCTCTGATTCTATCGAGGCTATTTAATTCTGAAATGTCCCCTCACCGCTAGTATCTCTTGACACTTACAATATCTTGCAGATCTAAGTTGGCGCAATTAACTCTTTCATCCTTAGTCGCAATAAATATGCCAGCGGGGACTTAGGACTCCCACTCGGACTCTGGCTTTTTCCGTGCCAGGCGCACGTTGACATCAGGCGTGTCTTTTGCTGCTTCGGTTATAGCGTCAGTGATAGCACGGCCCGCAATGCGTTAAATACCTTGGCGGACTCGAGCCTGAATAAGCTCCAAGAGCAGGTCCGCGATGCAACGAAACGGGGCGAGGTAGAATGGGTGAAGATTTTGGACAACATTCAGCGGTATGACCGAGTGTTTGAGCACGGTTTGGGACGGGAGAATGTGCTGAAGGTGGGGGCGGCTTGCATTGCTCTCCGTTTCGACGACTGCAAGCCCGGCGCATTCAACGCCAACGACCACATAGCCCGGGATATCAAACAAGCACATCACATGATGACCACGGAAAGCGTTTACAACAGCATCGACTGGAAGCACATCCACGACATCACCGATCTTCACTTTGTTCGCCTCGTTGCCGACTTCACCCCACGTCTTCATTACCTTTCTGTGTCCGGAAACCCGAGGTCGGCTTGTAATGCCGAGTGACGTGGCATTTGGGTGGCAGCTGCGTCTACATACTGCTTTTTGCTTCCTCCCGCTACAACCGCTACCTATGGCTCCCTCCGCAACATCCTGCAACGTCCCGCTTTCAACCTCTGTAAATCCTCTCTCTGAGCGCTCTCTCTTCTCCGGGGAAGTTCTCCCTTGACTGGTTGTTAACTGCGGGAATCTCGGCCCCTCAATCCATCGCTTCTGGAGTTCTGACCCTCCCCTTTGGCAACAGTCCCTTTCACCCTGAATCTTTTTCTGCGGACTCTATACACTGAGCTAAGGTTCAACTCAAGAATCCGACGTGCTTGGTGTTCAAAAAATGGCAGAGGATGCATCTCGGAGTTCCAGTTCAACATTATACTTGACCACTGGATAATGCTCACGAGTCTGAAAACATCTCACCTTTTGCCTTTGCCCCGGCAATCCAGGATGCGGCAGGTATCTACACATTCACCTTCACCCGATCCCTCAAAATTGTCAAACGGCACGATGTTTCCCTTCCACGTTGTGTTTCACTTCCCGGCCAAAGACTGTATCTTCGCTGTATTGTATTCAGCTGATTTCGAACACTTCGGTCGTTCGTTGAAACTGGCATTATCATCGTCATATTATTGTTCCACAAAGTTTCTTGCACATATTTCCGTGGCTGACTGCCGTTCGGTGGAATTTGAGGTTCTGGTACTGCGGCGAGATCAGCAATGGTTCTGTATGACCGGGGCATGAAATTACAGAGCGCCACGAAGACGTCCCACCCTCTACTGTCCTATGACTTGCATTTCGTTGTGGTCTGATCCAGCTTGTGCGCTCCAACGGTAGCAGCAATGTAGCTCTAGATCTAAAATGGTGGCAGAATCCACTCCACTCTGGGTCGACCATGCAGCGCACTTCAATTCTCACGGTTCAAATTTGGTTCAACTTCAGATCCTATAGCAGATTTTATCGTACCATGGCTTGAACTGGAAGAGGAGCAAGATAATCCTGGTTTGATGCCAAGGTTTTAGGACTAGTCGTGTGAATTGAGTGAATGCTCTGGCTCACAGGATCACGCATTCTCAGCTTATCCTCATGGAATAATGATGGAATTTCGCGTCGACCGTGCTCGATTCACGTACTGTCGCGGCAACTCATGTTAAGGTTGCCACGAAGGTGGTCTTTGAATGTCAATGCTTACGGTTCAAATTGGATTGACTCTCGATTCTCCGGGGCATGCTTGCCAAATCTTTGAGGAAGCTGGTACAGCCAATAATTCTGTTTCGGCACGGGAGGGTCCCGGCAGTGCGGCTATTGATACCTTGATCCAGTTCTTGAATGGCTCGGTTTTCAGAGGCCAGGTAGGTGCGCGGCAGTGTCGCGGCAATCCCTGCACTGACAATTTTGATCGAAACTCCGCCTGAAATTATCGTTAAAGCTGTGAATTATTGAGTGTCCTTTGTGCTGTAAACCATCAGCGCTGAGTGTTGGTCGGTGAGAGAATTTGGAAAAGATAATACCACGTCGAGCGGAAGGCTGGAAGAAGAGGCAATAAGTGTGAGCTGACGTTGTCGTCAGACGACTTTCCAGAGAGCGGAACAGCATTTTTATAGATGATGATGCTGTCGCAGCGAGAAGTACACAGCAACGTCAAAACAAATTGAAGCTTGAGCGGTTAAAGATGTTAACTGTGCTGGGAATAAATAAATATTTTGGAAAGTTGAATCCTGGAGTCTAGGCTTGGACCTCATTTGTACCACTGCCGAGTTTATTTGAACGCGGCCTGGCCACGGAATACAGCGGCACGGCGGAGCAGACACCTAGTTGGCCGTTGGCGTGGATGTGCTATCAGATGACAGATGCTCCCAAAATTTCAGGTCTGCAAGTCCATAAGCGGAGTTTCAAAAGCTTCAGACATCCGTTATTTATAAAGAGTCAGATTTTGGCAGTGGAGCCATCCGGTTGCGCACAGCTCCAATGCCATCATATGGCTCCAATGGCTTTTGCGCAAACTCTCTAATGACTAGAACAGGTTCATTCTTGTTGAGACCAATGTCTCAGAAATTGGCTGCACACTGCTAAGCCCAAATCTCGCTTGGTCGACATGTCGACTAGCTCGCATTGGGCACTGAAAAGCCTGATAATCGTGGGTGGTCCATTGTATTTCATGTCGATTGAGAATAGTAGCCGGATGGTAGTGGCAGCAACAGCAACCGGAACGAGAACAAAATTATATTTGTATGCAGTTGAAATGAAGACGCAGCACCAGAACATGAACAGGCAGTGAGTTATTCCGCTGTAAACAAGGAAGATGTCGCACAATTATCATGGGAGGGAATAAACAGAGTGCACACCCGCTTTATGCAACACATTTGAAGGTGGTTGGATCTTGAATGCAATGTTGTTGTGCTGAAAGAAATATAATTCGTAGTCAGGGAGTTTATGAGATGTTAACATAGCAAGCCACCCAGTTAGGGAACCTGAATGATAACTGGTGAATCTCAAAGTCCTGTATCGAACAGTCGTAGACGAACTTACCAGCAGTGTTTGATCATGAAGCATCATAAATTTTAGGACTACCCACCATCCCGTAAGTGGGTATGGCCGTCAATCTTCAGGTGGAAGATGGCTACTGGCCGTCATTCAGACGGCCGTCTTTCGGAGTTTTTAAACCTGGAGACAGTACAGGATGGTAAAAACACGGCCGTCAACCATCAATTGATGGGTGGGCACCAAGACTTGCAAGATGGGACATGAGAGACCAAATCCTGCGAGTTCCAAGCTGAAAATCCTAGGCATGGCTCAGGATGCCCATGGAAATCTTCAGGGCATTTTGCACCAAAGAAAATAGATTGAAGAAGAGTTGCGCTCGTTCACGTAAGCCGTTTGAATCGCGATGTGGACCGGTTTACAGATAGATTATGGTGCCTGTCTCAACCTGCGAAAGTTTGCAAAATATATGTACCACCAAACTTAGTCCTGTTTTAAGCTCAGGTGTCCGATCAGAGTAAAAAGCTTATTACATAATCACGGAATGAGCCTATTGCTCCATGTCGCGCGACCTGGGAACGGAACAATCATAATGAGATACATCTTCTGTGATTGGCCAAATTTATTTGGATTTTTTCAGGTCCATTTGATGTTACTGTGGAAGAGGTTAAGTTGATGGGTAAACATCATATTCATGTCACGTCGTCATGAACCATGTGCTAAAATCCTAATTCAAGGATGTTTCGGCAAGTTCTTAGGAGGCAGATCAGCTCAGATATGCACTAATAGTGAGTCTGCCTAGAGATTAAATGAGAAAAATGGCTTGCGCGGGCAAGACGACAAGAATACATGGTAATTCAAACTCCGATGATTATGGAACAAGGTTTTTACTCTGATCGGACCCCCGCGCTTACTAACAGACTTCAACAAATGGAGGTACGACATCAAGAATTGTTGAAGCGTCTGTCTAGGAGAGACTACACCAAACTTGTATACGGGACAGACAGCAATTTTACCGTCCCGTCCACGTTACACCTGTAAAGACGGATCTAGTCTCTCGTAGACAGACGTTTCAACAAGAAAACTTGTACCTCGTTTGTTGAAGTCTGTTAGTTACCGCGGTGTTCCGATCAGGTCAGGATCTTATTGCATAATCACTTCTCGATAGAAAACGTTGGGTGAAAATCACTGAATTCATTCATAAACCTCCCAGGATGGGTTGCTTCAACTGAAAATTCGTTGTGCCAGGCTTCGAGAATTTTTCAACGTCAGTTGCGGCCGAGAATCATTTTTCTTTCAAGATGCTGACAAATCCCATCAGAATTCGCACGCTCCTGAAACCACAATTCCCTTACGATGCACTACATTCTAAAGAGAGAGAATGTTCAGGAACACGTTTAACTACCCCTACGAGGTGAAATTGGATGGAAAGTGGAAGAGCTCCTTTGCCGACGCCTTCCCTACGCCCGCTCACCTATATCACTAGCGGTGCTCCTCCACGTGCGCGCCACTCCGCATGAGGTAATTTCATATAGCCGCCTTGCTGATGCCAAAATACAGAAAATATTGCACAACTTGATCCACCGGTGGTTAATCGATTCCACCGAGAAATCCGTACCCATTCCATTTCTGAACGAGGTCGAAGCAAAATACTCCTGTGGAGTCGGAACTGGCCAAATATACAGAAAATTTACAGAACTTGAGTCGCCGGTGGTTACATTTTCTGTGAGTCTCTCAGAGTACCCATTCCACTTTTGAAGGACAAAGCAAAATACTCTTGTGGAGTCAGAACTGCCCAAATACAGAGAATTTTACACAACTTGAGTCAGCGGTGGTTAAATCTTCTGTGGGTTCCTCAGAGTAGTCATTCCATGCCCACAAACTTGATTGCACTGAGAAATTTGTACCCATTCCACATTTGAACTAGAACAAAGCAAAATACTCTTGTGGAGTCAGAACTGCCCAAACACAGAAAACTTTACACAACTTGAGGCGCCGGTGGTTAAATTTTCTATGGGTCTCTCAGAGTACTTATTCCATGCCCACTAACTTCATTCCACCGAGAAATTCGTACCCATTCCACTTTTGAACGGGGAAAAAGCAAAATGTGCTTGTGGAGTCAGAACTGCCTGCCCAGATGTGAAAAATATTACACCAGTTCAGTCGCCAGCGGTTAAATTTTCCATGGCTCTCCCTAAACACTCATTCCATGGTAAGGACCATAATTCGAGCGAGAAAGCTCTACACATTCCACATTTGAACGTGGAAAAAGCAAAATACTCTTGTGGAGTCAGAAGTACCCAAATACAGAAAATTTTACAGAACTTGAGTCGCTGGTGGTTAATTTTCTGTGGGGCTCTCAGAGTACTCATTCCATGCCCACAAATTTGATTCCACAGAGAAATTCGTACCCATTCCACTTTTGAACGGGGAAAAAGCAAAATGTGCTTGTGGAGTCAGAACTGCCTGCCCAAATGCGAAAAGTATTACACCAGTTGAGCTGCCTGCAGTTAAATTTTCCATGGCTCTTCCTGAGCATTCATTAAGGGTGTAAAGCATGTAAACATCGGCTGTCGCTTCACGAGATATCCTCAAATGTGTCCGCCATCCATGTCACCTCAGAAGGGGTTCTGTGTTTATTAGCTGGCCAGAGGATCTCAGCAGGGCCAGAAGAAGACTCAAGACGGCCCTGTTTGCCCGTTTGGAGTGTTTTCACACCTTTTTACATGTAGGTCGTAGGGCCTCCATGTAAAATATGTATTTTGCCCTGTAATTTACATGTTAAATTAGGCGGATGCAATCCATTATATTTTCAAAACGCGTGACTGTATTGCCCTCACTGCAAGCCATTGTATTTCCAAACAAGTTCAATTCCAGCGCAGTCGCAAAGCTATCTTCTGAGGCCCGCGTACCCGCAATCGATAGCCCTGATCAGTGCGGTCATTTTGGTCTATTCAGCTTCCCCTCAGACGCAATATTGACCGCAAAGTGCTTTACATTGCCAAACATGTGACTGTATTAGACAGGTTGCGCAGGAGCCACGGAGCCATGGGGTGGCTCTCGGACCGTGCGCAAACCGGTGGCTCCACTGCCAAATTATGACATTGATGACTCGTTGGTGGCTCTTTTGAGCCACTCGCCTGCTATTTTTGCGCACGGTCCGAGAGCCACCACGTGGCTCCGTGGCTCCTGCGCAACCTGTCTATTGCCCCTGGTAGGAGCCTTGATTATTGTAGACTTACTACCGGTACGTTTTCGGTAAGCGACTTTTTGATCACGAGACGAGCAGAGGGATCAAAAAGCTTCCTAAACCGACTGGAACATCTGGTAAGCATTTTTTGCAGGGCCCGCTAAACCAGTGTCGGGACTTGGAATTGTTGACCTCTGAACCTTGAAAAAAAAATGTTAAATTTGATATAGAGAAAGATGATTATTTTTTGATTTCAAGCTTGAAGTAACCGCGGCAAGCTATTTTCCAAATCTGCTTATACCCCAATTTTTCCGCCGTGATAAGAGAGACATGAATCTAGGGATGGTGTTCTCATTGATCCCCCTCTCTCTGGCTCTCTCCAACCGTCCATGGAAAGTGTTTTCGCGATAGGCAACCCGGAAGCAGCCACCGACGAACTGCTCTCTGCGATTAGCGCTGAAAAGCCTCATCGCCAAAATCGCCGTGCTGCACAGCGAAATCGACATACAAGTCAGGATACCGCGGAACGCGATCTGATTCGGGAACAAGATAGTGGCGCCCGTAGAGTTGCTCGGGGTTTGCTAGCTAATGTGGAAAGAGAACGAATTCGCGCAGCCGATACAGCGGCTCATACAGCATCTCGCAGCACTGGGGTTCAGCGTCGTACCAATCGCTGGTGGGAACAAGTCTCCCACCTCAATTCCTCACAGCTTTAAAAACTGCTCGGATTGCGTTAGAACAGGGTCTGCAAACAGTGTGGCATAATGGTGCGTACACAGGAAGGAAACTCTATTCACCCAGAATTCAGCTGCTTGTATATACTAAGATCAACGGTTAGGTAACGAATGTGCACTAACGTCTCGCTGGAGCCACAATTCGGGCCAAAATTTTAGTCGGCCCCAGAGAAAAGTTCGGGTAAAGATTTCTCGAGGGCCGGATTCCATATCTGACCTTCCATGGGACCATGGGATAATCAGGGCTCCTACCGTGGACAATACAGTCACATGTTTTTGGCAATGTAAAACACTTTTGGCGGGCAAATACAGTCACGCGTTTGGACTGCAGTGCGGGCAATGGGGTCACACGGCTGAAAATGTGGGTGCAGAAAAATCAAATCTCGACAATTTTCGGTACCCCAGTTAGTGCTGGCTAAGATTGGTCAATGTAAATTACATCGGCCCAATTTTACATGTAAACAAGGGGCTGGTCGGCCGCTTCGTGGCCTCCCATCCTCTTTTGCAAAATTATTAGCCAGTTTCTTTGAAATGGTCGTGGAGTTGAATTGATATTTAGCGGTCTTTACTGGCTGGAGACCATCTCAAACCAAACAACTGTCTATATGGCATGAAAGTACTCGTAATTGCGACCCTAACCATATGTTACTTGAATCAAATCCCAGGTGATTTGAGTCCGTAATGGGCCCATAATCCGGTGATTTTGGCCAAAAAATGAACAAAATGGCAAAAATGGCCCAAAAATAGTGACTTTGTCTGGGCGATTACGCGTATGCACAGTGAAAATCGGTCCTGCTGAGATTTGCTGAGAACCGTCTAAAAGTTGCTGAAAACGGGTCGGAAGTGCTGAGGTCTGCTTGATAGGCTCAATTCTGCTGGGAGCATCCCATTTGTCCCACGCGCGTCACAAAAGTCACAAATATCGATGGACGAGTGCGCAAAGCCTGCGGCGCAATCACTGATAGAGATTCTGACATTCAATTGAATCTCTATAGTTGTCCTAGTTGGACAGCTTCTTGTCCAAAGCCTTCGGCCGCAAATTTAATTCATTGAATGATATCATATTATCAAGGTCCACCAGAGCGGCAAAATCTTTTTCACTGACGTCGTCACGTCGTGTGCGTTTTCTTCTCAACGCTGTGTGTGATCTCATCATCATGTCACCCAGCTGCACAAAATCTGTCGAATACGTATCGGATTGAGCTAGAGGTGGCAGCCTTACCACCCTAATTCCGAATGCCATGGACGGTAAATTCCTATAAAAATTTGGGAACACAGTTAACAATGATACGGAACGTTTTGAGAACCGGGAACAATGAGCCGCCGTCTAGTATCAAAGTGAGCTCGGATTCGAGACAAGGCTTAAAATGCCCTCATGCGGCAGAATTTGTTGCCCCGGTCTAGACTTCGGCAAATGGCTCCTCCCTCACACCCCATTTAATTCGTTCACCAGTCTTATTCGCCGGCCCTGCTCTCGAGCATGTTTGTTCGCTGGCTTTTGGCTATTGAAAGCCGATCTCATTTTCTCGCCTTGGGCTATCGACAGCGGCATTTATTTGTTGATTATGCGCCGTCGAGAGCCAGTTCCACGTGCTGTCGAAGCACGGGCTTCTCGGTCGCCCCAAGTCTGTTGATCCTGAGATGATCACCTGTGGCCGTCCCGGTTAATAATAGTGCGGCGCAGACATGACGAGCACAGCTGACATTGCCACTTTCCCCCGAAAAGCTTCACGCAATCGGTGTAAGTGCCTGTGTGGGTAGTTGTAGGGCTGGCCAAAACGTCCAGAATCTCCATCAACGCCGATTGAGCGGCGCATAATGCGCGATATCCATGAGACAATATTTTAAGTCACTCGATTTCTACCGTGGATTGAAATCAACGGAGATGCGAAAAGATGTGAAAATGGTTACCCCGACGGTGAAGGCACACGGACCAGCTCGGGCTCGCGGTTCAAATAATTCGAACGCGAGGCCGCTTTGACATCGCCACAGAGGTGCCAAGATCCAGCCCATCCATGACCAAACCTTCCATGTTGGACTCGGCGCACTGGACGAGCTTGTCTGTCACTTTGGAAAGAGCTTGGCCGAATTTCCCTCGTGTAACCAACGTGGCTACGTCCAGCGCATCTTCAACTCCGGCAGCTGCCTCGGCGATCTCGGCGTCATCTCCCAAGGTACCCAGGAGCGAGAAGATGTCAGTTTCCTCGTCTAAAGTCCTGGCAAGCGAGGCGATGTCGATGATCTTGGATATGGCGCCAAAGATGTCGAGCCCGCCGATAACCAAATCGGATTTCTCACCCACTACACCGAGTCAATGGCGGCTTGGCAAGATCATGGTCAAGCCCACCTCCGGGAATGAAGCTGAGCAGGGCAAGCTGGGCAAGGGGGACGTGATAAGCCCATCATTGGTGCCGTCGTGCAGGTGAACTTACTCCTATATTCACGAAAAAAAAAAAGTGAGACTATGGACACTGTGGACAGTATCGACAGTCGGATCGACTGCCTGAGAACAATCGGATCGACTGTTGCAGAACAGTCGATCCGACTGCAGCCATGCTCTTGAACCGACTGCAAGTGCACACTTGCCCCAAACTGTATTTCGGCCATTTTGACACTCGGGGTGAGTGTCCCATGACAGTCGGTTCGAGTGTTCCTTGGCAGTCGGGTCAAGGGTTTCCTTGCAGTTGGTTTGACTGCGGTATATCCTTCCAATGACCGCTAAAAACCACATATATTAACCGCTATATAAATCACATCCACAGCGTAATCTAACACCATCCACCCCATTGCAGGCCGTCGGCCAGTCATTAACTGCGAGAATACAATTCAGAAGTGAACAGAACAAGGTAGCCATAAAATTACGAACCTGAAATTCCGAGTGAGACTTGAACTGTAAACTGCTAAGGATAATCAGCAAGGGAAAAGAGAAGAAGTGAAACGTGCCGTTCAGGGAATAAGCCACGCGACGCCGAGAAGCTCAAGATCAGTGGTCTGAATGAAACAATGGGGATTTAGTAATACTTTGAGCGCGCGAGAAGCGTCGGAATTTTCAGCGAAGTCGATATCCTCCCAGATGATATCGCTAGAAAGAATAACGATTTCGTGTCATTCTTTCTAACGATGCCGTGTCAACTTATCTTGGAGTATATCTTTTTACGTCGTCGGTGAACCTATGAGGGCGTCAAATAAGGGCATCAAGGAGGTTCTGGAAACTCACTTGACCTGAGGGTTGCTGACTTGCGCGCGCGAATGCGATGTCATATAGCTGGGTGAATTTGACAAAGTGCGGGTCCTGCGTGCAGATGAGCTAGAATCGATCCGTGAGTTCGGAATCCGAGCGCACCAGGGACCGAATACGCATGCCTTTTCAGCCTACCGAGACCGCGAGGGCAGCGATCTAGTGTCGGGTGCGCTGCTGCCCGTCAAAAACACCTCTTGCTTCAGGAACAAGGGGGGCTTGGGCAGAGGGAACACATACCAGTTTCGGCAGATGTACCAGGAGGGGCGGAAACGAGATAACCACGGGACCCTGAAATTTTACTGCTACAGCACTTCACGCGTCACCTGCAGACGCACAGATCAGTCCAACTTCTTAAAAAACACCCACAAGACAAATCAGTACCTTATTTCGGCTTGGCGACCTCGGGCCGGTTCTGAATCACAAAGCGAAGGCCGCGTGTTGATTGGATCGGCGCATACACTCGAGAATACGGATGGATGGGAAAGGACTAGAAGGATATCAAAGTGGAAGAGCAAAGGCGAGATGGAGATAGGTATGAAAGTCAGACAGATGGGAGACGTACCGTCAGTCCGCAGGCGTCTCGCAGCCAGCATGTTCATCCGTCACGCAGTGATTACACTGCGTGGAGGGTCAGGGCGTGAAGGAGGAAATGACGACGATGCGTATACATACCTGAGTTCCTTTGCCGGGCGGTTACTAGCGGAAATGAGCGCGGGAAACGAGTGCAGGTGGATAGGGATGCATCACAGGTTCATGTATGGGAGGTTGGTAGGCGAGATTAATTAGATGACTCGACGTCGTCGGCGGTGGAGTTGGTGCACGTTAGAGGGGAAGGTGGGTGCGGGGGGAAGGGGATAAAGACCATGCGATGGGTCAAGGATTACAATAGAGGGTTAGTGGAGGTAATGGTATGAGGGACAGACGGATACACGCTGCGCAGACCCGACCATGTCACTCACGCGCGCTCCAACTCCCGCTGTCCCTAATCATTGGAAGTTTTGAAACGTTCAGACTGTAGTGTGGATCGGTCTGTGTTTGTGGTTCAGCTGAAAGGGTCCGAGATGAGGTGAGCATGGACTTACGCGTCCTTGTTGGTGAATGTCGCAGAAATCGCGTATTTCGGCGTTGAATGGTCTATTTCGGCCAGTGGGGATCTGAACGGTGGTAATGACGTGTGTTTGAACCAAACGAGGCGTCTGAGGTCCAAAAGATTCGAAAAACGCGGGGGACGCGTGCAGAGAGAGACAGATGGTGGTGGGAGGACAAGAGGAGCGGAGTTTGAAATTGCGGCTTGTGATAGAAACATGGACAAACAAAGAATGCCTTGCGCGCTTCGAGCGCCACGAAAATTCCCTCGAACCCTGGAGTTGAAGTAAAAATTCCAGGATTTCAGAATGCCTATAAACTAGATGTTTGGAGCTATTTAATATTTCCGTGCTCAGTTGCTCGAGGCAAGAATTGATTTGATACTTGATCCAACCTACACCAAGACCTACACGGCAATTGCAACTAGGGACGCGTCCGACGGTCAGAGTTCAGCAGTAAAACAGAAAATACCACCAAAATATCGCTCAACATCCCAGGCCCTGCTTTTTAAACGTATCTCTGAGTCACATTTGGGGTTAGAATCAATGGTGAATTCAACCAGCGCACACGGACAAAGCGTGCAAAGGGTACGTTGATGGAGTAGTACTTCTTTGTGCGGAATTAATCTAAACACAATCATTAAGCTGGAAATGACGGATTCGCCGGAGATCTGGACCCAATTTAAATTATAAATGAACACCATCTTCACTTACGAGCCACAGCCTGAGAATTGTTGCATTGAGAAGACGAATTTGGTTTTGATTCGGAGAGCTCGGCCTTGCAGTAATTAATCCCATACGTTGGAGGTGTGGAGATTTTTGACTACGGAACATGTCAATGATGGCGCCTTTCATAACTATTCTCGCGTCGTTCAGTTGTTCTACTAGTAGGGAATTGGGTGAGGGTAAATTGCACTCCAGTATTTTTGGAGAGTGACCCCGGGGAAGCCCAGAAATCGCCGGGAGCGACACCTTTGGTTTTAGGATCACCATTTTTCTGGTTGAAAAGAGCAAGGACTGTGTCGACAAAGTAGATTAGCAGGGAGGACGATTCGAGGAAAGTTCGGCAGGGTAGCTGCGGACCTTTCCAGCTGTTCAATATGAGAACGGATTTCGCTTTCTAGGGGGAGCCCCCGGGGAGATGATATCAGTTCTTAGGCTTCAGATTCATCCTTGACAGAGCGAGAGTCAGAATAAGCCTGGCGCAGGTATATCAGTGCCAGATTGTTTGATGACGGGTGAGTTCACGATCTTGGAGCATGGGGTTTATCAAGTCCCGATTGTTTCAAAAAGCATCGTCCGACAACATGTCAATCTGCATCGTGAACCTCCTTTAGCATTAATGTGCACGAATCCGAGTCGGCTCTGTTGCAACACCGACTCCCGCAACATGGCTCATGATCTTGAATGAAAACATCAGGCTCAACACATAAGGTTCGCTCCGACTGCGACGCGATAATCACAGCATCAAGGGTGAGATAATCTCTATCTGCTGTGATCCGGAGTGTAGCAGCACTTTTCCGTCCGTTCTCGAGCCTGTGGAGTCCGTTCTGGGGCCATGAGTTGCTGCGGCAGCTACGGTTTGGAAGTCTGGGACATTCAAGAGCCATTTAAGAGCCAGGGAGCAGACAGAGAGGACTAGAAGTGGAATGAAAAGCTTAGAGGAGTTGCTTGCCACTTGATTAACGCGTCGTTTGGATGAAGAAAGTGCAAGAAAAGGTCAATTGTGTGAATGATGGCTTCCGCTTCAAGCAAGGACAGATTCGGCCAAACTCAGCACAAATTTGAATATCCGGGGCGTCAATCGAACACTAGGAAGGCTGGGGAAGGAATAAAAAATAATACTCGGGCAACAGTCAGATTGACTGCCCTCTGGCCAACTGCTTGGCTTGCAGTCGGTCCGAGTGCGTCGAGTTGCAGTCGATCTTGATGCAGTCAGATCAAATGCCTAAAAAAGCGATCAAATGTCATGACACTTGATCCGACTGCCAACTCTGTCCACAGTGTGGATCTTCTCGCAGCGGCCTCAACAGCAGCTGTGTTCGGAGCATGACAGCCATATGATATGGTCCAGTCTATGCATACCTTGCTCCATCTCATCCACCTGCGTCTATCAAGCATCCAAGCGTCAGTCGGTGGTGTAGCGAAGTTCAATCGGACTCACTTGGGAAATGTACTGACTCGTACTATCTATAGTTCCATTTCCAAGCGAGATCGGGGTTAAGGTGACCTATTAGTGTTCAACCATCGGCAACCACGAATAGAGGACGCCGCTCACTTGAAGTAAAGTCATGAGTGTTATAGGATCTGTGGTCGAGAGCAGTGCCAGATTGGCTAATTGCGACACTGAGTCCGCTGAAAGTGAACATTGGGAAGTCAGACAAAAGTCAGATCGCCCCCAAGGAGTAGGATTGTACCTGTGCTGGTAGGTTTACACATGCGGGCACTCGCGCCCGCATGCCGACTTTATGGCGCGTCGAGCCTATACTTCAACAGTTACCCCCGCATAGCGTAAGCGAGGTAACAACCGGAATACACGATAATAACCACCAAATAACCACTGTTGACTTGGGTGTGGGGCCGTGGCTTTGCCCGGCAGGACCTTGTACTTATGTACTTTTTTCATAGGCCCGCCACTTCCACCGCGCCTGTAATCCACAGTGGCTGTGTTATGGCATGGGACAGCCACATTCCCACTGCAGTTAGACCAGTGTCTTAAGCGAAGCATGATCCCGCACTTTGAATTCAGATGGACATCATAATATTTCATAAACATAGTATTGAGAGTCCGATTCAACCACCAATTCACCCTATTTATAAAGTTATGTCTGTCTGTCCGTCTGTCTGTCTGTCTGTCCGAAGCCTTTTCAAGCTCCGCTGTCAAACTTCAGCTTCCCCTACTGACTTCGGCATCTTACCCTTTTTGTCGATCTCAGCCCTCCTATCATCATTTCTCAGGTCCCATTCGCACACATCCCCGCCCCTTTGTTCCCGACATCACGCTCTTTCCTGTATTTATCCATTTCTTCAACTCTCCCCGATCCCAGTCCACGCTTGCGCAACCCTGGCAATTTAATCATCATAATTCAACCTTTCTGGGTCCGGCGACCACTCCCCTACCCCTGGTTTCAAGGAACTATCCTGTTTTACCAATTTGCGATTTATTTGTCTCTTTCTTGTATAAAAGCTAGGTAATTGAACTCTCAACAATAACGAAGAATTTCCCTCTCCGCACTTGAATTAAGAACCTCTCATCTTCGTCGCTCTCGCTCTCCCTCCCGCCTCGTCCACGCCGTCTCTATAGCGCCCCACGTTCGTCTCCGAGTCCCTCGTCGTCCCTGCGTCCCGTAACTATTTTTTTAGCTCCGCTCTCAGCTACTCCCTGGTATCTACAGCATTCATTTTTCAGCCGCCTACTGACTTAGCCTTCAGCTCGGGGTACGCTCTTTGCATCTAGGCCTGAAACGATTGTATCGGAGTTTTTCAAATGGTTTACTCTAAACGTCTTGCTGTTTTTGTTTCCGACGTTTAGTGGTGCGCTTGCCATCCTTGCTTTTGGTATTTGGAGGCAGAAACGATTAAGACACTCATGTTCGTGAAGGCTCGTTTACGTGTGGCAAGGGACAGGGCTAGGAAGCGTGAAGAGGTGCTTTAGTGGGATGTCTTCCAGTTTTTGTAGCATATGTTCAAGCTCATTACAACCTCAATACACTGTCTTTTCTATCAGAAGTGGGATATGTACCCGCCGCGTCGGCCGCGACGGCCGGGACCCGTCCGTCAGGCGACCTTGAAACTCACGTCGACGGACGGGTGGGCCCGTCCCGTCCATGGTGACGGCCGTTTTTTTGCGACGGGCCGTCACGTTAAACGGCCGGGTCGGAGCCCTACGGACAACACTGAGCCTTCGTAATCTGGTGGCCAAATCTGGTGTCGGTTCGATTATCACGCGCCTCAAAAAATGGCTCTGGGACCGTGCTGGAATTGAAATTTTCTGAAAATGTAAAGGAGAGCAATAGAACTACGCACTTCCGAGGACGATTGGACCGAAATTGAACGGAAGCGAAGTCATTTTCAACATCTACTAGTAGTGTATTTTCTGTATAGCTCTTTGTATCTTCTCCCACTCAGCCTGTCAAAGAGAAAAACACGTTCTTTGTGCCTCACTCATCCTGCCCCATGAGAGCTGCCGCGTCGACCGAGCGAGCTTTGGGCTGCTGGAACATCTGATGAGTTGCTGATGAGTTGAAGTTCTCAATCATGCGCTGCTTGGTTGAAGTTGTCGGTCAAGCTTGAAGCTTTTTGAATTTGTGGTAGGAGGCCAGTGGTTGTCCCTCAGGCTGATAGTTATGACAAAGGAACTGTTGGTGGGCTCTGCCGCGACAGCGCGCTACAGAACTTATTTTTGCAACAGGTGGCTGTTCAGTGGGTGTCTGGACCCCGCGATCCGGCTCGATTTTCGAAGTTTTCCAAGGCATCCACCAGGTTGGGTTTTTATCTGAATTCTGGACCAGACCTCGCAAAATTAGCACCCATACCGCTTGGAACTTTGTTTTTGGTCCCCAGGTCGTTTACCCCTTCCCAGTGTAAAATAAACTGACGTAGCCCTTCTTGGCCGGTAGATAAACGAAAATGGTGAAAAAACTGGCAAGGGAGAACAGATCCCGCCATTCCAATAGCCCGCCAGTCCACAGCTGTGGCTGCGCCCCTCGGCGTTCCTGAGGGCGTCGGAACACATCGCCGCCATTAGTTCCTCGGCCCCAAAGGCAACCGGGCTCCGGCCAAGAAATATATAGACCAGGTTTCGCCCCACGGCTGTTATCTAAAGATGCCGAAAGTCAACGGGGCTTTCCGAACAAGGCGAGATAAAATGTCTGGGGAAGGTCCAAGTCTCACCCCCTTTTTAGGCCTGCCTAAGCTGCAAGAGGAGGAAGACTCGATGCGATCCCCATTCACCGTGTCTCCAGTCCATACAGCTTGCGACATTTGGCTACCCCAACGACCATCCTCCCACGAACTCTTGACCTCATTTCGAAATATCAACTGGGCCGAGCTGCTGTATCTCCCTATTGAACATCGTTTAAAACATGCAACAATTTGAATCATTAAACCATAGACAATGAGCCAGTATTGAAGCCCGCTGATGTACTCGAATCAGCAAAGCCGAACAGGCGGCTCCGCCTCGCACACTCGCGGGCGGTGAGCTTGCTCAAGCGCTTTAAGGGCAATTCTGTTCGAATGGACTTGTACAGGTTTTTCTTAAGAAGGGCCTCAAACTTGCTCAATACTGGGTCTAGCAACACTTTAGACACTCCGATTTCTGATTCCTTGACCCCATTGAACTCCGGCGGCTTTGCGGCCGCATCATTGCACAGCGATGCCTTAAAAGGGAACTATGGAAACCGGGAGCACCGCGCTGATAAGCGAGATAGCCGATCGCATGATGAATGATGGCCGTGCTTACCGGTCATCAGGACCCCGAGTAGTCTGCACGTGAGTTCCCAAAATGGAAGCTTATATAATAACGCAGGCCGCCAGGTAATCGACGCGGTAACTAACAGACTACCCTCGGGCTACTTACTACGAAAGGACGACGCACGTCCGGCTCTGGTCTGTTTTTAAGGTAAGGTGTCCGATCGAGGTAAAACCTTATTACATAATCATGTTTTCGGACCCTTGCCCCTGCTCTTGAGCAGTGGTTATATCCTCAGAAGGAAGCTAGTGGTGTTTCCTCTGAGCCTGAATATTTTCAGGTTTTTTCAGCACCATCTGGAGACACAGTTGAAGAGCAATTTGGGTGAGTTTTTGTCACAGGCTGTCACACTAGAGTGAGCGAAGATGTACTACTTACGTCAGTTCAAGCTCGTTTTCGGAGATTCTGAAGAGGTAGATTGTTGTAAATAAGTTTCTAAAGTGAATTGTACACCAATAGACCAGAGAAAACGATTCAGAAGAGGACAAACAAGGCAAATGCAGCTAAGCCTAAGCGAAGATTATGTCAGGATTATGTAATAAGATCCTACCCCGATCGGACCCCATCGCTTAATAACAGACTTCCATACGATCGAGGTACGAGATCAACCATATGAAGTCTGGCTGCGAGAGACTAGTCCGGCTCGGCCTTCGGCCTATGGTGCAGGTCACCTAGCTGCCACTACCAAAAATTAGTGGCCAAATTGGCCGGAGAAAATTTGGCCCAGGACACAGCCACAATAGGCGCTATTTTTCATTATTTCCACCGCTGGTGGCCAAATTCATGGGCCATTTTTTAAAAACCTCCCTCAGTTTTGACTTAAATGGAAATCGCTCTTTAGGATCTTCTTCTGTCGTCAAAAGAAGCACTTTCTAAAGAGGGATAAGAAATCTGGCCAAAACTCGGCCCGGAAAATCTCAAGCACGGGGTAGCGGCAGCTAGGTGACCTGCACCATAGCTCAGTTCGCTCCATGTTTCTTGCCGGTGGCAATCACTCGCTTGGAAGGCGGTGCAGTATTTGCTCGTATGGTGGATTGTGTACACTTGTATCAATCACCTCGTTACCAAAATTTTCGTGGAGCACTCATGACCCTTTCGCCGCGCACCGCAACCGCCATCCTTGCACAGGAGCTCTGGGATTGCGTAGTCGACAACGTCGACCCGTCTTTATACGGTTACCTCGATCTCCGAAGCTGTTCCCTCGTATGCCGCGCATTCACACACCGTGCCCAGATGCACCTGTTTCACGACATTGGATTCAATCGCCCGTGGGCATCCGATAACGCTGGATCCGGGCCATACGATCAGGCTGCTGCTGGCGGCCGCCTCTCCGCTGTTCTAAAATCCTCCCCTCATCTCGTGCCCTTCATTCGCCGTATCTGCACCCCAGTTGCCCGTGATGTCGTTGCCCAGCTATCTGGAATGGCCCTTTCGAAAGCAAACATTATAGATATCTACGCCCCGACAGGCTACAAAGCAAATATGCGCGATGACTTCGCTGCAACGACCCTGCTACAGAAATTCATTGCCATGCCGTCCGTTTCCGAAGTGCGGATAAACAGCGGGACCTCCATCGGTGTCGTTAACCTGGCGCATCTCTTCAGGACTCCATCCCCCGCGATGGTAGCCCTGGATGTCAGCTTCGTCAGCTTCTCACAACAGAACAATCATGACCTCGCCCAATTGAAATCAGGAAAACCACGCGTATATATTCATCGTCTCCGGCTCTGCGCGTCCAAGGTCGCGGGCGCATGGCTCGCCCATCCCGACTGTCCCTTCGATTTATCCCGTCTTGTCGTTGCCGATATCTGCCATTCGATGAGCGCTGATCTTGGCACGGCCCTCGGCGGTGCTCACACCATCAAACGCCTCAGCCTGGATACAAGTACGCTTCAATTCCTTTCGAATAACTTCATTCACTAACACATTGAAGACGGTGTCCTCGAAAATCTGGATCTTTCACGATTCCCCGTTTTAGCAGCCTTAGAAATTCTCGGCACTCGCCCCGAAAGCCTTGCGAATATTGTACCGATCATTTCGGCCGTTGCGGCCCACAATTGTATCGAAGAAGTCACGCTGCAGATTCTAATTTTCTCAAAAGGTTCGCAAGAGCTGACTCAGGACTTCGACAACATCGTGGCTTGGCCTCATATGCCAGCACTTCGAAAAGTGACGATAAAGGTTGTGGAATTTCGATCGACGTCATCACATGTAGAAACCGGGGAAGAAGCGACCAATGCAGCAGAAGCAGAGGCACAGGCAGAGGAGGAAGTCTTGCGGTCTTTTCCGAAACTGAAGGAGAGAGACGGGTTTTCCCTTGATATTTACAACTTTTAGGGTGAGTTGTATGCTGCGCGGATAATAGACAGGTTGCGCAGCAGCCACCAAGCCAGCTGGTGGGTAATTCTGTGTGCGCAAATGGTGGCTGGTGGCTCCTGAAAATTTTGAATCCCGGGTAGCGAATGACTCTGAAAGGCGGAGTAATAAAGGTAGCCATGCATTTCTGCCTCAGCAACCACTCTGAACGCTCACCCAGCGTAATTTCGGCTCAAATGAGAATTTCTTTGCCTTTCCTTAGCCAGCTGGAGGTGTGGAGTGACCATGCACCTGTGAATGCTCAGTTGGATCCCAAAACCATTCAATCAAACCAAAGAAAATGTGTCATTAATTTAGCCATTCGAGCCAGCAGCCACCATTTGCGCACAGCAAATCAGCCACCAGCTGGCTCGGTGGCTGCTGCGCAAACTGTCTAATAGCTCGCATTCATGATTGACAGCTTTTCGGTGCGATGATGAAGTGCGGGGCGGTCTTGGTTCATACTCTTTTTTTTTTGGGAAGCGCGAACAATTGAAAACTTCCTTCACCCTGCATCGAATGCCGATCGCCATTTTGAAAGCGTTTTTTACTCCATTTCCGACCTGAGACTAGACAACAGGCGATCGCCAGATTCTAATATTACTCACTTGGACCGATGATGCAGAATTTGTGCAATAGACCTGCTTTCACGCCTCGCCTCACCGACGTTGACGTGTTTATGGACTGTCAGCCCGCCATCATCGCGCCCACAGCCCCGAAACCCCAGTCTGGCCAATACCTCCTCGCTACCTTCCATGTCATCCTCGCCCGCCTCCTCCGCAAACGCGGCACCCTCAAGGTCAGATTACACTGGGTGCCCGCACACGTGGGGATTGCCGGTAACGAAGCGGTCGACGGGTGCGCCAAGGAGGCGGCCCAAGGCGCGTCCTCGCCCCTGTCCTTGGACATCGCACTGTTCAAGGCGCCTCTCCCCATCAGTAAAGCGGCTTCCATCGCAGCCGGGAGCAAGGCGTTCGCGGCGCAGTGGCTGGAGGAATGGAGAGGTTCGGTGCGCTTCACGCGCATCTCGGCGTTCGACAACGCTACACCCTCCAAGGTGATGCAGCAAATGTACGGAGGCCTCACCAGACCACAATGCAGCGTGCTCACTCAGCTCCGCACGGGCCACATTGGACTCAACGCCTACCTACACCGTTTCAAGCTCGCCCCCTCCCCGCTTTGCCCCCACTGCCCCGCTCTCGAGTCGGTCCCCCACTTCCTCCTGTCCTGCCCTGCCCATCGCGCCCACCGCCTTCGGCTCATGACTCGTCTAGGCACCGCCCGCCTCTCCCTCCGCTCTCTACTTTCCGCCAAATCGGAGGCCGCCCCAGTGCTCGCTTTCGTGCGGGACACGGGCCGCCTTCCAGCTTACGCCCTCTAGACTTGAGCTAGACGACGTATAGATGGATGAGAACGCTAACTATAACAAAAATAAAGTCGGAAATTCAATATGAGGCTCAGAAACAACGCTGGAATGCGACGGTATGAAATGTTGTGATTTGTTTTTTTTTACAGCCACTGTCAAATTTGGAACTTAACCCAACAACTTTGGTCAAAGAAATATACCCGCTGGCCAAGACTGAACTGGGGTTTGGTTTTAGGATGTAAGGTAGGCATCAGTCACTCACAACGAGCGGTCACGTGATATGTCACGTAACGCGTAACGCGACAAAAATGTTCGGCGCAAAATCCAACATGCTGGAAATTTGCTGTTTTCGATATTTCCGAGGTTGAAAATTTTCGGAGTTCTTACGTCATGCCATGAAAATATTTCTTTGAGGGTAAAGACATAGAATGTACCTGAAAACTCATTCCCAGCGTGAAACATCAATGCCGATCAACAGACACCACGATACTGCCATATGTAATCTTGTTTGTTCTTACAGCTGTTACCATATAAGGTGCGTGGAATATGGCGGTCCAAGTGCACATTTAATATTTATGAGAAGATATCCGGTTTACATGCATTTTTTGGGCCATTTGAGCCAATGGTAATATCTTTGGAGGTTCTCACCCCTATGTAATAGTTTCTGCTTGCCACTATGGCGGTCAAGGTGCACCTTTAATAAAATGGGGTATAAACACCCTTTGTTGTTCACAACTTTGCCGATTTCTACATGAAAACCTGAAATAGAGAGTATTTTTAGAAAGTTCAAAAACTATAGAAACATTTTACCCAAAAAAAAAAGTTTTTGCTCAAAGTTGCACACTCTGTTATTGCCAGGCAAAATATGAAGTTTGATAATCTGCAGAGCAGTGGCTGTGCCAGCCCGACATTAGTCGGGCGGAAGCCATCGGGAGTGACAGGAGGACAATCAGAGCCTTGGAGGATGTCCTCAACATCCATCAACACCATTGCAACCTATGAGCAGACCTTTTGGGACCTTTGATCACTCCATGACCCCCGCCATCAGGCGGGTTGGCACAGCCACCACTCGGAAAAAACTTGTTGAACTTTATACTTCATGCAACGATTGTCTGCAACTTTGGGGAAAAAACTTTTTTTTGGGTAAAATGTTTCTATAGTTTTGAACTTTCTAAAAATACTCCTTATTTCAAGTTTTCATGTAGAAATCGGCGAAGTTGTGAACAACAAAGGGTGTTTATACCCCATTTTATTAAAGGTGCACCTTGACCGCCATAGTGGCAAGCAGAAACTATTACATAGGGGTGAGAACCTCCAAAGATATTACCATTGGCTCAAATGGCCCAAAAAATGCATGTAAACCGGATATCTTCTCATAAATATTAAATGTGCACTTGGACCGCCATAGTGGAATACTTACATAAGCGGCAAAATTTGGGGTCATGAAAACACAAACCCTGCCCAAATGAAAAGAAATGCATTTCTGCACTCAAAAAAAATTGGATTATAAAATTGTATACTGCTCCATCACTAAGAGATATTTTGAGATTCCGAGACCAGGGATGTCTTCCAGTAGCTCAAATACACCGTTTCCTGGCTTTCACTTTGATCACGTGACCGCTCGTTGTGAGTGACTGACGCCTACCTTACCCTTATGAGATTCAAATCCGAGAAAGGCAGGGCGTCTAATTTGGAACCTCAGTTTAACCCGAGTAATCGAAAATCCAGACCGGATACCGACTGTAACAGAGATTCATGACCAATAGTTGAAACCGGTCAATGAGCCCTTACGACGTGACCGCTTACTGACTGATAAAATTAAATTCGGACCACTTGCACTGAAAAAATAACTGGTCTTGAACACATGGAGTGGCTTACTAGTCTCTTCTGCATCGAGTCTCATTCACGCCGCAATATCCTTATGCTCATGGTTCCGCTTCGCAGGTGGCTCGTATCCCTGCGTGAAATTTTTTGCAGATACAAGCTGGTTGGCGGCCTTCGGCCCCCTCACACCTCATGGGCTTTGGGCTTTCGGGTAGTCAGTCTATCCCAGTGATCTTATTGAAGTTTTGAAAGCTTTCGGACATCACACCATCGAGCCAAGGTGGTCGACCCTTCCGAATTGTTTACCAGTGACATGACACCGAGTCAAACTTGCTGCCTGATATTCCGGAACACAGCTGGAGTGGAGAAAATTAAACGGCGAGAAGACAACGTACCAACGTCCGCTTCTTCGCCATGTCGACAGGGATTGTTTCCTACCCGGACCCTCAGCTCCTACATCTCATAGCCGACGCTCACGCACCAGATCAATTACAACCGATGTATAATTTGTTTCATCTACCCGCAAGAGCCCTGGACGCATTCTGGTAGACTCGGAGGAAGCGCGAAGCCCTCATGATCATGACGCGTAGACGCGCTGTTCTCATGGCGAACCGGGCCGAGCTGTATGAAGGTCTGACATTTTCGGGATTGTTGAGGTACGCAAGGAACGGGGTACACTCCTCTGTGAACCAGACCTGCTGGTGGCTGCAACATTGCGTGACCTGTTCGTCGACGTGCCTTCTCTTGCCAATGGTAGGTTTTGTGCTTTCTGTCGAGCTTTAGTGTCGGATGTGGGCTAGCGCACAATATGACATTAGCGGTCTGCTGTAAATGAATAAAAGGTAAACCACCTTCTCCAATTGAGCGATGGGACGCGGGATATTCGGGGGCCCTTCAAGGGAGTCACGACCTGGGTTCACATGTGAGTCCGTCGTCCTCGCGCCGGAGACCTTGTACTTGATAGAGACCTGAAGGTGTGATGTTCCGCCGTCCCTCGATGGTCTTGGAAATCCTGAGCCGACGGGTACCTTCGTCGCATAGCTTTGCATGATATGCAATGGTTCCTGTTCTTCCCGTCCTTGAGGTTGGAGCCTCTCTGATCTCCGAGGAGACGCATTTTCGCACTTCTCCCGTTCGTTAGCTAGGGGCTGAGCAGAAGACTCCGCCTTCAGCCGCCCAGCTGTACCTTCGCCGGCTTTCGACTTGTGCACCCGTCTTGTACGAATTGGAATGTTACGAAAACATACATAGGCCGCGTTGATGTGATCATCCTCTTCAGTCTATGAGCGAGTGGTGATAGTGCAGTTGTTAGTAGTTTCCCCAGAGGAAACGGAATTATTGAGCGAAGGACATCATACATTGAGCGAGGGACATATTTTGCGTCCGCCTCGGAGCGAGCGCCGCTGATGCCAATGTGGGTAGATGGTGAGAGCAATCGATGATAGAATAGAAGGTAGTCGAATCCAAGATGGCACAACGTGAGACGCAAATGTATCGGGATGTAATGGTGCTAAAAAGAATGGCTTGAAAATCGAGAAATCCGGGAGCTCCTGGTGGAGCTAACACAATAGTTAGTGGCAATATATATGTCATATTCAATGATGATTCTGACCTGCGGGCCAGTCAGAGTCTCGAATAACCCCATCACAAGCTCAAACTCGTCCTCGCTGATAAATAACCGGCCGCATATCTCTTGTGTGTCTGCCGACCGCGGCTCCTGAGCAATTCGCTCTGAAACGCGACACTGGTAGTTTATGTTATCAAGCCACATCTTGTCGGACTCGTCCATGTAATATTTATAGTCGTGGTTGAGCAGGGCTGCAGAACATACTTCGGAGATGGTTTGTGTCGAGTGAAGGTATGTCGCAGTGTCCATCCATCTATTGCGGGGATACAGCTCCGCGTAATTATCGACGAGCCGAACTGAGCCAGGTATCGGGATCTGCACTGTATGGCTGGCCAATGCCGCCTGCAGGTGATGCTCCTCAATGCCTCCCGAGTTACTTGGGTCAGAATATGTAGCCAGCCGTTACTCACAGATGTCTCGTTTCTATCGATGTTTCCAACAACCGAAACTTGAAGCAAGGCTTGCCCATTGGCATCTCTTCGATTTTCCAAAAGACCCTTGTGTATTTTCAGCGGGGTGTTTCGTCCTGGGGGACGAGGCTGTCTGTTTCGTGGCAAAATTGGGGTGGCCATGAAGGTGAGAGGGAAACTGCTACTCAGTGACCGAAGTGTAACAGCATTTCAACCAAAACTGAACTTCTCGACAAATGGGGATGCTTTTGCTGACAAAGAGAACCAAATTGGCCGGTGTATCGCTTTTTACACACACACCCCGCCCCCCCCCCACGTGGCTACCACTGACGGGGAAGTGAGTCACTCTAGCGCCCATTCGGAAAAATAAAATGTTGTCCGGAAATCATGACTAGTGATGCCCAGGGCCCGGCTTGAAGCCCTCAAGCCCGCCAAGCCCCGGGGAACTGAGTCACTCTAGCGCCCATTCGGAAAAATAAAATGAGTAGAGGTGGAGGATTGGTGGCCATTGAGAAATGTGAAACATGTGCGTTCGGCGTCCGATCGCTTTCCTAATCGGGATATGTTTACGTGATGAAGAGGGCTTCGTGATTTTTTTCCACGACTCTGCTTCCTTTCATCAAATGATTGACCTCCGCTGATATCACCGCTTTCACGCCGCCAAATAAGTAACAGTGGCGGAGAAGCGTGTTACGAACCACTATCCAGCATCGATGAGGCAGTTACCTATAGATTATTAACCGTTCTCGAAATGACCAGCTTTCATACATCACGAAAAGCGTAAAGTCCTTACCAGACGGAATGCAGCTCAAAGAGAATGTGTACCGTGGTCAGAGCAGAATATTAGCAGCTTCTTTAAGTTCTCTAGCAGCGGTAAAAGAGATCTGACTAAGTTTGTTTCGTGCCCACTGAGAGCCGTCGTGAGTTCAAGTGGCAAGCAATATGAGTAGCAGGATTCCGATATGTGCCATTCAGGCAGGAATACATGATCTATTGGTACCAAGACTAGAGAAAGATCTTCGCATGCACTTACCTTCAGTGGTCGTCTTGATCTCGAGGAGAAGATCAACAATCGAGGCTTGTTGAACGCGAGGGACCGTAGTTTCTTGCCGGAGTTGGCGGTTGCTAAAAGGTTGGGGAATGTTTAGAGTAATTGACGCTCGGACCTGGTGGCGACGACCGGGAGCAGCGCGTCAACTGCGCGTCACTGCCGCGTCAGTCCCGCGTCAACGCGCACAGGCTGAGGGAATAATATTTTATCCCCTAGGACCGGCTACGACGTCCGTTGAAGCCGACTAACGAGCAAGCGCAAGCGTGGCACCCAGAGGATCTCGCCACGCGACCCCGAGGGCGTGGATATTCGCAGAGCGTGACCTCTGCCGATTTCGTGTTTCCCCGTGCTGGGGATTCCATGCCTTGGCCTGGGGACGTGTTTGCAGAGGTGATGAGATGGCACTCCTCTGCTCCTCTCCAGAGCCAGTCTGGTGCAGCCCATCGGGTGGCCACGCCATCCTATCGTAACCCTTCAGCCCCACTGTCCTCTTCCAATCCCCGGCTCGCAAACCCAAAGTAGAGTTCCTGCCCACGCCACGCCTCCCCTGCGAGATGCAATCCTTCGAGTCTAGGCCAGCAGCCAAGCAGGCCGACCTTGATAGCATGGGCCGCGAGGCGGCGCTCGACGCTGCGTCCCTCAATAGCTCCGATGACACACGCCTCTTCTGTTTCTTCGTTCCCGGCGAGGAGACGACCGTGAACAAGATGTAGCTCACGTCAGAGAACACGGCGGCGTATCCGCGGTTCGTCATCTGGGGCGAGCTTAATCCCCGAGCACGAGACGGACGAGGTATCTATCTCAGGAAGCGGAGCGTCTGGAGCGCCGAGATACGTCCGATCTGTCAGGAAGAAATTGAGCAGCGCCAGTGCAGCTCCAGATCGCTCATCAGCTGCGCAAACCACCGCTCGATCGCTGTAGCGCTTTCGGCGTTCCCCTTGCTCCCGGGCTCGCGACGTTTCCGCGCAGTCGCAGCGACAGTTCGAGGTCATGTCGATCGACCAGCTCGATCTGGCGGAGGATAGCTCGTCTGACGAGCACGCTGACGGCACGGTCGTGCCTACGGGGCCGTGGCATCCAGTGCGGCGACAGCCGGCTACCTTTGCGGCATGAGTTCGAGTTCGTGCGGAGGTCGGACAGTGTTTTGTTGATGGGGCCGCGGTCAGCGGGGCCTGATGCGCCCCAACCCCGCTGAGCGATGAGGAGGAGAGGCTGGAAGGTCAGATGAACCCGGAGAAGCAGCACTGTGGATGCGCAAAATGTGGAGCACTTTTTTGAAAGGAGCCAAGCTCGAATAACAATCCTGAAGCTGCGAACGAACCCCGTGCCAGTGTTGTCCTTCAAGGCAGACACGAAACTCGCCATCGCGAGATTGGACCACCTCCTTCTCGGTGAGCTTCGCCAGGTCGGCCAGCGGAGCCCAGTACACCATGGCCTGGCACTCCCTCCCCTGTACGTTCGCCACCGCAGCCACCTTCGTCAGCACCGCTGCATACGACCTCGCTGCCCCCCTCCTCCTCCGTTGTCCATCTCGCTGGTGAGCGATGTACTACGGTGTCAGCGGGGCGATTGTGCTGTGAATGGAAAAGAAGACTTACATTCACACTCGCGCCGCGCCGCGCAGCCCACAGCCCATGCTCGGGCTCGTGCCAGGGTGGCACGTCCATGCCTACACCCCCTCCTGTCGACGATGGGCACGAGACTCACAGCTACCGTCCGCCACGCACGTCTTCCCCCACATCTGCTGACGAGGAGCCGAGACGCGTTCCCCGTGGGAAACTGGCACCATCAGCGTATGTGGGCACTCCAGCGAAAGAAGGCGGAGACTGCGCTGAGGCCGCGGGAGAAGACGGCCACCGTGGAAAAAGTGAGGAGCCAATACCGGAGCGCCACAAAGGTCCGCATGCACCACCTCGTCCTGAGGCGACGTCGGCTGCTGCAGCGCCCAGTGGAAGGGGCATATCAAAAGGTGGCACAAGTCCACTGCGATGATATACGTCCAGTACATGTGCGTGAGGGAAATTGAGCAGCGACGAGGATCTTCTGGGCACCATCCTCGAAGGAGAGCTTGAGCAGCGGCACCGGCACCTGCCGCTCCGGACGCTGGACGCTCCGCTTATTCGAATGGTTCTCGACGAGGGTGCGGGATGGCGAACCGCGGATCGTCCTTTGGCGCTGCTGTGTTGTCTGGCGATAACGAGGAGCGTCAAAGCCACTGAGAAAGGACGCAGCGGACGTCGAGTCCCGGATGCAGAACGCCGAGGGCGGACGTGTGCCATCTTAGCCATTGAGGGACGCGGCGTCGAACGTCGACGATTCACGGTGCACGCTCTGAAGGTCTGCCTGCTTGGCCGTCAGCCCCGACTCGAAGGACTGCATCTCCCGGAGGAGGCACGGAGTGGGCAGGAACTCCACGTTGGGGTTACAAGCCGGCGATTCGAAGAGGATGGGGAGCCCGAAGGGGTGCGATAGGACGGGTTGCCCGCCTGATGCATTGGAGGACGTTGGGAAGACGCCTCGCCAGACGGTGGAGACTGACTCTGGAGAGAAAAGCTGGTGGAAGTGACCGAGGTGCCATCCCATCACCTCGTCCCCAGGCCGAGGTACCGATTCCCCAACAGAGGCTGCGACCCACCCTCCATGTCTGCTTCCCAGCTGCCGGCCCAGCCGCCGGTCCAGCCGCAGAGCGCCAACCAGGCACCCCTCCCCGGCCCCCGCCGACCGCAGCGACGTCTCGACGCCGCCCGCCCCAGGCAGCGCGCGCCACTCACCGCTGCCACCCGCGAACCGCATGCCCAGCCGCCGCACTACCGCTACGACATGCTGCACGGCTACGGCGGCGGCGGATACGCGCACCCGCACCCGCACCACGGGCACGAGCACTACAAGCAGCACCAGCACCACCCCGCGCCGTTCCTGCCCCAGCACCTGTACATGCCCTACGGGTCCCTACCCGCTCCCGGGGCGCCTCAGCGCGCCGGGCGCCCCGAACCACGGCAGCGGCGGCGCGATCCAGGTTGTGCACACGGACAACGCGGCGACGAGGCTGAGCGACCGCGCGCGCGCAGAAGGTGCTTCAATTGCCTCACCACTGATACGAGTACGTGGCGCGCTCGAACCTCTCTCTCCGGCAAAGTTGTGCGTCCCCTAGAAGCACGAGTCTCTGTACGCACCTAGTTGTGCAACAAATGCGGACTCTTCGAGTGCGCGCACTCGTGCCCGCGCCCGGAGCAGTTCCCACACAAGTGCGGGCCCCTCGTAGTCTCTCGTAGACAGACACTTCAACAAAAGAAAGCTCGTACCTCGCTTGTTGAAGTCTGTTAGTTACCGCGGGGGTCGGATCGTAGTGTTCCGTTATTATGTAATTGTGGAGTTTGAATCTCCTCGGCTAAATGCACAACTCTCAAATGCAAGCCTCCACAAAGCTCCTATGGTCCCAGTTTGGAATATTTCGGGTCAAATGCAATCCAAGAGTACCTCTGAATATTTTCAGCGATTTTCGAGGCCTTAGGACTTTGTTTGAGCAAGACTGCTCTAAAAGAGGCCCATAATCACATGATCAAAATAGCTATCCGGCACAGCGGATTCCAGCCTATATTTCGAAATTCCGAAGAGACAGAAGGTCAGGCACAGGCAAGAGGTGGGCGGACCGAAACCTGCGGATATCAACCTCCGAAATCTAAGTACCGATTCAGAGGATAAAAGCTCGGTTTGGAACCAAGACACGACGGCTGCTTGCCAAAAAATAAGGATTACTCCCCGCGAAACCCTTGACTTCTTAGTCTATCAGTGAGTTTGAACTGATTTACCCCTGATTCAAAGATGCGACTTTGCATCCGAATGAGTTCAAATGAAGAAACCCACGTTATATGAAAGAAGAGACTATCTCTGACCACTCACAGAAAGAGTATTAGTCATGCATTCACGTCTCACAAAAATAATCAGACACCAACTTGCTTGATGTTCGGGTTTTCCTGATACAGAAGAGCGAATTTGATTGCCAATGATGGTGCGGCAATTCGGCAACACAGTGGTGTGTGAAATCTGGGCTGTACTTAGAATTGCAGTATGAATTAAATGAAAAACATCAGATCCTTTAATTGTTAAGGCCATATATGAAATGTCCCCTGGAAGATATGAAATATCCCCCTGGAAGATATGAAATGTCAGGCATTGAAAGTTAATTAAATATCAACGAACCTATGAGATCTCGTTGCTTGTTAAGTTAAAAATGCAATCGGAATGCCAAGGTCATTCTGCATCTTGCGGATACTCGGGAACTATAATACAAGTCCCAAATTTCCTCTTCTTAGTGTCCCAAACACAAATGATCCCTCAGACCGAAATCTCGCCCTCATCATTTATCGTCTCAGAGAATGTAGTATGTGGCAATTTGCCTTTGATAATTTTTTTGGTCTGCTCATGTGATACCCACTTTCACCATCCCTCATAGCATCCCTTTGAGCCGGTGGCTCCGCACGAGTGTCAAGCTACATCCAAGCTCGCGCATGCACAAATTGATTGTCCTCATATCGGCTGTCAATACAAGCCTCCCTGATGATATTTCTGTCATCCAAATGCGCAATGGTATTCTGTTTATGAACGACTCCAAGATCATGGATTTTGATGCATGTATCGATCTCTCAATTTGCACCACTTTTACTAATTTAAACTACTAATAGGCATTTGTTGTCTCAATGAATCGTCTTCTCGCCCAACGGGCAGCACACGAGGCCGCGTTCTATGCCTCAGTGTCCGGTATCAGATGGGATGTAGGCCGGCAGCTCGGACCAGTTCATTTCACTTGTGATGGATGGAACTCGGCAACTTCTGATGTTGACTTCGATGATATCCGCGATCTGATCAACTGGGATATGTAAATAGTGAAAGAAGTCTCCCCCCGATTATAAAATGTCATTGAAATACAATTTTGACATGATCTTTTGGCCAAAAAAGATCGGCTCACTAATATCAATATAGCAGACAACACACAAACACCGTAATTGGGTCGCAATGATGTGTTTAATTCATCCCATTTAATGGTCCGGTATGTTCGGAGATAAGGCCCGACTCAAGTCGACCTAAGTCACTTGAAGTCGACTTGGCTCGACTTCGGAGTCGGTTCAAGTTGTGACAGCGCCTCGACTCGACTCGACTCAAGTCGACTTCGCTAACTTAGGCCCTGATCGGCAACTTTGAATTCACGTGTGAATTGTGAATTCTGTGTGAATTGTCACAAGTAGTAACATCCGCCACCTAAACTCACAAGCCATTTCACAGTACTTCTCTTACACCGGCGTCGGCATGCCCTCCATGCGGTGACTATTATGGCTGTATTTTGCGCTGACAGCCATCTCGAGCGGCCGATTCCCATTCCTCGGCACACCTCCATCCTGACAGGTCAAGACTGGCTTGACGAACTATTCAACGGCCATCCGGACCGCTGCCTCATGTACCCGGCGGCCTTCCTGTTGCTGTGCTGGGAGTTGACTATCAATGGAGAGCTGACGGATAGTCGTTATATCACTGCTCAGGAGCAGGCGGCAATATTTGTCTATTGGATGGTTGATGGAGAGATTCCAGAGGTCTGGCGACACTATCAGCCGGTATACAAACCACGTTCTCAATATTCTGGTCACCGGCTTCTACGATAAATACATCCAAAACCCTGTCGACTCCACCCCCTCCCAAGAAAGCCGATAACCCATCATACTTTCCTTTTTTTCGATATTGCCGTGGAGCTGTGGATGGAGTACACATTGATGCCTTTGCGCTAGCCGACGATGTTGTCCGCTACCGGGACCGCCACGGCAATGTGTCTCAAAATGTCTTGGCAGCGTGCGACTTTGACCTGCGCTTTGTGTACATCATGCCGGGATACGAGGGCACGGCTGCAGACGGTCGACTTTTTGATACCGTGCGTCGAAATGGTTTGCCCTCCCCGAATTCCGATTCTACCTCGGTGATGCTGGCTTCCCCAATTGCGACCTTATCATGACGCCATTTCCTAGGGGGGCACGGTAGTGTAGTGGTCTACCGTGCAACGTTCAACACGTTACCTGCGGTTATGTAACAGGCTTTTTGGGGCCGCAGGTTTGAATCCCCCTCCCACCGAAAAGACACACTTTAGACACTTTTCGGCTTCTCACTGCCGATTTCCCATCATTTTGGCTTTGTTATGTCCCCCTTTGGCAACGTTTGCCATCCACCTCTGATAACCAGAGCATCCCACGCCACATCATATCACCTTCATCTTATCTTCGGATCATAGCTGGACATCACCCAGCGGCCCGCAAATTCAGCTCCGCAGATTGCGGTCATACTCAAAAAACCTCCTGCCGCCCGGCCGTGGAAGTGCGGCATTTTTAGGCAGTGTTTGCCCCAGTGGATGTTGCCTGGGGATTTTGATAGTGAGGGCCACCAAAGAAAAACCGAAGGCATCACTGTACAGTGCCGAGAAAGGGAATTCCATCAGTCTGGGTTTGAAATAGGATCAGGATGGGATGATGGGTAGGGGATAATGGTTGGGGGGTGTCTGGAAATGTGAAGCTGGGCTGGAATGTCAGATCATGGGAAGGATCACTGCACCGGGAGTTCCCCGCCTCGCTTCTGTGGCACCGCCACGCCGGTTGGGTACCAGTCTACTCAATTCAGCGTTCGAGTTTGCACGATACAAAAAATATGGACAAAACACGTAGTAGAAATTTGTAGTTTGATCTCTACCATATGCCCTAGGCACAAAGGAGAATAAACAAAGAAAAAAAAAAAAAAAAAAAAAAAAAACACCATTTCCTGCTGTACGTTATCACCTCTCGGAATGGGATCGGAGCGGGCGAAGTCCAGAGATCCCAGAGGAACTGTTCAATCTCCGGCACGCAAAGCTATGGAATGCCATAGAGAGGATTTTCGGTGTCAACAAGCGTCGCTTCAAGATCCTCATATCGAGCCCCGAGTGTGCATATGAAATACAAGCAAAAATCGTGGCGGCTGCCGGAGCACTACACAATTTCCTTCGCATCCACGACCGGGTTACATCTCTTGGCCACTCACAACCTATCATCATTGACGTTGTTTGGTTCGGACCTGCCATCAGCTCGGTTCTGAGGGCCGATCAAATGAATTGATCTAGTGGTTGAAATACATCCCTCGAAGGCCATGGAGGGCTCGGATGCTGAATATCATATTTCCATTTTGAATTAAACCCATTTTAAACGTTCCATTTAGGTGTGATGGGCTTGTGCGGCATTCGGGACTTGACATCTCTCTCTTTATAAAATTAATCATGTCCGAAGCCTTTAAACTCCGCTTTTGGGAGATCAGGCCTGAGGCTTTGGAAGCGCTGGGTCCAGGCCTTTGGAAGCGCTCAATAAACGGCGCTTCCTCACAACAATAAAGATAATATTTGGGCGAGCTCGCGAGCCCTTATATATGTACAGGAAATATTTCTAGTAACTGTATCTACAATTACTGCGGAGCACTCTTTAAGTCGCTCCAAGAATATGACAGAATGTTCTTGTCCTCTCAAGTATATTCTCAACAGGGAATGAGTCGGAAGTCCGGATGGGTGAACGTGTTACAAGGCTCCCCGCGCTCACCAGACATTCCTGAGATGGCCCACAGCTGGTTCAACTTCGCAATGCTGCACCAATGAACATCAATCGGCACGGTTAGACAGTATCCTGGCCAACCTTGATAATCCTTACTGATGAAATTTCGTCCATTAGCCTCGCTTCAAGTTCACTCTCTCCAAGAATGAGGAAATACTTATTGGGGTAAATGGAGACCTTACTTTCGAGTCGGTGTTTGGCACATCCTCCATTCAGTGCGGTGAACACAATGAATCCCGAAGTTCAACTTCAAGTTGAGTGATTCCAACATCCACCAGAGTACTTCATCCCGCGGCTTCACCACAAAGTTAGATAGCACACCTGAATTGAGGCACGAGTGACATGGACCTGCCTGGGTACTGACCTCCACTGAATTGAACGATGAATTCAGACATTGGTAAGGGATCCCGTTGATTCTCTGTAAGTTGTCGACCGTAGGCTTTTCCCAAGGTTGGTTTGGTTAGTGGGTATACTGTACTGGGCTGCTTCACCTGCAGAGCACTGTCTATTTGGGAATATATTCTCTATGGATAGAGGGGAAGTTTCTGCGGTGCTACCGGGGACTTGTTTTGGGCTATTGGGCCGCCCGTCCTACCACCAAAAATATCTGAAAGCGCATTAGCTATTCACAAAGTGGTCACTTTCATTCCATGTACCTGAAATATAATAGAGTTCAGCAGAATCCAAGCGGAATTGATGTGTACTAGCGTTCCACGCTGGTTGTTGTGCCGCATTCTTGCCAATATTTTACCCCAATCTACCCAGATTTCTTGTAAGTGTATGGCACAAATACTGTGTAAAAAATATTCTCGTGCAACTTCATTTCAACATTGTTTGCATTTGCCGAGTCCGCCGGCCCCTGGGTTGATCCAGGAACTCATCCCGTTACTTACTGCCGAAGCTCTACATAACAAATTTCCAGCGCCCAATGGACAGTTTTCATGATCAATGCGTGAGAGTCCAATGCATACTGTACAATCTGTGCTCATGTCTTTTGAGACAAAGTGGGAAGCTAAGAGGGTCGGGGATACAGCAGGTGGAAATATGGTTGAAGACTGAATCGCTCAGTGAACCTTGCTACATACCCACTTTAGAGGGCTACTGGTGGTGCATGTAATGATAAATGTGTTTCGGAGGCCATAGTATTTTTTGGGCGGGAAAATAAGGCCAAAAGAGCAAAGAAAGTCAAAGAGAATCTTTTGAGAAGCCGTACATTAATCTGAGCATTCTCATCAAAGTCTGCCCAGATTTTCCCCGTAGGATGCCCACAGACGGCGTCCAAATCACCCCAAGCATGGCGGCACATGTTCAGATTGAACGAATATGAAGTTGCATCCAAAACTTCAAGTTGCGAGCCAGACCAAAAAGTTGGGGGCAACCTAGAAAGTTGTATCGACTTTTGTAAACAAAACAGACAAAAAGGATAAAAACAATGGTAGTTTTACACAGTATGTCGCCCATACAAGTGCAATATTAACGATGAGAACATTGTAGTGTGACGGTAACAACTCACAAATTTTAGCCCAATTGAGTAGCCTGAAGGGTTGGCAATTTACCCGAGAACCTACAGTCCACCATTTGTTCCAACTTGTATTTTTAAATGGGTTCACAGTTCACATTTTCAGTTAAAATTGATATCAGCGCATACGATTTGACAATGAGGTCACCTGAATAAAGTCTGAATATATGGACCTCCGCAAGCGTATATCCCACGTGTCTTCAACTTGGAGAAAAATGGCTTGATTCTCCTACAGAGTCTTTCAAGCAGATGAATCGAGGATGCGCAAGTAACAGCCTTTGATTGGCGGGCTTTGTGTCATTCTTTGAGAAAGAAGATTATTCCAGGCTCTGGCAGCTTCAACGCAGCAACCCTAACATACCAGAGTCATCAAGTCAGTTGAACGACACCGAAGGTTAATTCAGGATGTCAGTTTTGAGACTGTCTGGTGTATTCCAGGATGCTAGACCCTTGATGTTGCTACAGAGAAAAATATGGCATGGCAAAGTACTTCAAATATTATGTCCCAATGGTCATGAAATACAATGGTGACTCAGTAGGGGTAGTAGATTGGCCTCGTCAGATTTTAAATCTGCGCGCCTGAGAATACTCAAATCAAAATGAGGGTCACCGACAACGACCGAACAGTGCGAACGCACATGAAGCACAGGTAAAGGTGGATAGCGCCTCAGAACTTGTCTGCTCTCGAAATATGCACAACCGTTTGTTTTTCAATGACTGAGGTACAAGTTGTGGCCACAGGTGCCGGATATCTGCAAGTTGTTTTTCATATTGTGCCCGAGCCGCACGTTGATGTTCTTCAGATCGTTCCAATTTTTTCCCTCGTCGCAACTCGGTGATTTATCGCTTGAGCTTTCGGTGTAACTGACCGATACTGTCACCATCCTCATGTTCGATATTGAGGTTACAGCTAATCTCGGTACCTAAGGCGCGAACGGAAAATTTCCGTTTTGGGAATTTTTTGATCCCCGCGACCGATTCATTCATATCTCAATGAGTTCGCGTCGGATCGACTTGAAATGTAGCTAGATCGTGTGGAATAATTCATATGCAATTAGTGATAGGAGGGAAACTGTAAAAAAAAACATGTTTTGGATTATCTGGTACAAAGAGCCTGGTTCAGTCTGAATGGGTCCTACCAGGACCAGATGTCATGCAATTGGGCTGATATTTTTATAGGGAGGACTTATGTGCATTGGAAACAATGGCATAGGACCAAAAATATGTGTTTGTACCCAGGGCTCCCGCTATTGTACTCGGACACAGCAATATTTTCCCATGCAGATGTGTCCAAGTACAATCGTGGGGTCCCAGGGTACAAATTTCTAATCCTATGACACGTTTTCAACTGTACATAAGTCCTCCCAATAAAAAATTCAGTTCGATTGGGGGCCATCTGGACCTGGTGGGACGCGCTCAAACCAAAACCCACTGTTTGAGCTGGATTGCTAAATAACAAAAAAATTGGGAAATTCAATCCTATCACTAATTGCGGGGGAATTATTCCTAAAGAACCAGCTATGTTTCGAGTCGATCCGATGCGAACTCATTGAGATATGAGTGAATCGGTCGCGGGGATCAAAAAATTCCCAAAACGGAAATTTTCCGTTCGCGCCTTAGGTACCGAGATTAGCTGTAATTAGAACACGACGCAAGGAATTGAGGGATATTTTGTCTCCATAGATACAGTGGTGGCGAAAAATACTGTAACAGGGTGTTCTGAGCTCATTTCCGGCCCAATCGTCTCGGACCAAAGAGAGGGCACGAATTATGCGTAATTTGAGGATTTTGGGGACACTTACTCCATTGTCATATATGGTAACTCCGGCGAAAATAATTTTCTAAGCGTTTAATTTTGACAACTTTTTTGAGACGATCATATAGTGAAAAACTGTGTACATGCCATAAAAGTACTTGCAAATGTGACCACAACTACATTTTACTTTACCCGAATTGGTCGTGATTTGAGTTCGTAATGGGGCTCACAAGTTGGCCATTTTGACCAAAAAATGGCTAAAATGGCGCAAAATAGTGGCTTTGTCCAGGCGATTACGAGCTCAAATCACCAGCAAATTGAGTCAAATAGAATATGGCCATAGTTGCAAGTAGTTTCATGCCATGTAAATGATTTTCGCTTGGGGATGGTCTCAAAAAAAAGTGGTCAAAATTAAATCCTTAGATTCTTTTCAGACGAGTTACCATATATGGCAATAGGTAAGTGTCCCAAAAATCCTCAAATTATGCATACTTCATGTCCCCTCTTTGCTCCGAGACGATTGGGCCGGAAATGAGCTCAGAACACCCTGTTGCAGTATTTTTCGCCACCACTGTAGTTGTCAGAATATGTACTTGTAACTCGGGATCTAGCTTGTTTCCCTGCCATTCCTTGTGAACATCAGAGCAATTCGGTAGGGATAAACCGCTTGGAACAGGTACAGAAAGATCGGTCTGTGAAAACAGGTGCTGAGTTATCTGAGTACGTAGAGAGTCGACTGTTGCTCTTTCGGGAACATGAATACAATGTAGAGCAGCAATCGACAAAAGAACCGGTTTGCGATGACTCTCGAACGAGCTGAAGAAGTCGGTGATGGATGTGGATGAACTCGGTGTCGGCTGAGGCCACAGCCTCGACATGTTTGGCAATGGCTGACCGTATGTTGAAACGCAGATTAGGCTCACCAGAAACTGATATGTTCAAGGCAGCGGCTACATGTGACAGACTCTCAGTCGAGATATGACTGTGGTCTGCATCAAGAATGATATTCAGAACAGCTGTCGACATACCAGCAGCAGACTTGAAGTCTTGGCATAGCGCACGGCAGGCGGAACGGTCGGGTCGTGGAGATAAGGAAGCATCTATGGCGCAGGTCATCTAGCTGCCGCTACCAAAAAATAGTGGCCAACTCAGCCGGAGAAAATTTTTGGCCCTATACACAGCCACTTTATCCATGATCTCCCCGCCAGTGGCCAAATTGAAGGTGAGATTTTTTTTACCTCACTCAATTTTGATCCAAATCGAAATCTGTCTTACAGATCTGTGCGGAATATCATAAGGAACACTTTTGAGGGATAAGCCATAAGTTCGGGACGGGAAGTCCCCAGCAATCTCCAGCACGGGGTCGCGGCAGCTAGGTGACCTGCTCCATACTGCATGGTCAGCGCAAGCTCCGGTTGTAATGCGATGAAGCAGAAGACGTCGGCATTGAACCAAAGTCAGACTCCTATGCGAAATATCATGCAACTCAAGTGATCGTTGTATTGTGGGTAGATCTGCGTGAAATACAGAGATACGGGAGCGGGTAACATGATGTCCAAGCAATGTATCGTTCAAAAGATTCAGAGATGTCATGGAGTCATGGATTAGGCAGGTAGCATAGATCCGGACGTAGATGGACAGCGGCAAACCAAGGGCTCATCGCAGAGACAACTACGTCCGGGAACTGGCCGAAATGTGAGCATTGAACGCTGTGCAAACAGGAAAATGCAAGATAAACTTACGCTTTTCAAAATGCCGACCATTTGAATGAATCTCTATTGCCCCAGCTTCATTCACATTCGATTCCATCACATATTTACTATGCGGCCTTCCGAGCGCACCTGCGCATATTTTACCTCCGAGCCGATTCACACAAGACATTAAGGACACTTTTTCGACCACACTGGAAATACTTTATATTGAGCTCTTACACTCGTTGACCTATTCTTACACTTACCCACCTCATTCACTAGACATTTTACTTTACCCTCTACGTACCGCCAACGCGACGAGTTCAACTCAAGTTCATCGGCCTTCTCGGACTACGCCGGGGATTGAGCCGATGGCAGCTTGGGCACCTGCTCGTCAACGTCTTGGGGGGACGTGCTCTCCCTATTACGTCTTTGTGTAGTACCCGGATGGTTTGTTGGATGAAAGTTGGATTTTAGCTGAGGTTCATACCACAGACTCTTTTACATACATGTTATTATCATATGTTTGGCTGCACCCTCATTTACGTCACCTTCTCCCTTTGTTTCGTACCGCCACGTCGAATCCACCACATTTCTGAGCACTTACACGAGCATCCACCTTCCTTTCGTTTTGATTGAGCTAAGTATTCATTTACAGCTGTTTGCAAAGCTAATGGCACTCACGATCATTTCATAAATAAGAGCAAATTAATTAGTTCCCGTCTTGCGGAGGTCAGTGCTAGCTCAATTCTTGACCGTTTTCCTTGTGAGTAGGCGCATTCGAACAGCGATTGACAGCACCTTCTTTTAGATGTCACCATGTATGGATCTGAATAAGTTCGAAAAATGGAATATAGAATTAGGAGCCCAGGGTATATTGGGCAGAAAGAGCCGTCAAATTGGGTTCGAACGCACCTACACACAAGGAAAACGGTGAAGAATTGAGCCCACAGTGAGTGTTTCAAAAGTGGAAGTATTTAATTTGCTCTTATTTATAAAATGATCGTTGGTGCCATTAGCTTTGCAAACAGCTGTAAATTTATCTTACTGATTCTTCTACGCCTAGGGATATTTATATTCATTCTACACCTGTATTTCTCTGCACGACTCAGCGATCCCACCAGCACGACCTAGACACCTCTCGGTTTACCTAGAGAACAGCCTTCTCTTCCACAGTGGAGCCCACCGCGAGGGGTGTCGGTTTTCCGCTGCTGGCCTTTGTAGCTGAGTGCTTCAGTCTTTCAATTTCGCTTTCACCCCCATCTTGAACCCATTTATTCGATAGTTCCCATCGTTTCCATGATCCACACTCTTTTATCTCGTCTCTGAGCCATCCACCATTCATTCCACACGCTACCATGAATGCGACGAGCACTCACCCATCTATAATTCGCCTCCTCGTTCCCATGCCCATTCCGCGCACACCTGGAGCCCCATATTTCGATTAGTACGGAGTTCGCACCTTTCTAAATCTCATTCTACAGCACGGTTCCAATGCTGGTGTCAATTATCCCGACGAGCTCGTTACCTTCATCGTTCGATATTCCTCCGACCGCGTGCGAGAAGTTATTCGATACATCCCCGAGCTCGATGACGATGAGCCGAATCGAACTTGGAAAGCAGCCCAGGAGCAGATGCTACTGTTATACGAATCTTCGGACAAGGAGCGTCGTGTTTCGGAGCGGGAGTTGATCGAGTTCTGTCGCGACCAATCTGCTAAGTCCCCATATCGCAGCAAAGCCGAAATTGAGCAGTACTTACGAAGTTTCCAGTTACTTGCAGCACCTCTTCTGAAGCAGCGAGACATTACGATTGCGCAACGGGATTTCTATTTCGTGAGCGGCATACGTACGGAGATCAAGAATTGGTTTATTGAACGAGTCCCGGAGCCCCAACGTACGCGTTCGAACCCTATTTCATTGACTGACTCGTTAGGCATACTTTACGGCTATTTCGATCCCGATGCACTATTCCCTGACCTTTGGACCGATATCGATAATTCCCCCGAGCCTGCCGCCCCGATTTCGCGACCGACTGCGCCTCCCACGCCGTATACGAGTTCGATTCCTTCGTTCCAGGCCGCCTACACGCCACTTCACCCAGATATTCGAATTCCAACGACTTCAGCTCTTACTGCGCTCGAACCCGATGCCAAGTCCTCAGCGCCACCAAAAAACGAATTCAGCTCTTCTCCTACGCTGTCTGAGACTCGTCAGTCGTAGCAAAGCTAGATTCGAGGAAATCATCATCAGGACTTAGCTCTGCGCGTTCCCGTATCGTGTGCTCGATGGCGTTGACTTGATCCAGAAGGCGATGCAATTCAGAAACACGGTGCAGCTCAGAAATCCGGTCAGTGATCTCGTTGAATCCACAGAAATATACGGGACTTTCCTCGGTTTTCGCTTCAAAATCACCCAGAGAATCTGTGATTTCGTCAGAGGGGGATACTTTGAATTCTTCATGCACGATGAGGTCTCCAAGTAGATCTTGAGCGTAGTGCGAATCTGAGTGAGTTTCTTCGAATTGAATTGAGATAGGGATGTCGGGCTCGAGCAACGAGGACGCACGACAACGCCAGGTCTGGCGGACCAGCTCCTCCTACTCGCCCCAGTAAAAAGGGCCTGAGGCCCCTCGCCGCAACCACCATCCCTTCTTCTCCCTCTCAGACGCCGGAGATCTCTTCGCGTCTTGACGGTACCAAACTCAAGGCGCCAGGAAAGCGCAAACGCGGCCGCAGTGACAAAGAAAATTCAAATCTGGGAAAGAAATTACCGAAACTCGATGCCGGGTACTCGCGAGTCTGCAGTGCGGAGGAGGATGAAGACGAGGATCGTGCAGATGCAGATGCGAGTTTCAGTTGGTGTGAAAAATGACTCAGCCTCGAGGCACCCGAGATAATGGAATGCTGAATACGGAAGGGAAAGAAAGGACGGCTATGGAAACGGCAAACATGTGCGCTCTGATCCACAGGACCTCGATAATATACGAGTAATCAGCCTAGGCCACTTGGCACTTCTGAGTGGTCATTTTCTTGTCGAGCCATAGTCAGGCCAGGTGAATGCATGCCCCAACACGCGCACAAGAAACATTAACCCCCCGGCGAACCATGTTGTGGAATATTTTTTGAATTTTCTGGCTGTGCACATATTTTATCCCTTCCCGGTGCAGAAGTGGAATGAACTTTCCGGTCAAATCATACTCTGTCCGGGTCGAGGGAATGGACACAAGGCTAGGAGCACATGGAGGAAAACCTTCGAGTGGTGGTCGGCAACCTTGCCGGAAGGAGAATGTGGTATTACCGCATTTGGCCCCTATCACTGCTCTCTCAAAGCTCGCGAAGCCATTGCCTTGACCGTGAGGGTCCCACTATACTCGTCCACCTCCCTATCTCGCAAAACCACCTCCGTTATCGCCCGGCTTCGGACCGGCCCATCGCCCCTCAACGAATATCGTCACAAAGCTGGATTCATCAGCTCCCCGGCCTGCGAAGCTTGTTAGTCTCTCGTAGACAGACGCTTCAACAAAATGATCCTCGTACCTCGCATGTTGAAGTCTGTTATTTACCGCGGGTGTCTGATCGCAGTGTTCCGCTATTACGTAATTGCGGAGCTTGAATCTCCTCGGCCAAGTGCGCAACTCTCAAATGCAAGCCTCCACAAAGCTCCCATGCTCTCACTTTGGGATATTCCAGGCAGATGCAAGCCAAGAGTACCTCTGAATATTTTCAGCGATTTTGGAGGCCCTAGGACGTTGTTTGAACAAGACTGTTGTAAGACACAGCCATAATCACATGATCAAAATAGCTTTCCTGCACAACGGATTCCAGCCTATATTTCGAAATTCTGAAGAGACAGAAAGTGAGGCACAGGGAAGGCAACCAATATTATGCTAAACTTCCATGGAATATCGCGTCTTTTGTGAAACCCACTACGCTAATTCAAACTCCGCGATTACATAATAAGGGAGCACTACGATCAGACCCGCGCGGTAAACACAAGACTAGAAGCCGGGCACTTCATCCTCGAATGCCCCGTCTGGGAACCGCTCCGCCAACAGCTTCACGGAGCCTCCAGAGAGGCGGGACTCTTCGGCCCGCTCCACCTCTCCCCGCTCCTCACACACACGAAAATTCTCAAGGCGTTCGCCAGATTCGTGGAGGCGACCGGGCGTTTTGAATAGTCGACCTCGTACGTTATCGCAGGAGCTTCAGACCCTGGGGCGGGGAGGAGTTGGGCTCATACTCCGACTTGGGACTGTTGGGGCACGAAGGCAGCGCTACTGATTGGTTGGGTGTGTCCATACCATTTGGTGCTGATTAAGCGTTCAGTGAGGAGGAGTAGGATAACGATGTTGTGCTCACCACAGACAGATAAAACAAGCGAAGGAGCTTCATACCCCGGGGCGGGGAGGAGTTGAGCTCATACTCCCACTTGGGACCGTCGGGGCAAGAAGGCAGTGCAGGTTAATTGTTGGGTGGCGGGGAGCTCCCATGGAAATAAGCCTCATATCCGTGGGCAGAGAGGAGGGGAAGGGAGAATTGGTGCCTTTATATACGTTTGCGGAGACCTCTTCTCCGTGTTTTGATTCAAAAACAGTTCTAACTCTAAGTTATGATGCCTTCTTTGCGGAAATGCCCAGCCCTGGTCAATCCGAAACTTCCTGGCGATTCAGATTTTCCTCGGAGCCAGTATCACGCTTTCTTGTCGCGCTACAACTTGTACAAACGAACGAGGAGCAGCATCTCGGTTAAACTTCGTACATGTGGTGGTGAGTGTAAGAATTTACAGCCCGGCAAAACGATGTGAAGGAATGACAAAGGGAGAGAATGATGGGCTCGCAAGGAGCTGTGCGGTGGAGACCGCGGTGCTGCGGCAATGTGGCACTGGCGATCTGCGTGGCATATATGAACGATGACAGAGAGCATAGGTCAGAGATCGGAGGAGTGGGGCTTCGGCATCGCTCGGCAAGCTCCAGGAGCCCTTCTAAACCACAATAAAACGTCTTATTGGGACCTACAGTGTAGTAGGGTTCCTTGGATAACAACTTTGATTTTTGGCTTGTAGAGCTCGCAATTGTTGAGAATAAAATTTGAAATTAATCAGGTACATACTAGAGTATATAAGAAGCTTCTCTAGAGGGTCATATGGCGAATATACATATTGGATGTAGGTAGAAGAAAAGGAATGTCTTTTTGATGGGAAATGTCACATGGAGGGTTCGATGGATAATCCACATTTCCGCTCCCCCGGTGGTCCCTCTCTCGCTATTCAGCATTTCAAGGCTCAGCATATGCTTGATAAGTACCGTGGAGGTCATTTACCTTGTCCCAGCACCCAATGTAGGTCGAAAGTATGTGCAGATAGTAACACATTATGTCACGCTTTTGGCGTGTGAAGGCATACATGATTTTTGTGGCCGTCATTCTGTTTTAATGTGGGTGTTCTCCATGATGAGCACGACAAGTTTCTCACTACTGGACTTTTTCATTCAAATCGACAGGGGGTGTGACATGTGACCCGATTTACCTATTCAACATTTCGACAGCGGCCGAATTTTCACGTGACACCCTCCCAAAATTTCGACATTCTCACAGAAATTTTCGCCTTTTTGCTGTTTTCAGGCAGTTTTGAGGCCTGTGCGACAACGTGTGACCGCGACCAAAATTCGTGATCGACAGGGGGGTGCGTGACACGTGACTGTCGATTTGAATGGAAAAGTTCAGTAACCTGGCTTGGCTTTTTCACCTTGATTACCATGAAATTCGTTGTGGCAGGTCCGAGTCCCTCATCAGGGACCAGCATTAGTAGCACCGGATCTTACATTGCTTTGTTCCTCCCAACAGTGCTGGGAGCTGGACAACGTTTCCCGGTGCTCCTGGCGTCATGCCTCTATCTGATGCGGCCCTTCAGCCATTCAAAGTCGAGTCCGGCATGACGCACAACGTAACATTAGCGCAAAATAGTTTTGCACCCTATATTGCCCATGAAGTTGAATTGTGAGATAACTTTGACACGCAACAATTTGATGTATCTACAACTTGACAGTGGTTCAACTTGATAAGAGCAACTTCACAAAAAGCAGATTTGGATGGAAAAGTCCAGTAGGCCAGCTGGTACCAAAGGTGAGCGAGAAACATCAGCATACAAAACTTACTCTATTTTGACCTGTGCAGCCATGACGACTTACTTCGGGCTCGCTGTCATCGCTGCTGTCGAGACTTTTCTTTTGGGTGGCCTTCCCTTTTTCCGTGGGTTTTCTGATGCGGGCGGGAGGTTTGGAAGCGATGTGGCAGGGCTTGGTGGACCGAATAGAGGAGGACTTGGAGGGATTGGGGGACGAAAGAGAGAGATAACACGTACCTGTATCTCCTCCAGCTCGTCCCATCTCTCTGGCGCGCTCTAGAAGTGTGTTAGTACAAGGCAACGGAGCACAACAAAGGAGGGAGAACATCGAGGATGGCGCAGCAGCACTCCGGCCATCTACGAAGACAGCAGGCGCGGGGACAGGAGGCTCGAGGAGGAAGCGGGCAGGGGACGGGGAAGAAAAGGGAGATGGTGGTGGTACGCTGACCAATATTGTTGGCAGATCAAAAACTGCCCAAACGTCGCAAGCGCCATTCTCAACCACCAGAATATTCCACGCATTTTTTGAGGTGCTGCAAATGAAGATAGGAAGCCAATGCACCTTCTCACAACTTTTCACAAAATTCGACCCAGAAGAACTGTTGTGCTACGCCGACCAATATTGTTGGGGGATTGAAAACCGCCCAAACGTCGCAAACACCATTATCGACCACCAGAATATTCCACATATTATGCGAGGTGACGCAAATGAAGATGGGAAGGCAATTCCCCTTCTCACAACTTTTCACAAAATTTAACCCAGAAGAACTGGTGTGCCATGCCGACCAACATTGTTGGCGGATCAAAAACTGCCCAAACGTCACAAGCGCCATTCTCGACCGCCAGAATATTCCACATATTTTGCGAGGTGCTGTAAATGAAATGGGAAGCCAACGCCCCTTCTCACAACCTTTCACAAAATTCAACGCAGAAAAAATGTTGTGCAATGCCCGCCAATATTGTTGGAGGATCAAAGACTGCCCAAACGTCGCAAACACCATTCTCGACCACCAGAATATTCCACATATTTTGCGAGGTGCTGTAAATGAAAATGGGAAGCCAATGCCCCTTCTCACAACCTTTCACAAAATTCGACCCAGAAAAAATGTTGTGCCACACCGACGAATATTGTTAGCAGATCAAAAAACTGCCCAAATGTTGCAAACACCATTCTCAACCACCAGCATATTCGACATATTTTGTGAGGTGCCGCAAATGAAGATAGGAAGCCAATGCCCCTTCTCACAACCTTTCACAAAATTCAACCCCGAAAAAATGTTGTGCCACGCTGACCAATATTGTTGAGGGATCGAAAACTCCCCAAACGTCACAAACGCGATGCTCGCCCACCAGCATATTCCACATATTTTGCGAGGTGCTGTAAATGAAAATGGGAATCCAAATCGAACGAAGAGAACAGAACCACCGTCGACTTCGGTTCCCAAAGTGATCGCAACCATGTACCCCAGAGAGGTGGCCATAAGAGAGGCACTCCGGCCATCTACGAAGACAGCAGGCGCGGGGACAGGAGGCTCGAGGAGGAAGCGGGCACGGGACGGGGAAGAAAAGGGAGATGGTGGTGGTACGCTGGCCAATATTGTTGGCAGATCAGAAACCGCCCAAAGGTCGCAAACACCATTCTCAACCACTACCATATTCCACATACTTATCGAGGTGCTGCAAATGAAGATGGGAAGCCAATGCCCTTTCTCACAACTTTTCACAAAATTTGACCCAGAACAATTGTTGTGCCATGCCAACCAATATTGTTGAGGGATCGAAAACTCCCCAAACATCACAAACGCGATGCTCACCCACCAGCATATTCCACATATTTTGCGAGGTGCTGTAAATGAAAATGGGAATCCAACGCCCCTTCTCACAACCTTTCACAAAATTCAACCCAGAAAAAATGTTGTGCCAGACCAATATTGTTGGCAGATCAAAAAAATGCCACACCATTCTCAACCACCAGCATATTCCACATATTTTGCGAGGTGCTGTAAATGAAAATTGGAGACCAACGCCCCTTCTCACAACCCTTCACAAAATCCAACCCAGAAAAAATGTTGTGCCACACCGTCCAATATTGTTGGCTGATCAAAAACCCGCCCAAACGTCGCAAACACCATTCTCCACCACCACCATAATGCACATATTTTGTAAGGTGCTGTAAATGAAAATGTACGGGTAGCTTTACGCTTCTCCTCAAATTTCAGGCCGGATCAGTCCCAATGGCGGATTATCCACGGTCAGGAAGCTCGAATCATTGCATGAAAGAGTCGGCTCTGCGGCAGGTGGTCACAAGGTGTGATCGCGTCGCGTCGTTTCTCCCGTCACTCTTCTGGTCATGGCGAGGATGGATGCTTGAAAAATCGCGATCCGGCGGGATGGGCGGAGGCAGCAGCGGCAGAAATATTTGTTAGCATAAATCCCGAGGCATAATTTGTAGTCGAAGAGAATCGGATTTTGAATAAATAAATCAGAATCGCCGTCCGAATCACCTCCCAGAATCGAGCCGTAACACTAGGAATTATACTCATGACACATGGACCTAGCCAGGAGAATTACACCATAATGCCACGACACTAGCCAGCTGGCTCGCTGGCACACCATCGCTGTGCTGGGCGGCGAGCTGAGCATTTCGGGGCTTCAATGGGGAGGGGAGGGGGGGGACGGGGCCTTGATGGCCCATTTATTGACACATGTGACAGGGAATGAGCTAGGTAATACATCCCGTCTACTCCACCTTCATAGTGAACATAAAGCCAGCTATGTGTCCTCTGGGTGATAAGTTCTGTGGGGAGGTCGAAAGATGAGCGGCAAATGGTAGGGAAGAAGTCCAGGCACCCCGTCATCAACCTGTCATTAGTAGTCGCTGTGATGCTAGCATTGAATCTTGATGAGCAGAGTGATTGCTTGGCGGTTGGAGGTTGAACATGGCCATATACATGGAGGGAGAGGATGGCTGGGGGGAGGTGAAGTGTCAGGCCGAATTCGACGGCGGTAGAAGACAGGGAAGAAGGAAGGGCTTGAGAGCTTGAGGGAGTGACTCGTGGGATTTGTTGGGTCCGCTTCAAAGCCCGGGTTTAAACTGGCCCAGCACGATCAATTTGGTCAATTGAACCGATCAAGTGATGCAGTTCAATCGGTGTTTGCCACATTTTGCGAAATTCGTTACCGGAGGTTTGGATGGGGCCAATGGAGAAGGAGTACGGGTTGCTCGTGGGTCGAGAAGTTTGGGTCCTTGTTGATCCTCCTTCTGGTGCGAATATCATCGACTGCAAATGGGTGTACACAGTCAAATATGATATTGCCGCGGAGGTAGAGCCCTGAGCTCCTTTTCAAAAGCACCAGGGCCATCAAAATAAACTTGAAGCGACAGTTTGAACCCAAATTTCACTGGCTATCCTCCCAGCAAGACCCCGTCAAAATCCGGCTTGAAATGATTGCACAGTGGTCAAAATACTGTTTTGGTGCAAAATCTCGGCACATTGTTTGGTGATGGCCTGCATTTGTTTGGTGACAGTCTGCATTTGTTTAGATTGACATGGAGAGCTCTGAGCTCCTTTTCAAAAGCACCAGGGCCGTCAAAATAAATCTGAAGCAACAGTTTGAACCCAAATTTCGCTGGCTATCCCCCCAGCAAGACCCCGTCAAAATCCGGCTTGAAATGATTGCACAGTGGCCAAAATACTGTTTTGTGGCAAAATCTCAGCACATTGTTTGGTGACAGCCTGCATTTGTTTGGATTGGAATGGAGAGCCCTGAGCTCCTTTTCAAAAGCACCAGGGCCGTCAAAATAAATCTGAAGCGACAGTTTGAACCCAAATTTCGCTGGCTATCCTCCCAGCAAGACCCCGTCAAAATCCAGCTTGAAATGATTGCACAGTCGCCAAAATACTTGTTGGGAGGATAGCCAGCAAAATTTGGGTTCAAATTGTCGCTTCAGATTTATTTTGACGGCCCTGGTGCTTTTGAAAAGGAGCTCAGGGCTCTCCATGCCAATCCAAACAAATGCGGGCCGTCACCAAACAATGTGCCGAGATATTGCACCAAAACAGTGTTTTGACCTGATTTTCATGTACAAAATGTCCGTTTTCACGGTGTCCTGGCTCATTTCGTTCAAATGATCACTTTTTTATTGCAGTAATAATTATTTCTCGATTTATCTAATTCTTTTGGATGGTGTCGAATTGAACGAAATTAGCCAGTACATTGAATAACAATTTCACCCGGTTTTCGCCTGTTTTCTAGGTGAAAGGTGAATTTCGCGAACTCTGCTTTCCACAGTGACTGTTTGTGCGTTCTAGCAGTCATCCAAGTACGTGAACCGGAATTTAGGTAGGACTAAGCTGAACAAGCCGTTCATTCAAAAAAAAGTCAGGGAGGTAAAGCCCGCTGTGCTCAATAGGACCGGAAATTTCAAGCCGGTCCGCACCTCCAAACGTGACTTGGTATGGAGATATTTTTTCTCCGCTCTGAATGCGTGGTGATAGCCAGCGCGATTCTGAGCAAAACTGTCTCTTTAGTTTGGCTCCTGCTGCGCTGGGTGTTAAGCCAGAAGCGCAGAGGCTCTTCATTCTGCAGGGGGGCCAAGGCTCGTCACGAGTCCAGGTCACCCGCGAGTACCTGCAGGTTGACCCGTGGGAATACCTGCGGGTTTGTTGACCCGCAGGTCAGGTACCTGTTTCCCACGGGTCACTCCCGGATTCAGGTGCTATCTTCTCGGACAACAGGTGCCTGCAGGTCAACTTTTTTTTTCAAGCCACAGAGCCATTTTTCCACGTTGAAAATGCTAATGAGACAAGTGATGTTCAGGGCTCGGCCCAAGCCTGCAGGCCGAGCCGAGCCGGGACCGGGTTTGATCAAACCGGGCCAAGCCCGGGCCTAGATATGTGTGTGTGGACTTTGTTTCTTCTTTTGGCTTCTAATATAACCAACTTCACATGTGTTGTCGTTGATGAGCATTTTTATAGATGGATATCGATAGATAAAAAAAGAAGACCAGTGAAATGGTAAGTAGGACCCCACCAAAGCAGAGTACTGTACTATTAAAATCAATTCGTCAAGGGGTGTGACGCGTGACCCAAAGTTCTAATTCGTCAATTCGTCAAGGCAGTTCGAGCTGCGTGACATCCCCCAAAATTTCGTCAACCCGTAAAAATATTCCAGGAGTTGTGGTGAATGCACAGTGACTCAATGGAATAATTTAGGAATGACCTGGACAATTTATTTCAACATAAGTTTGAGTGATGTGAAAAAATGCAATTTCTGCTGTTAAACTCAAGTTAAACTTGCTCTGAACCACGATTTGAAGCCAAAAACCTTGAAAATGGGCAATAAATTAAGTGGGAAGTGCCCACAGTTGAGGAAAATTGCTCCAAGCCCCCCTGAGCCGAAATTTTCAACCTACCGTGACGAAAGGTATATTCGTCAAGAGCCTCCGTGACGCGTGACAAGGTTGCAAAATTCGTCACGTCAAGCACCCCCGTGACGCGTGACTGACGAATTGATTTTACAGGAGATCCTGAAAATAATGACAAACACATAATTTTTTTTGGCGCGATTCCCGAAAAGGAAATTCGCGTCTCTGCCTCTTCTTTCGCCTTGTTCGTCGGCGCAACAGCTTTTGCATCGGGCCCTGGGACCAGAGAAGATTTGCGCGTACCAATGCAACACCCCCAGTGCATTTAGATATAAAACATTCATAGACGGTGATAATACATCCACTACACAAGCAGTAATCACAAAGGACTGTTGCACTCCGAGTCAAGAGTCCGACACGACTAGCGACACTATAATCCACGAACATCAAGCGCCACTTGAGTACAAACGACACGCGCCGCTGGCATGCCGCTAAGCTCGCGTTCTCGCTCACGTCTGGGGAGAACATCGCGCCCGAGCTGGCCTGCCGCGTGTCCCTCGCTGCTCCACGTCGCCAACACCGGTGAGCCCGTAGACTCTGCGCGTTCGGCATCAACACCGTGGCGGTCGGTTTTGCGGACGGACGAGCGCGTCAGGGTGGAGAGAGTACCGTGGGGGGAACATGCGCGTGAGCGAGGGCAGGGAGGCCGTGGCATTGTCCGCAGCGAGCGCAGACGAGAAAACCGCCCGCAAGGCCGGGCACTCAGAAGCCGCACCTGTGACCTTGCCGGTTGCTCACGGCGTGGAGGAGCGAGGGGCACGCTGCGGGCTCTGCCACCGTAGCTCGGGCGCATACAGCAATCACGGGTAGGAGAAGAGGGCTGAGACGATGCTCCCGGATGGGCGCGAATGGTGCGGATGGTACGGTGGATCCTGCCTAGCTGCGCATAGAATGAAGGTAGGAAAGCTGCAAGTTTGTGAGCCTGTCTATGAAAGTAAGAATGTGCCACGCACTGGCTGTCTCCTCCGCTGTAACCCTCCCCCAGTCCTGCAGCTGGGTCTGATCCTGGCGTCCACGACGTATGAACACGGCGCTGTTCTACGCAACGGTACGCACATCAACATGCAATACATTTTTAGTTGCGTATGAATTGACCAAAGTTACGAACGCCGAAAGACAAGATGAAAAAGCGGCGCTGAGGGCAAGACCAATGCATGTTCACGTCGCTGGGGGCCTCAGTTTGCTCGATTTGAGGCCGTGTAGTGAAAGAGAGGACGAAAGAAGAGGCAGAGACGCGAATTTCCTTTTCGGGAATCGCGCCAAAAAAAATTATGTGTTTGTCATTATTTTCAGGATCTCCTGTAATAGTACAGTATGAAGTGAGGCTCGCCCGTGGCTGCCCTTACTCAAGCAGAGTGTTGCGTCATGGAGCTCTGAGATCCAAACTTGTTTCAATAGGGATGTATTTATTTTACATGATGAATAGCTATTCAAATCACAGTTTTGCGTCCTGGTGCATATTCATTTTCAGTTTACCTCACCGGACTAATCCCTGCCCAGTAACATCAACTGACGTCGAGCGATCATTCTCGGGCGGGGGGCTTACCGTGTCCAAGATGAGGCACTCGCTTTCGGATGAATCAACGCGGGCCGCCACTGTTCTCGGGTCATGGGTTGACGTTGCGGATGCCATTCCGCGCTTGGAGATCATTGAGAACATTAAGAACAAGGCCTCGCGCCTCAAGACCGTCGAGGGTAGCACTAATGCAATTGTAGTTGATGACTCCGGGCATGACGAGTAGACTATCCTTGAACAAATATATATTTATTTAGTTATTTCATACAATAAATACCTGTGGGTACCCACAGGTACCTGCAGTGCGAGAAACCCGCAGGTACTCGTCAACCTGCGAGTACCGGGAGCCGCGGATCCAACTCACCCGTGGGAACTGACCTGTGCGTGCGTGGAACTTCCTCTCGCCGCGGAGGCCCACTGCGCGGGGCTCAAATAATTTTTTACGCATTTTAAAATTTGCTTTAGTCGTATTCCGAGATTTTGATAACTATCCGTCGCAGGAACCTCACTGCGTGCGGCCCGCCCCCATTGTGATTTTACAATATGTTCACAAAGTGACAAAAAGTGAGCCCTAGAATCGAAATTCCGGTTACTTTTGGTGATAGGGAGTATATCGCTTTACTGAGCCAGACCGTCATAAAGATATATGCATTGATGGTCAGACCGCAGCCAATTCAACTCCACAAGTACGATGAAATTGAGTTACATTACGTCCCGCGACGGAGGCGACCGTGATGTTTTCCACAAATACTTTGGTCCTGGTTCATTGCCCCGAACCATGGGATGAAAACGGATCCCCGCACTTGTGAATTGGCCAGGAGTTGGGGGAGTAATAACGAAAGGACGCGCTCGGATATAAGAAATGATGCTCCCACATTCCGGCATCTTGTCCGAAACTCCCGCAACGTTTGATTACCTTCTTCTCTTCCCTTCAGATTTGACATAGGAGGTCCCCGTAGGTCATAGTCCAACCCAAAATCACCAAATTTGAGCATTATACCCAGGACTGGCATAATTCCATTGCCCCGTTGTGCCACACCTTCAATTGGCTCTGATTTCACTGTTGTCTGCTGGCTCTTGAGAATCTGCAGAGAATCATAATCGAACTCAGATGGATGTGGCCGATCCACCGACGTGACTCACCATCTGATCGAGCCCAGGGAAACATTCATTCCCGAGAGAGCAATGACCACGGTCATGGTTTCTTTGCTCTGCCCTCAAGAACAGAAAATCGACCTCTCAAACCAGGTCTCATGGGGAGCATAAATGAACGGGTCTGACTTTACACATGAAGAACGACAAACAGATCGCTGGCTGGAGGGGAGCATTCGAGATCATGGTCGGGATAGGCAGTTGTGAGTGGTGAAAGTAAGTTAGTTCCACGTCACGTCAAGAAAAAGGGAGCAAGGTTTGTTTGTCATCTTCCCACAACCAAAGGATTTTCAACCTGGAACATTTCTCACGTCTGCCTTCTACAGCTCTGAGTCGTTTGAGCCTAAAGAAAGCCCGGTGCAGAATCGTCTACCTCTAAGTAAGTCAGTCTTCGCGTACACGAGTGATACGAAGTCTCTCATATATTCACCTAAGTAGTGAAGTAAAGAAGAGAGCTGCTCACCTCAGTCTTCCCGCACACGAGTGATACGAAGTCTGAGAGGAGACGGCTCGAGAGTACTGCTACGAATGCTGTTCACTACCGCAACGGGATGAAACACGGTGTAATTTCCTGTCCGAGTTGTAAAATGTGTTATGGCTATAGCAGGGGCTGGTGTGATGATGGGCCCGGGGCGAGTTGGTTCTTGAGTTGGAAAAAGTGTGGGATCGTTGGGGATAAAACACTTTAGGAGGTGTGTGTGGAATCCTGGGAAGAGCTGAGGGTTGTTGGGCAGTTTTAGGGTATACCCTGAACGTTCTGGGAAGGCCTTCATGACCTCGTATGGACCGTCATCGCGGGGCATGAACTTGGCCATTTTGAACACAGAAACTATTCCTGAGGGCCCTCATGCACCAAAAATTACCGTTCTCGTCTGCTATGGATATTTTAAGAATTTGTTGACTTTGATTGACCAGAGCTGTACAGTGATCTCTTGATTTACATGCTATATCACATGTTGGTTTGACGTGTTCTCCTCCCTTTAGAATGAAGAGCTTCAAAGCCACAGGCTCAACGACAAGGGAGGCAATGGGAAATCCGAAGAGACAGTTTTGCTTAGAATCACGCTGGCTATCACCTCTCAATCGAGCCTGAGAAATTAGGTCTCTATACCAAGTCACGTTGTGAGGCCTAGACCAACGGAATAGATACGGTTCTCACAGCACTGCCTCATACACGGGCGCATCAGGTATGGAATTGTTAATTGAATTAATTCTGAGATCGAAGTGGCGGAGCACAGGAGCAGAGAACGAGGGGAATATTGTCGATCACATCCCATGCTTTTATGCTCAGCTGCCGAGGTGATCCAAAAGGACGTCGGCAAAGAGGCGGTCGAGCCAAGCCGCTGAGGGAAATGAGACCCAGATACCCCAAAGCGGGGTTAGAGAGGCATGCCTCCAGCCCAGCCGTGTCACCAAGAGTCGGCGCAAGTACGACCAGCTGGTGAAGAGTGGAAAGTGCTGGTGAAGCGAGGAGCATTCAGCACAAATTGATTCAGTGGGAGATCCATCGAAGCTCTTTATTCTGGAGGGAGGCAGTTCTGTGAGCACCCGGTCTGTCGGTCCAGGCGTCAAAACTAGACTCGTAACCAGTCTGCTACACTATTAACCGTTCTTTAAGCAAATGCCTCGTCGGCAGTGCAATTGCCCCATGAAGGTTTATCTCCATCTTTTCATGCTCTCTTCTCCTCCTTGAAATGAACATTTTCCATGTCCATTTACATTCAAACCATCCCATTAATGCAACTACGCACTGTGCAAACGTCGCCGCAAACTGGCACTAATCAGCACCCAGACTTTATTCCCCATTTGCACTGGCAGATCTCTCCGACCGTCTCTTTCCACCACTGTGGTCTGCGCAAACGTGGCCGGCACGGAGCCAAAATCAACCAGCTGATCCATCTGTACTGCGATCCGCAACCATTCGCAGTTTATCGCAGTAGATATGCACTGCGGCGTAATTTTTCGACTCACTGATGAGCCTGCGGCCACGTATGCGCCCGAGAATAAATAGGGCACATCTTCTGCCTTTCCGATGGGTATTCGCTAACTTCTCTCCCCTCGAATATCCTCTACAACTGTTTTCCTATTTCTGTGGATCTGCTGCTTGGACTGTGGTTGTTGTAATCGGTCGGCTTTTCCTGCCTGTCCACTGGTGCACCAATTCAAGCCATTCGATAAATTGTCTCTTTTGCTGTGTCAACCCAGTCAGATGGCAAGATTTTCGACTCCTGCGCTCCGACTCCCCAGGCATTACGCCATTGTGTAAACATAATATGCACCGGCAATTCACTGGCCCTGAATGTCCCTGTCAATTCTCAGGTTGTTTCATTCACGTCATCGCAGTCTCAGGTTCTAACGGATGTCCCGACTCACCTTTCCAAAATCCGACCCGTCGAGCAAGGGCACTCTACAGAAGCTCATTTCTTCGTTATATCATCGTGTTCTACTTAGTTGGAATTATATTGGTATCATATAATTTTTACGACCAACTTATGACCCGGAATTGGGGCCAGAGCGAAGCGGCGGCATGTCTTGTATGGACAAAAGAAATGACTGATGGGTTTTCGGCATTTCTCGACAACTAGAGCATATTTTGACATGAATGAAGATACCAGCCTATTCAGGTAGACGAGCCCGCCACTCCGAATACATTAATGAGATCAAGTTAAATTGATGCGCCCTCAAAATGGTCCAAATCCGGAAATCACGGTTTTTCAACTTGGACAGTATTTTTTTTCCTGAACAGTGTGAATCACCCAAATTATAGAGCTAGATCTCCTATTCAATCTACCAAGTTGAATTACAGGAGATCCTGAAAATAATGACAATCACGACATTTTTTTTTTGTTGCTTCCCGAAAAGGAAATCCTCGTGCACGACTTTCTTTCTGTCTCTTCTCTCACCACAATCGCTCGAAATACGCAGAAACATGCCTGGTTGAGGTCCTTCGACACCCAAGCACGGGTATCAACCTCTTTTCGTGTCTAGATTACACCCAGCAACTCGGTTGGTTGCGTAAACTTGAATGCCCGCTTTCATCTTGATTCCGATCTACGCAATGCTCTGTACATGATTTTGTTCACGGAGACAAGGGACCAGCACCAACCCATCTGAGAAGAGGATTTACGACTCCGTCGCCGCTGAGGAGTCGTGAAAGGAAGTGGGAAGGAACATGTGTCGGTTCATGCAAATCCGTGCGTCTCATGTTCTGCCCCGTCACCCCCGCTCATCGTCACAACCAGCAGTGGCGACTCCAATGCCAACGCATCCAGTCCTCCCGATGCTGCCCAAGCCAATGTTCCTGTCGCCATGAGTGTTCCATTGTTGGCAGCTCTTCGCACAGTTCCAGGCTCTTTCCGCGCGTTCGCGCGGCGTTCTGAGCTGCGCACCAGGGCCGTGACGTCGACTGCCAGCATATGTTGTCGCCTCGGCCTCCCTCGATGGCTCGCGCCTCCTTGGCGGCAGATGCACAATGGCGTCGAGCCACCAGTGGGCGCTGCGTCCTTGCTCATGTTGCCCTACCGCTCAAACGCTCAGATTCCACCGGTACCGCGAGTTGTCCGTTGGGCACATCAAGAGCATCATGCTGCCCACACCGCCTGCCAACGCCAAGTGTGCTGATCCAGCGAGTCATGGCACGGACGCAACGGAGGACTGGGCGGTCGAGGGCGAGCTCGAAGGATGTTTGGCGCCATGGTTGGAGTAGGATGTGCTAGAACCGCTGCTGCACATTCTTCGCTGGGTGCGCAGCAGATGCTGTTGCGCCGCTAGCTCGAGGACCCGCACGAGTGCTCGTGGATCCCGTTGTGCCGCAGACGCTGTGTCTCATGGATCCCATTGGCGAAATGTTGCCTCATGTCTCTCAGTCCTGACTACCGGACCTCCGCTGCTCACCGCTGACTACGCTTATGCCTCGCCAGGACTCTGACCGGCTTGCCTCACATCCTAGCACTGAACGCCACCTCATAACGGAGGGCGCGATCCTGGAGAGAATGCGATGGTGGTTCTTGACTGACTCAAGCAAGCCCCACAATGGTGCCAACGCCTGCGACGAGGCGTCGTGGAAAGTGTTCCTTAGCAGTACTTGCTCGATTGTGGTACTTGGAGCATGAATGAATGAAATTTTGTCGACTGTTGTACAACGTAAATGTTGCTGTGGGATGGTCGAAGCCTCTATGACTTTATAAGACTCTACAAAAGGCTTTGCAGGTGCAGAAACGGCGAAAGGAGGGAGAAAAGGCGGATTTCCTTTTTGGGAAGCAACAAAAAAAAAATCTCGTGATTGTCATTATTTTCAGGATCTCCTGTAATGAAAAACATACAGGTGAAATGCCGCTACAGAGCTCGCAATGTGGCCAAAAAGAGTCAAATGCGCCGTCAAAGCCAAATATAACCAAAAATGTCCATTTTCCGAGCTCTACAGCGACTTTCCTCTGAATATTTTGCAATGGTCTGACTTGTGAAAATATTTAGTTTAACCTGGACTACTGTGAGGACTTGTACTTAAGTTGCATAATTCCGTTTTTGTTTTGAGCGATCACGTGGATGATGTAAGCCGTGTGGCAGGAAACGTGGGTAGCGGCAACCGTGGTTCTATATAGTATTTGTTGTGACCTCTGACCGGGTCATCGCCCGATCGGGTAGTGCATCGCCTCCAGGTCATCGGGTTTCAAACTCCGCTAGGTGGCTGCCGAACTCACTCTCGCAGTGGGTCACAGCTTTTCCTCCTCCGCCCGATCGTCGCCTCCACTGCGGTCAACGCCTCTTGGGTGAGCACAGTCAATGATCGAGCCTCCCAGTTAGGGCAATTGATGGTCCTTCAAACCTCCCGATTCCATTAATGGCAATTTTCTCAAGTGTTGTGATAATGTTCCTTTCGGGGCCTTGACTCTCTCCTCCTTGGTCAATCCCTTCTGGCTGTATCAACTCTCGAATTAATTTCCCAAACAACTTCCCAAGAGCAAGTTCAAGTTATTCTTGTCCCCCGACCTCATCTTCTCGCCTTTCCGGACTCTGGACCCTTGTGGTGCGAACATGCACCATTCAATTTCCAGCACACCTGACATATTATCCTGAGCTGATATTACTACCCATGAATAATTATGGCTTGACATCTCGCTCTTTCTTCTGTCGGACCGTCCGACAGAAACATACTAACAAAATTTTGCCTGCTCGCTCTACCGGAAGTCAAGTCACTGTAGGGATTCGAAATATTTGGATCCACCCGCTTTTAGTAGCCGATATGGCAGCTCCATCCTTGATGAAAAATCAGACACGTCAGATTCGTCTTCAGATTAAATGGGCACGGTAGTACATTCCTGTAGGTGATAGATAACGAAATAGGGACTCGTACTACACTACCATTCGAATTATGATACTCAAATACAATCGGACTTCGAACGATAGCGGTACACACTAGCAATATAAAACTGATATTTCGGACTGCATTAAGAAAGAGGAACCGTCATTCAGTACTCCTCGGTCAAGTCTATAACTCCTCCCGCGCTCAAAGCGCGGTGTGCGTTGGCAAGATGTTCTTCATCCGAGTCCATCACGTCAATCAGATTGTCTTCTCCGGATTCCTCTCCGTGTTCGTCATCCTGACCGCGTCCCCGTTTGACGGGACCATGAGGATTGTTCGATGTTTCGGCTTCCGGATCATCATCTGCTTCGACATTCAATGAAGTATGTGTTAACTGGCAGATGGTAAGATAGTGAGCACTGGGTGGCGAGAGAATAATATAGACTGACATCAGTAGTAGGCAAAGATAAATCCCGCGTTGCCACGGAAAGAATGGCTTGTGGAATGGACACAAGCTTGATATCTGCGTCTGCCGTGACAGGTAAATTGTCCAGTACGGCCGATGCTATAAATTTTTTGGTAGATACTCGGACGCGAAGCAAGTTCAATTTGGCGGAATCCGTAAATCCTGGGTTCCTTTCTGAGGCCTTTCTGACCTTTAGGATAATGCCGCTGGTTGTCGGCGACGCGATTGTGGTTCCATCGTAAAGAACGAAACGCTAAAAGGTTATTAGCACAGACTATGCTGAGGGTTGATATATACATACCGAGGATATCATCCTGAATACGACACCAGGCCACAAGTTAGAATTGAGTTTCTTCAACAAATATTCCCCCTTCCATCCGAAAAGAGAAGTGCAGAGACTTGAAAGATTGGCAATAGACGGTTCTCTGGGTGTCCAAAGATTTACATTGGGCATGGGTCCAGTGTAGTTGGGAGAAGCAGATGTCAAAGGATTTAAATACAAGTTTATCACCTCGAGATTCGGAAAGGTATCTGGGATGTCGGTGGCCAATTTGGGATGACATTTGTGTAAAAGGCCGGACGCATTTGTTCGTAATTCGTCACGAAGCGCATCGCGCCAGCCAGTGAGGTATTTGTCAAGCTCATGACCATGAAAGGACCTTAAAAAGTTTAACAGGTCCTGCCCGAAGCCAAGCCTTGCTAGAACGTGCGCAATCGTGGGGCCAACACCCGAAATACCAGCCTCGTAGTCGCCACCAAGTAGCAAGGCACATAACAAAAGACCGGCTCTATCCAAAGACACGGTATCTGTGTTCTGAATGGAATCCAGCGCGTAGATTACGGAATCGTGTTGAACGGAGGGCCTGGAACATAGTTCAGTACAAACCAAATGAATAAATGAATCTGAAACCGAACCCCAGAGTCCGGATTACAAGCTGTGCACCAAACAGGAAGGCGTCACTGTCCTCGGTAAGAATACAATCGATTTGACCCAACTCATTGAGCTGGGCCAATTCTGCTTCGGCCTCGCCAGGTGCCTATAGATTGTCCTCGAATAAGTGGAATTCAGAACCGAAATTTGGGACTTACATCGTAGGAATAATAGCCAAAGCCAGATATCATTGTTTTCAGATGTTCGATAAGCCACAGAGGGCGGTGGATTACCCGAGTCCCACGTTTAATATGCGGCCGACCAGGACCGTCAAAAATAAAGACCGGGGTCATTGGAGCCAACAAGAAGTTGCAGAGTTGGTAGAAAAGCTTCTCAAGAACTAACTTTTGACCTCCGATGCCTGGATGAAAAACGCCGGCGGCTTGCAGAGCGGCGATTACAGCATTGATTCTGATACTGCAGAAGTGTTAGAATCATTCATTAACACAGTGATAATGCAAACACATTCACCTGATGTCAACACCCACGAGAAATGTCCTGAGCCCGCGGTTATTGTTGCGGAAGCCTTCGATGGTCGCGAGATGTAACAAGGACCTCGTTTCCGCTGCAGGCCCAAGAATCTAGATGTTGGTGAGTGACTGAATGAAGTCATCGCCAGTCCACTGCATTTTGCTCACCTCCCATAGCTTCGGAGAGCCCATATTTGCGTTGTGAAAAGAGGAAAGGAGGAGACCGATCTCCTGTCTCAGGCGAAAGAAAATATTACACAATCAAAAATAGAATTAAGCTCATAGGGAATACAACAATACAAGATGCCAGTGTCGACGAGGTTTAAATAGAAATCATTGCGCACGAAAGAATAACGAGCTGGATGTGTTATAGCTTAACTTTTTTCCGGCGTCGAACATCTGCTCCAGAACGCTTCCTTGCAACGGAGGTATCTTGTAGAGCAGGCGTAGTCGAGGTGCTGGCTCCTGAATCGACAGTCGAGCCTGCTGCCTCTGTAGTGTCCGTCGAGGTGCCCGGCTAGTGCGTCGTCTCAATTCAATATCACAAAGTAAAGATCAAGTTTGATTTACCATTATGTTCTTGGATTTCCGGACGGCATCCAGCCTCCGACTCGCGAGATCCTTGGAGAGCCAGTTAAGGCCCTTTGGGGTGTCGGTTGCGCTCCCAGCTAGCGCTATGGCACGGAGCTCGGCTATGACGATGTCCGGCGAAATGTTTCGCACGTTTGACTGATGGTCGATCCATTCAGGAATCTCGCGCAGACGTTCCCACGCCTTTGCAATACTGCCGCGTTCCTACTTGATGGTCAACACACAAACAGTGTATGAAGGATGAAAAATACCTTTTTGTTGTCCGGAGATCGCCAGCTTGCCTGGAAGTACTGCTCAACAAGTTTCAATGGCGGCTTCATACGTCCAGTCGCGTTGCCAGCCGCCTTTCTCCCAACCCCGGCCGGATTCAATGTTCTTTGGTTGCCTAGTTGGGGTCTTTGCTCGGGCGCTCCGCAATTCTCTGGTTAGAAGATGTTCCCCTTGACCCCGGCCTGATCTAATGGTCTTCTGTTGCCTCGCTTAAATCTGTGCTTGGGCACGGCGCGCAATTCCCAGGATGAACCTGCAAATAATTCCTGAAATTCACACTTTAGCCTGTCACTCCCGCCTATCCATGAATCAAATGCGGTTCTCACACCGTCGCACAGATGCTTGGGCTTATGCTGACTCCTCAGAACCGAGTGCTGGGACCTTCGGAGGACGAATACTTAGTTTACGGATAATACATCATATTCATCCGAATCCATGGTCATTCGAGTGCAGAGAGCAGTTTGTAACACTCGTTCTTACGCCGATGAAATGGACTTTCCAGTAGAGTTGGGGGGAAGATTTCACTGTGGTTAATGCCAAAGAAGGATCCAATGGCTCGACAGGTACGTTGGTCCACCTCTTGATTTTCTCCGGTGATATTCTGTACACGATGTATGCACGCAATAAAAATTTTCATTTCTGAAGTTTGTCTCGCGTACCGGAGCGAAGCGAAGGTCCGTCTTGTGTTGTGTAAGGGATATGGACTTGCGGCATTGCGGCATCCGGTGATTTCCGTTAGGCGGATCAACTGACACGTTCAACTGCGTTCAACTGCGCATTGAACTGCGTTGATTGCGCGCCTGCGGCGCTGGTTCGTTATTTATAGAGTACAAACTAATCTCCTTTTTAGATACAATGGATGCATTACGGTACAATACCTCGTGTATTAAGCAGAAGTCTCGAACCTGTTTGCATCCTTCCTAATTTACTCATGGCCTCTGTCGCGTGCTCGAGAATTTTTGCTGTTGTGTAGTAGCCGTCCCGTTTACCACCCGGCCGGAATGTCCAACGGGCAAGCCATCCGTACTCTGACATGAAAGCCGCAACCATCATTGACGCTCCTTCCCCTTTGGCATACGGTTTGGCCTTCTCGCCAGCGTGGACCCATCTGATTTTACGGCGATCATTGGCATAGAAGACGCATTCATCACGTCTCCAAATCACGACAATTCTCCCATCGGGGGCGGCGATGAATGTCCGCTCCACTTCTTCTTCGTCCCACACCTCGTCAAGCTCCTCCATCGCCCGCTTCTTGCCTTTCTTCTTCGCCTTTGGAACTGCTTTTGCGGCTGCAGCCTCGGGTGATCCAATCTCATCTCCGTCTTCCGTGAATTTTCTTGTGTACTTGGACAGCTCTGCCCACCGCGGTAGAAATTCATTCTGCCGGTAATCCACAACGTCCTCCCTCTCGTGCCCATCGCTGCACATGCCCTTAGGCTCCTTTGTCCACCGGTATTCCATCCGCTTCATCCATCTTTGCGCTGTCCGGAGTGATATGCCATTTTTGAGCTTTACGCGTGCTTTCATCTCGTCTGTGGCCATGTAATTCACGATGTCCTGCGCGGCGACGTATTTCCCAATCCCCTGGAGGTGCAGATGCAGTTCCTGGGCAAGATCTTCGTCCTCCAACACGGACCCGTTCATCTTTCCATATTCTGCAGTCGGCAGGTTTTCTTCATCCCGGATAAAATTGACTGACCATTCGCGGATACGCCGCGACAGCCAGGACCCCTTCCCTGCCGATTTCGCGATGATATCGGCGGATTTCGCCCATTCAGTGTACCCATCCGACGCGTAAAGTCGGAGGAAACTGATCATCAATTCCAGCCGGGCACGCAAAACCATATTCATTTCGACGGTTTTATATCCCTTAATGTTCGGCCCTCGGGATGGATGAAGGATCGCATTGAGCCTCACAATCGGGTTTTCAACCTTCTGGCTCGACGGCGGCCGACTTGGCGGTCCCGCTGGCTGCGCGACAGGTGTGTAACGAAATGACTGATCTGCCGGGGTAAATGATATTGGGCCGGCCGCATATTGTTGATTGGGCAAAGGACTAAGCGCGGCGGGCGATTGGACGACATGGGAAGACGTTGATGGAATGGGGAAGTGCGCGGGCGGCGTAGGGTTGCGGACCGGACATGGGGGTGCATCAAGAACAAGGCCCTCAAATATTTCTTCGAGGTCTCCCAACCCTTCTTCCTCCTGCTCTGAGGGCGACAGCGACTCACTGTCCTCGTCATCTTCCACCCAATGGTCACTTGGTGCCTCTCGTTCGGCGGCTGCGCACTCGACACATCGATGGGTGGCATCGACAGATTGATTGTCACTGGAAGCGGTGTCGCCACTTCCTCCATTTCGGCTGCTTGTGGTACTGCCGCACCGGGGGTTGACCGTCCCAACCATCCCATCAACCCACTTCCGTGTTCTGCTGCATTTTTTCTGTCCTCGGCCTTTTTCAATCGCACTGTCCGCTCTGCTGGTGCTCCGCCTATTTTCGTTTTGAAATACGGGCCCCGGGCAGGTTTCTCCGCTGGCTTCAGGTTTCCGACGAGCTTCTTTATCTGTTCCTTCCCCAGTTGGAGCCATTTCAGCAGATTCTGTTCTGTTTCGAATGCAGGGATGTCGTCAAGATCCTCGGAAAGCTCTGACAGAATTGAGCTTCCGTCATCCGAGGGACAGCTATTCAAGCTGAAATCAGGTGGATCCGTTTGCGAGCATACAGACATTGGGGATGGTGGTCTCGGGGATTCTGGAGGCGAGGAAGAGGCTCTAGGCGGTTTAATATTCCTCCACGGACACCTGGTATCCAGCAGGAGGAAATCGGAGGAGAGAGTTTTGTTCAGAATCACGCTGGCTATCAGCAGAGCCCTGAATGGACGGTGGAGAGGGAATGAATCATCATGTACGAACAGTTGGAGACACACTTACCATTGCGACGAGGAGAACAACAGTCGCTAGAAAACCTCACCAAGTAAATCCCTCAGGAATAGGCCGCAAAAATTGTGGCTGCCCATCATTTAGTCGAGTACCGATCACAACTTGGTTGTGAACATCCAGGAGAATGCATTGAAAGTGCCAAAATTCTCATACATAAATGTTTGCAGTGATCAGGGTTATCCATTACTGAGACGCGTGGTTCAGAAAATGGCCCTGAGACTTCATTGGAATTGAAATCATCATCAGCATCAGAAATGGTCTGGAGGATGTCAAGTCACGTGGTTCAAAATATGGTCCATTGCAAAGATCACGTGTTTCAAAATGTGAACCAGTAATTGCGCTCTGGAAAGCGCAATAATGCCTCCGAGCACGATTTGAAGCTGTTTTCAGTGAGCCAGGCTATCTATTCCTGAGACGTGCGGCTCAGGAAAGGCCCTGGGAATTCATTGGTATTGAAATGGTTTCCAGGATGTCAAGTCACGCGTTTCAAGATGTGGACCATTGAAAGGTAATAGGGTCACACATTTTAAAATGTAAACCAGTAATTTGGCTCTATTCCTACACTGCCCACAGCTAGGTGTTGCGTGGACAGCGAGCGACCTGCAACTTTCCCCTCCAGGCCCTGGCTCTCCCAAGCTCGCAGGCGTTTGGTATTCTTCACGGGTGGATGTACAATCACAGCACCGAAGCCGTGCTCACCGCGCTAATCCCCTTTCCTCCGTTCCTCGATGAGTTGTGCCAACCGTCGGCTTCCGTATCAACGCTACAGCACGACTCCACTGCGCTGGGCAATCCATCTCTGGGTCGCGGCAGCAGGCAGTCACCGGGTCCTCATGGCTCATGCAGCACACGTTAATGAGCTCTGGAAGGATATGGTGTGTCCTAATTATCTTCCCCAGATCCAGACTGATTGGGGTATTCCGCCTCAGGTCGCTCTCGGCATCTATGATTCCGTTCTCTGCAACGCCCTCGACCTTGCTTAGGATATAGGGCGCACTCAGTCTTGCTTACAGTTATGACTTGAAGACCACAATGCCGACCTCTTCGTGAAGAGATGGGACTCAGACTCGTTGAACGTAGAATGCAAAGAGATATGTACTTACAGCTCTTTGCAAAACTTAGGGCGCAGACAGTTTTTTTTTTTTTTTTTTTTTTTTTCCGTTTTGGGCAGAACAGCCAGCCTGGCCTCAGTTTCTATCGGACTGCCTCGGGACATATCCCATTCGATTCGCACTCAAAGTCTGCAGTCACTGGGCTTCTTGGTTTTTGTTTTTGGTGCCCAGTCCTCCCTCAAGCCTCTTGACCGCCTCAATAAAACCGCGGCTCGCTGCATCACCGGTGGGTACCGCACTTGTAGGTAGCTCCTCGTCACAGTTCTCGGCTCATTCATGATAGCATTCATGAATTTCATACCATCAAACTTTATTTACTTTATTATTCTGGTCCAGAGGACGACTACGGGTGACGCCGAGGCAATAGGGTCACGCGGTTCAAAATGTAACGGATGAATATAGCTGTCCCGCTGCAAGTTCCGAGTATAACACTTCTACGGTGAGGAATCGAGCGAGACGCCAGAGTGATAAATGCGGGAATCGGGCGGTACTCGCGGGCTCGAAATGTAACACGAGCTCCGTTTTGCTCCCGTAGTGGGGATATTGTCAAATATCATGGGATTTAAACCACATGGATACCGGTACAATTGGGTAATCGATACTCAAATCGCACACCATTGAACCCGGGAATTGGTACCAGAGTCCCCACATGGGCGAATGAATGGGAATAATTTGAATGCATTTACACATCTTGATAGGAATTCGCTCATGTGCCGAGCGAGACTGCTGCGCATGAAGCGGAAAATGATTCCAACGGAATAAATTCGATTTTAAGTAGTCCCATCTCAGGGGCACAACCAAGAATAATAAACAATGTAGTCCATCAATGTGGGTCGAAACAGGAGTAGAGTTGAAAATGCTCATAAAGAACCCGGTAGTAAACTTAGCTGTATCACAGGTAAGCTCTCAAATGGCTGCCAGTTTGAAAAGCGTGACCTGGGGAAATAGAGGTGCACTCAAATGGCTGCCATTTTGAAAAGGTCACGCTTTTCAAAATGCCAGCCATTCGAATGCAGGTCTATTGTGCCACTTTTCAAAATGGCAGCCATTTGAATGCACCTCTATTGCATCTGGTCATGCTTTTCAAAATGCTCGCCATTTGAATCTATTTCGCCAGGTCACACTTTTCAAACTGGCAGCCATTTGAATGCACCTCTATTGTGTCAGGTCATGCTTTTCAAAATGCCCGCCATTTGAATGCACCTCTATTGTGTCAGGTCATGCTTTTCAAAATGCCTGCCATTTGAATGCACCTCTATTGCATCTGGTCATGCTTTTCAAAATGGCAACCATTTGAAATTGAATGCATCTCTATTGCATCAGGTCATGCTTTTCACAATGCCCACCATTTGAACTAAGAGGTGACCGATCTTAGGATCGCGGACCTGTTCTTCATTGCTCACCTCTTGGTTGAAATGGCGGGCATTTTGAAAAGCCTGACCTGACGCAATAGAGGTGCATTCAAATGGCTGGCATTTTGAAGAGCCGGCACCTTACGTGCCAAACCAAGTTGAAGAACTCAAGGACAACAAAGTTGAAGCTTGAATAACCTGGAGCTAATCAGCTATCCTTGAAATGCGGAATTTGACGCCAGAAAATGTTTCACAAACTCTTGAAAGACGTGAGTTTGGGTCAGTTCCGGAAGGGGAAATGCCGTTTCGGCATTGCCCGGGTTGAGATTCCTTCAGCATAAGTCACCATCCTGGCTCACAAAGGTTCAGGCAGGATTGAATATGGGTGTGAGTGGCTTCACACACCTATATTTACCAGTTGAGGGACTAAAATAGCCGAAAGACGCCAGGTTTGGGGCACCCGTCGAACAGCCGTGACGGCTGTTTTTCGACGGCAAAAAACGGCTCACACCCGTGCCGTGACCGTGCCGTCGACGAAGGTTCAAAATGGTCGACGGAACGGTAGACTCGTGAACCAGTCGACGCTAGCGGATTGATCAAGACAGAGAACGCCGGACATAAAACTGAATCGGGAACATCAGACAACAAAGCCAACAATCAAACAAATAGAGCACAATGGGGAGATCAACCGCTAGTGGACTGGGCCCCCTTGGCGCTGATTTGGTGGGACGATTTCCCCCCCGCCATTTCAGACTCTCGGACTTGGGTCAAAATTTCACAAAATCGCCCCCAGACATACTCGTGCTCGACAAAAGTAATGGCGCCGGTGGTTCTCGATGTTGGGCACATCAGATCACTCCAAATAACTTGTAGACCAAAAGTATTGATAAATAGAAGACATTTGGGTATGTTAACTGACTTCCATAAAAGGCAATTCTCGTAGAGTATGCGATTTTTGCCTGGATTTGGAAATCGACTTTTTGTAGAGGGTGCGTGGGAAAAATCTGTTACCACAGTCGAAAAGTACTCGTCGAGTAGTGCAGATTTCCACTTTGGATCATGTCAATACCATGTCATTTGAGCTCGCAATCGTTCTCAGAAAGTGGCCATTTTTATCGAAAACAGGCCAAAAACAGCAAAAATGAGCAAAAATGGCCACTTTCTGAGAGCGATTGCGAGCTCAAATGACATGGTATTGACATGATCCAAAGTGGAAATCTGCACTACTCGACGAGTACTTTTCGACTGTGGTAACAGATTCTTCCCACGCACCCTCTACAAAAAGTCGATTTCCAAATCCAAGCAAAAATCGCATACTCTACGAGAATTGCCTTTTATGGAAGTCAGTTAACATACCCAAATGTCTTCTATTTATCCATACTTTTGGTCTACAAGTTATTTGGAGTGATCTGATGCGCCCAACATCGAGAACCACCGTCGCCATTACTTTTGTCGAGCACGAGTATTAGGTTCAGGTAGAGTAGAATTAAATTCTCTATCGAATGAGCTATACATGTTTTTTGGACCAAAATTTCAGTACGTCGTCGCTGCCATCGACGACGGCGACAGCAATAAACACATCAGTCACTTTCTGAGCCGCTCTTCTCGTCAATTGGAACCTCATCTCCATCATACTCACTGTCTGAATCATAATCCCCATCGAGTGCCCAATCATCGTCCATGTCTAGGTCTGCCCGTAAGCAGACAAAAAACTCTGGTCATTCCGATAGATTATACAAATTGTTTTCCTGGCATATGGGAAAGCAGAGGAACGGATACTCGGCCGGTCCCTGATTCCCCTAATTCATTTAAGAGGAGGACCAAATATTTTCCTGCCGTTGTGTCCCTGGAGGACCCCAAAGATGATCGCCCAATATATAGAATGCCGGCACCTTGGCAAATACGTCGTCAGGAAATGATATGGTTGTCCTAAAGGCAGGTACATATGTGGTCAGGATTTAACGTTGTGAACTCACATAGCTTCACTACTGCCAGGGACACGAAACTATTTCCCCCGAATTTGCGAGACAAGCGGGGAACCTGGGAAGAGGGTAGTAAGACGAAGATGGCACCCTCTGTGCTGGCCGTACCACTTGTCTTCCGATGTTGAATGCTCGTGTGAAGATGTGCATGTGGATGGCTGCAAGCGGCTGGAAGTCCTGGGACTCTGCCGAAAAAAGACCAGCCCGGAGATCCATGAGGCATCTTTCATTCAGAACCGAAAAGAACGACGCGATAACCACCGAGACGTAGGGATACAGGCAGATTTAGTCGATTGGCAAACGAGAAGTTGTCCCTGTTCCAATTGTGTTTGTCTTCAATCATTTCAGTCTTCTTCACGCATTCATTTCATTCACCACCCATGACAGATTTCTCAATTAAAAATATCCAAAGTGGAGAGGGACAATACAAACACAGGGCACTCTATTCCAAAACCAAACACAGGGCACTCTATTTCAGAACCAAACACAGCTATTCCAAAGCCAAACATGGCCATTCTATTCCAAAACCAAACACAGCTATTGGAAAGCCAAACACTGGGCACTCTATTTCAAAACCAAACCCATCTATTGGAAAACCAAACACGAGGCACTTCATTTCAAAACCAAACACAACTATTCCAAAGCCAAACACGGGCATTCTATTCCAAAACCAAACACAGCTATTGGAAAACCAAATACATCTATTGGAAAACCAAACAGCCCTCTATCCAACATTGGTGTCGTTAAATTCTCGACGCCATTGCTGACAATGAAGAAAGTTACACACATGCCGGGAAATACCCAAAAGGCTGATAACTTTTGCAATTCCCAACGAATCAAATAGGTTTCGCCCGGAAAGTCATAGGAAAATAGATGTTATATAGAGTTACCGTGCCCAATTTTTGAAGAACGTAGTTAGCAGCCCAACAATTGGTTGAAATCCTACAAAGTCCAGTCTTATCTCGCATATTTCTAAAAAATTCAAAAATCGGCCACGGTACCTCTATTCTATGCCATATTCCAAACAAATCTGCCAATTCAGATTAAAGCTCGATAACGAAAAGTTATCGGTATTTTGAAGCTGGAACCGACCGTTCCCGTGAACCAAACAAGGCGGCTTTCAATCGGTTCCCACTCGTAGACGCGTCGGTCGTGCACGTGCTGGGAAAGTAATTACGTAATAACCCGAGGTAGCGCGCTTCGCGGCAAAGTCCACTATCCGTAAACCTCATTTTTTTTCTTCCTCAATCCACCAAAATCAAACAATGCGTTTTTGTGAAATTGAACCCATGTGATCATCATACTCTGTGCTGCATGCAAGTTCCTTGAGTTAGACGTGTCTGATTTGTTATACAGTTCTCAGCAGAATCCCTGCGCATGTCATAAATTCAAACTCAGATCGACCGGTCTGTCTATCGACAGAATTCATAGACAGACGGTCACCGGTCTATCCCGCCATATTTTGGATGCTCATCTGAGACTCGGCCCAGTGCTTCGAGTCTGGCTCGTCACAGCCGCCGAGTGCCCGACAGTATTTACGCTGGCAAATTATGAAACACACAGTGGAGGATTGGTATTGAACATCATCTGGCTCAAAAATCTTTTTGCTAACGACTTTCCCTCAGACCATTTGTGAAAGACGCAAGACCATAAATTTAAGACCAAGACTTGCCAAGATGCCAACTCCCAAGACCTAAGACACCTTTCTAATTCTAAGACGTCCAAAGAGGTCGCCCAAAAACATAAGATCTCAAGGACAAACATGTAATTTTACTGGTGTTGTTTACAGCTATTGGCAGTACTTCCTGAAGGAGGGAGAAGGGGGACGGGGTGGCGGTGCATTCAAGATGTCCACATCAACGCCGGAAACAAAGGAGCGCCGCGATGATGAGTCGGGTTTAAACGGGGACGTTTACACAAGGCTAATCGGCGAGCGTGCAAGACTGCATTTCCCGACGACCCGTTCGCCACGAAGCTCACATTTTACGTAATCAGCATGGCTGACAATTCCGAAACTGCCGAGCACAGCATCTTTCCGCATCCCGCCATCAACCGACTCAATATATATTACCTGGCGGGCAGCCTCAGGACTTCTCAGTCCTTTTTCGCTGCCTGCCAGGTACGTGTGCTAGTCCTCTTGGACTTGGGGATGAAGGACTTTTCTCACTGCATTTCTGAACACAAGAACAGTGGACGTGACTGATTTTAGTGGGACGCGTCGTGCTACGCGATGGAGGCTCGTTTTAGTGAATTTGAACTGACGGACAACTAGATTTGATGCAAAAGAGGGTTCTAGTCATAGGACGGACCCATAGCTTCAGATATTGGGCAGCCACAGCTGTCCGGGGAGTGGAGTAAAATTGTTGACTGGTTCCAGGAAATATAATCATGCACACCGAAAGAAGAATAACATGTAGATGATTCGGCAGAATAGCAAGTGCTAGAAATAAACTGATACCAATATACTTGCCGTATGAAATCGTCCGAGGGCACGAATGAAAATTCCAAGGAGGTAAAACTGTGGGCTCCCTGTGCGAATCGATTGTGCCTACTCCCAAGGCAAATGGACAAAAATACAGGGCACTACGGGTTCCTTCGTCAAAAGTATCACAAAGTGACCAAAAAGGAAAGAAAAAAAAAAAAAAACCCCCCCGTAAGTTCCGCAAAGAGCTGTAATATTGACCAAATATCGGCAAAAATATTGGGAAATTGAGAAAATAATAACTGAATCCAACTTCACAAATTCGGCTGCAATGGGACTCAATTCCATGGCATCTTGAACCATTTCTCAGGTTTACTTGCATTCTAAAAAAATCGACTGCGGTAGTTCTCTATAATCTCCAATTACCTATCAATCCGCGAGCAAGACCTTGTTGATTCGTTGAGCTTTGACAAAGTGATCAGCCTTTGCGCCGGCTAGTCAAACGCGTAACTGCTGGTACTATTCATATGCGAAATAGACTACAGTAAAGCGAGTGCTGCAGGTACACCAGGCTATATTACACACTTCATAGTCCAAAAATGTGGCAACAAGTGCAAGGGCTGAAGGGGAAAAGATGCTCCCTTATTCCTGCTGAACCCAGCCGAAATACATTTTAATGCACTGGTTCCATTGCGAGGCACGGGGTCAATGGTATTGTGAGGCACGTGGTTCAAAGATTAGGGAATCTCTTGAGAAAGTGTGCTTCTTCGGCGGCCCGACACAGCGTATGGCTACTCCATTTTACTCCCTGACTTTGCGCACCATAAGTCTCTCGGGCTCGGAGGCCGCGCAACCCACTGCGTGTTATTTGGCATTGTGCTGGCAAAACGTGACATTTTATGAAGAGTGATTTCCCTCGGTTTGAATCCGGGGGGCATCGTCTGTGATAGAAAAAATACTACTATCGTTCACCCAAAAGAATCTTCGTCTTTCTTCATCAGGGATGTTGGTTTTCATGCCCTTCACACCTTCTCGACATATTTCATGTGTTCTTGTCCCGTCCGAGATTTTTACATGGTGTTCGGCCAGCACATTCCGGGTTGGGATTACGTTCCCGTCCGCTCCGAGATACACGGCGGACATCTAACTGTCAGCGTCATTGAGCCGATAAGTATAATGACGGCGCCCGGGGCAAAGAATCAGCCGTAACGCAAAGACGCATAAGGCAGAAACAGACCTGGCGTTAATATACATCGATCAAACCATACCATGAACTTTCAGGGTTAGATTTAGTGTAAACGATAACGTAGAAGACATACACGGTAAACTGTGGCCTTCGTCGGGCTTGTGAATCGAATGCGGTTCAAAAGCCGATACCATTTCGTCATGGCAGGCCCAAACATTGCACCTAGATTCGCATTCAATACAGATACAGAACAGACCACTGCATTACAATTCACCTCCGTAAAACGTGAATCTTGCCGGCCGGGCAAACTTGACGTGGAGAGAGAACAGTCAGGACGAAAGACACGGAAAACCGCGACTTACACTCACATCATGCTTCTTCCCTTTCCGTTCCACCACGCGCGCAGACTCTGCACCCGGCGACACCGACAGCGCTGCGCGTTCGGTCTCCGCAGCATGACCGGCATTGCGCTTCAAAGCGGGGGGCGCTGCTCATTCCACTTTTGCACGAGGAAAAGAAAAAGAAAAAACAAGGAGCCCAAATACATTATAATGCACTGGATAATAATGCACTGGATAGTGGGTTCCATTGTCAGGCACGGGGTTCAAAATGTCATTGTGAGGCACGTGGTGAAAAATAGCTCGTATGGTGGGTCCATTTATGCACTCCATTCCCTTGAGGTGGGGTCTAATATGCGCATAGCCCCGGCGTACGCTACATCTGCGCCAACCCGTACTATCATGCGGCTCCAAACCCGAAGTCAAAATTGCCCCCGGAGCACCCTGAATTTGAGCCGGATGAGTGCGGTGTAAGGATGCTATTGTAACCCGAGTGCATAAACCATCCGCGTGCTTTCTCTGCGGTCATCGATTCAAACACGGCTGTCCAAATCAGGAAAATTGATATTAGAAGTTGGTATTGAGTACGTTAAGATTCTCCGATGATCGAATATTTGCATCCGCCGCGTCGCCGAGGTCGTGGCATTTCCTAATATAAAGTATGTTGTGTCAGGCAGTAGAGCCAGGTGGATTGGTTAACATACCTGCCTCAGCAATCCTGAAGCAAAAAGCAATAAAATCCTCAAGGTTTGGGAGAACAGTATTTAACCGTGAAGCCAAGCGACGCAGCAAATTGTGTCAATGAGGCCCCAATGACATCATACCTTGTTATAGACTCGTGAAGTGTCCTTCCAGCATTCCGACAATGCAAAGAACTGTATGATTACATCGTGTTATCATAGAGAACGAGAGTGATCTTTTCGGCGACCCAAATTTGGCCAAATAACGTGGAAGCGAAACACTTCAAAATAACCAATTGTACCCTATATATACAACCTGAATTTTCGGGGCGTCCATTTTGAGTCTCCTCGACCTCGAAAACCCCCCGTCTAGCACCTGGCACCTCATGGTGCATAAGAGCATGCTATAGTGCTTACTGTCAGAAAATGGGCCAAATAGCGGTCCACACAAAATTGCATCGCACCGGCGCTACAGCATCTCATTTCACAATTCCTTTTGTCTACAGGGTCCTCATATAGGACGCATTCATCTCGCAAAATTTTGGGTTCATCACCGACTTCCAAGTTATCAAACGGCGTAGTGTTTCGCTTCCACGTTATGCTTCCCGGTTAAAGAATGTATTGGACTTTAATGTGCCGACCGTGGAATAGCAGTATACAGGTATGAGATGTAGTTGCATATTCAAAAGTACGACATAACAAAATCTCCATTGGACTCAAAGTCATATTTCGGGGTATTTGGCATCTTAGCATGAATATTTGGCCCGAAGGCAATCACAGAACTGGGAGAGAGCACTCCCTCTGTGTATTCAGAGTCGGCCCAAACTCATTTACATGGAACCACCGTTTGTAGTAAAATATCGAAAGTGCTCGAATGCACAGCCATAATCTAAAAAGCTGGAACGAGAGGAGGCCCTTGACCTCCGCCAAAGTGGTCTCGGTAACTCGAGCAAGAAGGATGGCGCGCACGTGACGAAATGAAGGGCGGAGGTTAAGAAGAAGGCTAGGTCGACGTGAATGTGCATATCAGGCTTGTGCTCGAACCACCGCGGAGATTTTTGCTTCTCGTGCTCGCTCACTTCCCACGAGGCTCTAGTCTCTTGTAAACAGATGCTACAACATATCTCACTCGTACCTCGTGTGTTGTAGTCTGTCAGTTTGCCGAGATCATTCACTGCGTTCCGACCCTCTCTAGACTCACCTTTGTGTAGGTCTGCGTTCATCTGTGTTCATCTGGCTTCACTATTTCTAGGTGAGCATAGCCCCTAGATAGGCCCTTTTTAGCCCACTAGACAGGGATTTTGTCTGGCTTTGTCTAGCCTCTGGCTAGCTTCTGTGTGGGTCCCAAACACAGGTCTGTCTAGATAAGTGGGGCTAAGTTTAGGTCTTTGCGGGTGCCTGACCCAAGCTAAACATTGACATTTCGTCACAAAGTTCAATTTCACTAAAAAATCAGGCTGCCTGACCCACACTGAGCCATACTGACCCACACTGACCCAGACAGACCTAGATTGACCCGAACACAGCTAGACTGACCATGTCTAGTCACCTAAACAGAGACATCTGTCTAGCCTCTGTGTAGCTTTGTGTAGGTTGTCTAGCCACAGCTGAGTCTAGAGAGGGTCGGAACGCAGTGATTGATCGATGGTCCATGTTATTATGTAATCACAAAAAACTCGAGGCTCGAACCACGTTTCAGTGCGCGTCTTTCCCTAATTTGAGGTTACAATGACGCGTTGGGTCTTAAAATGCACCACTGTCCCGGTCAACTTGCAGCGGGGAAGTCAAGAACACGGGTGCCGAATTTTGATGGCTCGGCAGATGACAAAGACGACGATGTTGATTTTAGTGAAAAAAAGTGAAGGGTACCAATTTTGGGTGGAGAGTTGAGTTGAGGGAGACATTTCAATAGCCTCTTCCGCTTGAACCTTGTGCATGCGACTGCTGGATAGTGTTGAATGGTCGTGGGAACAATTTCAAACTCCGATGATTTGTAATAAGAGGGACCACCGATCACCGGTGGCGCGGTAAACTACAGACTAACGAGGCGCCGTTCCGAGTTACTGGACTCGTCGTTATTGGTTCGCCGTCTCGCCGTCTCTGAAGTCTCCGCATATGTGGGTCATAACTCTCTTTCTTGGGTTCGAGTTCTCTGGATATGGGAGGTCTTGTCGTTGCTTGCTTTGGAGGAGTTCTTGCCGTTGCTAGTCCTGTTGTCACCGTGGGGGTCCGATCGTGGTACGCCGTTATTACTAGTCGTCAGAGTTTGAATCCAAGTCGCGAAGTCGTTTTCATAGAGAACGCCCAACTTTGGCATATAATAGGTTGCCTTGTCTGTGCCTGCATTTCTGTCTCCTCAGAATTTTGAAATGTGCCCAGAAATTCTTTGTGCAAGGGGTGCGATTTTGACATGTGATTAGGTAATGTTCTCGACAGTCTTTGCGCGAAGAACTCGGTTGATCAGCCATTCATCAGCCATTAGCCGTCAGTTTGCGCAACGGCAATCAGCCATCAGATGGCTCCAATGGCTACAACGTAAACAATCTAATAAAGAGAGATCATTCTCAATTTTTAGGAACAGCTTAATGTAATCAACTGTTCTGACTTGTCCGCGACTCACTGGCGTGCCCTGCCGATGGCCTAAATCCCACGGACCGCTGTGATGCTGAGCCGTATCTTACCCGGAACAACTCCCGGAACCACCCACACCATCTTCAATGCTTCGACAATGTGGTTAAAGTTTGATCACTCTGATCTTATGTTGCATGCAATAGATATGCCTATACTTACAGCCAGTGTCAGTACTGTACCGAGGGCGCGAACGAAAAATTCCCGTTTTAGAAAGTTTTTGATCTCCGCCAAATCACGGCCCATATCTCAGGGCGTGAGGTGAATCGAGCTGCACCGCCACCGCGTACGGCGCGCGTGCAGTCACGGGATGGTCACGTTTTCTCAAGTACAGGCGATTTTTTAAACGATATTAACCCTTGAGGACTGGTACGATTCCTTGAATTTGCATAAACCGACCAGAATCGGACCGTGATTGCTACCAGCCTAGTTCCGTCCTGTCAAAAATTATGAGCATCAATTGACGGGCCGTCCAAACGACGGCCCAGTGTTGTCAGGGCCAGACAAGATTTGTCGAACGGGTCAAGATCACTTGACAAGTTAATTATCTTGACCCGTCATTGACAGGTCAAGGATCAATATCGATCAATTCCCACGTGCTTGGCGGGACGCGTCCGGCGTGCTTCTTTTTTAGCTTCCCTCACCTACTCTTTTCTTTCTCATCCTCCTACTTTCGTATGCCTGCCGAGTCACCTATATGGGATGCGTTCTATCAAACGTCCCGCGCTGTCATCAGTGTGAGGCGCTTCTTGTGCTTCCATTTCCCACAATGTCACTCATACTTCACACGGCGGCTAAAGCTAAAGAGCGCCACCAGATGGACAGACCCGCAGTATGCTGGGTGCATGGATTGGAAACGAGGTGCCATATTTTACCCCAAAAAATTTCAAGTAATCTCGAGAGATGGAAAGCATCGGCACCAATGCTCATATTATAAACTTCATAGTAAGGTAAATACTGTAGTATTTGAAGTTCATACTATTTCATTCAATTCGTAAGTCACGCGTCACAGTGCCCAAAATTTACGAAAATTTTCGTACATGTCACAGGTCACCGAGGGCATCTTAGGCTAACTAAGTCGCTAGGAACGTCAAGTGAATAAAAATTTTGGGAAGAGGAGCCCCCGAAACGGAGGGGGTCTGGCCGGTCTTATTTCACTTTTTGGACATGGCTTAAAATTTCTCAAAAACACGTTTGGAGGGTCTTGAAAAAAAATTGATTTTTTTGGGGGGGTAGAATCGAAATTTGAGAGAAGGCAAGTGTGTCCAAGATCATTCCTACAACCCTCGTTGACCAGCGGCTTGAAACGGAAAGCCCCAGAAACGCGTCAAAAAATGATTTCGGTTGACTTTCCCTGGAGAAATTTCCATATTGGGTAGTGCATGTGACCGTGAGACCTCGGCTAATGGGGTGGGGGAGTGGTCTCCGAGTCCTTAATTCACTTTTTGGACCCAGTGTCGGCAATTTCTTTTGTGGGTACCTCTTGGGCTTCCCGAATGAGCACTAACCGTGTCATCCGAAAAAAAGCCAAGACTCGGGTGTGGTGGGTGGGCAGCAAAAGCTTGTTGAGAGTGGAAGGCAAGTGTGTCGATTGGTGATCAATGATCGCACTCTTCACGCTCCTTAGTCAGCCGGCTTTGTGCTCTGGCTCAGGACCCTTGATAATCCCTTTGAAGGCCAGGGCCTGGTGCGGAACAAAAATTTGACATTTTGCCTCCCAAAACTAGGTCCTGGCCGGACAAAGTTGGGCGATTTTGGGGCGGACAGCCTAGGTCCTGTCCGGACAAAAAGTCGAGCTCAGGTCGAACTGTGAGCCGAGACTCAGCTCAAATTTTAGGCGGAAACGACCTCTTTCGGTGCGGAATGCGCGAAAAACCGTTTTTCAAGCAATCAGAACCATAGGTGTAAAATTTTGAGTATTTTTGCCCTTGTGGGGGCGGAAAATTACCCTTTTCGTACAGCTCGGCTAGGTCCTGTCCGGACAAAAATCGCGCTCCCAAGACGAAAACCTGTCCGGACAAAAATTGGCGAATTGGCCGAGGTCGGGACCTGGCCTCCGAAGGGATTATCAGGGGTCCTTCTGGCTCGCGGGCTCACTCATCGCACAAGCTGTCAAATGCGCCAAAAAAAGTCACGAAAGGGCTAGAAAATGCGTGTAAAAATTACATTTTCGCCCGCATCAGGGAAACCCCCCTCCCCAAGTATTTTCGCATATTTTGCCTCAAAATATGCGAAAATACCTCCAGTTTCTGGTAGGTAGGTAGGTAGGTAGCATTACATGGCAGAACTGTCATGAACAAAGCTCAATCTTATCTCACAACCCACTATTGAGTAGCCAGGACTCAGTGGCAAGACCTCGGTATGATGAGGCTTGGAGAGCAAGCGTTAAGCGTCATAAAAAATGATTGACTTCCGTCTACGCCCCCAGATTACCGCGTTCAAGAGATTGCCTGCTTGTGCTAGTCAACTCCCACTCCATATCACACCCGCGTGCTCGACGACACGCACCACACCCTACTCCCACTTTCGCAACCCACGCTCGCGCTTCACGCTGCTCATGGTCATCAATAGTGTTCTCTACCCGCAGCTCTCCCAACTCGTCGACTGTCTTCCAGATGTTCTTTCCCTTCCATCGTCCCTTCCCTCCCTGAGTATCCGATGACAGCCAAGGACGACCATGCCGTCCCATTTGGAGCGGCCCCGTTACCTTGGCTCTCTGAGCATTCGGAGGAGCGTTCCATGAACTCCTCGTGCCTCTTGTTCTCCATCCTCGTCCCCCCACCTCGCGACTTCTGCGGTACGCAACGCAAATATACGGGCTCTGACCCTATTGCAATGCTTTCATTCCTCTTCAATGGCTCGGAGGCGTTGTTCGTACTCCTTAACCCACCCACTGAACCTCGATGCTCCCGCGCTGTACCCGCGTTCCACCTACTTTCTGCATCCTGAATGACTCTGTCTCATGTACGACAGACAGCCTCTTCACATAGAACTAACACCTAAGCTCTACCCGTACCACCTCTCTCGAACTCGTTGATTGTCTCTTCCGTCATCTCTTCAGCAGATCGATCCCTTCCATTATCCCGTCCCCTCCCGAGTGTCCCATGACAGCCAAGGACGACCATGCCGTCCCATTTGGGGTGGTCCCGTCGCTTTGGCTCCCTGAGCATTCGGAGGAGCGGCCGGTGAACGTATTCCTTAATTCACCGCGTCTATGCACCATCCTCCTTCCCTGTGTGTTGATCTCTTGTCCTTCTTGTTCCCCATCCCCGTCCTCGTCCAACCTTGGCAACACGACTTTACGTCTCCATCATCCCCATGCTCATACCTTCGATGCCCTTCAACGCATCGGAGCCGCTGTTCGTATCTCTCCGCATGCTCATTGTAGCTTCCCACTGTGCGCGTACTCTTTTTTTTTGTCATGCTGAATTACTCTGTCTCATGCAGCCTCTTCACATACGTAGGTCTCCCCGCATTGTTTCCGTCTCAAGTTTGTTAAATCTTTTCATCTACGCTCTGCTGTAGCATGAATTCGGGGTCGCCGCAGCACCATACTAATAGAAGATGGCACTGTATACTAACACGTAGATTCCACAAAGCCATTCGCATGCAGGGGCAAACGGCGGTGACGCATATTATCCCCGGGATTTCCCTGATACTTTGACGACGCCCCGGTCCAATCCTTCTCGCCCAGAACATCCACGCTGGCACATTCATCGAACAACCCATCGAGTGACGTATTTCAAGGTGCGTATAGTCCATTTGTGATTTCCCCAGGGTTTCCTCGAATTTCATGATACCACCGATATATTTCCCCCCGCTGACCTTTGTTTGCTCGCGTTCGCGACGTACCCCCCCAGAATCAGGTAATTATATCTCGGTTCTATTTTATTTGACGCCGATATTCAGATGTTCCCAGGCGACGATGGTGCGACTCTTGGTGACATTTTGCGACTTCCCCGCCCTTGACCCGCCCGATTCGAGGGGCGTAACTTTCTGGTTCTTTCATCAGTCCCACCACAAAGTGCTTCCTCTCGTCTTGGGCGCATTTACCTACATCCACATCGCTCCCTCCAACTCTTCTGTAATCTTTCAATCCCCTGGCTCTTACATATTCTTCGACCCCCACATAACGTGCCGAGTGCACTACCGGTATCAAGAAACTGCTCCTTAATGTATTCTGACTGCTCCTGACCGTGTACTCCGGGCAGCAAACGTTGATCACAGTGTTCCATTCCACATATCCCGGTCACCTTGTCTCTCTGCAGCCCACCAATCGATATATCCTACTCCTGGTCACTGTTCCTCTCGCCCTCCCATCGGATAAAGCGGGGAAGGCCAACTGGTAACGGCCGCCAGAGAGGTCAATATTGCCTCCGAGCAGGATCTGAATGGCTCAAAATGACCGGAGTGACCAGGGCTATCCATTGCTGGCGTGCACGCCTCAGAAAATGGCTCTGGGACATGGAGGCACGGTCGTTTCACCCGGGACGCAATACCAGTCAATTCATGGTATACAATGCCACTGACATTGCTATTAGCATTTACCCTCGCAAACGCCACCATATATGAGCTCAGATTAGTAACAGACTATTTCATCCTCCTGGGGTATGTCCCTGAAGTTCACCTTCTGCTTTGATTTTGTAAATTGAACCTTAGATCCAGGCCAACATCAGTCATTCCCTGTATTGCGGTGAGCCTTCGGAGTACGATGCCGATTGTATACCACACGACATTTTGAGAGATTCCGGAGATAGCAGATGGGTGGAAGGAAAGCTAACGAGACTCCGAGAGATTAAGGTATTGTTGCACCATCTATTATGATGAATCCTGGAGGGTGACGTTGGGAAGAACAAATATCGGCCAGATCTAGCCAGAGGATGTACAAGACCCGGCAAGCACATACGTTCGTAAGTCCGGGACATTCATCTCAAAGGCGGCAAAGTGCCGCCTTTGATCCAATTTGATGGCTGCCGCGCGGCACATCAATTATTCGTTCTCTTAACGAGATCCTCGGCTTTCGTTTACACATCTTTTTATCCCTTCCTTTTGGTTTATTCCCATACTCCCCCCCTCTCCCTGTCCTCAATTTTGCACTGCGTCTCCAGCCTCGTGTTCAGACGAAGGGCACATCCAATCCCTATTCGGAAAGACGGAGCCCCGTCTCCGTGAGAGCTTAGTAACTTCGCCGCAGTCCAAGAAAACACTGGAACTCAACAGCAAGACTTGTCCTGACCAGGAGACCTGAATTATTGTAAGCCAGCATGCAGTCGTGACGATATAAATTAAAGATGTGTACCTGCAAGGGCTGTACCTGCGGTGAATGCATTTTGTTCGCCAGTGCGAATAAGAGCAAAATCCTGGTAGGCAGGCTCTGCGGCTTTACGCTGAGTATGGCTTGCAGGCGAAGGGGGAGTCACGCGAACAAGGTGGACTGAAATGGTTTGGAGAATGTCAGGTCACGCGTCTCAAAATGTTGACCATTGAAAAGGTAATAGGGTCACGCGGTTCAAAATGCAAACCAGTAATTGTGCTCTGGAAAGCGCAATAATGCCTCTGAGCCCAAAACTGGATGATTCCTAACCAAAAAGGGAGCAAAAAAGTGAACTGTGAACGCACGGGTCCGCGGCTCCCTTTTTCTTCCCTTTTTGCATTCCTTTTTCTGTTTAATGCACAGATTGTAACTGGTATTCAACCTGCAGCTATAGCAAAGGTCCGAACGACTCTGAGGCATGATCAGTAAAGCTGGTCAATCACCTTGAATGAGCGAGCTCTCAGGCTGTTGACTCAAAAGGGAGTCTGGAAGAAAAAAGGAAGCAGAAAAGGGAAATGGAAAAGGGCAGAAAAAGGGAACTGCGAACGACCCTATTGAAAAGGCAATAGGGTCACGCGTCTCAAAATGTAAACTAGTAATTATATTCTGGAAGGTGCAATAATGCCTCCGAGCGCGATCTGAATAAAGCAGGTAAGGCCGACAAGCGGCAGAGCCCGGTAACGAGAAACTAGCACTGGGAGACATCTACATTCGACCACACCGGGATCATGGTAGCTATCCGTAAAGACGAGTGAGGCAAATGGAAGGATCAAATTGATCGCGTCTCTGGCCTTCCTGCGCAAGATTTATGTGTGCAAATGCCTTGAAAAGCAACGGTTGTTCTTTCCCAAACCCGAAATCTCTTAGAAGGCACCAAAGTGGGCTCAGATACGCCTTAGAAAAATGCGCTATCAGTGGCATCGGGAGCGGGAAGCAATTGCAATGGTTCAGAACAATGTTATATACTAGCTCACGATGGAGATTCTCTTGAGGCCAAAGTTGGGCAGAAGAATGGAAGTCAAAGCTTGGAGGTAGTAAGTGTGCGTGAACGAGATGAGCCGAAGCTTTTGTTGGAATCCCAGGCGGCTGAGCGAGCATCGGAGCTCGGCCAACCGTGGGAACGGGGGTCAGTAAGCACTCGGGCTGACTGATACGCCTGAGAAACATTACTGAGCTGGTTGAAGAGTATAAAAGCACATAGAATATTCTACCTACCCATCCGTTTGTAACCCTCCTGTCCTAATTCACTCTAGGGCAATGACCTAATTTCTACAGCTTTGTTCCGATGAAGACCGCAGCTTTATTCAAGTGTCAATTTGTTTTCCTCAATGCTTAGTGTCCTATATTCTGATGCTGGCCAGTACAAATGTATTGGCCAAAGGCACTTGAAAAGGCGACCTCATTGACATTTTAGTTGACCTGGGTCGATGAGAATTTGAGCTCGCTATTCAGCCCGCAAGTTGGCCATTTTTAGCGTTTTTGGACCATTTTCGGCGATTTTGGACCAGGATAAATGTCTATCAATACAGGCAAGCCGACATGATCGGATTTTCAAGTACTTTCATGGTATGTAGACCATTTTTGCATATCTCATGGTTCCAGAGACAGTGAAACAGGTATGGTATACTTTAAATTGGGCAGAAAACCATGAAATCAGCAGAATTTCATGATGGGATTTTATTTGAAGTGATTTGACCGAGAGTTGAGCTTAGACGACCGCACTGATTGTTCTTTGCCGCCACTGTACCTAGCGAGGCTTGATAGATCCGTCACTCCTGAAAGGCAATTGCGGCAACCCAATGCACGACGGGATGTGCACTGCGCTGGTGAAGGCGTACAGCTTGCCGCAATCCGGAATTTTGTTGTGCGGCTCAGTGAATTGGAGCATACACACCGGATTCTAGGTCTCGGATTTGTTTAGGTATATCGCAGTCTGTAGATGCCCTCCAAGTTCGGAGGCAGTGTCATCTCGCGCACTCCAGGAAGGGGTAAAATATGTGCACAGCCACAAAATTCAGCAAATATTACATACAAGTCTCAATGTGGACTTTTTTGCGAGCCTGCCAACTCTTGCACATGTTGTTCTTTCTTGATCTCCATACTGCCAGCCTGTGCCGACGGCCCCCCTGAACACAGTGGATTCCAGAATTGACTCAATGAGTCGAAATGTACCATCACGGTTCAGTGGTCAGGAGAGGGATTGGAGATTTTGAGTGTTGTAACACATTTAGGACAACAGAAAAGCATGTATTAGCCAATGGGAACCTAAAAGATCGCAGAAATTGGCCATGGAGTCCTAGTCTCTCCTAGACAGATGCTTCAACAAAGATGACCTCATACCTCAGTTTGTTGAAGTGGAGTCCATGAAAACATGCAGAATGTGCAGAGATGATTTCCCACCAGCAGGCAATTTCTTTTGAATATTGACCTTTGAAAACAGTTAAAAAGGTTCATGAGATGCACTTTTTTTATTCTTTTTTTGCAATTTTCCCTGGAGGGCCTTGAATTCGAGGCTGACGCAGCTATCAAGGACATTGTTGCATGCATTGCAGCCCTCGAAGAGCAGGGCTCACTATCTGGTGGCACAGCAGCGATCACGGTAACCGAGCTGCACAAAGGTGTTGTCGAAAACATCAAAACGATCAAGGGTGATCTCGAGGTCCTCAACAAAGAGATCTATATGCACGCAGGGGAACAGACCAAGGCAGTGGCAGCGCTGTCTGTGAAGGCAAAGGCGCTAGAGGAGGTTAACAAAACCCTCAGTGCTGAAAACAGGCAGTTGCGCAGCGATCTCAAAGCTGTACAAGCTGCTATTGCTCGCCTCGAGTTAGCCCCACCTCCTTCCCTCCTTTTGATCCCAACGGCCGCCAGAGTCTCATGCACAGCATCTAGTGCATCATTCCCCATCCCCACCTCCACACCATTCCTGTGTGGTCACTGTGGTGTCTCGGGAGTCGGTGTCTCAGGCACGTTGGCGAGTCTGTAACTTTCATGGAAATCAATTTTGCAGAATCCTGGAACGAACCTATCACATAATTGACCGACACAAAGAAATACGACTGGAGCCACATCTGACTACAGTATCTATCATTGGTGAAAACGCCTCAGAGCGGGAAGGCTTTCGGCTTCAGTTGCTTCCGCTTCTCCCAAATCGAGAGCGCTTTCCCTCCATCGACTTTAAGCGCCGTTCCCGGCAGCCAACTCCAGTTATTCGAATCTCCTCCAGAAGACTTTATATTGCGAACCTCTACCGCGCCGCCGTTCTTCCAGGATCTCTGCTATTTTAGACGCCTGGCGCTGGTTCTTTCTGATCAAATTATGGGCCCGACGCGCACGCGGGGAGCGGCGAACAGTCGCCATCCGTACTCCTCCCTTTTTACTGGGCGTAAGAGGTGGGGTTGCTGGACCGCGATCTTCATAGCCACTGCCTGCATTGAGGTTTGACGGGTTGTTACTGGTGAGAGAAGCCTAAACATTGCCCCTTTCGACAGAGCTAGGCACTGACCCTTCCAATTGCCAGCCAAGGACCGCGGCTTCTACCCACATTAGTCTCTGGTGTGATTTCTCGAGGGTTAGTGGGTAATAAATGGCTTCGCAAAATTTGCTGGGCTCCTCCTGAAACCGATACCCTCCAGAAACAAAGACCATTTCAAGTTGTACAAAGTCCGCTGCGAGAAGGTGGGCATTGATTTGAATGAGCGCGCAATCCCGAAGAATAGCACTTCAACCGGGTATTTTTCTTGGAATTGCAATATTTATGGTGCACTGAAAGCACAACAGGGTGCAAGGGACTTTGGATGGTGTTGTCCACCATTCCCTGTGGTTGAAAAAACGGTAAAAGGGTGAGTTCAAATCACTACCAGATCATGGATTACCACGCATTTGATCGATCACCCTCTTCTCCTCTTGCGCCCTTAGCGCTTAGCTGTAATGTCAAGCTCTTCAATCCTAGCTTACAAGTGATGGATCCAGGCACGATTCGGGCTTTACAATCCATCGATGAACTGTTTGTGCCACAAAATCTACTATTAATCCCTGGTCGTCGCCAGTCAAGCACTTCACCGTCACGTCGAATCCTAGTGTTGTCACGGTCGGGTCGGGCCCAAAAGCCCGGGCTTGGGTGGGGCCTGGCAGGGCCCGGGCCCACTGACAAGGCTGAGCCCAACCCTCCCTCCTTTGTGACACCCAATCCGAAATGGGCAACACTCAGCATCCCATTAAACCTGCGATAATGCGCCCAAAACCCGTCCAACAGCCATGTATTCAGTTGTGAAGGCTCAGCCATATATTGATGGGGAATTTTTTGGCCAAACCATCGAAAAACTCGCCAAATTTTGCCGGAGTTTCGGGTTGATTTTCAGCCGATGTCTGTTAGACATTGTGCTTATGATTGAAGGTATCAACAGTCCTGATTCGGCACTCAACTTTGAAGCGAAATCATTGGCAGCCAGCAAAAGCCGCAGAAGTTGAACCTTTTCAAAATTCCGATTCCCGATGGTATGGGCCCGGGCCCAAGCCCGGGTCGCGGGTCGCCCGAAAATCTGAGCCCGACCCTGGACCCTACTTGGGCCCTCCTTTGGGTCGGGCTCGGGTCAGGCTCGAAAGCTCGGGTCTAGGGTCGGGCCCAGGGCTCAAGCCCGACCCACGACAACACTAACGTCGACTGTTCCGCACAATACAAGATTTCATCACGCACTGAGCCTTTAGCTGCCGCTCTGGACTCAATAAGCTTGGTGGTGCATTTACAGCTCTTTGCGGTACAACAGGCGCGGTCCGTTTTTTTCTGTTTTGGCAAGTTTTCACGAGAACAGCTGCCCTGAGCTCAATTCTCAACTGTTTCCCCTCAAAATAGGCTCATTCGATTCGCATTGAAAATCTACAGCGAATGGGATACCGGTATTTTTGATCTTTTTATGTAATAGAATTTCTTCCGGAAAAACTTGGTTTTGAGTAGGACACCTGTAGCACTCGGAATGCTGCCCTGATTGGCCTAATCTTTGGATATGCCATACATCTGATGTGACCCTAGCCAATGTGGATGTTTACGGAGCTTAATGTACTCAAACTTCCATGGACAGCTCTACTTATGGTAGTGTCTGGATATCTACTTCGCTAAAGTGTGCACTAGACCACAATCACTCAGCATTTAATATAAATAAACACGCCATTGTCTAGGGCCGCATCAGATGTATAGCATATCCAAAAACTAGGCCAATCGGGGCAGTATTACGAGTGTTACAGGTGTCCTACTCGAAACCAAGTTTTTCCGGAAGAAATTATATTACGTAAAAAGATCAACAATACCGGTATTCCATTCGCTGTGGATTTTCAATGCAAATCGAATGAGCCTATTTTGAGGGGAAACGGTTGAGAATTGAGCTCGGGGCAGCTGTTCTCGTGAAAACTTGCCAAAACAGAAAAAAACAGACCACGCCTGTTGTACCGCAAAGAGCTGTAATGAGATTTTGTTCAGCAAATATTTGGAGCTATTGTGTGTGTAGCCGGATCCAGAATCTCCAAATAAACTGCTCTCCTTGTTGTCGCGGTCCCGACCTTCCATTAACAAAACTTTTCCATAGACTCTAGGGCGTTCTGTTCTTCTCTTCCAAACTGATACATCCTCGCTTTCTGGGGAATGTGTGCAATCCCGGCGGCACCGCACTCAGTGCTACGTCTACACCGGAACTGGGAAGCAGAACTGTAATTTACGTTGAGAGTTGGATAGCATTTGAAAGGTCAGTTGAACGATTCACCGAGAAAAGGAAAATACACGTGACCCTCAGCCAATCAAAATGTGTTACATTTGATGGCGTCTTTTTCTTTTGTAGTATAGACAAGTATATTCGACCCGCCTTCGGCGCGGAGTTCAACATGCTGCTTAATGGTATTTATTACCTGAGCTTTAGTTAGCGTAGTCAGCCGTATCAATCGTATTCTCGTATTTTCGTTGACATACGGTGCCGCACTGCCGCTCGCTAACGCTCGCAGCGCGCGGCACCTCCGTGGGCGTGGGAGAATGCACGTGCGAAAAGCGTGACTTTATCACCTGACTTTTGTGGCTGTGTCCGTCGTCTCTTAATATATAGGATATGTAAAATGATAAACTCAGAGCGTTTGTCTTGAGTGAACATCTCTCTCTTCTCTCTCTTTATAAAATTATCCCTGTCTGTCTGAAGCCTTGTAAGCTCCGCTTTTGGCTCATCAGTACAGTTGACTATCTCACAATCCCTTATCAAGTCATTTGTTCGAATGGCAGCACGATGAATTTGGCTCATTAAAAATGCTCTTTTTGTTGCATGTTCATCGTAAAAACCGGAACAAACTGCCACGGTTACTTCAGTTCCTAAATGCGGCATTCTCCTATGATGGTTGAAACTTGGTTGAAACCCAGACAATGAGGCTTCCACCTCTGAACCCATCTATTGGCCGCAGAGCTGCTCAACAGTTGCCGTTTATTGGTTGATATTCAGGAGTGATTTCAGGTTCTTCCCATGTTTCAATGGAGTGGTGGTTAACCCGAGTTAATGTGCTGACTATTTTTTAATTGCTTTTTTGTATTTGTCTAGTTCTACGACGGCGAGTTGAAAGGCTGCGTCCGTGAGTTCGGATAGAGGAGTACAGAAAAGTCCAGGGACGATGGTGTATAGTGCGTGTACACCGGGATAATTCCTGGGAACCGGCGTTCATGAGTTGGACCGTGCCGTGTATTGCTACCTACCTACCTACCTAGTTGCGAATTTGATGTGCTTTGAGCGAATATCTATCATTCCAGGGCTGCTTTTTTTTTTCTGTGAAAGAAGGATGAATTCCTGTCAATACTGTCTCCCAGCTTTTTTCGTGCCATCACCCCCCGTGAGGCCTGCGATTTTTTTCTGTCCTAAAAGCGGGGCACAAGCGGTACGACCGAGGCTGAAAGCGGTGTCTATACAGCTTCACGTGTGTCTCGCTGACTCGCTCTTCCGTTTGCCCGTGAAAATTGACGGGGTGGATCTTGGCCGAGTTCGAGAAGCGGTCGGGGCTCCTGAGAGCAACCCTCAGCCCGAACGGAATAGTATGGCAAAAGTCCCAACTCAAATCCCAATTTATTGGATTACAGTAGCCAAAATGCAAACTGCAAACAGTTGAATTGTTGTCATGAAGGATAGCTGATGAGATGCGATAGAGAAAATCTCCCGCAGAAGAGACACGATACTACTACTGTAGATGATGAGAGGTGATTGGGGCTTCGCGGGGGTCGGAAGGGAATACGAGCTCCTCCTGGGTAGTAGCACCGCGACTGTCTAGATACGAGACCCGGATCGTCGTCCGAGGGAGAACGACCAGCATGGAGATATTCTGCCACTTTCCTCGTCCCCTTTGAATACTAAAGACCACATTTTCCTGTGCGCAGTCCGTGATAATTGAGCCCCGTCCCTTTCCAGCATGGCCAATGTAAAAGGACCAGAGGAATGGATGAGCGGCTTGCACCTCAACAGGGTAAGTCCTATGATAAAAAATTGTGTGAGGGCCAATAGGGGAGCTCAAAGTAACAAGTAACTCTTCGCCGGACGCTTTTTCGCTTTTTCGCCGGACGCTTTTTGGTCAGGTGATTTCCTCGTAGCCTCAAAGTGTCACATCACGGTGATTCACACGGATGACTGTCGCGCCACGCTGTCGGGCAACATCGGGCCTGTCTGCTCAACGTTGGGAGAGACGTCGAGGGCCATATTTTCGCTTAGTTACCAAATAATATACATTCATATGCAGCTGAAACCCCATACTACCACCAGAACGTCGAGTGCCATGAAAAACACACCAAAGTTTGGAGGGTCGACGTCGGCGGCGACGATGAGGACAACACATCGGATGCCGTTGGTGATGTGGCATCTTTGATGTGACTATCCCAACAAAAGTAACAAATCACCTGCATCAGCAAATTGACAAGTGCTTTTATCTGAGCTTTCCCCCACTTTTCGAGCTTTTAGCTTTTTTCCAGCTTTTTTCCGCACTTTTCGTAGTGCTTTTCTTCGTTTTAGCGCTTTTCAGCTTTTCAGTTCTTTGCTTCCAAGATCACACAACTCCGGTGTAAATTTGGTGTAAGTATTTACTGGTGTTCAGGCCCGTTGGCGAACAGCTGTTCACTGCACATCGCAAGCCCAACTTGAGAAGTTGAAAGCAAATATCAATCAAAATTCAAGTTGTCTACCATGCAAAAAAAATTGAAGGCGGTGAGTCGCTGTGCCATTGAATGGGTGTAACGTGCATAAGGCTTCAGATAACCCCGTTCTCGCTGCGGATGGTGCAAGGGATGGTGGATATAAGACACGGCACGAACGACATTTCGAAACGCCAAGTCATTCAAACTCCGACACACGTGGGCGATTTGATGGTCGAATCAGCATCGAATGATGGTGATGTAAGTTGACCCTTCTCTCTTCCTCCCACCACGACCGCCCCCAGCGCCCGTCCTACTGCCTCCAACTGCCTGTACCCTCGCTGCCCCAATGCCATCTCTGAAGTCCTATGATTAGGCCAACCCTTCAAGTTGTCTGCCTGACGCCGACTCCGCTGCGGCATCTGGTATACGCAAGCCCGCAAACCCGCAAGCCTATGCAAGCCCTACCCCTCTCAAGCCCGCTCGAGCCCGCTCAATCCTGCTCAAGCTCAGTCAAGCCCCTCCTGTCCATACAGCTTCCTCTTCGTCTCCTTGTGCTGCGTCGCTCCCTGGCCATATGTGGCCTTGATATCTGGTGTTGCCTCCATTGTTTTACTGATATTCTTCACTCCAGTGCCCGAGGTCGTCCACAGTGTGGCTGTCTGGTAGTAGCTGATGCTCTTCCAAGTGCACGCTTGGTGCACCTGGCATTCGTTGGGATCTTGTGCAGCAGTTGGGTGACATGGTATGTTGCAGAACTCAATCCCTTCTATTTAATACTGATCCTTTGTCCGTCCGCACGCATCCTCGGGCCTTTGTTGTGCTCTCCCGGCCGAGCCGAGTAGACATTCGTTCTCGCGCTGGTGCGTATTTTCGTGTTTTACTTCGGATAGTAAACTGATATTTTTTGTCTACCAGTTCTTGGATTTAATGGGTAGCGTAGACACAGCTTCGCCGCCAGGGCATGCAATGCCAACGCTTGACACGCTGGGGTGGGATCGACCGGAACTACCTTTATATCTGTATTTGTGTTCGTAGCATCAATATAACGATTATTCTGTCTACGTGTGTCTTTTATGAGCTCTTTCGGTCTCTTTTCCCCCGGCTTATATAGCAGCTTATACTGGCTTTTTGGGCCTTTTTGGCTTTTAAAAGATCAGGGGCCTGGATTAAAAAAGCTGCGAGTGCTTTTCATCTTTTTTGGCTTTTCGTCTTTAAAAAGCAGAAAAAGCTCGGGAAAAGACGACTTGTCAAGTTGCTGATGTGACTAAAAAGCGTCCGGCGAAAAAGCGAAAAAGCGTCCGGCGAAGTTTACTTTGAGCTCCCCTAATGTCAATGCTCTTCAGAGCGACGTCCGCGGGAGGGCGTTTGGCCTGAAATAACATCAGCTTTTGCCACTGCAATATAGTTATAGGGATACATACCCCTCGACAGGATACAGATTCAGGTTGTTGTAGGCATATTGCAATACAGCGAGAGCGGCTTGTTTGCTGCCTTCGCCCTGGACCAGCTGTCTGAGGGCGTCGTTCCGTGCCTTGAAATCCGCGTGCGGAAATACTCGGGCTAAGAGCTGCGCGACGGGAACAGTAACGGACGGCGGAGGACGGGGAGTAAACGGCTGATGCAAGTCATTAATATGAGTTTTGCACCGCTTACTGTCTGCAAGATACCGACTTGGGGACCTTTTTTTGGAGATCGGGGACGGTGGTACTTCGAATGCCTCGTAACTGGCATGTTGGTGGATCGAGGATGTCAAGCAACAATAATACACAGCAGAATGTGACACCATTTGTGTCTCTTTATATGTATGTAAGCGGCCGGCTGCCATGACATTCCCGTTCGAATTCCAATTTGGACCACCACCATCAAAAGCTCGAAGTGCTCGATACACGCCTTTCCACTGCCCCAAACCCTCAACTGGATATAGTGACCTGTGTAAATAACCAGGAAACCATCCTATATACCAAACCAGTGTGAGCGGGCATGTGGACGCTGATGATCATCATTTTGTCCTTTGTGGTACCCCGGTCTCACCCTCTTCTCCCCTCCGACGAGTCCTGTCCCGCACTCCAACCTCGTGCCCGCTAGAAAATGAGTCCTTTGGACTGTCCTGGCTCTCTGCACCAGCTTGTAATTTGCGTTGACGGACTCGAGCTGGATGGCGCCGCGACTGCGCTATACAATTCTCTCAGTACATTTGAATTGTGTTCCAAATGAATCTCTACATATGAATGGTCACATATACACTGCTTCTGCCCATCTGCGAGCACATCCCAATGAAAGTCGAATCGAGATCAAGCCAGTCATCCAAATGAGTCGGGCTGAATCCATCCTCTTCCTCGGTTCCTTTCGTTCTTTTTACTGCTGAATGAGCTCTGTGATTTCTGTATAAGCTGGATATTGCATACATTTATTGCATCCTGGCTGCTTTCTGCTCCCTGTACCCTCCACTCCGCCCTCGACGAGCTCATTTTTGCGGTCGCTGGTGAGGACACAAGAACATAGGCTCAGCCGCCAGCGGAACATAGTTGTAGCTGTATGTAATATGTACCCGCGGAGGATCTATATATAATTCAGTTACGAAAAAAAACGTGGCCCCCAATTTGATGGCAGGGATGGTGCATTTGTGCGCATGTTTTCACTCTGACTTGTCTCCGACTCTGTCCCAAGCTCTGTCCTGCCTTGCCTGATGGTATTTGTAAGCAATTGCCTTTTTTGGAATGTCACAGTGGGGGAGGCGAAGGGGGGTTGTGAAGGTCCTGAAGGGCGGGGAAGTGCGCAGCCTGTGGCTGTGGTGGTGGTACCTGATCAAGAGGCACTGCCAAGGGGTATCCACCGGAAGATGCCGAGACACAGCCTCATAGGGTAGGGAGGGGTCTGAAGGCCTTAATTCACTTTTCGGAATTTGTTCAGAACATCCTAAAAATGTGTTTGAGAGAGTCAGAAAAAAATCTGATTTTTTGAGGGGTGTCAGTGGGCCAAAGCATCGACGAAAATAATGTTTGGATAAAGTCAAGATCGAGCCGAAACCATTGCCGAGTGCCGGGTGTTTCGCTAAGTGTCTGGTTAGGGTCAAAAATCATTTAAAAAATGTTGATTTATGTGGGAAATTAATGGGCTGAAGACGCAGGGATGATATGTCGGGATCTTCCCACCTTCACTTCGCAGTCGCCCGTCGCCCAGCGCTGAACTCCCAGTTCATACGCCGTTTGGAAGTCCTCGCCCAGCAGCAGAGGGACACGCATGTTACGAACCACGTACGCTTCCAGTTCAAAGCTAATGATCTCTCCTCCTTTGGAGACCATGCATAGGGGCGTCTTGACATACCTTAGTACTTTGGCTTGACCAGTAAGATGGTATAGCTTCATGCGTATCCCTTCTCTAGGCTTCGCAATTCCCGGAATGCTCGCCCAGAATTCCTCAGACATCAACGTGATATCCGCACCGGAATCCAGACACGCCAGTATTTCCGCTAATTCCAACGACCCTACTCTTGCCTTCACGTGTAGCGCTCGAGCCCCTAGAGATCCCAAGCCATCGGGGAGATGCCTAGCTCGGCGGGCGTCGTGTACTATTGCGCCATTGCTCAGAACCCTTGCAGGTAATTCCGCGGCCAATGCCGACCTCCTCCTATATTTTCGAGGGATGGCTACAGGCTCAGCAGCCTCCTCTAGTGGCGCTTTACCCTTCCCTTTCTGCTTCGCGGAGAGAGTCTTAACTTTATCAGAGGCCTCCCGCCTGCGTTGATTGCGATTCCACCCTTGAGGAACTAGATGGGCTGCATAGGCCCGTGTAGCGTGCACGTCCATAGTGAACACTGTCTTTTCTACCGGGACGTTCTCAATAGTATCAGACTGGGGATAGGAGGAAGAAGTCTTGTTTCGCATATCGACAAGAAGGGCTAAGTACTCTCGACCTTCCGTCGCCTCCACCTCCGGATCCACATCGACGTGAATCAAGTTAGCAGAGCGTAGAGTCTGCCATCTACTACGGTGAGGACTAGTGCAGATATAGCATTCGCCGTTGGGTGGGCGCTCGCTGACTACAGAGTCGTCTCGTTTGAAGTGGAAACCGTCGACGACCTTCCCTCGTGGCCACGGAGGTTTCGCCCCTCCACTTTTCCCCGCATCTGCCGCATGAGCGTGCTTCTCCGGATTCTCCTCTCCTTCGCCTTCCTTGGCGCTGGAGGCACTGGACTCGTCGCCCTCGTCGGCGTCTACGTTCGCGACGTTCGCGCGGCAGCGAGGACGGAAGCCGCTACGCGGAGCGTGAGAACTCGTTTGTGCGTTAACCAACGAGTTAACTTTGCGCGAGAAGCTCCAAGTCGCTATAAGACTGTCGCACCCGTGCTCCGCTGCGTTCTGTAGGGCGTCGATGGTGGGGCAGAGGAGTTCATTAATCTCCTTGGCCCATTCGGGCGGCTAGGTTCACAGTATACGCGCTACCACCAGCGGACCGTCATCTTCTCCTTCAAAGATAAAGGAATGGTATTTCTTCCGCCTCGCAAAAAAGTCGACCGGTTCCTCGCTCTCGTGCCCCCGTTGACGAAACCTCATCTCCTCAAACTCCTTAGTGCGCTGGTTCAACCATTTCGAAGTGAGGAAATGTTTCCGAATGGCGTCCAAGAGATGAGGCCAGTCCTGCCGGTTCCAGTTCCAGACTGGCTCCGGGAGAGTCGTCCACCAGGAGAGAGCCCTTCCTGTAAACTTCGAGGGAGCCATCTGTGCAACTCCTGCGCGCATCAAAGGGCTCAGCGACGCTAGATACGCCATAACGATAACGTAGTCGATGACGGTTTCACCCTGACCGTCCCAAGCGGGGACGATGGATACATTGAGCTTGGGGTTGAGTTGCCACTGGTTGGCGCCGTCCGGGTACATTCCTATCGCAGCGTCGGAATCCGGAGCGCCTCCGCCTCCGCCTCCTTCGTGTCCACCACCTCCACCACCATTTCCGCTCCCGTTTCCTCCGGGGCTGAACCCGCTTCCGTCTTCGCCGCCTCCGCCGCCACCGCCCCCCATACCCGCCCCAAACGAGCGTCCTCGAGGTAGAGGCGCTCCGTTAGGGGGAGGGGGAGGGTGCGTTCCCAAAGTGAGAGGCGCCGGGAAGGTGATTGTGGAGGTACCGCCCGGTCCCGGGTGAAGTCCGTCGAAATGGTAGATCCTGGAGTTCCCATTCGCTCGCATCACCGATGGCCCCCCAATTCCTTGCGCGGGACCATTCGTCGTATCGCGAATCGGGCCTGCGCCTGGAAGAGAGCTAATAGTATGGGGACGGAAAGGGTTTAACGATGAGAGCGGAAGGTTGTGCCCCCCAGCAAACCTGACTCCAGCCGAAGGACCCAGGTATCCTCCCGCGTTCGCTATAGGGACAGCGCTCACGGGGTGATTACCCGAATGGCCAGCGTTCGCCACAGATGCGGCGCTCGCATGGTCCGGGCGGTCCTGCAGTGGGTCTTGCGTCGACGCAGATCGCTGTCGAGACTTGTAGGGGCGCTCGTCCACATCTTCTTGCACCCTGATGGACTCCACCATCTGTCGATGCGCTTCCGCCGATCATGGAAGGCTTACGCCCGTAGTCCTTCCTGGCGACCATTCCGTATAGTTCTTGAGTCGGGGTGCCTGTCCCATACTGTTCTCTAACTGCCGAAAGAGTGGACAGGGTAGAGTCGACGGATTCGGTGAAAGATCGGCCGGTGATAGTCAAGCGTATTCTGGACAGGTACGTCCTTATATGAGCATCGGCTCTATCAAGGCGTAGTTGTAGGGTAGTAAGGGCGAAGCGTAGCTCCTTGTCGTCCGCGCGTTTTTCCAGCATCAGGAGGAAAGTGAACTTGGGATCCACTACAAAACGAGACGCCGGGCGACGCCCTAAGAAATCCCCCAGGGCGTCTAAGATTTGTTGAACGGCAACCACTGTCTGCGCCACCAATTCCAACTCGCCCAAGTCCAAGCTATAGTAGGTGCGTTGATCGGTTTGGTCCACTCGCGATACCAGTTCCAGTTCTCCCGCACTCAGCGCGTAAACACGGCTGATAGTGTCAGATAGGTCATTCCACAGAAAGTTACGATGTGGGTACTGGTAGCGAACGACCGCGTCGCGCAGCGCTTGTGACTTCTCCTCATCAGCTCCAGGGAGTAGTCCGTCCTCAGCCCCAAAGTACAGCAACGGATCATCCTGCGAATGATCCTCCAGCTCGAATACATCGTGATAGCGTTCGACAGAAGAGCTAAGAGGTTCGCGGTACAGATCTATAACCGCGCCCGTTCCCTTGAAGAATCTCGGGTAACGTTCTCTCTCCTCCATCTCACTCCTCGAACGCTGGCTAAGGGCCACTGTAACACTCTCGCTTTCAAGGTGAGGAGGAAGATCGCGCGGGGGCGCGCTCGTTCCTTCCTTCGTGCGTTCCGAGGTGAACGTTTCGAGACTTGACTCCATAGACGAGGGATCTGACGGAGGCAGCGGCTTAGCGAGTGCTTTGGCGGGCGATGGTCGGATGGGAGACTCCGTTCCCGAGGAACGGCTCGTCGATCGGTTCGAAGGCCCTGCAACAGCGCTAGTGTTCGCTCTGAAAGCGCTCATCTGGCCTATCGCAGAGGCGGGGTCCTCGACGTCGGGCACTTCTTCCATTGTGACCTTTCTCCCTTTCCCTTTCTCCGGCGCTGTCGGTTTCCGAGGAACTGCAGCCCAGAATGGTGCATGGACCGGCGAAGGCGCATTAATATGCCGCGCTCTCGAGGCTGTAGTCGGCGCTAGTGGTGTGGAGGATGATTGAGCCGCGCTGGAGGACGGTCGCGACGATTGCGCGCTCGATCCTCCGCGGTTCATCGTGCGGGAAGTGGCTCGGGTGACTAGCGGGCGATTGGGGGGAATAGCGTCTCCGTCGGGCGACTTGTCGCGTCTCGGGGGCATATTAGAGACTCTTTAGAGATGTGAGTGGTGGAGTATAGCGAGGGGATGGGCGGCGACGTGGCACTCTTTTTTAAGGGTATCTGCCGAGCGCCATGGAAATATTCAGGTGTCCACTTGTTATTCGGCTAACCAGCGGATTCATCACTCAGGGAAACGGACGCCAGGGTCGGCCTCCGCTATGGGGACGATAGAATAAGATAAATTGAGAAATTACGCCCGTAGTCGCAAGTCGGTGCGATGGAGGGCGCATCCAAAGAAGGACCCGATACTCTTTCCACTTCTAGTGGAGGGCTTGTAGCGGGGGGAACCCGATTCGGCTGTGAGTGCCTTCCACGGCAACCGGTCATCGGTGCCCCTGATCCTTCTGTGCCTAGGGATCGGCGCCGTCGCATTCGCAAAGCGACGGGGGTTGGTTACTTGAGAAACTTGCGCCGTCCCTCCTTTCTTCAGTCCTGGCGAAGCCCCCTCGCGGTGGGCTCCATTGTGATGCGATGTTCTAACGAGAGGCCTCGCCGACTGAAGTTAACCCACGCGGAAGAGGTCGCCTAGTGGCGCTCACTTCCGCGTGTCTCGAAAGTGGTGAGAGCCGCCGACTCTGGCGCTCCCGACTTCTAACCCGGTATCTCGGGAGCTAATAGGACCCTGCTAGGGGGTGCGAGTATCCCTCGCACCGAGAGGAGCAGCCGTTGGGGCTGCGACGAGTGTCTTGCAGAACCGAGATGAGAGTTAAGAGGAAGAATAATGGTATTATGTAAAGTATTACAAAGATATTACAAAGATATTACAATTATAAACAATAGCCCAGACGCGGGCCGTGTAAGTAAGTCCGTTTCATTATATACATTTTATATGGGCGTCACAGTTATGGGCCCTGGCTCCACTACTCTTTGAGATACCATCCAGGTCCCCTGTTTATTGTTTGCTGTTACGATCATGGTAAAGCCATCCGAAATCGGGAGGCTTACGGAGACGAACTATCGGACATGGAAGAACAAGGCAAAGGGTTTGTTGTTGGCCGACGGTATTTGGAACGCCGTCGATCCATCGGTTACGGTTCCAAACGGTGCGGTTCAGTTGTGTGATTGGAATAATAAGAACCAGAAGGCATATGGTATTCTGTACCTCGCGCTGAATGCAGCGCTACAGGCCAAGGTTGATAATGCTGGTGTTGGAACCAACGGTCACCTGCTTTGGGGGCAGCTTGCCGCTTTCTATACCACATCCAACCCCGCCACTCGTTCCATGCTCATGTCCCAGTTCAACGACCTTACCCACGATATCTCCCAGCCTGCCGACGTCTTCCTCCAGGCTGTTGTCACCACCGAGAGTCGTCTTACTGCCATCGCCGTCTCCCTTCCCCCATTCATGGTCCACGACAAAATCTTGTCCGGTCTTTCCTCCGTCTACTCTCCCATCATCGCCGTTCTCCAGAACGAGTCGCCTCAGCGTGCCGTATCGGACATGATCGCTGCGATTAATGCGTGAGAGGGAGCTGACCTTCAGAAGGGTGATTCAGTCATTAAGGCAGCCCGTGATGGCCTGTATATGGGACTGAATCATGGGGGTGGGCCTGAAGCTCTTCTCGTTCGTGGTCGTTCCCGTCGCTCGGACCAGAACTCGGTATCCTCGTCGCATTCTGCAGCTGGAAAAGAGTTCGATTGGACGAACACCAAGAATCGGACCGACGTCTGTTTCAGGTGTGGCATCCCCGGACATTTTGCCCAGTATTGCGTCTCCATCATGCCTGACGATGTCCGCCGCCGTATCCTTCGTGATCGGGAACAACGCGTCCATCTGGCTGAAGGATCGGACACAGACATTGCTGATGGGGCGATGAAGCATGCCATGCAGGCCGTCCTGGACGAGCTGCATATCGACACCATGGATCCGCGAGGCCTGGCTTTCCACCATCGTCGATCATGTCAAACCCGCCCCGCCGTCAGACCATTTCGCTCACATCACCCATGACCACGATATCGATCCGCACCCTTCTCCCCCTTCCACCGCGTTCATCGCATCCGGCGTTTCGAGCAGTCCCATGGAAATGGCAGGCCTCGCATGGGAAGCGTGCGACGCCCTGCAGTTCGCGGCCACACACCCCGAGGTAAAGCACCTGCACTTCTTTGCAGACAACACGGCCGCCCTGAAGACGATCTTCGACCCCAAACCGATGGCGGGACAAATGGCGGTTTCCCTAAAGCTTTTGGTTTATACACATAACATAGTGTAAAGTGAAATATGCAGCGAGATGTCACCAGCGGCGGGCAGCGTGAAATGAGCGGCAGCACGTGAGCCTTCGCATTCATTTGCATCGCTCGGTGGGCGGGCGGTCATGTGGCGTGCGTGAGGGCGGGCATGGAGGCGTTTGCATCTCACAGGGGTGGCCGCGAAAGTCGCGGCGGTACAGAGGCTAAACGGCGCAGGGCGGTGCGAAATCAGAGGCGGCGGCACGTGAGCCTTCGCATTCGTTCGCATCGCTCAGCGGGCAGGCGGTCATGTGGCGTGCGTGAGGGCGGGCATGGAGGCGTTTGCATCGCACAGGGGTCGCCGCGAAAGTCGCGGTGGCAGCATCGCATGGCAAAATAACAGAGGCAGACCAAGGTAAGTTATGATGAGACAACAGGAAATACTGGAATGTACCGATTCATTGAACAATCTTGGCGTGTTCTGTGGTCACCTACGAGATAAAGAGCATCAGAATAATTGTCACGGGCCAACAGGCCGCTACGAGTCAACCGGAGGTTGACGAGGAGCGGCATTCTCATTCAAGCAGCAGGACCGAAAATGTTATCGGATTTTCCTATTCCCACCGTAGCGAAGCACGGGTTACTGCTAGTACAAAACAAAGGAGAAGTCCAAAGCCGTACTCAACAAAGAAGTTCTTCATATCAGAAACAAACACATTTGTTACAATCGACGAGGACGTCGACCCTAGATGGGAGGGTAATGTGATGATTCAACCCTAAAATCGCTCCATCATCTATCTTGGTGCCAATAGATAAGCCCATGATCTTAGCACTCACATAATAAGATGGACAAGCCACAGATAGAGGAAGTAAATCTGGACATAGACTAGAACGGTCTAGACGGTCGAGTTCAATATTAGAATGCCTGTTGATGTGAACAGGAATATCTGTGCGAGGAAGGGTATGCACTAACCGTTTAAATCGCAATCCAAATTTCAATATTGGCGCAGGGATTTGGGACGCTATGGAGAAGCTGAATACCCTGGTTATCACGTCGGACCCCGATGTATGCTTTGCTGCGCGTCACAAGAGCCATTTTATCGCTGTGTGTCGGAGAGGACACTGGAGAGAATGAACTGTCCGGAAGTTATGTAAATTTTACGTCGTGTCGAGGATCATCGGGTCGCCTGAAACATGGTGCCATTATGAGGGTGGAGAGACCTTGACAAGCAAGGTAATAAGCGGAGTTTGAAATGACTTCGGACAGACATGCGTAATTTTATAAAGAGAGTAATAACGAGGGTGATGTTCTTCTTTGTAATCCAGCCGGTGAAAAAAGCGGGATAGTGAATTGGCTGGCTAAATGCATTCTATGATACGATTTGCCAGAGAGAGAACTCCTACGAGCTATAAATTTTATTTAGCCGGCCAATTCACTATCCCGCTCTTTACAATGGAGTGCGGTGTCAGCAGAGCTCCATATCGTCACTCCCAGCGGCCGTATCGTATTTGTAGTGCATTGTATTCATATTCAAGCGCTTGAATACGAATATTTTGAATATATTTGAATATATTCTGCAGGCAAATTGGTCCGGAAAACAAGACAGTAATTGGTGGAACAATTGTTCAGAGGGATCAGCATGGAGTACCTAACCCTCAGAATACCGAGAACTGGCTGTGACGTGAGGAATTCATGGTTTGGTACTATGGTAGTCGGAACAACACGTGACTTCAGCTGATATGAGCTTTGAGCAAATTTGAGCAGTCGCAAAGTACGCCTGGCTGGGCATTCAGAGGATGGATACTTTTGGTGAAAGCTCGATCTTTTTTTCCTGTAAGACTATGGTCCAAACTGAAGTACAGTGGTGCTCAATAAATGTGCACCGTGCCATTCTCGCGAGCGGTGACTGGCACATTTTTTCGCTTCGGTCTTGCGGACATGTTTGTAGGGCTATGTGAGTAGTTCAATACACAAAAGAGTTCAGGAGAAATGGCCCAGCCGTTGTTGAGATATTTCACAAATAATGCCAACAACCTCACATTAGCACGTCAGATTGAACCATCAGGCCCGATCTGTTGGTGAGATTCTCACCATTGCAAACCGAAGAACATTGGTCACTCGGAAACCTGTTGAAGGAGACCCGTTGGTATGCTATACCCATCTTTGTTCCTGGTTGTACCTTCTTTCCTCAGGGTTCAAAATGGCATTACGAGGCATGTGATTCAAAATGCCATTTCGGGGCATGTGGTTCGAAATGTGAGTTAAACCATTCAATATTGTTCAAAATGGCATTACGAGGCATGTGATTCAAAATGCCATGTCGGGGCATGTAGTTCAAAATGCGAATCAAACCATTCAATACTCGCTGTGTCAAAAAGTAACCGGAAACTGATCCGCCAGATGCGATCATGTGATGTGAAGGCTTCCATACCTGGTCACCATATACCTACGGATATCAGTAACAGATCTAGCACTTTGTTTGAGCTGAATCGACCGAATATTGCTCTCTCCAGATCAAAAAAGATCAGAGAGACATATTTGGACTCACTTATTTCAGACACCGCTCATATGAAACTTTACAGGAAAAGTTGCTAAAGCCTAAATTCACAATTAATCATCCAGGAATAAGAAAACAAAGCTCCTCGGTATATCCTAGCCTCATCAACTCTCTAGTTAGGCCGCGGATTGCCCATCAAAATTGGGCTGGAACATTGAGTGCAGAATTTCAAAACTCCTTATTGAACAAGTGGTTCATGTCGTGTTTTGGTGGATATGGCACCATGGATGCATGCAATCATGATCAGGCAATGCTTAACTTACGTTTTTGAGGACGCAGCGCGTCGTCGGCGCGGCCGGCGACGCGCTCTGGATGGTATTCGACCGCGGACCTGCGAAGAATACATCTGAGTAGTTACGAAAGTAGTTACAAAATGGCTGCATGTATGTATTGTGCTAGGGAGAGGACGGCGGGCGAGAGAAATCAACACTAGCATGCAGTGAAATGTCAGGAACAACAGAGAGCTATAAAATAGGTAAAGATAAAAACGGACCTGGCGAGTAGTGAAAGGCGAGGCAGAGAGGAGCTGCGAATCTCCTGTTACCCCCTCGCCCTTTATACTCGCTCGGTGTCCCGGGTGCCACTCGCGCCACACGGGGCGGTACGCTACTTGCGCCGTGGTGCGCACAAGCAGGAATTACGGCCCCGCTGCACATGCAGATGGGGCGATCCACTCGCGCGGAGCGTTACGCTGCGTGTACCGTGGAGAGCACAGCAGGAAGTACGGCAGCCTCCCATTAGCGCTCAAGGTTCGAGACCCCAGCATGGGTAGGCTGCGAGGTCCTCACGACGTTCAACTATGCGCGCCCGTTAGACTTGCGTAAACAACCTTTAAACCCGATTTATCAAAGTCAGAGCTGTTTCAGGCTTGACTTTGCTGACTGCAATGAAAAGCAGCTTGTGCACAGCTTTAGCAAGTGTGACCTGCCATGGAGAATCCCTTCTCTATGAGAAGCCGATCAGGTTTCTTCTGGATTCAAGTCATGGGATATGTGAAATATATCCCAAAGAGCAGTTATGGCAACAGAAAACACCATAAATCCCTGCAGATTGAGTCATACACCCCAACTTGAACCACATATAGCGAAAATGAAGTTTACCAAAAACAATTGAGTTCTATAAGACATATACGTGATTTTTGGAAGTAGATTCAATATGAAGGAGCAGAATATATCCTGATGAACATGAATTGGTAGCCAAACCCAAAAGATTCTCCTTAAATAAGCAAATTTCCGGTCACTTTTTGACACAGCGAGTAGTGTTCAAAATGGCATTACGAGGCATGTGATTCAAAATGCCATTGGGGTTCAAAATGCGAATATCCCGCGGGATCCATTCAAACCATAAATATGTCAAGTCCTCCCTTATCCCTCCTGCTCTCATCCGAATTAAAGTGAGGCACAGCTTGCTTGGCGCTTGGCCCTTGCAGTATCAGAAATCACCTCCTCCGTCTCTACGCGCGCGACTTCTGCCGCTGGGCGCCCTGGGATGAGTATTGCAGAACACGAAGAGCGCCTACTTATGTTCTCTGACCCCTCTCATTGAATTAGACTGGAATGTGCATGTGCCGCCTGCAAAGCCGGGCGACACTGCTGCTGAACATCGACGTGCTCCAGCCGTCTGGAATGTCTGAGTAGCAGACTCCGGGCCATGATCCCGGAACAATGCTAAGTATGATGTCCAGAAGGGCTTAGTGATGCCGTCAAAGACGATGAAAGTGTCACTGATTGAGTGAATGTCACCGCTAGTAAAACCCAGTTGACGAAGCAGATTGTACAGTGCCTTAGAAAGGGGGAGATGATAAGGCGTGCATCAAAGCACGGGTGAAAATGTCTATTTTTCGCATTTTAAACTTACTGTATTTTTCCATTCAAATCGACACGGAGGGGGGTCCAATCTTCCCTTCGCCATCCTTTTCAGCATTTATAAAACCAGGATGACGAGGGAAGATGATAGCAAGAATGGTGTTTTTGTTACCAATGTGCAGAAGCATCTCGGGTGGATATGTTATTGTTGCCGAGCCCGCCCCTCACTGTTCAATTGGACTGCCGCATTGTTTACCTCATTTGATCTGGCACCAGATATTGAACTTGTGAGAGAGCCAACGGCCAATACACGGGTAAATTGTGCTTCCCTCCTTCGTAGATGGAAAACGACCACTGTGATAAAAAAAGATCGAAATTTTCAAGAGCGCATGGGTCGGGCGCCTCGAATTAGAATTGAACGCTATATTTCACCAGATATTGATATTGTCGGCCAGCCGACGGCCAATGCACGGGTAAATTGTGCTTCTCTCCTTCATGAATGCAAAACGAACACTTTTATCACAAAAAATCGAAATTGTAAGGAGCGCGTGGGTAGGGCGCCTCGAATCGAAATTGAACGCTACTGTAGTAGTTCGTTCAATTGATAAGTCATGCATCACAGACCCCTGCTGATTTAGGTGCGAAAAAAGCCGGTTTGCAGCGGCATGGCCAGGAGTCTGTGGTAGTTGGGGGAATTGCAATTGGGTGTGCGGATCGGATCGACTAGAAAGGAAATTGGAACCCGTTTGGATAAAATAAATAAAAAATTCACCGTCCGAGAAACTGGTTGCACGTTGTGCGAGGGAAGGACGCCCTACTAAAACGGGAAATGCCTCCGCTGGGAATTGCCGTTTCCGGCCATCTGAAAGGCCTCGGAAGGATCGCAACTTTAAGCGTGACCGTGAGATTAGACCCGTGACGTGTCATATGACCTGCGGAGGGGCGGATCGTGCATCCGGCCTCGAGGACATGCTGCAGCGGCTTCTCAGTCTCTTCGTCCCTCACAGGCATCCAGACAAAATGGGGCCGCTCATTGAAAGTCTCACCCCATCCAAGTACATCCCGGGCCTTGTGGCCTCTGCTCGCCTTAGTACCAGGGCTTCCGCCCGTGGGATCATTGGATTGGTGTTCCGAGTCCATTTTGGGTTCTGGGGATCAATCACAATTGCCTAAGTGCCAAACACCGCTGAGTTTCACTTCTATTTTGGCCTTCTTTTGATGTCGCTCACAAATCTCCCCTAGGAAGACATTTCGGCGACAAGGATGAAGAATTTGCGCGTGGCCTATTAATGGCCTAAACGCCTCGAATAAAGAAGGTCAACGTAAGTTGCAACCCACACTAGTACCATTCGTTCATCCTGATTACATCAAATGGCAGACAAGATAATCTCACGCTAATCAGGAAATTTTAAGGGCAACTTCCAAAAGGTGCGGTGCTCGTCAATTTACAGCCGATGTCAGTACCGAAGGCGCGAATCAGAAAATTGCCGTTTTGGGCATTTTCTGATATCCGCGACCGATTTGCCTATATCTCAATGAGTTTTGCACGGATTGACTTGAAACTTAGATAGATAATTCGGGCTAATTCAGCCGCAATTAGTGATAGAGAGACATTGAGGAAAATATGTTATCGCGCACTATCTGTCAAACCAGCTCTTTCGTGCAATAGACCCTGTATACACAGCCGGAAACCTGTCCAAACGAGCTGATTTTTTGGTAGGAGGTATTCATATATGTATTGAATGAGGTGATAGAGTCAAAAGTATGATTTTTTTCCCCCTTGCCCTTCAAGGGCTTTTTGGACCTCAAACGGACAATTGCCTCTATGTATGTCATTTCTCAGTCAAATATATCGACGAGACACCAGAGGGGGTCGTGCAACATTCCATTACAGTGCTACACACCGAGATTTGCGATGGGCATGCGTTGAACGCGCTAATTAGGACGCGTCGCGTCTATTCTCGGCCACTATCAAGTGGCCGTGATCTCATCAGCCAAGTCTCGTCATTGTCTCCACCCGTGGACGTGCGTCGCCTTACCCAGCGGCAGCTGAATGCCCAGGATAGCACCCAGCAAGACCTCGCTTGCCGCTGCTCGAAAGCGCAAAAAGGAGCTAGCCGCCTTGAAGGCCCAGGCTGATCCTCTCCCTGCATCCAGTCCTGGGCCGGCATTGTCCCCTGCCCACTCTGAGTCGCGACCTTTGGAATTTCCACCCTCTCCAACTCCCATGGCACCGCCTTCAGACGACGAGTTTCCCCCATCCATTGTTATTCCCACCCGTAGAACTCGGTCTGCGAAGCGCAAATCTGATGTTGCTTCTGACACCTCCGACGTTGATGGTACTCCACCGCCCAAAAAGAAGCCAGTGCGCGCAAAAACAGCCACGAAAGTCTCGGACGTTGAGGATAGTGAGGAAGAGAGCCCACCTAAGCCTGCGAAGAAAAAACCAGGCCCAAAACCACGGACCAAAGTCGCTGCAAAGCAGCCAGCAAAGCGGGCAGCAAAACCTGCTATATCCCAAAGTGCGTGTTCATTCCTCACCTCTCAACCTGACGGAGTAATCCCATGTTGTAGTTGACTCAGACGACGATGTAGTGACCAAGGATAAGGTTGTGGCGCCGCTGCCAAGTAAGCCTGCACAATCGGAGTTGGAAGTGGACATGTGCCTGACTAATTGGTAGAAATTGTCTTCATGATACCCGCGGCCGCCACAGAGGGTAGCCAGCGCGTCTCGCTCAAGTCCACAGTATCCTTCGATGATGCTCTTGAAATAATGCACGAAACAATTGGCTGTGTGAGCGTTGAGCGCAAACCTACACTCGCATACAAATTCTCGACAGCCAATAAGAACGCCACGACCATCAATCTCCGGACCGAAGACGATTGGGATGGCTTGATTGATGATGCTGTCGCAAAAATGAAGACCAAGAGGGACCTCAGTGTCAATATTTCTGTGCTGCCGGAAAATGTAAGCCATCCGTCTGTTTGTTCTTTTTTCTTTTGAATGCAATCTAAACCTCGCCAGTATATGCTTTCTCTGCGTGCTAAGAATAAGAAGACACCCGCCACCAAGAAGGGTAAAGGTAAGGCTCAGATGACAGTCATGGACCTTGACAACAACGACTCTGAGGAGGGGGAGGGTGAGAATGACGAAGATGTCGCCACGGGCGAAAAGAAAGCGTTAACTGAACTCGAAACCGAATACCGTAAATGTGTGCGCTGTGGCCCAACGGTGATGTGTAAGATCGACCGGTCCGGCAACCATATCCACTTGACATTTCCGCAACGCCGCGCATGGGCTGTTAGCCTGGTCAGAATCATGTCATCTTTTTTAACCATCGCTCATCATTGATTTAGGCTTGTGGGACCCTCAAAGTCACGAAAACAACGCCGCCCCTGGGAGAGCTGTTTATCATGTTCCACGGAAAGGCCCAGGACGCTCGTAGTCCTCCTGCTGGACCTCCTCCATCTCAGTATCCGTGGTTCCCTCCTATGCCCCCTGTTGGTTACGGATATCCGGGCTGGCAGATGCCTAGTGCTCCTCCCGCCGCTCCCTCGCGCGATCCTGTCATGTCAAGTGATCCACCGGACGATGCCGGAGCATACCCATCTGTGACTGATTTCATCGAGGGACTCATCGCACGGGTTCCCCAGCGCCAAGCGCTTCGTGAAGCGGGCGAGGTACTTGATTCGCTCCATTATTACGACCTCAACGAGATTACGTCTCTCACGGCGGAAGAGCTTGGGTCCGATAAGTTTGGGAGTATCCTCCGGGGTGATGCAGAGTACCTACTTACGCAGGCAAGGAGGGAGGTCAAACGATTGGATAAAGTAGCCAGTCGGGCTCGGGCTGCTCGGCACTAATAATTGGTAGCTCACACTGTATATCTATATCTTGGAAGTCGCCCAATGCGCAAACTAATTCAATGTGGTATCAACTACAAATAACCAGAGTGACCAAACCACCCGCGTGATGCCTCTGCTGTAACCTGATTCATGGCATTGTACAAGTACACATACGGTGCAGCCTTGTCATCCCCCTCACAGATCCGTCGAAATTCTTGTCCATTGCGTCGAATGTGATGTTTGATCCAAGAAAAGCATTCTTCAATCGGGTTGAAGTCCGGAGAGTAAGGCGGCAAGTAGAGAAGCTTAATATGTCTGAAGATTGCAGATCAAATCATCTGAATGCCGCAAAAAATAAGTAACGTACTTTGCATCGCACATTTCCTGTACTTGTTCAACGTGGTGGATGCGGCAATTGTCAAGAATCAAGACACTTCGCGGGGCCGGATATGGGTTCATGACTTCGAGTAAGCCCTCCAGCCACTCAACAAACTGTTCACCATTATAGCCGCCGATCTTCACATGGGTATATATGAGGCCGTCGACGGTGATTGCGGGAAGAAGTGAATAGCTACCCAGACCCAAATGATGTTAGTTTGAAGAAACCATTGAGGAGTTCTCCTTACCGTGTTCCGCGCACAAAATTGCAGGCTCTGATAGCCCGGAGGCCTCTGTATGACCAGCCGTTGTTACGGTACGTCGTCAAGATGTTGACCGCAGCCTCATCGGCGGTCACAAGGTAGCTTGCTGGGTACTTACCAACCTCTAGTGAAAATTCACGGCGGGCTTCTTCGCATCGTTCGGCTGCAGGTTTAGACAACTGGGAAGATTTAGGCAAGCTTCGGTTGCATGTGAGCGACTTGCCTTTTTTGACGTCATTCCGAGCCGTTTGAGAGTGCGACTGATTGTTTTCAGCGAGATATCCAGTCCGTGAACACATTGTAGCTGATCTTGGATTTCATCGAGAAAGAGATCCGGAGAATGGTCGAGCATCCCGAGCATCATCTAAAAGTATTTAGCTGAATCATGATCCATATTATTACACACATCGACAGCCTCTCGAGACATCAACGGAGCCCTTCCAGAACGTGCTCTTTGTCTTGCAACCTCCCCGATTTCGTTCCACACCTGGCGGACACGCTGCACAACACGGAGAGGCATGTCGAGCAAGATCGCAATCTCTGTTGAGCTCAAGTGGAGTTTCTGGGACATGTGGATTACACGCCGCTTCAAGTCATGGGAGTAATGCCGTCTGAGTGGAACTGGAGGCTTTTTTCGTGCCATGGGCCAAAGTAGTTGCTTGGGAAGAAGGACGCGCGTCTCTGATGGTCACTTGTGACATAACGCGTCCCAGTCTGGTGGCGTACATCTGAAAGATGAATACTTGCGAGTCTGAGCTTATACATGCGAGAACAATTGTTTCTGGTCATATGTACAGTGTTGCCAGAAAAAGTATCTCAGTTACGAGCCAAGTACATGCATTTTATCTATAGCATTAGCGTTCGTTTATGGTTCTACGGGATCGGATGCAATCTCAGGCCTGGGGTAGCTTCACGGATGGCCACATGCCTCGGTTTCCTCCACTGGGCCTTGAGTAGCAGCGAGGAAGGAAAGACTCCAAGAACCGGGTCAGAATATATAGCAGGACAACACAATATACACACCGGCTACCCCGGATAAAACAAGTAGGGACAGTTCTTGAGTTTCCCATGGCAGCAGATCTAGCTCTGCGACGCAACGGCTCAGAAGCACTATTTTGAGCGGTATCTATCCAGACACGGGCACGTTGTTCAGCGCCATTGGCCATTACAACCTGCAGGAATGGTCCGAAAGGTCAGCTACAGAGGGGGGGAAAGAGGATGACCTTGCGGACCTGAACCAGCTCTGAGTTCGCTTGAAGCATGTCGTGAGTCAGTGTTGGCGTATTCAAGAAGGTAGTAGTAGATGAGAGACAGAGACACGCGTCGATGACGAGACTTGGCTGATGAGATCACGGCCACTTGATAGTGGCCGAGAATAGACGCGGCGCGTCCTAATTAGCGCGTTCAACGCATGCCCATCGCAAATCTCGGTGCGTAGCACTGTAATGGAATGTTGCACGACCCCCCTCTGGTGTCTCGTCGATATATTTGACTGAAAAATGACATACATAGAGGCAATTGTCCGTTTGATGTCCAAAAAGCCCTTGAAGGGCAAGGGGGAAAAAAATCATACTTTTGGCTCTATCACCTCATTCGATACATATATGAATACCTCCTACCAAAAAATCAGCTCGTTTGGACAGGTTTCCGGCTGTGTATACAGGGTCTATTGCACGAAAGAGCTGGTTTGACAGATAGTGCGCGATAACATATTTTCCTCAATGTCTCTCTATCACTAATTGCGGCTGAATTAGCCCGAATTATCTATCTAAGTTTCAAGTCAATCCGTGCAAAACTCATTGAGATATAGGCAAATCGGTCGCGGATATCAGAAAATGCCCAAAACGGCAATTTTCTGATTCGCGCCTTCGGTACTGACATCGGCTGTAATGACAGCTCTCTGTTTGCTGCCACCTGTGCTGTCTTGGGTGTCTCTATCCTCACCACGTCCGGCTTTAGTCCACACTCTAGTTCCCCCTTTTGACACAAACATGTGGTGTCGAGGGGGATCGGCTCCTTGAAACACCCAAGGTGGTACCTGTTCCTCACTGTCTTCTTCCCTGTTTTGCTGGTCACCACGCACATTCGAGGAAAATATTCCGTGGTATTCGCCACTAAAAAGAATTCCAATATATCTTCAATTCGCATAACTAAAATTTGCTGACCCTCTCCACACTTTTTGCATATCCTAAGGCTTCGATAGGGGTTCCTCTGCATTCCATATATATTTCTGAAATGAACGATGAATCAGTCAGTTTCATATCAGTCCTCCAGGGACGGGCGCGAGAATATCATAGTGTCTGAGCCCACTGTTTATAAGTAGCGACGGGGGCCGGGGCGAGCAACATACCCAATGTTGGCTAACGGCCGGATCAGCCATGAAATTATCAAAAGAATTCTTTTGGTGCGCTTTCTAGGGAGTCAGTACACTTCTAGACGAGGATACAACCCAAACGAAACGAGCGTCCTACCCACCTCCATCTCAATAGAATTCAAAAAGTAGCTCCGACACCTATCGTATTTGTTTTGAAGGAAATAACCGTGACTGATTCAGAGCAACCTGTGTAGGAAGTACAAGCTTCACCATGTGGCTATTGTGGTCACTGTTCCACCTTTTATTCTTGTTTCTCCCCAGATATCTAAGATCCACCTGCTCAAATACAGGAAAACAATATTACACCAGTGTGCGACTCGTTAGTGGTTGGTACTCCCTCGTACCTTGGTAAATTTATATTTGTAGTTGCTGTGAAAAAGAAAAAAAAAGAAAAAAAGGCCCAACTAGAAACCCCGCGAGGGTCGCTAGCTGTTTTTCCCGAAAGTGGGTTGCCCTTCACCGCCAGAAGAACCTCCCGGGGGTGTATCTTTTGGAAACAGGCAAGCCAGGACTGCTGGCCGGCGGACCCAGGTGACAATATCTGATATGAAAGAGGCTGCTATTCTCCCTGCCCAACTTCGTCTGGAATCCGCACTGCTGCACCGTCTCGCTAGCTATCTCAGCATGCCGCCTTCACATGGAATCGTACCACTCCTACAAGATGCAATCCTGCGCGTGCCCAAGAACGCACACCGCGCTTCGGCCTTTCACTTCGTCGAGATTCTTCCCGCTGTTCGTTGGCCATCTAACGTCCCTCCCCGAGGTACACGCCTTCGCATACAGAAACCTCGCCCCCCCATGGATGTTAGCGGATTCGCGCGCAGACCAAGCTGGTAGCGGCGCCCGTGGAAAGCGAGGGGGGGCAGTCGATGAGCATACAGTTGTGGACAATCAAACCCAACAAACGTGATCCTGCTTTTTTGAGTAAAATTTTGGCAAATCTGAGTTCAGAATCAGATTCAGAAGGACGAAATACCCCCAAAACCAAATTTTCAGAATTTTCCCACGACAAATGAGGGTTGGCGAAATTTTGGACGGGTTTGAACGAAATTGTGTATACCTCTGTAGCCCTATGGGATGGCGACAACATAAATTATATGTTATGTAGACATGCAAAACCACTTTTTACACATCCCAGCCTCCTCTAAATCCTTCAATGTTGTTGCTGAAACCTGTCTGTGGGACTTCTGCCTTCGAACAACCCATGCCGCCAGTCTGCCAGTCAGGCCAATTCGGTAAGCACTCATGAAACGCCAAGAGTGTTGAATAAAGCATTGAATGACCTCTGGGGGGCATGCATCTAAGTACTGAAATGCATGATCCTTAGCTTCTTGAAAGCTAGTTTTGGGTGATTGCCGATAGGCAGCATTCCCATCAATGCCATCAAACCCAAAATGTGGACAAACGGCTCGAGAGAATTCTTCTTTCATTCACCAAATGATAGCCCTTGACGAGAGCTTCAATTTCCGGGTACTCCGAGGTCGATTACATAAGATTTGGGGCGGCGGCGAAATTTGAGGGGTCATCGACACGTTTATGTAATTTTTTTCCCCAACTTGACAATGTGGAAAATTCACAATATATTCTAGAAGTGCTATTATCAACAAAAGAAGACAATCCCACGAGCCGTTCTCTCGGCATAGAAAGTTGTCATGTTTGATTGTCCGCAACTGTAGCACTCAGAGTCTGCCTCCGCCTCCGGGTGGAAGGCAAGTGACATCGACTGCCCCCCCCGTAACATCTCATGCATCATCTATACAGACTACGCTGCTTGCCAATCCCACTGACTTATCTCTCGGCATGGAACGAATCCTCCCCGTCTACGCCGCACCATGGGCCGCACCTCTTCCGGTCTCGACGATCATCCCTTTGAAAGATCAAGCGGTCGCAGTCCTGGACCAATACCTCGCGGATCGGGATTACTCGTCTTCGACCTATCAGAGACTGCCTTCTCAGCCGCCTTAGCATTTATCGCCACAGGCCCATACACATAGTCGGACTGATACAGGTATATAGGGTCTGAATCGAAGGCATATATCCCGCGAGTGAGTTGAGATATTTTTTGCGAATTTACATGAACATTTCATGGCATGCCGAATTCTTTCGCGGGAGGATGCCCGAAACAAAAACGGCCTAACCGGTCACCCGGCTAAATCCTTCGTTGGAACTCGTACTATTCACCCCAGTGCATCCCAAATCATTCATTGGATCGAAATAAATATAACATGTATGGGGACCACGACTATTTCCGTTGCCGGCCAAGGAGAATGGCCGGGATCGAGTGCGGAGCAAATGGTGTGCCCTGCAAAGGACAGAGGGCATTTAGGGCCCAAATCGAGATCCATATGCCTCAATGAGATGTAGTAGGATGTACCTGTTTGCAAACGAGGTCCCCCATATCCCAACCACCCCTCAAAAAAGTTCATCTGTACGCGTCGATGAAATTGGGTGGTTTTCGATGTTACCCCGCCATGAACGGGAGGTCTGACAGTCAAAAGCCCAATCAACATGGTAGGATACATTATGAGATATCTTGAATGACCAAGTCAAATCCCAGGCCCCCAGCAAACATGGCTGGTTTGTTACAGAGGTGGCCGGTTTGTGCCACTTGAAATCGAGTCACGGTCTGCTTGGAGAATCAAGTAGGCGAGCGGGAGGTTTTTCACGGATAATCCAGCCATGGGCCATCGCCCCGAACCATGGGATGAGAACGGACCCCCGCACTAGTGAATTGGCCAGGAATTGGGGGAGCAATAAGGAAAAGACGAGCGAGAAGGCCGGTCGGGGATACGAAATGATGTCCCCACGCCCGTTCGAAGCTCCCGCAACGTTTGATTGCTGTCTTCTTTTGCCTTCAAATTTGACATACAAGGTCCCCATAGGTCGTGGTCCAACCCACAACCACCAAATTCGAGGATGATACATTGCACCGGCTTATATTAGGCAAGTGGCCGGTTACCTAGTCTGGCCGGATAGGCAGTCGCTGATAATATGCTCTTTCCCACACAACAGACAGAGAAACAAAAACTATACAGTTGTCTATCTCCACAACTCCTGTCAGCGCGTGTTGGCCATCTCAAATTCGTCCCAATCAATCCCGTCTTCCACGAGCGTCTGGAGCCAGTCCAGCATGAGCTCCACACAGCGCCGTCGATATTCGGTTCCCGAATCCGCTTGTTTACCCAGAGTTCTGCTGTCGTACTGCCTCGCTTCGCAGCCTCGGCTCAGCCCCGGTGAAAGCCGAGTACCGACCTCTCCCGCACTCCACCAATCTCCTTTCCAAAGTTTGGTCCCACACCAGAATCTGTTTCCCATACTCGCCGGGGTGTGGGCGGCAGCGGATAAGTGACCAAAAGTGCCATGGAACCTGCCCGAACTCTGGGATGGTCAAACCCGCGGGCGAAACAGTCCACGTGTACATTAGTGCGACAGAGTAGTCACACTGGCCGATGGGATCCCTCGCCCAGTCTTCCGTCGTGGTCTCATTGGTCCTGAGCGAACCCTCGTACCACACTTCGTACTTGTCCTTTTGTGCGACATCCACCCAGCAGACCACCCGGGGGAAATTTTTGAACACCCCACGCCATTTCAAGGCCAGTACCCGCTGCAGCTCCTCCACGAATTTCCCATAGTCTGCCGCTAGTGAGTCTTTGTGAAGTTCTCCGGCAAGGGTGCGGAGGTGAACGATGAGTGCGTTGTGAGTGCGCGGACGTAACACACGTGGAGAGGGAACACAGCACGCAGGATCGTGCATGTGATGCGTGAGCCTTGCCGGCGGGGCAGGGGACAGCCTCGGTGTACGCTTTGCCGCTTTGCCCCCCCGTGTCCCATAGCGGCCGTTGCCACCGCTGCGGCCGCTGTTCGTCTTGGGCATATGTCGCTGTGAACAGATCTCAGCGCCTGTTCCCACTGTTGGGTACGGGACTAACAGGTTTGGTACTGTGCGGGACGATGGTGGTGGTCTAGAAATAACAGAGCAATGGACGCCCAGGCCCCAGGCACATGTGACGCCGTTTGACGTCATGGGGATTTTCTTTTAGCCACTCCTGACACAACGTGAAGCTTCTCGTCGGCTGGGCAGTACACAAATGCGCTTGGTGAGTCTGGTAATCAGCGCTAAATTCTTCTCAGTAAAGCAGGTAAGGTTAGAGAGCCGCACGGCCAGCTACTGAGATTACAATGCAGCCCAATTTGATAGTGCTGGCCAAATATGAATACGATACGGCAAGTGTCGTATCGTATTCATATCCGTATCGTATTCACCCCAGAGCACTGTATCGTATTCGTAGTGTATTGTATTCATATTTTCCGGGTGAATATAAATATATTTGGAATATATTTCGGGCGGTCTCCGTCTGAAGAAGAGGCCATAAATAGAGCAGAATCTGTTCTCACCCTGTTCTGAAAGGTCGAAAATAGATCATACTACATTAATTAAGCCTCCGGAGGCCCCATGGAGCAGGAATGGGACAAAGTAGATGGTTGGCAAAGTTTCAACATCCAGACTCAAATCCAGATCACAAAACTTTGATTGCACCGAGTGGTTCAATGTCCGACTGGCGACGGATCTCAGGCCGGAGTCATACCAATTTCTAAGTCCACCAGTGGGTAAGGATCCTCAGGGGTAGAGGTATACCTCTAAAGGTCAGAGGAAAGGTGCAAGGAGGTAGAGGTAGAGGTCAAGACATTTCGAAACCTCCCAAACCTTTGGCATACCTTGGGAGGTCTGGAGGTACTGGAGGCATAGTCAGTCTATAGTTCTAGCCTACTTTTTGGTGGTTGAAATGCGAATTTTTTGGCTATAAAGCAATCTCAGATTATATACTGGGTATTACCAAAAGTAACCGGGTGTTTGGTTTTATCGGCACATAATGAACTCTTTTGACATTAGAGAATATGCGGTGGAGCCACCCAGCGCCACCAGGTGGCTCATCCGGCATGCGGTTCCGGGTGGCTACGTCAGTTGGTGGCTGATCAGGCAGCTGCTGTTTATGGCATGTATTGAGTGTCTAATCCCATACTGCTTTCTCTACCTGTGCAGAAGGCCACTCTCGGGTTCTGCCTTCACTTTATTGCCCTTCTAAAGCAATCGCTGATGATTAGGATAAAAATATCAATGATATGGCTTATAATAATAGTTTCCGGCACTCACATGTATACAGGCACACATCTGCATGTGCATAGTGCTTGTAGAAGGTCAACAGTGAGTTATTCTTATGCCACCTGAACAGCCACCAACTGACGTAGCCACCCGGCACCGCATGCTGGATGAGCCATCTGGTGGCGCTGGGTGGCTCCACCGCATATTCTCTATTGTTATGGATAAGAACCTAATCTAGGATGTGTGCCAGAGTTACCCATGTACATGAGTACACCAAATAATAACATACATTTTCTCAGGGAGCTCAGGTTGTTTCACGACCTTGGTCTTCTTGGGGTGGTCCCATTTGCGTCGTGCCAATTTTTGGCTGCCCTACTTGCATCCAATGCACGAGCACAAGCGAAAGAATAAGCTTACCGTGCCTCAGCCATTTTAATGCGTTTCTTGACCTGCACCTCGGGATGTCTTCGGAGTAATTCTGCATGAATAGATCACCTTTCGCCATAGAAGACGTACTTTTGGTAGTACCGAGCGTTCTCTCCTCACACAAGTACACGGCCACCCGCGCCGGTGAGTACTCCAGTGTGCCGCGCACGCTGACACGAGTTCTAGTGCTGATTTCCAATGCCCATGTCTCCGCGTGCATATCGGCTAGGCACGCGTCAGCGCTGACACCGTGAATGTGCCCCACCTCCGCCGGTATGTGCTCTCTCTACCGTGTCCTGTGCTACCGGTAAAACCTTCCACAGGGGTGGTCGCTTTAGTTGAGTTTTTGACTCTTATCACTTTTATCTCTCTCTTCCCATCCGGAAAAATCCCAGTCTACTCAGCCGCGTTTAGGTGATGCGAACAAAACGCGAGGAAACAGCACTACTAGTAGAGCAAAGATGTCCTTGGAAGGCGACGCACCCGTGGCTTTACAAGCTACGGAGTTTTTGAAAAAGTTTTTTCAAATACTTGCCAGGACATATGTCAAGAGATGGGCGGCCGAAAAATCCCGGATATCAACCTCCCTTCGGACTTAGCTGGGGCTCCGGTCCGAACGTCAGTTTGATTTGTTCAGCCTTTTCACTCAATTTTGATACAGCTCTCTCGGTTCTCGTTCGTTCGTTCTGTATGGCGTCAGGAGGGTTTCATCTCAATGATGAGACTGCAGGCAGCACGTCTACATACAGTAGTACACTACTGACTGTGTTAGAAAAAACGTTGAATGGTTGACGGTTGATTTCTCTCTCACCGTTCACCATTTGGTTCAAGGGTCAGGAGTGAAGCGTATCCAGCCTAGGGCATTGATATCAACGTTTGGAATTTTGGGGCCCTCGTAGCCACGGGCTTCCCAAACGTATCAAGGTAAGGGTAGTGGAGCGGGACTTCGGCATTGACTTCACGCATATCCTCGTCGCCGTTTTTTTACCTCCAGTATTGCGTCACCGAAAAGACGGTTGAACAAAAGCTGGCGTGATAGCCGCGAAATGTCGCGTAGAACTGTCTCTTCAGATTCCTTTCTGGTGCCTTCGTCCCTTTGCAGGGCTCAGCATATGATACAAACAGAGGCAATTGAACATCGGCGGGACGTGCCGAGTTTTTGCGGCGAGACAGGAAAATTGAACCGTGTGGTGCATATCCCTGGAGCCCTGCCCTCTGGTTGGTTTTCCAGTGGTAGCTCATACTGTTGCTCCACTTGCTGTGTTATTCCTTGTTCTATGCGTCTTCACTGTCCTAAACGACCTTGGTGTGTTTACATTGAAAACTATTTTTGGAATATCTCGATTGCAGCACAAAAATTTCCCTCATAACCATATACTACACACAGTAGTATCTTCTAAAGCTGTCAACTCAAAAACTAAAATTTTGCTCAGTTGGGGGCAGCAACTGGTGCGTGACGTGACACGAGGTGTGAAGCGACCTGGCTTCGGCGAAGGGGCTTCTCGCTAGATATGAAGACAGAGGTTGGCTCGCGAGTATAGATCGCTAGCCTGGTGCCTGTAAAGGCACCTGAAGACGCTATGTAACCCATAGCTTGGGGCTATGTCACCCGTAGCTGGGCTCGTGTGACCTGGAGAGGTGAGCAGATATGGATGCTCAGCTGGCAAGAGGGATCTAGGTTGTCGCACAGACACTCAGGCCTATAGCTGGCTCAGCTTGTCATGGTGTGCGGATAAGATAGATTGTTTATGTAATGTACAATGCGGTGTATTCCGCGGAATCCTGACTAATATACCGGATCGGGTAAGTGATGTCCTATGGGCATGCTACAGGTGTACGAGTGCATTACCCAGTCGTCACACGAGGGGCGTCAATCTCCCCATCAGGGGGCGTCACAAAGGGTGGTAAGGGCGTCAAGGTGGCGGCAGTGGCGTCACTTTCACCGTGCCCCTTTTTATACATCTAAATTAAAAAAGGAAAAAAAAAAAAAAAAAAAAAAGGGCAAAAAACGACGAGAACCACAAAAACGAGGAAAAAAGGGGAGCGAAAAAGGGCTACTGTGAACGACCCTATTATTAGGGTCGTTCAAAAATCTATGGTGCCAATCACGGGATTAAGGCTCCAATTGTTTTCGTTTGTAAACATTTTATTAAACGGAAACAAGCTTTTAAATAACCGTTTCGTTTAGGGTCCCGTGCAAACAGTATACAAACGGTTTGTAAACTGTTTCCACACAATAGATTGTTATCTTTCAGCGCATTTTTCGAGCAATTTGGCTGTGAGAGCTTGTGGAGCCATCTTTCAGTGCATTTTTCCAGCAATTTGATAATTTCCATTCTGGGATAGATATTGCAGTAAACAAGTACAAGCTTGTAAGAGCGTGGCTGACAGTCCTCCACTTTTCAACACCTCAGATACATACTCACGTGGTCCACAACATGTGATGTACGGGTGGTCATCCATACATACATACCACAAGATGTCAACGAAGCACACAGTCATTCCAGGGGTGCGATCACACAAGACGCTAAGCAACTATGACTGGGCGGCCCTGAGTAGGCTGGACCATCGGCTAAAACACTGTGGGACCTGTTCGGGGTTCTCCCCTCCCGGGTGTATGTAAATCCCCGGTGTCCACCAGTACACAAGATGCTGTCGTATGTCTTCCCTTTGCAGAAACCATGCACAGAACAACCACCGAAAAAAAGATCGGCCCAGTCGTCAGAACCCAATGAGGTGAAGCAAGTTACAGGGCGTTAAAACGCAGCGTCGCATATTTTAAGGACAGCGTAGGCCAAGTTTGCCAGTAGTGGTGTGATTTCTCTCTTGGAAAGCAGTCCACGGAAAAGTTGTAGCGCATTGGGAACTGGTGCGCAAAGCCAGGGATCTCGATGTTCAACTTCGCGAGAAAGACTTGACGGATTTATGTGAGCTCCACATCCTGGCACTGAAACATTGCATGTACTGGGTCTTCCACATAAAGGTGGCAGAACCTGCAGAGGCGCCATTGACGGGGAACAACTTTCTTGCCACGCTCTTTCACGGTGTTTAAAATGGGGTGCTGCTGGCGCCTCGGAAACTTGGTCGCGGGGGGCTCAGCTGGTCCGCACCTGCACCCGTTCTAATCCCCATGGATCAAGTACATCCGAGTCAACATTCTGCCCTAACCCTTCCGAGTTCAGGTCTTACGTCTCGAATTTTTTTGAACTGCGGCACACAAACCCACGGCCAAGACACCCACAGCGAGCATACGCATCTTTGCGCTTGCGTCCTCGTCGCATCATATAGACGCTGGGCCGCTCTTCCCACGGGGAGCGGTTGAGTTGGCTAACACTCTCGCTTTCATTCGAAGCGGTGCTCGAAACGATTGGCCAGTGCAAATTACAAAAAATGTGCGTACAATAACATCCCGGGTCCATGGCAACCGATGGGAGCCGCGTCGGCATTCACAAGCTATAAAACTGGGAGCTTCTTCTGGATCGTCTGCGACCTGCTCCAGGTGGGCCACCATGACCGACACCCAAACTGTCGGGGTCTTTGACTGGAACCACACGAATGTCTGCTGGCAGATATTTGATCATAGTGGGCAAATCAGTATGGCTGATTCGTCCATGCCATCGTCTCCTAAACATAATCTCAAATTTCCAGGACAACCTCGCAGAAAAACTGAACTGACCCTCAATCTCACTGCGCAAATTACATATGTTGCCAATTCTGAGGATGATGGCTCCAGAGTGTTTACTCCAATGGATGTTGATGATCCTGCAGTTTACAGTCCCTCGGATGTGGACAATTCCAGACTGTACACTCCCATGGATGTTGATGATTCTGATAGCTTTCACCCGGGGGCCACGGCCTGGAACAGCTTTGATCAACATGGGACAAGCGCACAACATAATGAGGAACTGCAAGCTTCCAGAGAGCCTGTCCCCAGCGATACCCCTCCCGGTAGGTCAGCAAAGCTTGACTGTACACAAGGACTTAATAGTACGTGCCGCTCAAATTTGAAGTCACTTTACTCTAAAACGATGTAGATTCTAAGATGGAAAACCGCCTATCGACCTCGTGTCTGCACAACCCACGCCCTTCAAATTCTTTGCCGAATCTGGCCAAGAAGCAGTGGGAGAACTGGGATTTAGCGCCCCTTCGGACTCAGAAATCAATTTACCAAGAGAAATGGGGAGTCTTGAAACATAACAGACAGCCCTTGTTCCCCTTGGAGTTCCGACACATTCCTTGGCCCATATTTAGGTCGGTTGATAGTGATCTCGAAGTCAGCACCCCCACCGTAGTATACTTCCTCTTCGGAGAGACATGGGGAAAACCTCCCACAAATGACTCGAGGAAGGTCGCCAAATACAATTTGAGACTGTTCCATTCCGACAAATTTGCATCGACGCTAGAGAGAGTTGTACCTAGGGATAGGGAAAGAGCAAGAGAGGGTGCCGAAACTGTCTGTAGGGTACTTACGAGACATTTGTGTTAGTTATTTGGAAATTTGCATTCTGTGAAAAAAAAAAAAAAAAAAGGGGGGGTTTCATATGAATCACTAGAATGAAGGGAGTCTAGCAAGGCTATTGACAGATTACTTGAGATTATCTTGTAATTCAACCTGCTAGCTATAGGACGGAGACCAAACCCGCGCCCGGAACTTTGGTCACGCGTGACATCACGCTTTTTCGCACAGTAAGTCGACGGGGATTTATATGCAGCAGTAAAAAAAAAATTCGAGACATAGTTTCGATGTTCAATGTTATAATTATCGCATCTATATCTGTGACGGATGCGCGAGGATGCGAGATCCGCCACATAAATGCGAGGTGATCGATACAGCGCGACGCGCCGCAGCAAGCATGCACAAATATTAGGCTTGCACCCGCCCGTGTTACGGCCACGGCCATAAAAATTACGTCGTAATTTTGTTACGGTACGGTCTTTGAACAGATGTTGAGGATTATCGGAACAAATTCACCGACGCGGCACGCACTCCGCAGAGGCTTCACCCCTCACTAACCCTTACATGCAGAATTCGAAAAGACTGTGTAGTCAGTACTTCACAAGCGGCGTGAAATATGCGCCAATGCATGTACTATTGCCAGCAGAAGGCTCAGGACTCCTACAGTATCACCCATGAGGTATGAGTGTCAACTTTTTCTATGCCGCATCTGGCTCTGGCTCATAATGGAAAACAGTCAGTACCTCCACCTAAATAATTCAGTCAGTAACTAACAAATCCCCACGTGACATTGTGAGAGGCCGTGCGGATCTGGAGCTAGTTCACTTGAAGAACGGGGCATTGTCGCCACAAATTTTCAAGCTTTATATCCGGCCATAGTCCTCGGACTGCGAAGGGAGGTGGATTGATTGTGCGACTAATTCACGGGAGAGAGCGAAATATTCACCCGCACGATTGCCCCACTCATTCAGGTGGTTTACATAGCTCAAACTGAGCCTGGGGCAGCCTTGGCAAGTCCAGGTTGAAATGGTATGCCTGCCTTGTATAGAAAATCATTTTACGATGCCGCGTCAGTGCGGGTCAACAGCCTAGTGACGCGGTAATTTGCTTCCTCATACTTCAAATTCAAGAGAAGCCTATTCGATACAGGAAAATCTTAACTGCACCAAGGTGTGCGGGTCAATCACTTCTTCATGGCAGCTACTATCTGGACTTGCTGCATCGGCTTGGCCATCACCCTGATACTCAGAAGATCTTGAACAAGGGATTGGTCACTGATGAGCACACAACAGCTATGCTGCATGAAGCTAATCTGCCACCTTCTTTTAAAGTGCTGGCTGTTGCAGCTTATATCCATGTTGCAAACATGCATCCATCATCTCATATTCTGGAGAATACTACTCCATAATCCCGACTCTTGGTTGAGCTCCGATGCTCACAGAGGAAAAAAAAGAAAATTGGGGCATGGCTGACAATGTTCTCGAATGTTGTTAGTTTAAGCTGCAAATAAAATTGGGCTGAAAAGAGCTCTGAAATTTGGTGGCCGGCCTCGGACAAAATACCGGTTTGCCTTGATATCATCAGCAATCACAACAGATCCCGGTCAATCCTAACCATTCCTAATCATTCACTGCCGATCCTAAGCCATCCTAATTCACCCTAGCTCATCCCAACCATTCATGACCATTTCCTGAGAGTTCCTGATTATTTCCCAATGAATCCTACTTTCCCGGGTCATTACACATCCCAGTTCAATCTTCATGGATCCTAACCCATTCTTACTCCTCCTAATTCTACACAGCTCGCCTCTTGAGTGGTATTCCTGGCATTTCCTGACACATCCTAAGTGCTCCCAACCGGTCCCCTTTCCGAGTGATAACAGCAATCCTTATATGTCGTTAGCTCCGAGCCGGACTTTACTGCTTCCTTCTGTCTCCCTCCACCTCCATGGACGCCAATACGAGGTTGAACAACCTCCGGGACTCGTACCACTCGTTCCACGACGATGTCCTCCGTGCATTGCGCACTATGGTCGGAGACCCGCCCCAGTTGAACGCTGTCAGAGACCGAGCTCTGGCTCCACCACATGTACCGCATGTACTGTACCAGTACTCAATAATTTTTTCGTGAATTTCGAAGCCGAATTTATGGCCGTCGTCGCGGACGACGTCGAGAGTGATTTGATCGCTACCCGCTAAATGCGGATAATCCTGCTCATCATGAAGCACGATGGCGGGGGGTGAAGCAACGGCGTGATGGATGTCAAATAAAACGAGAAAGGTCTCTGGCATGATATATCAAATGGGCCTCTAAGTTAGCGGTTTTCATACATCATGGCTCTCCGATGATTAGAGGCAGCTGATAGATCATAAGTACCGCCATGCTAAGGTGAAAAAAAGAAAGTGACACGTGATGTCACTGTAGTCACGATCTCGGAACGGCTTCTTCAGACCCCGCCCTTTAGCTGGCGCTGCAATATCCGCTGGTGCGAGGCCGTTTCGCTGGCGCTAGCATTTTCTGCTTGCGCAGGGCCTTTTGTGAGTTGCCAGATCAAATAATATATTATTTTCCGGTCTTTTGCAAGTCGGGGATGTTCAAGACAGTTTTGACTGGGCATCATCGCCGGCTTCAGTGGTGATTTTGTCGGCACTGATAAATGTCCTCTGCTCTCGGGGCGTTGAGCTCCGGCAGATAGGAGTTCCTCTCGAGTGCGCTGAGAGACAGTCTCAGTGAAGTGGGGCATATTGATGAGCTATGTGGGGAAAGTGAAAGCTTGGGTGGTACTCAGGATGTTGGGAAGTTGCTGTAAGCGAGTTGCGAGTTGTGTCGGAGTGCAGGTATTGGTTCGAGAGGGGAAGGCCAGTACGAGATTCATAGGCAAGCTGAGCTGAAGAACCTGCATCTCTTGACTCGCCCCTTCAACGGCGGCCTCATCTTGAGCAATGGCGGCATGTCTAAAGTCATCGCCGTATGAGTATATATTTCAGTCATTATTCTGCAGTTTAGCAAACCTGCTTTGAAAGCGATTCATCGGTAAGAGTCCTAAGACTCCAGCTTCGGCAGTTTAAGACTGACTTAAGACTCAAGAGTCATACACCATCCTCAGGACCGCGCAAGTCGCAGACTTTGAGGGTACACAAACGCCGTCGCGGTAATTTCCATGATTGTAAATGAAGGTACACGGCTAGTCCCTGCGAAGCCAGGGCACAAGAGAGCCCCGGCTAACGTTCCGAGCAGTACCACTGAGGATTTCTACTTCAGCGAGGTGTTTCAGCCCTCCCCTATGTTCGGGGTCTCCCACAGCCGCTCCAGGAACTCCACTCCGATACCCACTCAGCAGTCTCTTGTTCTTGGATATCATGGTCACTCATCTCACGCCCTGGACTATGTGAAATACTTATGGTCGGTGCGTGAGCAAAGATGGAAGGACAGAAGCACTCCAATCGGGGACGATATACAAGACCTATTGCAGTACTATGGATCTTGAGCAGGACTTGACCATGCATGGCTGTGGGCGGCGAAAATATGAAATGCATTAAAAAAAATCCCCTAGATTTCTCAAGGCCAATCAATTAATTCCATTCGACTGCAGGTTTGTCCCGTGTTCCATCAATTTCAGGGAATTACCGATTTTTTAAATCGACTTCTTGCCGTAGTTCTTCTCGTTTGTCATTACGCACTCTAATGACAATCTGTTGTTGATCGATTTCAGCCAGTGATTATTAATTTCTCTTGTCGAGGCTGCATCCGTCCCTTGGATAACTCTCTCGCATCTCAGCCGCCATATACTGTAAGGCGAGCAGATGAATGGAAAACACAACAATGGCTTAAATACAAGGACATTGAAGCACGGGTTTCAAAATTAATCCCATGCAGAAAACGCAATAATGGCTCTGGGCGAAATCTAAAGCAAAAGAAATTTTTGCAATGACCCTGGCTATCCAGATGGGCGAGGCGCGCCTCGGAAAGTGTCTCCAGGACTGCTGTGGAATTCAAACAGTGGCGTTTTAATTACAAGGTCATTGAAGCATGTGTTTCAAAATGAATGCACTTTCCTGCGTCTACGGTGTTCAAAATATCCTGAGGAAGGGTCAACCGAAAGATTTTGTGATCAGATTTTGCCACGTTCATTGAATGAGGATTCAGGGATAATCGCTTTAAGATAACCGTACTGACACTGCATGGGCCATCCACATCGGTGATAGGGCTTCGAAGGATCATGAGTGTGTGTCATGTCGTTTAATAGCATCACGCAGAGGGCCAGATTCACCGGGAAGTTCAGGGCTGAGAAATTTGTCTATCTCCGCCAGGATTTTAGGCACATTTTTCAGAGCGACTGCAATATTTTGCTGTGTCCGTCAGAAACCATTAGAAAATGGTTGAGAAGCACTACAAAATTTGTAATTGCTATTGTAATATTTTTTTTTCCCCGTGGGTTGTTTCGATTCCGTCTCCGCGCATTTTTTGCTTTTTCTTTTTCTTTCCCATCCTTTGCTCCTCCCCAAATCTAATACCTTTTAATCCTACATTGTATCAACTGTCCAAATTATGTTCTAGGGCATCAATACTTTAATACTTTTGGCCCTTAGAGGACTTATATAACCCTCTAGTTGTGTTCCCCATTTCTCCAGGACTATCTCCAGCTGGTTTCATACCTCGGTAGACAACTTTGAAAAATTATACAATGTTTCGGCCTTCGGCCGAAGTTCGGACTTCGGAGGAGGCAGTCATCCTGAATAAAGAGTTCTACCAGAAGACAACTTTGGACTTACTACACCAATCCATGTCCGGCTCGGGGCGTGCCGTTTAATTGATTGCACCTTTCCGTTCTCCGCTCAATTGAAGAATTCAACCTATATACTCGCGTTTTCCTCTGCTTTTCGCTTGCTTGTTACACTGCACGCATATTTTTCATCTGAGGCCTAATTATTATGTTACCTTCTGCTTCTCTGCCTGTCCCGAGGACATTTTAACTTGAAGTTTGGACAAAGTTTGGATACAAAGTGGTCTTTGGTGCGTGCCTAATGCAGAGACGTCCCAGAAAGTACCCAAACATAGTGTTGTCAAATATTCAGGGTAGAAGAAGAAGGGAGAAGTGCGGATAAATGCACGTGACGAGACAGAGGGCGAGGATTTGCAACAAATAAGGACAACGTAAAACGCCGGTGGCTGACAATCCCTCCAGGAAAGAATGCCCTCAAATTCATCCATTTCTCCAACTTTTGGGCCGGGGTTTGCTCCACACGACGCCATTTTCTCCAGTGGTTCGATTGATACCGAAATCGTGAGGAACGAGCCAGTAATATTTGGATTCGAGATTTTGGAGGGGTAGTGGCTGTGTTCGGTCTGGGCCGTTGGCGGCGCTTCGCGAGTTCTCTGCTTCGGCGGATCCCTAGTAAAGTAGGGACCAGCACGGATTTTATCCGCAGATAAAAAAGGGGCCCTGCTGCCACTACCCCGCGCTCGAGATTGCTCGCGATTTTCCGGCCCGAGTTTTACCTCTATTGCTTATCCATCTTACAAAACTGTTTCTTTTGACATTCCGCAGCTGGACTACGAATCGACCAGAAAATGAACACTTATTCCACTTCTGCACCGGGAAGAGATAAAATATGTGCACAGCCACAAAATTCAAAACATATTCCACAACGTGGTTTGCTGGGGGTTAAATTTTCTGTGCACATGTTGGAGGATAAATTCACCCTTCCGGACTACGAATCGCCCAGAAAATGGACTCATTCCACTTCTGCACTGGGAGAGATAAAATATGCACTCAGCCACAAAATTGAAAAAATATTCCACAATGTGGTTCACCGGGGGTTAAATTTCTATGTGGGTGTCGGAGGGTGCATTCACCCTGCTGGACTATGAATTGACCACAAAATGAACACTCATTCTACTTCTGCACCGGGAAGAGATAAAATATGCGCACAGCCACAAAATTCAAAAAATATTCCACAATGTGGTTCGCCGGGGGGTAAATTTTCTGTGCGCGTGTCGGAGAATGCATTCACCCAGCTAGTTCCACGCGAGCTACTCAATCCCCCTTCCCTTCTGTCCCTCCTGTAATTCAATGCAGGTGGAGAGGAACGAGGAGGTTTTTGCGAAGCGGGGGCTCGAAGGCGATGATCCAGGGCGCAAGAGGAAGGGCCGCCTCTTTGGCGCGTGTGTCGACGGCCTCTTTCCCGGTGATGCCAAAATGGGACGGTACCCAATTGATGCGCACCTTGAGGGTGGGCCGGGCACGGAGGCGATGGTGGTCGCGCTTGACGACTTTCCAGCGCCTTTGCGACCCAGGGGGGCACGACGATCTAAAAGAACTACTGCGTGTATGAATAGGGAAGGCCCCTTTGAGTGTCCCATTGTTTCGGGGATAGCAAGACAACAGCAAGACGTCTTCCATATCTAGCCTGCAAAAGAAAAGCACCGGGCTCATCGACGGCACTCCCCAGGTCGCGATAACTTCTCCGACCACTCCGTTACCTTCGACGGCGCACAAATACAGTCCTCGGAAACGGTGAAGTGGATTGGGGTCTGGCTCGATTCGAAACTGACGGGCGTGACACACACCAGACATCGGGCTGCGTCTGCGGCGAGAGCACTAAATGCGTCGCTTGCTCTTACTCATGCAGCAGGTTTGATTGATTGATTCCTGCATTGATAACTCGCGTATGCGCTGCTCGTACCTCCAGTGGCTCGGGGGGCAGGAATCTACTGCCTCCGACGACGAGGAGGACGACCCAGACTCTGATTCAGACGATGAAAAGACTGACGCGGTCATTGTCCACCGACCACATCTTATAAAATCGCTAAATCTCCTGCCACCGCAAACGTCACTGTGGGCTATCTCCAAACAGCCCATGGTGCTACCAACCTCATTCCCGCGCTCGCTGCTTTCCTTAAACTGCACTTCAAGCCTTCTCCAGTCACGCCCGGCCTTTACGACCGTTTCGACATTTTCAGTCAAATTTCCGTCCACGTCCGCTACATCAGTAATCAGAGCCGGTCGAGCCGCATCCGTGCTATCCCTGCGGGACCCTGCCGTCCCCCCTAAATCGCGTTCTTCAGGATCTCCTGCCATCTTCGACACGGCTCTCGTCATCGAAGATCCATCCCAATATGTCCCGTCATCTGGGATAGCCGGTAAGATTCAGCCTCTCGGAGTTCATTTCTCCTGAGCTGATCATCATCAGGTTTACGTCCTGCCCAAATCCGCGGGATATTCAAGCTCCCGCCTCAATTTGGCACTTACGTGCACCCGTTGGCATACATCGAATGGTTTACACCTCTCAACAAACCCGACCCCATCTCCGGCATGTTCACCACTCACCGGTCTACCCGCAACCATACCCGCAATTCCGCCGTTGTCTCGGGGGAGTATATAGTCTGTGCTTGCCATTTAATGGCAAAGTGCGGCAATACAATTGACCCGAAATGGACTTCATTGCTGAACCTTTAGGTTTGGCTACCCAGGAGCAGATGGATTGATCGCACTTACACAATAAGGACAAACACCTATCTTACTCATATGCAGTTAGTCATTGAAGAAAATTCGTCAAAACATTGAACCAAAAACACTTGGTCTGGGTGTTTTTCCGGAATTAACCTGTATTTCCTAATCCACTTCCCTGAATTGTCTTGATAATTCAATTTGTCCCTTTAGTCATTTCTGCTCGCATCCTTGATTTGTCAATCCTGCTTATGTTCACCGTGCGTAGAAATTTCGGCCCGGGAGGAGCCTGGAGAGTTCACAAAAAATTAATACCCAAGGATGTCTCACTATCCAAGGAACCCTACTATACTGTAAACAAAACTATTTCTGAGAAGTTCTACATATAACCCGTTCCTGCCCTCGTTGAGAGGGAAGCATGAGATACACGTTAGTTAACCATGATTGCTGCCTGCGTCGGCGGAAATGCCTCCCATGGTCCTCATCATCCATCCTTTGGGTTTCCCATCAAGCTGAGCGATGGAATTTTGGGGCGAAAAGAAGACATGGCTGATTCTGCCAGGTGTGATTCCCTCTGAGCTAATTCCGCACCCCGGCGACCACTTTCCGACACAGTGGTATAAAAGTCCCGACATGAATATCAAGATGTCGCCCTGCCGATAGCTGCATGCATTTATTGAGATGGGATTCCGACCAGATCAGGGGGGCTCACCTGAGTTTCATCCCAATGTCTGGCAAGTACATAGGTCCTCCGTCGAAGTCGCCGACGCAGAAGGAAGCGGTTGGTCCATCATCTAACCCGTCAACATGCTCGGATACCTGTAGTTTATACACGATGGCTCTGCCAATCCAAGGCCCCGGATCCGCAGTCTCCCACACGCCAGCTTTAAATGCCTGGGTATACTTGGCGTAACATCCGAAATGAAGCCATCGACCTTTGGAATCTCCAATCATACCTAGTGCAAGGTCCTAAAAGAGTTGTCTTTCCCCCTGTCAGGCTGTTATCATGGGAAATAATCTGCCAAATTGACTGCCTGATATCGGTGCTGTTGTCGGCTGGTTGTGGGTTGTGTGGCCCACCTGATGAGTTCAAAAGAACGAAACCAACCTTCAACGAATAACCCTCCTCTTTCGGTGGCCCTGAAATATCTGTTTTCTTTCGGAATGACTTGGGGTGCAAGGCCGCTGCTTTGCACGGCATGTGCTCACACTTTGTTTTGTTTTTTTATTGTCTTGTGTTCTCACACTTCTTGCTCGCATCTGAAATAGAAATTATCATTTCGACTTCGTTGTCATGGGGTACTAGATGAGCCTACATCTCTTCGACATTTTTGCAGGTCTACCTACATACCTACCTACCTACCTACCAAGCTCGGCTGACGAAACTTAAGACAGTGGAAGCACCTCCGTAAAATTAAATTATTGTCTTGATTCAGAAGCTCTGCCTTCATCTTGTTCAGTTTGCGCTTAAGTTCTCTTTAGGTGGCCTTCATCTATGTCTTGTTTTATTCCTCCGCAAAAACGATCATAACCACGTTGGCAGCTCACAATGACATCTTGTTTTGCTTAGAACGGCAAGTATCTCAGCAGGGGATAAATATCAATCCCATGACGATTACTCGGCCCTCTTTTTCACCGGTACCGGTTTACTGTTTGACATGTAGAACCCGAACTTTGAGCGATTAGTTTCCTAGATGTTGACTTGAAATGTGTTTCCGGCCCCCCCTTGATGTGAAAAGCATTTGAAGACTTCTTGGATGGCGATATAGTACACCGCGATGAATGCGTCCGAAAGACACCCAATTGACCGATTCCACTCAGCATGAAGACAATGAGATCCGAGTAAGATGAAGCTTGTCCTGCTCACAAAACACTCCAAACTGAATGGATTTCAACATTTTAGGGTGGTGCTGTAAAATGGTCTGTTGCTCGCTTCTCTTCATGCACCTTACCTGGCCTCTAGCGTCGCCTTCCCGTTTGACTGGCTTCCTCCCCTTTCATGGCTGTATCCAAGACCTCAAGCTCTCTCTGATGTGTAATCCCTCTCTCTCCTTCCCACTCGGTGCCCTTGCAATAGTTTTCCTTTCTCAAATATTCCTCTCACACTGAGATGTCCCCCATTGACGCAGATTTCCATGTCAAATTCTTTGGACTTGTATAGACCCCGCCGTTATTACTAAAATAATCATTCAGTTACACGTCAAAAAAGAATTGCGTGGAATTGGGTGTTACGCACTTTGATTAACCCTCACACCCGAGACTGGTATACGACATGATAACCGAAGAAATCACAGCGCCTCATTCGTGCCAATCCGCCCGTCCAGGAATACTACCCTCCGTCTGTCGAGCAGGGCATAATTGTATGTTTCGAGAAACGAACTAAGCGTCTCTGTGTTCGTGTCCTGTTGTGTGGCGTGAGGTAGATAGACCCTTGAACCATCCCGGTTGTAGCAGTCGAAAAGTCCCATCAGGATGGAATCGCTTTCAATTCTTTGGGACTGTTGTGCAACGCTCCCAGGTAACACCAGCGATAATGTACGTTCTAAATCTTAGTGGTCAATTTTATCGGATTCATTCATTGTGGTAAAATTATCTGACCGTGAGCCGTAGCATCCTGAATGGTCCCTAACGCCTCTCTATCTTCGCCCGTGCCAAGCAGCAGTGTAATGAACTTGTTCTCCAGCTGAAGTGCGGCAGAGATGTCAGGTCCTGACGTCTCATCGAGAATGCTGTTCAACTGGCCGATGTATATAGTCAGCGACTGCAATTAACGTGAACCGCTAAACGCACCACTCCGTCTAATTGGGCCATACGATGGAATTCTCGCATCATTGAAACTTCAAGGAGTCCACCCGACCAACTGTTGCTGTTAAGGTTCTTCATGATTTTGTTCAACCGCTCTGTCAAAAATGACCAAAAACTATAAAGCGGGCCATAATCTAGAACTTGATCCGGAATATGGACTGCCCAGTGGTGGTTCGGCTTTAATTCTCCCGTACAGTAGAGCTGTGTGTACGAATGAGGGGAATACCGATTGCAATCAGTGAAGTAAATACCTACGAAAATTTCAATAGATAACCCTGCAACAATCCTTTAGCCATTTCAAGCCCTTTACGGCTGACGGAACTGCCGACAGGAATTTTCAATGCAGTGGCAAACCAGAGGAGGATAGCCAGCGAAATTTGGGTTCAAACTGTTGCTTCAGATTTATTTTGATGGCCCTGGTGCTTTTGAAAAGGAGCTCAGGGCTCTCCATGCCAATCCAAACAAATGCAGGCTGTCACCAAACAATGTGCTGAGATTTTGCACCAAAACAGTATTTTGGCCCCTGTGCAATCATTTCAAGCCGGATTTTGATGGGGTCTTGCTGGGAGGATGGCCAGTAAAATTTGGGTTCAAACTGTCGCTTCAGATTTATTTTGACAGCCCTGGTGCTTTTGAAAAGGAGCTCAGGGCTCCATGTCAATCCAAACAAATGGAGGCCGTCACCAAACAATGTGCCGAGATTTTGCACCAAAACAGTATTTTGGCCACTGTGCAATCATTTCAAGCTGGATTTTGACTGGGAGGATAGCCAGCGAAATTTGGGTTCAAACTGTCGCTTCAGATTTATTTTGACAGCGCTGGTGCTTTTGAAAAGGAGCTCAGGGCTCTCCATGTCAATCCAAACAAATGCAGGCTGTCACCAAATAATGTGCCGAGATTTTGCACCAAAACAGTATTTTGGCCCCTGTGCAATCATTTCAAGCTGGATTTTGACTGGGAGGATAGCCAGCAAAATTTCGGTTCAAACTGTCGCTTCAGATTTATTTTGACAGCCCTGGTGCTTTTGAAAAGGAGCTCAGGGCTCTCCATGTCAATCCAAACAAATGCAGGCCATCACCAAACAATGTGCCGAGATTTTGCACCAAAACAGGGCTCTCCATGCCAATCCAAACAAATGCAGGCTGTCACCAAAGTGTTTTGTATGCCGGTGCCCGGCCTACATAAAGGGGGAGCTTGCCTGATTCCGAGTTGATCAGTAAAGCACTTCATGCCATTTATTCTGTAAATATATATTGACTAAGACCAATGCCATAAGTATCTAATGTAAAACCAAGTCGAGCCCTTCTGTCCATGTCCTCCTCCAACATTCGCATAGAATCTGTCACATTCGACTGCTGTAAGCGGCGCCAAGGAAACGAAGTTCGAAAAGCAATGCCGGATAATTTTTTGACTCGAGATATAGCAACGAAAGAAAGGCCTGAAGAAAAATCTTTTTCGCCTAGATCAATCACAGCCCGCTTCAAAGTCAACCCTTGACTTTTGTGAATTGTAATTGCCCATGCTGTTGTGAGTGGCAGCTGAGTCCTGGACAGGAATTTTCCGGTCCGATCATCCCATCTTGAAGTGACTGGGACAATCGGGACCCAAGAGGGATTAATGCCTTCCCACTGAGGCACTGGTGGTCCTGTGTCGAAGGTCATTTACTATACTGAACAAAATATTACCAATACTAACCTGAATATCCATCCTAGTGCGGGGAAGGGAGAGCGTCGAGAAGACGACGCCGCGACGGGCAAAGAAGGCCGACATCTGTCAAAACTTTTGATGTTCCCACAGGCCGCGTGCAAATGCCTTTCCACTTCTTGTCCTATTCGAGACATTACAATACTCAAATTCACATTTGCTCCATATTTTTTTAGCTTATTCCAATCTTATAGAGTGCTCACACATCAAACATGCACTCGACACTGCCGTCGGTGTTGACGATTTCTCATAAGAAGATTGCCTCACCGTTATGAGAAACTTCTGCCTCAAGAATCGCGACATGCCTCGGCTTTGATTGATTTCTCTGCTCATTTGAATCTTGAAAGAGGACAAGGATGCAACGGACCCATCAAGTTATCGGCTGATGGCACTCGAGTGTTGCAGGCTCAAAATCCTCACCTCGATTATTGACCGCCGAAACCGTGAGGAAAGACCTAGGTGTCATGGCAATCACTCAGAATGGATTCCAGGAGCACCTTCGGACAAACGACAACGTCTTTGTCCTTACGTGTCTCATAGACAAGGCATATATGACGAAAAATACTGCAACATGGTGTTCTGAGCTTCTGGCTGGTCAAATCGTGTCAGACCAAAGAGAGGACATGAAATTTGTGTGATTTGGAGATTTTTGAGACACTTACAGTATTGGTGTTACACACTATCACACCTTTACACACCTTGGAACTTGGCTACTCCGGGTAATTTGGATCAAATGTGTTTCGTACATGAAGATAAGATCATATATAGCTAGCCTAGGCATGAGAAATGGCCAAGAATTGAGCGAAAAAGGTCCATCAAAGGCGATCAAATTCTGTCAAATCCGACTTTCGCTGATGGACATTATTCGGGTCTTCCAAGCACGTCAAGATTTACACGATGACTTGCCTTATTTTGAGCGCAAGAATGAACGTTGTCACATTTTTCTGAGTGTAATATGTGTCCTATATTTCCACCAAGCGTTTTTTATAACGATAGACCTGCACTGTACCGTTCCCACCGGGCGGCCTTTGTTCCTTATGACTCTGTGTTGAGCAAAACTTATTTTCTTTGTCTTTGGACCTGCCTCATGGGTTCGAGGCACTCCGTGTGCTTGTCTCTGCTGTGAGGCCTTCAGGTGAGTTGATTCATAGCTCACACAACAGTGCTCTACTGATGTTTCCTGCTGTTTTTTCTGAAATGAAAATTTACCTATAAACCATACCTATGTTCCTTCTATGTAAATCTCAAATCTTGGTCCGTCAGAACATTTTGAGCTTATCCTCCACCATTGAGCTTGCATCGGGCTTCCATTAGTGCAACCCTTGACTTGGAAAGGCCATTTTTTCTCACTATGGATTTCTTTGAAACACTGAATATTGATCCCTTCCAAACAACGGGACCAATATGTCCGAAACCCGCAGCAGGGCCGGAAAATGACTGTCCGAAAACCTATATAAAGGCTCGGTTTTGGAGGACAATTCAGTATCTCGCACTGTGATTTCCGTGCCATTCTGTGCAAGCCCATTTGGCCTCTGCCACCCCATTCTGTGCACGCCCATTTGGCCTCTGCCACTCCATCCTGTGCAAGCCCATTTGGCCTCTGCCACCCCATCCTGTGCAAGCCCATTTGGCCTCTGCCACCCCATCCTGTGCAAGCCCATTTGGCCTCTGCCACCCCATTCTATGCAAGCTCATTTGGCCTCTGCCACTCCATCCTGTGCAAGCCCATTTGGCCTCTGCCACCCCATCCTGTGCAAGCCCATTTGGCCTCTGCCACCCTGTGCAAGTCATTTGGCCTCTGCCACCCCATCCTGTGCAAGCCCATTTGGCCTCTGCCACCTCTTTCTGTGCAAGCCCATTTGGCCTCTGCTGCTCCATTCTCTGCAAGCCCATTTGGCCTCTGCCACCCGACTGCACTCCGCTACTGAAGATTCCCGCATTGTGCGTTCTCTAACCCCCCCTAACTCCTGAAGATAATGATACAATCCAGCAGGTACACAGTGAGATCGCTGAACCGCTAAGCACACACACACTCTCTCTTTCAAGCCAGTGACATTCAGCTGACTGACTCCTCACAGAAAAAGCAATACCCCATCGGTCTCGATATTGACAACCCCCCCCACTTTTGGGCTTTGTCTTTCTTTACCCCCTTCGTTTTCGTCGGCTTGGCCGGGGATCGAGGTCACAATCCGGCAAGTTGCGACTTCTGTTTGGGTTCTGGGGGATAAAAGTCGCAATCCGGCATGTTGCAACTTCTGTTTGGGTTCTGGGGGATTGAGGTCACAGCCTGGCAAGTTGCAACCTCTGTTTGGGTTCTGGGGGATCGAGGTCGCAATCCGGCAAGTTGCAACTTCTGTTTGGGTTCTGGGGGATAAAAGTCGCAATCCAGCATGTTGCGACTTCTGTTTGGGTTCTGGGGGATTGAGGTTGCAGCCTGGCAAGTTGCAACCTCTGTTTGGGTTCTGGGGGGTCGAGGTCGCAATCCAGCAAGTTGTGACTTCTGTTTGGGTTCTGGGGGATCCAGCATGTTGCGACTTCTGTTTGGGTTCTGGGGGATTGAGGTCACAGCCTGGCAAGTTGCAACCTCTGTTTGGGTTCTGGGGGATCAAGGTTGCAATCCGGCAAGTTGCAACTTCCGTTTGGGTTCTGGGGGATCAAGGTCGCAAGCTGGCAAGTTGCAACCTTGGTTTGGGTTCTGGGGGATCAGATTGAGCTGTGGCCTGGCCAGTCGCAATTTCTTTCTGGCCAATCGACGATGCTTGCCCCTGATGGTAGGTAGGACAATCTGGCCAGTTGTCTTGCCCCCTATCAGGCTGTTATCATGGGGAACAATCTGCCAAATTGTCTGCCTGATATCGGTGCCGTTATCGGTTGGTTGTGGGCTGTATGGCCCACCTGATGAGTTCAAAAGAACGAAACCAACCTTCGACGCCCCAAGTTCCTGTAACATGTGGACCGCCAGTGTCTCGGAACCTTTTGGGTCGGTTGACAGGGGGAAGCTGATTTAATTATCCTTGCTTTGTACACTGGCGAAATCCCTGGAACACGCGTTCGTGATTCGGGCTGTGCGTGAAATGATACCTACCTACTTACCTACCTACCCAATTTTCTTCTTTTTAAAAACTGTTTTAGATCTGCTGTCAGGAAATTCCTTCACAGATCGGTTTCAATGCGCCCGGGGGTACATGTATGTACCCAGATGTCCATACAAAATTATAATCCGCCTGAGTACAGTTCTCCTTGCGCATCAGGATGCTCTGCCGAATGAAGTATAAGGCGGTCAAGGATATGAAATATTTTATTCAACGCGACGGACCGAGGCATCGTGTGGTATGTTGTATCGGTTAAATTGGAGCCTTTCTAGGTGTGAGCTTGCACTGCATTCCGTGATCCGGTAGGCAAAGTCTGTTTACCTGGGCTGACGTCGGTGGACGTCGGCCGACCCTAGTCGGCAAAGTCTGCCGACGTCATGTCGGCAAATCTGTGCCTACTTCGGCCGACGCTCTGTCGACATCCGTCGACTTCGCATCGGCCAAGCCTACCTACCTCAGTCTCCTGCGTTCGCATCAGCATTTGGAATGAGGATTGCATCTCGTAGAGCTATACCAAATGGTCGTCGCAAGCCATGCTCCTTGGCCACCTTGATTCGAGCCATGGCATGCCAAATATCCATGATAACACGACTTTGAATAACTCTGAAAACTCGGGATCATTGAGCAGTTTTACCCTTTCAACCAACACGACTTTATCAACATCATCAATCGGACAATCGTCTGCATGCTTTGCTCCAGGCTGTAAAAGAAATTCCATCAAGGGTGGATTGGTGGCATGAATATCACATTATCGCATAGAAACAATTCTCTGAATCCAGAGACTTGTGGGTGCCCCACGGAATTCAGACTGCTCCACACGGTCTCTTCGACGATTTTCAATGAATTGGTGGTCTTTCAACAGTGCTCCCTCCGTTTTGTCCCCAGAGTACGCAATCGTAGAGGCAATTCGTCGCTCAAATAACAAGGATGACACCGCACACGACAGGTAGGAAGACTTGGCTCGCATTTTGATCAGCTGCAGTGGAACGCCTCTATCCAACGCACCATTCAAGCTATGGACCTGGCGCTGGATATGGGCTTTCTTGAGTACTTATTACATGCTTCCAAGTGTCAAACATTATTTTATTCGTTTTACTTCTGGCGCACCATTCACCATTACCTTAAAACACGTCATTTCGGTATCGCGGGAAGTCCAAGATTTTTTGAAAGGGTTTCCCGTCCTTAGGGATGGAAATATTTGGTCAGTCGTATACATCTATGTACCAATAGTCACCCTGCACTGTATCCTAGGCCCACACGTCCATTTCCTCCAGCTATACACTTGTGTGGTGATGCCAGCACGTGCGCACGTAATTGCCATTTTGTCATAAAATAGTACCGAGGGGTTACTGTCTTGGTTACTGTTCAGCATTACGAAGCTCGCGATTTTGGACTGATATAGAGGGCGCACGGCAGCGGCGAGTCACAACTCCTCCTTCATCGGCCCAATGTCTTTCATCTTCTGTGCCCTCGTCCCCCTCGCTCTTGCGGCAACGACCCTCGCCTCAAGTCTAGCAGTGCTGGAGAGTAGAGCTGACTCTAAAGCAACGTGAGTCTTTCGTTTCAACACAACGAGGTACGAGTTTGTAGGATATCTTGTTCAAATTCAATGCACAACATGGCTGTCCACATTTTTCGTGCCCCGTGGTCGATATTAGAGGCCCAAATCAAGAACGCCAGGCTTCGAAAATCACCCGGAAGATGAAGGTTCATTCGGATGATTCGCTGTTCCACCTCAATTTGCATGCTCTCCACAATGCTCATCTTGTGAGAGAGACCTTGCCTCGCCACCTAATGGAGCCAAAACAATACTTCCCTGATCGAAATGCCAAACACAAGGAGTTTGCGGCCATACTGCGGGGAACGGGACCCGAAAAAGCGGGCGCAGGCGCAGGCAAGGGGTCAAGCAACGAAATTGAGAAACAAGCAGGACAAGGAGGACAAGGCCACTGCTGCCCAAGAAAGAGTGTTGATACAATAATTAATGTTTATTGACAGTAACATGGTGTCTAGCTGGAGTGGTGCCTGAACATTTTTGAAATATTGCTGATATGTATGTCAAATGTCGAGCCCAAAATGTTGCAAAAATATTGCAAAAATACTCCCCTTTGCCAGAATATCCCTTGGATATTTTCCGAAAATGTCCGAGATATATCAGATTGAAATGGCGGTGTATGGTCTCGTCTTTTCAAGTCAAAATGCAAATCGGTGATCAGGCGGGCGAAGGTAACCTTGGACTTGTGGTCTGCAACACTTCTCGGACCAATATCAGTATTTCTACCGAGGGAAAAAATCCTCACGGCCGACCAGTGGTGTCGGGGGGTGGCCTCGTCTTTTCGAGTCAAAATGCAAACCGGTGATCAGGCGGGCGAAGGTAACCTTGGACTCGTGGTCTGCAACACTTCTGGGACCAATATGAGTATTTCTACAGAGAGAAAACATCCGCACAGCTGACCAGTGGTGTCGGGGGTTGAGCTCGCCTTTGCGAATCAAAATGCAAACTAATAATCGCGGGCGCCACAAGGGTTCATGTAGAATCTAGTTTCTTCACTTCACATGACGAGCTAGGTCATTTTAGGTCTCCCTGCAACTCTGCTCTACCGCAATTTGACTGCTTTTCCCAATATGCGGCACAGGTGTGCTTTGCACGGAAGCTGACACCAAACTTCCAAATTTGCCGACAGCAGATTTGCATGGTCAATCAGTGGGATTGTCTACACAAGCCAATGTAATGACTCAGACTGGACGACACAATCCATGGTTTTGAAACAGTTCAAGGTTTCTTTTTTGTGCAGTGATGTACTTCGAACAAAGCTAAACCAACAAGTGCCACGAACACGAAGAGAGAGGTATACGGGCACCTGGTCCAATGCAGAACAGGGCACGCATTTACTGGTGAGTACTACGCTAAATTTGTGCCTACGGAGAGTATAGGATGTCAATGTGGCGAGCGCTTCCAAACTAGGAAGCACTTACTACGGGAATGCGAGAAGTACGAGCAGCATCGCAATGTGCTACGTGAGGCGTCCGACGAACTGTCCCTGCCCGGTATCCTGGGCACCGAGAAGGGCCTCCAAGCGCTGGCGAGGTTCCTAGAGCCATCGGGCGTGTTCACGAAGACCGGTCAGCCGAGACGCGTCCCTGAGGCGCCCGCGACGGACGACGGGAGGGAGCGACGAAGAGTCGGGATCGGAGGGGAGCAGTGGCGAGGACGTTGAAGACGGCGTTTAGCCGACACACAGCCTCAGGCACGGCGTGCCTGATGGGCCGATATTTCGCATCAAAACAGTATTTTGTCCCCTGTGCAATCATTTCAGGTTGGATTTTGATGGGATCTTGCTGGGAGGATAGCCAGCGAAATTTGGGTTGGAACTGTCTCTTCAGATTTGTTTTGACGGCCCCGGTGCTTTTGTACAGGACCTGAGGGCTCTCCATGTCAATTCAAACAAATGCATGTGACTGCATCAAAACTGTATTTTGACAGTATTTTGTCCCCTGTGCAATTAAAATAATTCATAGAGAAGCCCGTTCCACCGCTATAAAAATTCTGAGCTCATCACGAGTCTTAGAATTCGCATTACTACAAAACTGTTTCCTCAGATTTGGGATTAAAAATACTTTGTCTGGCCGCTCTCAAAATTTTGACGAAGTCCCGCAAATGATTTTCGGCAAACTCCGTGTCTCCATGTCACCAGTGATTAAATTCCAGTCCCTCCGGCGTAGGGATCAAACGACTGTTTTTGAGAACTCGGGCGTCTGGGACTGGTTCGAGTCTAGGTAAACTCAGTACTTCGCCTGAAGGTTCGGATGATGATCAAGAAGGTTTGTACCTTCATGTCTTCGCTTCGTGCTAACGGTGATAAAAGCGAGTGTCCCCGCTACCACACCGAACAAAACAGCTGCCGCAGGCCGCCGCCGCATCCAAATTGAAGAAGGTTCAGGGCCGCTAGCTGTGGCTTTAGGACTCTCTGTGGCCCAAAGGCACCCTTTCCCCGAGGTATTCGAAGGTAGCCAGAGGTAACCGGAGGTAGCCGTAGGTAGCCGGAGATCAGCATACGTCATGTCAGGACCCGGTACGAGAGGGTAAGGCAAGCTAGTGAAAAACTGGGTCTACATAGGGTAGACACAGTTGGTCTACTGACATCGGCCAAGGTAGACCCAGGTACGAGAAGGTAGCCTAAGTTCGGGCTACGGGGTCCTGGAACGCAGTGTCTACGAATATACTCCGCTGCAGATCGCTGCCGACCTACTCCTCAGTGGTGAATACACTGTCGTGAGGCTGAATTTGATTATCACATCATTCTACCTCCCACAGGCCGCAGCCTAAGGAAATTGTTGTTCAAATTGAAGGCTCATGAGACGTCAGATTGCGAAGCAGCACTTAATTATAATGACATAGATTCGGATCGGATGAAAATGTACAATTAGATTTGGAAGCAAGCCTATTTCCATCAAGTATTGACCTCTCCATGTCAATCCAAACAAATGCAGGCTGTCACCAAACAAATCCACGTGAACCTCGGCACAATGCACCGAGATTTCGCACCAAAACAGTATTTTGACCACTGTGCAATGATTTCAAGCCAGATTTTGACAGGGTCTTGCTGGGAGGATAGCCAGCAAAATTTAGGTTCAAACTGTTGCTGGCAATAATGCCTCTGAGCGGGATCTGAATAGCTGGTAATGTTCGCAATGATCTATCCATTCCAGCGCCTTTCAAAATCTAATGGCAATCGGGTCATGCGTTTCAAAATGTGAACCAGCTATTGATGTCAAGCCGTGCCTTTCAAAATCTAATGGCAATTGGGTCGCGCTTTTCAAAATATGAACCAGATATTGACGTCAAGTCATGCCTTTCAAAATCTAATGGCAATCGGGTCACAATTTTCAAAATGTGAACCTCGAGTACTGTCGCTTCAGATTTATTTTGACGGCCCTGGTGCTTTTGAAAAGGAGTTCGGGGCTCTCCATGTCAATCCAAACAAATGCAGGCTGTCACCAAACAAATGCACGTGAAGCTCGGCACAACGCACCGCTGTGCAATCATTTCAAGCTGGAATTTGAATGGGTCTTGCTGGGAGGATAGCCAGCGAAATTTAGGTTCAAACTGTTGCTTCAGATTTATTTTGACGGCCCTGGTGCTTTTGAAAAGGAGCTCAGGGCTCTCCATGCCAATCCAAACAAATCCAGGCCGTCACCAAACAATGTGCCGAGATTTTGCACCAAAAAAGTGTTTTGACCACTGTACAATCATTTCAAACTGGATTTTTGACGGGGTTTGCTGGGAGGATAGCCAGCAAAATTTGGCTTCAAACTGTTGCTTCAGATTTATTTTGATGGCCCTGGTGCTTTTGAAAAGGAGCTCAGGGCTCTCCATGCCAATCCAAACAAATCTAGGCCATCACCAAACAATGTGCTGAGATTTTGCACCAAAAAAGTGTTTTGACCACTGTACAATCATTTCAAACTGGATTTTGACGGGGTTTGCTGGGAGGATAGCCAGCAAAATTTGGGTTCAAACTGTTGCTTCAGATTTATTTTGATGGCCCTGGTGCTTTTGAAAAGGAGCTCAGGGCTCTCCATGCCAATCCAAACAAATCTAGGCCATCACCAAACAATGTGCTGAGATTTTGCACCAAAAAAGTGTTTTTACCACTGTGCAATCATTTCAAGCTGGATTTTGACCGGGTTTTGCTGGGAGGATAGCCAGCGAAATGTGGGTTCAAACTGTCGCTTCAGATTTATTTTAATGGCCCTGGTGTTTTTGAAAAGGAGCTCAGGGCTCTCCATGCCAATCCAAATAACTGCAGGCCGTTACCAAACAATGTGCTGAGATTTTGCACCAAAACAGTATTTTGGTCACTGTGCAATCATTTCAAGCCAGATTTTGATGTGGTCTTGCTGGGAGGATAGCCAGCAAAATTTGGGTTCAAACTGTTGCTTCAGATTTATTTTGACGGCCCTGGTGCTTTTGAAAAGGAGCTCAGGGCTCTCCATGCCAATCCAAACAACTGCAGGCCGTCACCAAACAATGTGCCGAGATTTTGCACCAAAACAGTATTCTGGTCACTGTGCAATCATTTCAAGCCAGATTTTGATGGGGTCTTGCTGGGAAGAGACAGTTCCAACCCAAATTTCACTGGCTATCCTCCCAGCAAGATCCTGTCAAAATCCGGCTTGAAATGATTGCACAGTGGTAAAAACACTTTTTGGTGCAAAATCTCAGCACATTGTTTGGTGATGGCCTAGATTTGTTTGGATTGGCATGGAGAGCCCTGAGCTCCTTTTCAAAAGCACCAGGGCCATCAAAATAAATCTGAAGCAACAGTTTGAACCCAAATTTTGCTGGCTATCTTCCCAGCAAACCCCGTCAAAATCCAGTTTGAAATGATTGTACAGTGGGCAAAACACTTTTTTGGTGCAAAATCTCAGCACATTGTTTGGTGATGGCCTAGATTTGTTTGGATTGGCATGGAGAGCCCTGAGCTCCTTTTCAAAAGCACCAGGGCCATCAAAATAAATCTGAAGCAACAGTTTGAAGCCAAATTTTGCTGGCTATCCTCCCAGCAAACCCCGTCAAAAATCCAGTTTGAAATGATTGTACAGTGGTCAAAACACTTTTTTGGTGCAAAATCTCGGCACATTGTTTGGTGACGGCCTGGATTTGTTTGGATTGGCATGGAGAGCCCTGAGCTCCTTTTCAAAAGCACCAGGGCCGTCAAAATAAATCTGAAGCAACAGTTTGAACCTAAATTTCGCTGGCTATCCTCCCAGCAAGACCCATTCAAATTCCAGCTTGAAATGATTGCACAGCGGTGCGTTGTGCCGAGCTTCACGTGCATTTGTTTGGTGACAGCCTGCATTTGTTTGGATTGACATGGAGAGCCCCGAACTCCTTTTCAAAAGCACCAGGGCCGTCAAAATAAATCTGAAGCGACAGTACTCGAGGTTCTGTTTGGATTGGCATGGAGAGCCCTGAGCTCCTTTTCAAAAGCACCAGGGCCATCAAAATAAATCTGAAGCAACAGTTTGAACCCAACAATTATTTCAAGCTCAATTTTGACAGGGTCTTGCTAGGAGGATAGCCATCAAAATTTGGGTTCAAACTGTCACTTCAGATTTATTTTGACAGCCCTGGTGCTTTTGAAAAGGAGCTCAGGGCTCTCCATGCCAATCCAAACAAATCCAGGCTGTCATCAAACAAATGCACATGAACCTCGGCACAATGCGCCGAGAATTCGCACCAAAACACTGTTTTGACCACTGTGCAATCATTTCAAGCCGGATTTTGACGGGATCTTGCTGGGAGGATAGCCAGTGAAATTTGGGTTGGAACTGTCTCTTCCCAGCAAGACCCCATCAAAATCTGGCTTGAAATGATTGCACAGTGACCAGAATACTGTTTTGGTGCAAAATTTCGGCACATTGTTTGGTGATGGCCTGCATTTGTTTGGATTGGCATGGAGAGCCCTGAGCTCCTTTTCAAAAGCACCAGGACCATTAAAATAAATTTGAAGCAACAGTTTGAACCCAAACTTCGCTGGCTATCCTCCCAGCAAGAGCCCATCAAAATCTGGCCTGAAAGGATTGCACAGTGACCAAAATACTGTTTTGGTGCAAAATCTCGGCACATTGTTTGGTAACAACCTGCAGTTGTTTGGATTGGCATGGAGAGCCCTGAGCTCCTTTTCAAAAGCACCAGGACCATCAAAATAAATTTGAAGCGACAGTTTGAACCCAAACTTCGCTGGCTATCCTCCCAGCAAGACCCCGTCAAAATCCAGCTTGAAATGATTGGACAGTGGTCCAAATACCGTTTTGGTGCAAAATCTCGGCACATTGTTTGTGATGGCCTGCATTTGTTTGGATTGGCATGGAGATCCCTGAGCTCCTTTTCAAAAGCACCAGGGCCATCAAAATAAATCTGAAGTGACAGTTTGAACCCAAATATCGCTGGCTATCCTCCCAGAAAGACCCTGTCAAAATCCAGCTTGAAATGATTGCACAGTGGCCAAAGTACTGTTTTGGTGCGAAATTTCGGCACATTGTTTGGTGACGTTGCTTTTGGGTGCCCAACTCACTTTCTGGGATTATTACACACCAATAATGACACTCAGAACTAAAATCCAAGCAGAAATGCCCCTAGCAGAATCTAAATACTATATTAACTTTATTCAGGCCCTATCAAGTACTGGGATATAGCGGTGGCTGTGCCATGCTACAGCGCGATCTTTGATCCAAGTCGACTTGAGTCGCGGCAACACTAGGATCTTCAACCCCTTGACGACGATACAACAAACACGACAGGTGCTACGGTTGAAGTGTGTTTCTTCGACAACAGTGCCGGCAATTGGCTTGGAATAATAAACAGCGGGTGAATCTAGGAGGCATTAATTCTGGAAAACAAATCAAGCACGGGGGAAATTTACCTGGTGGAGGCACGGTAGTATAGGGGAAGACTCCGTCCGATATGCCCGTGAATATCGGGAATTTATTGTGGAGGGTTTTATCTGCGAGCAATCTTTCCCAGAGCCAAGACCAGGCCGCCGATAGATCTTTGTCGGAAAAGGACCACGTCTTCTCCCGGTCACAAGGAACTTCAGAATTGAGAGTAAGGAATTCATGTGCCTGCTCATGAATGGCAGAATCGATGAGACGGCTCGTAATTGCAAACTGTAGATTGCGTATACGCGATACTTCTCCGCCGTCACTCTGACCTTTTTCTTTAGGGAGAACGAGACAAAATTTCCATCCTATGCAAAGGCTGGACTGTCTTCGTCTCGACCCAACGGGACCACCGAAAGTACCTGACCAGAAATCGTGTAAACCGAGTCTGGTAGATCAAGTTCTGCGCGAGGAACGGCAGAGATGGACGAGGCTTTGGAACCTGTTGGGCCTTTCTTGATCAGAGTGCACTTGGCAATGGCCAGCACGAGGTGGGTGTTGTTATAGCAGATGAGTGTCGTAAATAAATTACCGAGCTGAAAGTGGGTCGATGCAGACAGGGTTTGGTTCCCTTCTCCATTCTCTCGCGTCCAGGTTTTGCCGCCGTAGGTAAAGCACCGTACACGTTGAAGACGATCACGGCTGGTGTGAATGTCATGCGTCATATCGAAGAATGTTCGCACAATTGTCCTCTTGTGGCCCTGTCGACCATTGTCGTCAATGTCGGCAAAGAGTGAGTGACGGGGAGGGGTGTCCGAGGATTCGATCTCGGCAAACATCCTGTCAAACTCAGCGGTAGGGATCAAGTGGGACGGATTGAAGAACCAGGATCAACCGTTGAGTCCGTGGTTGGCGCACTCGAGGAGTCCACCACGGAGCGGTCAACCTTGCTCGAGAGGGCTGGATATTTCCCTCCAAATGGGCGTAGTAGGTCGGTTTCTGGTTGCTTGAAGCGAATAGCAAAGGAAACTCTCATCCGCACACCATATTTTGCCAGAATGGCTTCCGCCTTGCGTACCGCCGATTTCCATATAACTGGCAGATCACAGCTGCCAGCACGAAGCTCTCGTTGAAAGTGCCGTGGCCGAAGATTGTCAACGTGGCGCATGCAAGACATATTCAACCGACGTGGTTGTCTCTCGAACTCCGGATATTGCTCGTAAATCCAGTCAAGATTTATCGCCGACATGAAGCGGTCACGAAGCTCAGCAACGCTACAATTAGGCGAGTGCCCGCCAATAATTCGCGAACGCCCAAAGAGGGCCTCGAGAACATCATCGCCCAGGAGGCAGATGAATACTTTGAGCTCGCCGTTAATGACCCGTGTTTTGGCCACCATTAGAACTGCATTTTTTACCGAAGCTTGGACGTGGGCGAATAACTGATTTGACATGAGTGATGCGCCGTTCTGGATGTATAGGCCGGCACAGAGATGGGAGCACAAGACCAGTGACTCAATTTGTTCGGAAAGGGACAGATCCGTGTTGATGTATGGTTGGAGCCAAGCATTAAGAAACTCGGCAAGGAGACAGAGGGCCTCGAACTCGACGGCTTCATTGGGGTCAAAGTCATCCTTGTCGAGGGAAGTGAGCTCGATGATGCAAAGCATCAGCTTTATTGCCCCCGAGAGTAAATACGTCAAGTGCTCTCTTATCTGTGCTGAACCCAGGCAAAATACATTATAATGCACTGGGTGGTGGGCTCCATTGCGAGGCACGGGGCTCAAAATGCCATTGTGAGGCATGTGGTTCAAAATGGCTCCCTTATCCCTGCGGAACGCAGCCGGAATACATTATGGAATCCATTGCGAGGCACGGAGGGTTGATCTTTGATGGCGCTTGACAGATTGTAGGCAGAGGTAGACCCACCTCATAAATAAATTAACAATTTTGCTATATCCAGAGCTTTTTTTCTGGTCCAAGCCGTGTTAAAACACGCTCTTACTTCACTGTGTAAACCTTGAATGTGGGAATGTGATTATTTTCAATGACACAGCCCACGGCTGTCAATCGTCGGCTTACTCACGGCCAACCTCGGCTAACTTACAGAAATTGACACGGTATGTCCCGATAAATAAATATTGACTTCGTGGGAACATGGCAACCGGCAAGAGCAATATTAGCCAAGTGGGAATGTGGCAAAAGCAATACAACGCCCAATTACCAGGATAGGGAGGCCTGAGTAGACTCACAGTAGGCAGAGCGTAGGCCCAAGTAGGCCCAATTTGGCCTACGTGGCGTCGGCAGACTCTGCCTACCGCCGTCGGCCGACGTAGACCGATGTAAGCCCAAGTAAACAGACTGTGCCTACTGTTGCAAAATTTGGTAATACCCATACTTGTTCCCCCAACAGTGATACTCAAAACACAAATCCAAGCAGAATGCCCTCAGCAGAATTTGAATACTGGGTAAAACACCCATTTTTCGCCATTTCGAGTCTGGATTTTGAGTCCATTTAGTTGGATTGTGGTTCCCGGTGCCCAAATCACTTGCTGAGATTTTACTGAACCAATCATGCCACTCAGAACCCAAATCCAAGCAGCAATGCCCTTGGCAAAATTTAAATACTGGGTAAAACACCCATTTTCGGCCATTGAGTCCGGATTTTGAATCCATCTCCTTGGATTTTGCTTTTGGGAGCCCATCTCACTTTCTGGAATCATTACGGACTAAAAATGACACTCAGAACCAGAATCCAAGGAGAAATGCCCCCGGCAGAATTTAAATACTGGGTGAAACACCCATTTGGCCATTTCGAGTTTGGATTTTGAATCCATGTGGTTGGCTTGTGATTCCGGGTGGCCAGCTCACCTTCTGGGATTACAACACACCAGTAATGATCCTCAGAACCCAAATCCAAGCAGGAATGCCCTTGGCAGAATTTAAATACTGGGTAAAACACCCATTTTTGGCCCTTTCAAGTCCGGATTTTGAATCTGTCTACTCAGATATTGGTACTGGGTGCCCAAATCTCTCGCTAGGATTATTACACACCAATAATGACACTTAGAACCCAAATCCAAGCAGGAATGCCCTTGGCTGAAGTTAAATACTGGGTAAAACACCCATTATGGCCATATCGAGCCCAGATTTTTGAATCTGTCTCCTTGGATTTTTGTTCTGGGTGGCCATATCACATGCTGGAATTGGAACGAACCAGTACTGATGCTCAGAAGATAAATCCAAGCAGGAATGCCCTTGGCAGAATTTAAATACTGAGTAAAATACCCATTTTCGGTCCTTTTGAGTCCGGATTTTGAATCTGTCCTCTTGGATTTTGCTGTTGGTGCCCATATAACTTTCTGGAATCATTAAGGACCACTAATGACACTCAGAAACAAAATCCAAACAGGAATACTCATAGCAGAATTTAAATTCTGAGTAAAACAGCCATTTTTGGCTATTTTGAGTTCGGATTTCGAATCTGTTGGGTTGGATTTTGGTATTGGGTGCCCATATCACTTGCTGGAGTCATTATGGACCAATAATGACACTCAGAACCAAAATCTAAGGAGGAATACCCTCGGTCGAATTTGAATACTGAGTAAGAAAGCCATTTTTGATCATTTAGAGTCCGGATTTTGAAGCTGTCTTCTTGGATTTTGCTGTTGGGTGCCCATATCACTTTCTGGGATTGTTACACACCAATAATGAGACTCAGAACAAAAATCCAAGCAGGAATGTCCCCAGTAGACTTAAAATACTGAGTAAAACAGCCATTTTTGGCCATTTCGCGTTCGAATTTTGAATCTGTCTGGTTGGATTGTAGCTCTGGGTGGCCATATCACTTACTGAAACTACTGCGCACCAATAATGATCCTCAAAATCAAAATCCAAGCAGAATGCCGTCAGCAGAATTTGAATACTGGGTAAAACACCCATTTTTCGCCATTTCGAGTCTGGATTTTGAGTCTGTTTAGTTGGATTGTGGTTCCCGGTGCCCAAATCACTTGCTGAGATTTGACCGAACCAATAATGCCACTCAGAACCAAAATCCAAGCAGCAATGCCCTCGGCAGAATTTAAATACTGGGCAATACACCCATTTTTCGCCATTTTGAGTCCATTAGGTTGGGGGTTTTCAACACAGCAGAGGAACTTCACATCATACACCAAATAATCGGTTGAACAGGAAGGTTCCTCTGAATTGACACTGTGAATAGCTAGAAAACACAGACAAAATATTAACACAGGTCGGCAGAAATCAACACCTTTGCAGTTCTCTCTCTTTATAAAATTGTCCGTGTCTGTCTGAAGCTTTTCTTTGGAGATTTAGACCCACATCTGCGGTACATCAACTGCATGACGGCGGAAAAAACCCACGCCTGCTGAGAACAGAAATACATACACCGCATTTGTTTGAATCGGCAGATGACTGATTGGGGGGGCTTGCCCCCCCCATTTCTCCGCCTACTGGTGCCAAAAACCCGATGGCGGTGCAAAACCACCTTTGATGGAGTGTCAACATCACGTGTCTCGCTTCGTGGGCGCTCCGACAGCGCCCGCAGGCGCCCGCGGTCTCCGGCGATATGTATTTAATCTCCGTAACTGAGATTCGCACAAGCCCCCCCCCCCCCCCACTCTGTACGCCGGGCACCGGCATGCAAACAAAATCTTTATTGGGGCTACGGCAGGGTGATTGGACCCCAGCTACCACTCCCATTTCCGTCAACATGTGGTTTACAGCAGCGCATTCAAGACAGCGGTGGAATCTGGCGTCCGCGTGGGACGAGACGACAGTCCGGGTGCGTGAGCTGAAAGTTGTAGATTGGAGCACCAGACACACAGTGCGTTCAACTTACGCTGCAGGCCAGTGGAAGAAAGCGAGATGAGCAGTTCTGCTTGGGCCATGATAGCAATGCGTAACTCCGATAGAATTGGATCGTCCGGGTCTGGGAGCATAATAAGGTCGGCCATAAAGATATTCCAAAGGACTGGGCACGCAGGATCACCAGAAGCAAAATGAACACGCTTTGAACTCTTCGGAGTGCACGTCTCAGTCATTCTATTCCAAAACCAAACAGATAGCCTGAAGCGCTCAATGGAGCGATTTTCGAGCTGGACCCTTTGCCCGGGAATGGCCCTAGGAAGCGATCTGTCAATTCAAATTTGCGCTAGATGTCCTGGAGAATACTTGCATGCCTGTAGACGAACTGCAGATTTGATGACTTCACACTTCAAGCCATAAAATATGAGCAGGTCCAGTTGACGTGAGGCCCAATGCTAGACCAGTTTCTGTAGTAGTTCCGTGTTACAGCATGAAACGAGATTTGAGTGAGACTGGTCCTCAAGTCTATCGGAAAAGATTTTATTTCTGAGCTAGAAAAAAAGTGAAACAACCCCTAATGATCCCATCAATTTCCTTTTTGGGTAGGGTTACCGGGATCAATTTCCTTTTCGAGTAGGGTTACCGGTAACCAGTGAAAGGATGTGCACGCGAATCTGCTGATGGGAAGTGTGCTTTTTCGATTGCATAAGCAGCTTGGCGGTAATTTATACCCGTTCTAGCAATGTTTTAATGTTTCAAAATCGGGTATGCTCGCCGACCGAGCGAGCGGCCATGATTGTCTCGTTACAATTGTCTACTTCATACTGACATGGCTTGCCTGGTGCTTTTTTACCCGTCTTCTAAGGAAGGTGCGTGTCATGGCAGCGAGAAATTTGGTTTTGATTGTCAGAGCTTGCCTGGAGCCCCAAAGAGATACACACAATTTCGGGATTTCTAGCCGAAAAAGTGAAACACCGTGGGAAAAAATGATGAGATATTGTATTCTTTTGGGTGGTTTCGTGGCTGGAAAAATCGGAAGAAAATTACAAAAAAATTCTCGGTACAATTTGTCACGTGTTGGAGAGGCGGCGTTGCGTGCTGTAGTTAGGAAAAAAGACGGAGAAGAGCGAGTAGGTGGGCGGATTTGAAATACCTTAAGGGGAAATGCCGGTTTTTGTGAGCTTTAGGCCTTCCAAGGCGAAGGAAAAATATCATACCACGCTCCCCCACGTTCGGCGCGCGAAAAACACGTTCTGAGGCCTACGAGTAGTGGTCTAAAATTGGTCCCCGGCCATGTAATGTAGAGCATATTTTTCAGTGTGAATTTATCAAAAAAGAACCACGCGAAGCGTGGAGAAATTTACGTTTTTTGCATGTAAAAAGCGGTAAAAAACATTGTAAAGGGTGTAAAAATCGGTCGTCGCTTGACAGGAAATCAGAGATATCAAATCTGTTCTCGTCCATATCATGTCAGAAGGATACATGTATTTTCTTCCCGCATGTTCCTCCTGCCGATCGCCATCATCGCTAGGGAGGCGCCAAAGGCTCTCAGTTGAGCGGATTTGTGAGGGTATTTTTGACAATTTTTTACAAGCGGATAGGAGGCCCTTTAAACTCTGTCAGCCAACATGCAATTTTTTTTTTTTTTGGCATGACCGTTTGCCATACGGGTTTATGTAACATGCATTGAAAGCAATTAGGGTAAACTATTGGGTACCACATACCTCCTATAAAAAAAACCCAACTTGAGGAACAGATAATCCAGGAACAATTTCAACGAACACCTATGCTTGTGCCGAGCCACGGGCTCCAAACTGGCTCGAAATTAAATCATTTTGATTATGCTGACGTCGAAATTTCTAAAGAAAATATCGGCAATTTTTCACAAACCCGGACCGGTTTCTGAACCCGACTTCCACTCTTGACTGGGCGCCCGATTCCACCTTGCGGACCGGGACAAGTATTTATACTGGCCAACTGAGGATGCATTTGGGTGGAATTGGCGGGACTGGCAAGGCAACCATATGATTCCATGTGCCCTCTAAAAAAACCTTTAAAAAAATCCCCAGAAAAATGGCTTATATCTTGCCATTTTTGGAAATCAGTCAACATATCCAATTTCACTCCATGAATTGTTTGAGGTGGCCTGGTGCCCGGAATAATGAGAACCACCACGTGAAATTACATTTTATGGCAGTGAGTACTGGTCGTGTGGAATCAGAGAATCGGGTCAACAAAATGATCGGTGGGCCAAAGAAAACATTGCTTCAACTTTTCAGGGACCTGAACGAGTGTACCACTGATCAGAAGGTGCAAGATCTCATCCGTCACCGACAGGTAAGTTTTCCGAGCTTATGGATTACTGGATCTGATGCTCGTTTTTAGTCCGCGAGACAGCAGCATGTTTCCAATGTCGAAACATTGTTCCATCAAATAATCAAGGTCATGCGCCAGCACGCAGGTCCATACGCTAATCAGAAGTGCTGTCGCAGATGGATGAGGGTGTGTTTTATACTGCTGAAGCGGTCCAGCTTCCGTCAGGCAAGCGCCAATGGGTATGCTTCTACTTTATATATCCAAAGAATTTGGCTGAATGCTGTTTAGGACGGGTACGCATTGGAATTTGAGCAAGAAGGTGGCTATACCTGTGTTATACTCCTCTGTTTTGTTACTCAACGTAGGTTGACACAGGGACAGGGTGGAGGCCGGGTTGCAAGGGGTAAGGACTTTGGAGCGAGGTGGATGTTTTTTTCGCTGAGAAAATGAAGCCTTTTGGCAGCAAAAATCTGTTCAGCTCAGGGTGGAAAGAGTACGTCTTTTTTTTGCCCTTCCAGTTGACATTTCTGAAAATCCCTTCACAGATATACCAATGAAACTAGCTCAAGGGGTATTCACCCTTAAAATCTTCCACACAGGGTCGGAAAAGTGAGGTGCATTCAAATGGCTGGCATTTTGAAAAGCATGACCTGGTGCAATAGAGGTGCATTCAAATGGCTGCCATTTTGAAAAGCACGACCTGATGCAATAGAGATGCATTCAATTTCAAATGGCTTCCATTTTGAAAAGCATGACCCGATGTGATATAGGTGCATTCAATTTCAAATGGCTGCCATTTTGAAAAGTATGACCCGATGCAATATAGGTGCATTCAAAGGGCTGGCTTTTTGAAAAGCGTGACCTGACACAATAGAGGTGCATTCAAATGGCTGGCATTTTGAAAAGCATGACCTGGCACAATAGAGGTGCATTCAAATGGCTACCATTTTGAAAAGCATGACCAGACACAATAGAGGTGCATTCAAATGGCTGGCATTTTGAAAAGCATGACCTAACGCAATGGAGATGCATTCAATTTCAAATGGCTGCCATTTTGAAAAGCATGACCTGATGCAATATAGGTGCATTCAAAGGGCTGGCATTTTGAAAAACGTGACCTGACACAATAGAGCTGCATTCAAATGGCTGGCATTTTGAAAAGCATGACCTGGCGCAATAGAGCTGCATTCTGAAAAGCATGACCCGACACAATAGAGGTGCATTCAAATGGCAGGCATTTTGAAAAGCATGACCTGACACAATAGAGATGCATTCAATTTAAAATGGCTGCCATTTTGAAAAGCATGACCCGATGCAATATAGGTGCATTCAAAGGGCATTTTGAAAAGTGTGACCTGACAGCAGCAACACTGATGTTTCGGACGTCATCTTTGAAACTGATACAGAAATTTGAAGGCATCAAGCTGTATAAAACGCAAACATTACGCGATGTCCTGCACGAAGGAGCAATGAAATTCTTCAGATAACCACGATTTACTTACCTACCCATTTATGTGCATCAACAGATGACATTCTTTTGTTTTTACCCCGCGGCCTACACACCCAATACTTCCAGAAATATCTTTCGGGATCGGGTTTTTCTGTGAATACAGTTCCTGTCGGCACTTTGCGACTACCTCTCTTGTGTATACCACTTTTTTCGCTGCATCCATGTCCTGCACAGTACCAGCATTAGAATCGACCGTGATTTCAATTCTAAGTTGGGAACCGGCTAGCCTCCAGTTGTGTCCAGGACAACACACTACTCCCACCCATGTGACTGCGCCAGGTGGAGGCAACATGCTGGGACTAGGGCAGTGTACAGAGGCTCAAGGTTCTGGCCCTGGGCTGCTTCTTGTGCACGACCTTTCTTAGGCATGGCATGACAGCATCAAGAACTCAAAGAGGTACAAGTCCAAAATGGCACGTCCAACGTCTTGAGCAGATCTGAGAAAATAGGTCAGTTTTTTTCTTCGTGAGATTCGAGGCAGAATTGACCTCCGTCCAACACAAAATATCCGAGATTGCAGTGCCGGAAGAAAACTTAACCCCCGACGAACCATATAATATTTCGGCATTTGGGCAGATTTTGGTTGGTTGTTGTTCCGAAGTGGACTGGGTACGGATTTTTCGGCGGAATACGGTTTGTAGGCATGGAATGAGTGCTGTGGGGGACTCAGAAAAAAAATTGACCTCCAGCGAACCGAGTCGTGTAATATTTCCGTATTTGGGCAATTTAAACCCTCCAGAATATTTTGGTTTGTCCTCTTTCAGAAGTGGAATGGGTACGGATTTTTGAACGGAATACGGTTCGTAGGCATGGAATGAGTGCTCTGGGGGACTGAGAAAAAAATCAACCGCTGGCGAACCGAGTTGTATAATAGGTATTTCCGCATTTGGGCAGTTCTCAATTTAAACCCTTGAAATATTTTGGCTTATTGTCGTTCAGAAGTAGAATGGGTACGAAATAATGCATGGTAGCCGTCATTTGTGGCCTTCTCTTTCTGGGTGCCGCCAACCTGACATTTACGACTGAAACGATTACCGATATGGGCCGAGATCTCGCTCTGCATAAGTACCTGACCAGAGTTCAAGAACAGAAGAATGGGTCTTGCCAGGGGAGTTTGAAGAAATTCTTGGGGAGTGGAGGAGGTACCAGACTTGCAGGGAGGTGGAATGGGTTGATTGAGGGAGGGAAGATGGGGGGAAGGAAGAAAGACGTCGACGTGGCAACATGGGCGCTGTTTTGCTGTTCACCGACTGGCTATCGGTGACTGAATGATTAGTGACAAAATTCAGACAAAGAAGAGAATTACAAGAGAGACTCGAACACACGGCCTCCTGGACTGCAATACACAAGCAAACCAAACATGTACAACTTTACTCAAATTTGGCGGGCACTGGAGATCGGGGATTTTTACCTGGGAAGAGGGGACTCTTCCCGTACACCAGCATAATATGCTGTGTGGTCAGGTCCCACAGGGTTGTACCCGATCGTCCTGCCATTACCCCGCCAGCCAGTACACACCTAGCCAGCGTCTTGCATTACCTAACCCCTGGAATCGGTTTGTGTTTGGTCAGTATCTTGTGGATTTCTGTACGGACAACCACCCTTACAGTACTACATGTACTCGCTAACGAAAAAAAGTAATTGCGCATGGTGGTTCTCGGTATCCTGGGTACCGAATCACTCCAAACAACTTGTGGACTGAAAATATGAGTGAATAGAAGATATTTGTGTATGTTCAGATAATTCTAAAATTAGAAATTCTGGAGGTATAGCGCGTTCTTGCTCAGAATCTGAAACCGGCTTTTTTTTGAGGCAGTGTGAGTAAAATTTGATTGCACAGTCTGAAAGTACTCGTCGATTAGTGCATAATATCACTTTGAATCATATTAATACCTATTGATTTGAGCTCACAATTGCCCTCAGAAAAGTGCTATTTTTGCCATTTTTGCTCAAAATTGCCTATTTTGGCCATCTTCTAAGGGCGATTGTGAGCTCAAATCACCAGGTATTAATATGATTCAAAGTGATATTATGCACTACTCGACGAGTACTTTCAGACTGTGCAATCAAATTTTACTCACACTGCCTCAAAAAACAGCCGGTTTCAGATTCTGAGCAAGAACGCGCTATACCTCCAGAATTTCTATTTTTAGAATTATCTGAACATACACAAATATCTTCTATTCACTCATATTTTCAGTCCACAAGTTGTTTGGAGTGATTCGGTACCCAGGATACCGAGAACCACCAAGCGCAATTACTTTTTTTGTCAGCGAGTACAGTGGCGGCGAAAAAGAATTGCCGGCATCGTGTGGGCTCACTTCTTGATGGAATGACTTCAAATAAAATACTACTATGAGCCCTTATGAATTTCATGCGGTTCTGGGTAATTTTGGCCATAACTTGTCTCCATCCCTGTGCTATAATAAAATAAACCAGTGATTTCTCAAAAATCGAGTCTCTGGAATCATCCTGTATGCAAAAATGGTGTACACAGCTTGAAAGTACTTGAAAAGGTGACCATATTGACATTTTATTTAGATGAAGCTAGAACCACAAAAATACCTTGCTGTCCAAAATGGACTCTGGAGTCGACATGAGTCGACCCAAGTTGACTTAGACCTACAAGTCGAGCCGAGTCGAGTCGAATCTATTTTTAAGTCGACTTTCGAAGTCGCGACTCGACTTATCGAGTCGCGGCAACACTACCCCATAACGGTAGCCCGTGACGAACGGTGCATTCCCCAGTATCTGGAGTTTGTGATCTTTGCTGCGGCCAAATTTGCGACCACCACGGCTACAATATTATATCCCCTGCCAAGGTCGCTTCAGCTTTATCCCTTTTTTCTTCTGCCTAGTTGATCCATCGTTTATAGCACCATGCAGAGCAGTACCCTACGCTATTGCGGATGGCGCGGGATTATCTTGCTATTCAGGGCTCTGCCACGGCTTCTGAACGCGGATTTTCCAACAGGTCTCTTATCGCAACCCTTCGTTGCAACCGGCTGTCTCCTGAGATGCTCGAAGCTCTCCAAATTCTCAAGGTGCCTACCGGAATGGGCACAGCGAGGAAGCGTATGATCGATTTTTTGGAAGCCTTCGATGAGGATTTGGATGATATTGACGATACGGCTACAATCTGATACTTCTGCCAGCGTAATCTGGAGAAAGAATTCTGTTTCGAACCTGTCCGAACCCCTTTTGAACCTGAACTGAATCTCAGTGAACCGCGAACCTGGGTTCAGTTCAAAATTCATAGTAAGAGCACTGCAAACCGCCGATATACACTTCAACTTGAGTTTATGGAGTTACTTGAGCTCGGAGCGCTGGCGGCAAGGGTGGGAACCTCTTACCGTATATGGAAGGTGACAGAGGAGGGGGGGGTGCAGCCCGAGGTTGAAAAAAAAAATTATCGACCCCACGTCTTTTTTTCGAATCCTGGTTGCTCTCTTGACACCAGAGACTTCTTGGAGCTGCGACAACCACCTCAGTTTCCATCAGGCTTTCGGACTTGACTTGTCCCGGAGCCCCCACTCCTCCCTCGTGACTGATGGTCACAGAAATTACTATGTTTGCCAGATGAAACTCATCTTGTCCATCAGAAAGCAGTCCTCGGGGTCAGGTAAGGACTCTGAGATGGCAGTACCTTGTGTGTTTGGAATGCAAATCGATTGAGCCTATGGACCAAGGGAACTGATGGGGTCTTACTCCTCGGGCACTGAATGAAGAGGAGGCTGCGTTCCTAATGATCCTTTTTGCTTCTACAGCGCTAAAACAACCCATATGCCTCTTGTTTTTTCTTCATAGACGGTCCTACAATCTTATTAAAGGCTTTCCTTCAAGAATTGACGCGAGAAAACTTCGTGCAGCCTCACAAAAAAAATTAAATGATGCCTTCGGGGGCGGGTATGAATTACAATGAAAGAAAATGTGAGTATCCTTTATTTTTCAACTACTTTCATGCTACCATGACTATTTTTTTTGATAGCATGTGATTCCGCAGAGTCGATTTTTCAAAATACATCTATTTTTTTTTTTGCGGATGGTCTAAACTGTTCATACGAGCTTGAAATTTCGGATTGAACCGAGGGGTGCCTGAAGACAAGCAACCAAGTGTCTGAGTTCTATGACTATTGCTCAGCGAACCGCTTGTTATTCGTAAAACTTGTGGACCATGGCATATGGGTCGCCGAGGAGCGCAGCCACAGCTGTGGACTGGCGGGCCGTTGGAATGCCGGGACCTGGGTCTGGGGGGTGAGGGTTGCGCGATGACTGCTTGTGGGTGAGGGCGGAATATTACACAAGTACATCCGCCAATAAAAATACTTTCCTTCCGTTTCTCACTGTCCGAAACTGAAACCACCTTCGGGAGCATCAGCATTCGCCTGGAACTGGAGAGAGCACACATTAAAATCAGTCTGAAAAAAAAGAATAAAGACACGGCGACGTACTGCAAATGAACCAGTGGAATCCACAGCTGGCGCGCTAATCACAACATCCAGGTCTCCCTCATCCAGGAAGTACTTGTCCATCATATTGAACGCTCTCTTGTAAATATCCAAATTCTCGTGCTGTTCAAGATTGTGAATGCTGATCATGCCACCGGCCTCTTCAATGCACACCGCGTATTGATTCACGGCGCCCGGGCCAGCAGCGACTTTATCCATTTCCCCGATCTTCAAGATGTTGTCGAGACCGTCCAATGCGACCTGAATGACTTTATTATCCACCATCGTGAGGAGATCGCAAAGGGGTTTGATGCAGCCCTGCGCTACGAGGTAGCGGATCTGGGCTGGCTCCTGCAACCCCCCCAGAAGCCGCGTTGGAGATGACCCAACAAGCCTCCTTCTTGGTCTTGAAATCGGGATTCTGAAGAACGTTCACAAGTGGGGGGATAACATTGGCGTCGATGACAGCCTGGATTTGGTGGGGAGACCCCGCAGTGATATTAGAGATGGCCCAACATGCCTCCTTGCGTATACCGTCTTTAGGAGACGAAAGTAGCGAGTAGGGGGGGAAAGACGCCCGACGCAATCAAAACCTCAGTTTGCAGGTCGTCGCCGGTCACGATATTGCCGACACAGCGAAGTACGGGTCGCTTGCGGGCTCCGGTGTCGTAAGAGAACGCGAGCAGCCGTCCCATCATATAAATTTTCCCTCCTTGCTTCCTACCACCACAATCCACCCGCATTAACTCTGATTTTGCGCTTCCCATCTGAGCTACGTGAGTAACACGAATGGAAAGGAAATACAACGGAAAGCTCACCTCAGTGTTGGAAACAACGTCTGAGGTTAATACAGGATTCGGGCTCGTATAAATACTAACTAGATGAAACAAAAGGAGATAAGAGCTGTTCGTATATCGTTGAGTCGAACAATGAAGGTATAAGAATCCAAAAAGGCTGTTGTACAGGAATCTGGTAGGCCCAAAGAGTCGTGGAATCCGCAAAATCTACCCCTGGAAACATCAGCGCACTAAGGCTTCCACCATCATAAGCTCATCACCGCTGTCTTCATCTCCAACGCCATCGTCGGCGACCAACACTTCTCTTGAGTCGTCGGGGGGTCGATATATCGGGGAGGGGCGAGCGGCACTGTAGGTCTGAACATAATGACAGACTATCTGACAAGATTGTTCAGGTGAGGGTAGACGACCCCGTCTTACGCATGACGAGATAGGTTTATAACGCCACTACAGCTGTTTGTCTTCACAGAAGCTCGAGACTCAGTCCCCGTGAGCGTACAGTGATGGAGTTCACAGGTTCCGAGCCCAATCCGAGCCTCAATTTTCTTCGGCACAAGGAGCCATTTGGACCCACGCCACCATCGATGCGAGGCGAACAAGGCCCGCCGCATGCGCGGACAGGATTCTTGTTGGCAAATGTAATCCGTTGACTTATTCAGTTGTGAGGTCAGGGCACTGAATGGCAGTGTGGGTTTGTTCAGCTGGACAGCGGGGCTTCGGGGCTCCGAGCCTGATATAGAGCATGAGACTCAGAGACTGTGAAGGTGAGAAGCAAAGAAGGATTCGGCCGGAGTAGGCCGAAGTCTTAAACTCCGCTTCAAACTCCGCTAACATCGGAGAGGACGTGGCTGAAATTTCAAATCTCCTGTAAACGGTTTCGTCATTTTGAGGCTTTTAAATGCTTGTCAAAATTAGTTCAGAGGCTTTATTTCGCGAGATATATCACGTGAACTCTTCGGCTTGGCGTACGGGTGTGAACTTTCCAGTTGAATGTGCCCTGACACCAACTTCTCTGTCGAATGAAGTCTTAGTGAGGGCAAGCTTGTCGATAAAGTGCAAATTTTTGAACCTGACGTTACAAATGCGCTTCTCCCTCATATCCTACAACTCGATCTCCGAAAGCTCAATCAGTTATAGTGCCGGACAACCACCCCATTAATCACCTCTTCCTCCACTTTGCCCTCCCCCTCCTCCTGGGATGGCTTTAGCTGAGTCTTTCCATACGCGCTAGTTCTCCCCCGGCGCCACGCCTCCATCGTGGGTGCATCAGTGTCGTCACAAGCGCGCAGAACTCCAACACGTTGCAAAACCGGGCTTTCAGCAAGGGGCACAAGCTTTACAACATCATCTGTCATGGCGAAGTAGAACAGCCCGAGGCGGGTGTGGTTGCGTTGGTCCGCGGGTGGTTGAACGACTCTACCGACGTGTGTCGTTGAGGGATCAAACCAAGGTGGATAGAACCACGCACCTGTGAATCGTCGCTCGGTAACACCCTCCGGAGAGGAACTCCAAGGCGTCGCCTGCGTTGATAACCTAGGAGAATATTTTGCGATTATTGATTGAGGTGAAAGGGAAGAATTGATACAGACGAGGGCATTCTCCATGTGCTTAATCCACTTCAATTTTCCGTTCAGCCCGAGAATTTGCAAAGCCGCTATTGGCTGGCTGTATAACACGACCCCGAAGCCCGCAGCGGGGCGGGACCTGGTTTCTGCCGAAGATGTATATAAGCCTGACCATTCCTACAGTGGGAAGGGGTCTACATAGGCATCCTCCACTCTGTGCAAGCCGATTTGGCCTCTGCATCCCATCCTCCATGCACGCCGATTTGGCCTCTGCATCCCCCCTCTCTGCATGTCGATTTGACCTCTGCATCCCCTCCTCCATGCATGCTGATTTGGCCTCTGCATCCCCCCTCTCTGCATGTCGATTTGACCTCTGCATCCCCTCCTCCATGCATGCTGATTTGGCCTCTGCATCCCCCCTCTCTGCATGTCGATTTGACCTCTGCATCCCCTCCTCCATGCATGCTGATTTGGCCTCTGCATCCCCCTCTCTGCATGCCGATTTGGCCTCTGAATCCCCTCCTCCATGCACGCCAATTTGGCCTCTGCATCCCCCCTCTCTGCATGTCGATTTTGCCTCTGCATCCCATCTTCCATACACGCCGATTTGGCCTCTGCATCCCCTCCTCCATGCACGCTGATTTGGCCTCTGCATCCCCCTCTCTGCATGTCGATTTGGCCTCTGCATCCCATCTTCCATGCACACCGATTTGGCCTCTGCATCCCCTCCTCCATGCACACTGCTTTGGCCTCTGCATCCCCCCTCTCTGCATATCGATTTGGCCTCTGCATCCCATCCTCCATGCACGCCGATTTGGCCTCTGCATCCCCCCTCTCTGCATGTCGATTTGACCTCTGCATCCCCCTCCATGCATGCTGATTTGGCCTCTGCATCCCATCTTCCATGCATGTCGATTTGGCCTCTGCATCCCCCATCTCTGCATGTCGATTTGGCCTCTGCATCCCATCCTCCATGCACGCCGATTTGGCCTCTGCATCCCCCCTCTCTGCATGTCGATTTGGCCTCTGCATCCCCTCCTCCATGCGCGCCGATTTGGCTCTGCATCCCCTCTCTGTGCATGTCGATTTGGCCTCTGCATCCCCTCTTTGTGCATGTCGATTTGGCCTCTGCATCTCATCCTCCATGTATGCCAATTTGGGCCTTGTTTTCTTGCGATCCAGAAACTCACGCATTTTCTTCCAGGTGAATGAGCCCAGTGTGCGGCGTGGTAACAGACCAATACTCTTCCCTGTTCCTCCTCTTCATCCTCTTCCTCTCTTCATTTATTCACCATAGGATCCATCATCTGGACCTGCCAAGTTGCGATCTATGTTTGGGTTCTGGGGGATATGAGTTGCAACCTGCCAAGTTGCGACTTCTGTTTGGGTTCTGGGGGATAAGAGTCACAACCTGCCAAGTTGTGACTTCTGTTTGGGTTCTGGGGGATCAAGGTCGTTGCAACCTGCGAAGTTGCAACTTCTGTTTGGGTTCTGAGGGATAAGAGTTGCAGCTTGGCAAGTTGCGACTTCTGTTTGGGCTCTGGGGGATCAAGGTCGTTGCAACCTGCCAAGTTGCGACTTATGTTTGGGTTCTGGGGGATCAAGGTCGTTGCAACCTGCCAAGTTGCGACTTCTGTTTGGGTTCTGGGGGATAAGAGTCGCAACCTGCCAAGTTGTGACTTCTGTTTGGGTTCTGGGGGATCAAGGTCGTTGCAACCTGCCAGGTTGCGACCTCTGTTTGGGTTCTGGGGGGATCAAGGTTGTTGCAACCTGCGAAGTTGCAACTTCTGTTTGGGTTCTGGGGGATCAAGGTCATTGCAACCTGCCAAGTTGCGACTTATGTTTGGGTTCTGGGGGATAAGAATCGCAACCTGCCAAGTTGTGAGTTATGTTTGGGTTCTGGGGGATAAGAGTTGCAACCTGCCAAGTTGTGACTTCTGTTTGGGTTCTGGGGGATCAAGGACGTTGCAACCTGCCAACTTGCGACCTCTGTTTGGGTTCTGGGGGATTGTAATTTGCAACCTGCGAAGTTGCAACGTCTGTTTGGGTTCTGGGGGATCAAGGTCGTTGCAACCTGCCAAGTTGCGACTTCTGTTTGGGTTCTGGGGGATCAGATTGAGCTGTGTGGCCTGGCCACTCGCACAATCTCTTTTTGTCTAGTCGGTGATGCTTGCCCCACTGAGGGATCTCTGTTCTGGCCCAAGAGACGCGAAGCCGATCCTTCGCGGGTATTGTCAATTTCATTGGCAAACCCAGATTCTCTTAATTTTTGCCTCCCCTGTCACCTTCGCTCTGACTTCTTGTCCCTACTCATCCATCTTCTCGCAGTCCTGAGCCTCCTGTGAGCATTCCAACACATGCGCACGATGAGCGCCTCAGATAATTTGACGTGTTTAAGGTTTGAACTGTCCCCAGGCATTAAATTGGTGGTTTGAAGCCCCGGTGTTTAACCATTTTAATGTAGCCATGGCTAGGGTGATTTTTCAACCAATTTCGCAAAATGTGGCTGTCCAGCACGTGAATCAGAATGTATTTCAACCGTTTTGGGCAGGAATAAAGAAGCATTTGACGTGTTTAATGTTTGAACTGTCCCCAGGCATTAAATTGGTGGTTTGAAGCCCCAGTGTTAAACCATTTTAATGTAGACATGGCTAGGGTGATTTTTCAACCAATTTCGCAAAATGTGGCTGTCCAGCACGTGAATCAGAATGTATTTCAACCGTTTTGGGCAGGAATAAAGAAGCATTTGACGTGTTTGAGGTTTGAACTGTCCCAGGCATTAAATTGGTGGTTTGAAGCCCCGGTGTTGAACCATTTTAATGTAGACATGGCTAGCGTGATTTTTCAGCCAATTTCGCAAAATGTCTGGTATCATTCATTCTGTTGCCTCCGTTTTTCTGGGCTTCGTGATCATAATTAGCCAGTCACTCTTTCCACTCGGTCTGCTCACAAGTTCGGAATGAACTTGAGGAGCTTCACCCGGCTATTATGTTGTAACTGCACCCAGAAGAATCTTGACAGCGCAACACAGAAGGACACGTCGGAATTACACTAGAACAGATGTCCAACATACAACTCCAAATGCCAAGGGTACAGGCGGCTTGTTAATGTGGAGAGTACTGGTGATCAAAGACATGAGTGGCGGATCGTGATAAATGGAACTCAAAGTTGTATGGAATGCACGACCAACAACAGACTTGCGTTCCGCCCATCCACCGCAAGTTCGGGCTGAATCTCCGTACTAACTCCATGATTCTTACACCCGGAAACTGGGATAATTCCTCTTCGAGTTCGACACCTCCTAATCGTCTTGAATAGCTCACTTAGGCGTCGTCCGGATTCAACGGGATAATCGAAAAGGGGTTCTTCCAAATGCAATGGGATAATCGGCCTCTGACGGACGTCCCACGACTACATCAGATGCCGAGAGCTTCCGCAACACTGGAGCACTGACCGAAAAAAATGAGGGGCTGGATTTTTTCAAAGTCGACCAGCGAAACACTTGGGGTCGGGGCAAACTCCATTGAATCAGACACAGAGGCCCGGTTTTTTTTTCGGACAATAGCCATACTTGTGAAGAACTCAATTCTAACTACAAATTCTTGGTTCTTTCCATGCCAGGCCGACTCGCAAGCTCATCTTGCCTGAGCTCGTACGAAGCCATACCATAAATAATGGAACGGACGACGGAAGGCCTTTCGATCGCACCACCATTATGTCCGTTTCAAAATCCAAGAAAAAGTCGTTTCCGGATGCAATAGCGACCGACCGCCCCAATACACGCGCGGCGACACGCAGTATCAGCTCCACTACACCCATGGGCCATCGCGTCTGCTGCCACCTCACCGGACGTGACCATGGCCTCGTCATCGTCTCATTCGTCACCCGCCGATTCTCCCGCTACAGTACCGCCAATCAGGATCCTGTCGTTCAGTCCGTTGGTCCATCGACGTCCACCGCTAAGGCTCCGCGTTCGCAGTCAGCGAAAGATCAGCAAGCGGACGCTACGCGATTCAAGAAAGATTTCATCACGGCATCGACCCAGCGCATTGAGGATGCTGCTACCTTCGACGAGCTCGCACGTTTCTTCGGGGACGTCCTCCAGTGGACCGAAGGCAACAAGACCATCAGCGTGGAGTTTGGGAAGGTCCTGATTAGAAGGAGACGAAGTATATTATAATATCATTTCTTTTTAACTCTTCAGCACCCACTTAAGCCGTGCGAGAGCCACCCGGTAAATCCCTATTCAACCGTTGTCGTTGTGCGTACGCCACCACTTTTTTTCTGATACTTTCTAATGCCCAGCCTTCTCCTCTAGGAACATGCAAACGCCGCTCAGCACATCTCAGCGGCACCAACAGCGTGCACGGCAGATCTTGCGTGGTCGTACAGCCGATTCGGAAAATAATGAGAATGACAATTTTTTTGGCGCGCTTCCTAAAGAGGGAATTCCCAAACGAAGGCATCGATTCTCGGCAGCTGCCACTTTTTGAAATAATATGATCTTGCTTGATGAGAGGTCCATGTGATGGATTCTTATATTGGGTGGAAATTAGTTAAGGTCCATTTTATTTGCTATTTGAGGGCATATGAACCCGGACTTGTTGTCTTACTCATGGCACATCTCTCCGTTGCATCAAGGTCATTGCGCGGTCTTACTACATCAAATTGCAGAGCTGCACTAGGAGATAGAAACATCAAACACTCAAGCTTTTGACTAGCACACAATATGCTAGGAGTTTTCGCTTGGGCCGCCATAAGAAGCAAGTGGGCTTGGCTTGTTCCTGTTTTCAAGAAACCATTGAAAAACAATTGATACCAACTCAAAAATCACGAAATAAACTAAATAATACATTTACAGCGACGATTGAAATCAGCAGGCAGGCCAGAGTGTGCGACAACGAAGAAAACAATAAAAAAATAAATGTGCGACGACCCGGAATTGAACCTACGACCTTCCTGTTTTAATTATGGCATTGCCAAAATGGGAAGTGCGCCAAAAAAAAACTCGTCATTGTCATTATTTTCCGAATTGGCTGTAACATGTCTCGCGATAGCAGCCCGCACCGCCACTGCGTACCGCCGAGTTCCCATGCCTCTGCTGAAAATATCCCAAGTTGAGATCACTGATTCTGCCCTATGAGTTTTGGTCAAAATCTCCTTATTTGGCTGACAGGCGTAGTGGCACAAATAATCTTTGATGGTGGTGATTTACAGCCACAAAATGGAATATTGGTTGCAAGCACAATACAGGGGGCTCAGATGTGCCTTACCGCTTGCCAATTGCATAATGGTGGTTCAGGGCTGTTATGGAATGGGGGCAATTCCAAAGGTTCACTAGAAGCCCGTTAGCTTTCCGGTGTAAGCGCGTACACAATGAGCAAACAAGCCACGGGCTCGTTACCACTTATTGTGTGAGGGTTGTCCTGGGACTTGACGAGTGCGAGACGTTCGTCAAGGCCGTTAGACGGTTGTTGTCCTGGGCTTCGACGAGTGCGAGACGTTCGTCGAAGCCGTTAGACTGAGGGCAAGGCAATTAAGCGAAGCGCGAGGGTGCGTTGAGAGCGAAGAGTGTTGCAGGTTAAAAGTGTATAATATTATCCAGTACTTGTGGTTTATATACTCTGGTGTAACCATGGGAATACAAGAGCAAAGGATGTTGGAAATAATGGTGGTTGGTATCCAAAGATACCAAGGATGTTGAAATAAGTGTAAATAAATGGTAGGTAGGAGGGAAGTAGGGATTGGCACGGAGTGAGGCAACGGGAATATGAAATAGTCGAAACAGTATGAACTCACGGTCGTTGAGTCCAAAATGACTATATCCATGACAAGGGCCTGGAGTTTCGTCAGGTGAGTTTTGACGTCTCCATTCTCGGGGCAGCGCTCCTCCTGGAGCCTGCGCCGCAGATCTACGGTCATCATCTTGGACCGTTTTTCGAAAACCTCTTTCACCTTCTTCCACATTTTCCCAGCTGAGGTCTCCCCCTTCACCTTCAGAAACAATGAATCTGGGATCGTTGAAGCTAGCGCCTGCTTCACGATCGCTTCGTTGGCCTTCCAAAGCCGAATGATTCCGGGGTGACAGCGATAGAGTTCGTTTCCTCGGTGGTGGGATTGTTGGGATCGGCAGGTACGGGAGCTGACGGTCGTGCGGCCGTCGCCTCGAGGATCGTCCAGTTGTGCTGCCTCTGCCGCGAAGATGAACCTGTCACGATAGAAAGTCCACTTCGAATCGTCCGCCTTGCACTGCGGCACGCGGGGGAAGAATTCGATGAGCTTTGTGTTGGAAGACATGGTAATTGGATGGGGAATGTCGAGGGTTATAGGTACGTGGATAGTGCGATGGTAAGTCGATTCGTTGGTTGATTTAGGCACGAGCGGGGCCCATAACCTGTGCTTCAGAAGGCAATGGACCAGAACAAGGTGTAATAATAGATGATACCTCAGCTTCATCCCGATGTCAGAGAGGTGTTCTTTTTCATCGAAGGTTGGTTTTGTTCTTTTGAACTAATCAGACAATGTGGCAGATGGTTTCCCATGATAACGACCTGACGGCAGAGTTGTTTTGCCTACATACCATCAGGGTCAAGCGGCGCTGACTGGTCAGAAAGAGATTGTGTGACTGGCCGGGCCACACAGCTCAATCTTATCCCCCAGAACCCAAACAGAGGTCACAACTTGCCGGGTTGCGACCTCAATCCCCCAGAACTCAAACAGAAGTCGCAATTTGCCCGGAGATCATATTCAGAATGTTCCCTGGTCCACAGAGCTCCTCTGTTGCGGGCTGAGGAACGAAAACTTCAAATGATGACGGGCCCAAACGCAAAAATCGATAGTCCCTAATCAAACTCCAGTCAAACTCCTCTGGGCGCGTGCGCGTTTCGCGACCTCGGAAGCGCAAGAGGTGTTCCGACTCGGAACAACCTGAAGGTTCGTTCCAAAATAATCTGCTCACTCGCTGCTGAATATGCGTTCCTCAGAGCCCACCTACCTGTCTGTGACTGCTGCCTTTGTGGAGCACGACACATCAGGTATGGATGTTGCTTTCGAGTCTGGCTCCATGCTCACAAGTTCAGCATCCGTTGCTGCCTCCGGGCCATCAACGGTCTCCGAGTCCCAGACAGAGAAACCAGCTCATCCGCCCCGGAAACGACTCAAGCTTGGCCCGCTCAAAGGGTGGGGCATCCAACGTGATGGGGTAGCCATGAGCGCTGTCGACTACGCTCAAAATCACTGGGATGAATTCAAAGAGGAGTATCCGGAGTACGTCAAGGCAGTCCTGCTCGCCGACTCGGACGAATAAATTGCAGTTGAATTTCTTGATCTTTTTAGACTTACTTACTGCACACCTAGCTATTTTATTCATTCACATATACTCTTGTAGATTCCCTGTAACTAGCCTATCCCTTACCACCTACTCGCAATGATACCACCTCGACAGAATCACGGTCACGGTGTGACAGAAATGTTGGACTGACGAAGATTCGCAGCGAGGAATTGAACTGACGAGGTTTCACAGTCGGGACGTCCAGGTGACGAAAATTCGTGGCCGGGAGTCGCAAGTGACGAGGAATACCTCAAATGTGCCAAATTTACACGGGGTGACTAACTTTCTCAAAACTAGCCGAAGTGACAAAGTGACGAAGGTGGCGCGGACTCCAAATACGACGTCCTTTTTTCAAAAAAATCGGGTGTTCTCCCAGCGTGATATTGAGTGGTACGAAAACAACTGAGCTGAGCCTGTGAGAGCTGGAATTCATAAATTCAGCACGTAGTTCTTCATTATTTTGGTGTCTCTGAGTACGACAATATCATCATTTTGCCAATTGTGACACCAAATGAACAAACCCACCTAGGTATAAGAAATCCGCATGGAGCGTGGATGGCTCCAACATATCTGGAATCCACACAGGAACCAATATCTTCCTCTCAGTGAGTTCGTCAAGCTCTTCATCCACCTTTTAACCAACATCTTGTCCGGGCAGATTCCGACAATGAAGTTTACCTCCGGAGCCGTCTTTCTTTCTCTCTCTCCTCGCCCATGCCCATCTCGCCCTCTCCGGGAACTGCCGCGGTGGCACTGAGGACGAATGCGTCTCCTACTATAAAGGCAACAACTGCGATGGAGACAGCGAGCTAGGATCCTACGTCCCCACATGTGAGGGGAACTGCTTCCAGTGCCTGTTTCTCCGCTGCGCTGAACATTGTTGACATTTCCACTGACGTGAATCCTCGTCGGCGCGTATGAACCCCGGTGCCATGGAGATGGAGATGTGTAGGAATTGAAGGGACCAGTGTCCGCTGTAGAATTGACATCGAGAGCTTGTAGACCGGGATCGTTTGAGCGCGGAGCCTGTGTGTGCCTCTTAATGACCCGAATAGACGGATGAAAAGCAGGGGCACTTGCAGATGACGAAGGAGGCATGATACCACCGGGGGGTTCTGATGGGAGGTTCTGGGGGTCTTCGAATCCAGAATCGCGCTGGGAGTTTGTTTGGGACCGAAAGGGGACATCTTCGAGATGATTAGGCCGGCAGAAATCGAAGAATAACACTGACGCTCACCATATGGTCTAGGCCGCCTAGTCACCGCATGATGGCTCTTCCGCACGACTCCGGACAGTGGACGGCGGGGATGTACATCGGCTCTCTCCCACTCAATGCTCTGCTCTGATGCCGATGGTATCCCCAGATGAGAGCCACCGAGTACCGCACCCTCAGGGCCCAATAATCGAGTCCTGGCTTCCGAGTCGACCCAACGATCTTGGGGGTCTAAATTTCCTGGCTGGGGGAAATGATTTATAAGATCTGGCGTGTATCAGGAGCGGCTTTCGACAGTATATTTCGCCAATTTACCGCCGTGGACCGTCACATCCCATTTTACGCATATTTGCAGGCATTTTAAGTAACATTTGGGCCTCTTCGAGCATATTTGGCGGGAAGTGGCCAAATTGGGTCCAACAAAAATTTTGATCTTGTCCAGTTTTGGCTTTCTTGCAGGTAATCTTCAGAGCGATAGCGCTCCTGTAAGGTCAATTTGAGGGTTTGCAGTTGTGTACTCGAGGACTTATGGCATCTAGTGGTAAATAACTCTCATTTTTTCACTTCCGTGTTATAGGTCGGGCTCTACCGTGGGGCACGGGGTAAAATCCGTGGGGTCTGTGACTGGGGCCCCATTGGTGCATGGGGCCCAGGGGCGAAGGTGTACTCTACTCATGTTGAAGTAGCTTGCTTGTATGCTGGGATAATCCCTGGAAACCGGTGTTCGTTATTCGGACCGTGCCGTGTATTGCTACCTACCTACCTACCTACCCTGCACTGCCGCCTCAGTGCACAGCAGTTGCGCGGCATTTTCACCCAGCTCATCATTATGATGAGTCCCGGCATTTTCTGGGCGGCTGACTTTAAGGGGTGGCTCCGTGGCTGTGATCTGACAACAAGCGCTTCAGCGGATCTCTAGTTAGAGTTCCTTGGTCGTTGTTGGTTATTTCAATGTTTGAGAGCCATAGGTTCGGAACAAGCCTGTCTCCGCACCGGCGAGTTGGTGGTTCTCGGAGAAAGAGCTGCCAAAAAGGTCAATGTCTTCAACACCGTTTATTTCGACTATTTCAACTCAGATTTCCATGGTCCCACTTGATAATTTGTTCATTAGATGTCCCTCGAGATGTCTGTAAACTTGGAATTATGTAGTAGCTATTGCACAACATCGGATTTTGGAACGGTGTGATGTGCTTCGGAGGTAGGTCAAATTGTGTGCACTACTGCGCGATTCTGCCAATTTTATAGACTCAATGGAACCGGAAGATAATTTATAGCAGGTCCTCCTGCAAATTTTGAACCGAGCCTCTGGGGACGGGCACCGCCGTTGATCGATCGGGCAGCTTTGTACTTGTTTGGCTCGCAGAAGCGCTCGGTTCCAGTTTTGCAAAGCCTAAGGCTTTTATCTGGACACTTTGGCACAATGTACGACAGAGAAACCCTGTATAAAATTAGCATTAGAATAGAACTACTTGCGCGGATTTTTGATTCATGACCGATTCATGAATTATGATGGAACTTCTAGAAGGATTGAGCAATTCCTCGGAGAGAACGATGTAGCTCAAAAATCCGGCTGGGTAAGTACTTTGCGTGGGGGTCAATCCATACTTACGGCCCAGAAAAAAGTAAGAAATTAGTCGTTATGCCGCGGTTGCAGGGGAATATCTGGATAAATTCCACGGTCTACAAAGTTTTATATAGGTGAGATAGCTCGTATAGTGCCATCGCTTACTGTATCATTTCGATCAAATCGACACCGGGTGTGACGCGTGACCTGATTTACCTATTCGACATTCCGACATGGGCCAAAATTTTGCGTGACGCGCCCGAAATTTTCGACATTCGGACCGGAGATTTTCGAAAATTGTGTCTTTTTGACATCCGCGGGGCAATTTTTGGGCCCATGTCACGCTCAGGAGGTTCGACAAAGCCTCGCGTGACGCGTGACCTCGACCAAATTTCGATATTGACAGAGGGGTGCGTGACGCGTGACTGTCGATTTGATCGAAATGGTACAGTACCCCCTATTCTGTAGGTCGTCATAGCTCCCTGTCAAAAATATCTAGTGTTACATAGTCAGCATAGCTGCGCGCCGAGGACACATAGTCGTATATTTCTGCAGACTTGTAGCCTATATATTGCTACGTAGGACTACATCGTGTGATGCAATCCCATGGTTCTTCAGGTTTGCGGTCAAAATATTGAAAAAATATATGATATTAGATGACGAGAACATGCTGTAGTGTGTATCTAACAATCGGCCGCATCCTTTAATTAGTCCGAGTCCTCGTCAGTAGTCGACCTCTCCTGGTGCTATTTAATCGCGGCGTCGAGGACCTGCTTGGTGAAAGTCGAGGTGCTGGCAGCATTAATGGGCTGCGCGCCAGAGTGGAAGCGGCGTCCCTCGTTGTGCATGCGCTTGAGTATTTTGGGCAAGATTAGGCGCGCAATGACGAGGGCAGCGGGAGGTGGGCTGGCGGCAGAGAGTGTCATTCTGGGTGTCATACCCAAGGAAATGATGTAAGTAAACGAGCTGACTTCATAATCGCCGGGCACTTGATGGAAGGGTAGGAAAAAGTAAATGAGGAAGACAAAAGCAAATGTCAGCGCCCAGGATCGAAACCGAACGAGGGGGAATTTGATTACACAAGCGAGAACACTGCCACTATTTTCATTAGACTGAGTTGTAATGCAAAATAAGAAAGACTTCAACACAGCCACTATTGGGTGTTGAACGATAGAATCGGACAAGTAAAATGCATCGACAAAAAATCTGCATCCCGCAGATTAAAAGAACGATTACATAAGTACTCGTAATTATTACGCTGAATGTTATCGCCGTATCCACGACTTTCTAATCAGAACATGAAGACAGCAAGAAAAATGCAGCACGCCAGCAGCTCGCATTCTACGTCGTCTTCTACATCTTTGTAGAATTCTACTTTCTCAGATCCAATGCAACCCTGTGTTACAGTGGCCACCGTCGATTCTGATATTTTAATTTCCTCTGATGGCTCAAAAATCTGGTGTAGGAGGAATATAACATTATCGTTGCAGTCACAATGTAGTGCGCTGGACTTACATCCCATCTGCTGTCGTCCATTCGGGCAATACATACGTTCGATAGGTCCCCCTCAACCTCGTGGGGTCCCCATAGACTAGACAATATTGATAAGTCCGCCGGAGAGGTGCATTTGATTTCTACGACTTCAACGTACCTGTCGATTTGATAGGTCGCATTGCCAATCGTGATGATACGACCAGTTGTGATGGTGGTAACTGGGACGGATGCGTGAAGTTCTTGGCGTTTGATGCTGAGGTAGGGGCCCGAGGGGGATGAACCCTTGTGAGCAATGAAAGTCGCAGTGTTGCCGCCCAAGATGGGGACATTCAAACCTGCATATTTCCCGTCCACTTCCCAGTAGAACCGTGGAGTGGAAAAAGCGGGCATAACCTTTTGCAAAAAGATAGAAACGGTTGGGCCGGATTCCTCAACGATGTAAAACGGCCTACTTATATGTGCAGTCAGTCAAACCATTTGTGGACGGGATATTGAAGTTGATCCGGCTCTTGATCTGACCGCCCAAAGCTCGCTCGATCGACGCTTGCGCGCCGACCAGCTCGCATTGGGCACAACAACCTCGACTTTGTTGGGGGTTGGTTTGGCTCCTGCCCATTTTATTGCCGCTGACGAGAGATATGAGACTAAAGACCCAGCAAGTGCTGCATCAACCTTACACGGAGATTTGCCGACCGGGCGGTACGCAACCGGATGAGTCAAATCGACCATGTCATCATTTCCATCTCTGGCAAGTTGGACATTTTTCGTGGGGACCGGCATCAATCGATCATAGAGCGGCAGCTCTGGTCGTGTTTGGCTCGCGGATGCCTATTTTCGAAATCCTAAGGCTTCTTCCACAGCCCTTATAAAAAAATATGAATCGACAGTCCATAAGAAAATAGGCCAGAAAATGCCCTGACGTATGGTGCAGGTCACCTAGTCACCGCATGCTAATGTTTGAAATTTTGCAGCTTCAAATTTGATCCAATTTCTTATCCCTCTTACAAATGTGCTCCGTTTCAACGTCCAAGAAGATCTGTAAGAAGGCTTTTTATTTACCGCAAAACTGAGTGAGCAAAAAAAAGTTGCCTGATGATTTAGCCACATGCATGTATTATATTGAAAAAAAACTCTGTCAGAGCCGTAAATAGGTGCAAAAATGACGCTACCGGCTACCATAGAAGCTCATTGCACTCACTGAGCCAAATTAAGGTCCATAATACATTCAAAAGTACTCCTAAAATCCCTCCAGAGGTACCCTTAATTCCAAAAATTTTCTCCTGCTGATTTGGCCACTAAATTTTGGTAGCGGTGACTAGGTGACCTGCATCATAGCCAAATGTGATTTTTCCTTCAATTTTATAAGCCACCGTGCCATTCTTGCCGCACAAGCAAAGATGTTGATAAATCTAGTTGGGTTATTTGTGGGTTTGGCTACGTCACATCCTTCGCCATCTATTTGTATCAATCTTTGTCTGCAAAACCTCTCAATTTTATAGAGAGGGAAAAAAGTTATAAGCTTTTTCGTACCGGTAACTCAACGCGTGCTGTCACATGTGTGACATTGTAAGACAGGGGATCGATAAAAGACGTTCCACCGCCGTGTCGGTTTGAAAGTGTGGGAAAAAAACACCATCGATCAATGCTGATTCAACCTGGAATGGTAAGTGCAATAACTTCAAGTACATATCATTCATGCAAAACCATATAATGTCATCCGACATTCCTTTTCTGTCCACGACATTGTGGATCTGTCCCGGACAATGTGGTCCTGTCCGGGCTTTATGAGGTCCTGCCTCCCTGAGCTCATATAAGCATCTGAAGATGTCCCTGGGCTTCCTAAGGTCCTCAGAAAAATCGTATCTTCACCTCGGCCATGCTTCCTATTTCAGAAAAATTGATACATCAATCTGCTCGGGGCTTTGAGCGGATGTTATCAAAATCGGGTTTTTATATCTCTAGCCGCAACAACATTCGGTTTTAATACTTCTATTCATTCTATCATGCTATTAGAGCATGTCAGATAGGTGAACCTGAGGGAGAAAAACTGTGTAGTACTAGTGCTTCGGATGGGTGAACTATTGGTCTGAGGATTTACTGTCTTTAAGAGGGGTCCATTGCCATTATAGGCTTCCGTATAATGTGGGTTCACAATTTTTGGTCCGGAAACCAATGTTAATTCTCTGAGCCCCGAAGGATTTGGCTGGTCTTCGAAGCCAAATTAAACCATAGGATCATCGGATTTTCTTGCCTGATTTCAAACACTTTTGAATCTGGACAAATATTGGTGGAATTCACTTTCCCAATTAGCAATCCATGAGTGTATTTTGTTAGTCTATGGAAATTCCCCCAGAGGTATGTAGGTGCACTTCATTTGACTCCTGGTTCCAGTGCGCGTCAAATTTGTCTGCAGGAGAATGGAAGGTGTTACAATGAGGAGGGAATCTGATATTCCTATGGGCAGTGGTTGCCATAAAATAAGATCTAGCATGAAAAGAATTGGCAAAAACTCTCCTCTCAATAGAACTCAAGTTGAACCCTCTTTCGGCCATCTCGGTCACACCGGATGATCTGCGCTAATTCAATTACACTCTGCTGGCAGCTTTACAGGTGATTCTAAGCCTGTCAAGGCGCTACAGAGTCTAGAAATATGGATTAACATGTCATTATCCTCAAAGGAAAATTCTTTGTTCTGCAGAACAAGGTTGTCCTGTATCAAGGGAGGGAGTGAAAAGATAGGCTTGGAAATATTTTTCCTGAAATCCACTCATAAAATGGAGCACAATGGCATAAAAGATCAAGGGATTTGACGCAGTGGTTGTTGAGATCCATAAAGAGTCGACAGAACGGCCATTTAAACCATTGAGAAACCTTTTTGCGGCCTAAGGGCAACACTATTAGCTTATAGATGGCCGAGTTCCATACAAATTTGTATTCACCAGGTATGGTTTGAAATGATTTTTTGAATGTAATTAGGTAAAGCTTCATGCATTGTTGGGAATCCAACCGGTGTCCCGGTGCAAACACAGTGCGACACAGTATTTCTTGGAACCCTTAGTTTATGTAAAATTAATACGCTATCTCACACTTCAATTTGACCTCTCAATGTAAATGCACGGTCCTGACGCCTTCCAAACACGTCGCGACAAATCCGGTCAAAAAATAACCCAATGTTGGCGTAATTTGAATTAAACTGATGTCTAGAGTACAATTTTACGTCGGCAGGGGTTTAGCCTTCCAAATACATGGCTTAGATCCCGGTGACCTCGAAATCAGATGACTGAGGCAATAAGGTTGTTCACAGTTGTCCTTTTTGGCCTCCTTTTCTGACTTCCTTTTTGACTCCCTTTTTCACGTTTGGCAGAGAGACATAATTGAGGGAGTGAAAAATCTGCAAAAAATGACCTATAGTTCTCTTTGGATGTCTGATATAGTGGGTAGCCTTTGAGGTATCATATCTACATCCATTCTGCATATCATGAAGAGAAGGAAGCAAAAAGTAGGCCAAAAAGGAGCAAAAAAGGGAGCTTCGAGCTAATGGTTTCACAGTAGTCTTTTTTGCGCTCCTTTTTGTGCTCCTTTTTTTTTTTCTGTTTCGTCCAAAAGTGCATGTAGGACACCGTTCTCTTCGGTTTTGTATCCTTTTTAAATGGCTAAATGGAAAAGGGGGGAAAAATCTGGAGAAAAAACGAAGGAATACCAAAAAGGAGGAAAAAGGAGTGGAAAAAGGGCTACTGTCAACAACCCTAATCTACACCTCATTCAGCACAAAATTGTGAGCCAGAGAGCCAGAAATCATATTCATATCAACTTTCTAGTTAAGTTTGGTGCGCCTGTTGTGAAATCTGGGTTGAAAACAGCAAAAAGAAGTTGAAAATAATCGTATCAGTGGCTGTGTTTTGCCGCGGCGCGAGGTTTCAGTGCCGCGCAGCGTTTAATTCTTTCCACACACCTCTTTGAGGGAAGATTTGAGCCTGAAAGTTATTTAAGTGTCTAAATACATCCTTTGGGCCCCGAAAATCCTTCTCACTACAGTGCAATAGGTGCGCTCAAAATCAATCCCAATGTTTGACTAAACTCAATTAGACACCTGTTATCCGCCGGATTTCGGTTGAGAAATCATTCAGCTGAAGCCTGAGGCAATGAATTTCAAGTCAGCCATTGATAAAAATCGCATCCTTCGTGTGCGGCACAAGAAAAACCATCATCCAACGCCGTAGACGACCAACTGTCAGTTCATTCTCTGTTGACTGTTGCTCGTACAAATTTTAACCCTCCTATATCAACCCTGTCACTTTGATTCAATCTATCATGAAAACGAACAATAAAGGCGCGGGTGCATCAAAGTACTAGTACTGTGACTGCCACAATTGCCCTTGCATTTGATGCGGGGTCAACGGTCAGTGCCACGCTGTAGTTATTTCCTTCCACACATCATGTACCTCGTGCGAAGTCTAGTGGAGTACATACATTTTTCCACTAACAAAAACAGCATCTGAAACCATGTGCAGTAAACGCTAGACCAACCTATATACGAGGTTGAACCAACGTCACCCTAAAGCTATTGTGAAACGAGATCAAAGGGAATGAAGAGATAAATAGACAACGGGGGGCAACACCCGTGGCACTGAGATGGCCTGAAGCATGTTCAGTTGAATGTCAGAATGTCTACTCGATTTGAACTAAATGTGTTTCAGGAAAGTGGGAACCATTGGAACCAAGGATATTCAACCAGCATTCTAATTCTACAATTAAAATGATTAAATTTGCCGTGCCTACTGTACAGTGAGTTGTGCTTCCCTGAGGTACGCGCAGGCCGTCAATAGTGCACATGCGGCAAAGGCTCACTCTATTGTGGCCCTTCATGCGCATGAGCATGGATACAGCGGATGTCAAATGCGGAAACACCGAGCTCGAGCTTCTCTACAAGCGGCCAGAGGAACGAATCAGCGTCCTTTGGTTTGTTCGGCCCAGGAATGACGCCGACGCAGAGAATGTGCTTCATGTGGAAACGAATGTCGGGGGCAGATTGTGATTGAACAGCAGAGCGGCCAGCTGGTCTTTTTGCGCCGTTTGAACGAAGCGAAGCCTATTCACCGTAACAAACGCTTGCGCAACACCGTATACGGCACCATCGCAGCATTGATCGGTGATAGGAGTTGCGATCCGAGATCTCCCCGCCTCTCGGAACGGTGTGTATCGTGTGTCCCCATTCGGCTTTCAGCCTCAGGTGAGATCCGATAGAATGTAGCCAATTCTATAATTGGATTCTAACGTAATTTGCAAGGCAAACCACCAACACCCTGCCTCTGCACCCACTTCAGGCCCGCAGGCCTGCCACCGGCGCAGTACAGCTTTTGCAGGATGGGTTCGCGACAGCTTCAAGCCCTACACATTGCTGACGGCGCTCTCAAGCTTCGACTTATCGGCGGGTTGTCAGTAGTGCTGTCCACATATGATATTAATATGAAATTTTGCGTATATACCTCATGTAAGCAGATGCCTCGTATCAATATGCACATGTTTCGTTATCACCTCGATTTGCCATTTCTTTCTCAACCGCAAGCCTCCTTCAGCCTTGGACCCGAGTCCACCTAATTCCGTCAGTTTTTTCCCATGTTTATTTCTAGATGACCCTCAAATCACAATTTAGCTCTGGCCGGTTCCGCTTCTTACGTGCCGCTCCACATGTCGCGCGCTCAAAGCCCACTCAAAAGGGAGGCGTCCGTCTAATCACCTTTCCTCCTCCCCTTCCCCCACGGCTTTGGCGGAGTCTCTGGTCATGTGTGAGTGGAGGAGAAAAAGAGCTGTCGTCGGTTGATAGGTACCCGTTCCGGATCAGGCAAATCACTGATTTGATCGATCGCTCTCTTCCTCCGGTCTCGCCACATCCGGTCTGCTTCGCTGTCCCGGGTTTACCGGGATAGACCAGATGCGGCAGTGCGACACACTTGGAGTGCGACACATGTGGCATAAAGTGCAGCACACCGCGGCGGAGTGCGACACATCACGGCAATGTGCGACACATCACACCGGAAGTGCGACACATCAAGTGCGGCACTTTGGCGCCATCGGCATTGAGTCCCGACGATCTCCTCCGCACCGACAGCGCCGGTAGGGCAAGCCGGGGGAATTTTCAAGTGTTCCTGTCCATGACTCGGAGCCACTGAGAGAATGTGAGCTATTTCGTAGCTCGTGCCATAAAGTAAAAAGATAGTTCGGGGTCACAACATGCAGTAATAAATGAGTACGAGTTGAACTCGAAGAAACAGCCAGTAGAATAATTTTTCAGCGTTGAAATACACGAGACAGAGTTGGACCGATAGAAAAACTCGGGAATTACGCTGGCGGACTTTGCGGGTGGCGAAATACGATGTAGTATTGAGTGTTGGTATTATTTTTGCGTTTCCGTGTTACGGGTTTGGGAACTGGCAGAACTGGTGGAGACATGGGAGGAGAGGAGGAGATCGGCACTGGTGGGAGGCGAGGAGATATTGGCGCTCTCTTCACTGTCGTGCAGCATACGCTGTCCGTCCTCGAAGGATATGCTGCGTATGGAGCTATGAACCAAAATATTGCCATGCAACTGTCGTCTGGTATACGCTGTCCGTCCTCGAAGGACAGTCTGGGTATGGAGGAATTAAACAGAATATTCCCATGTAACTATCGTGCGGCATAAAAATATTCCCACGCAACTGTCGTGCAGCATACACTGTCCGTCCTCGAAGGACAGTCTGGGTATGGAGGAATATATTCTCACGTAACTGTCGTGCAGGTACAATGTTCCGGGTTCAATAGGCTGCCAATAAGCTTCTGAAATCTACACAGGTTACTGTACTATCATGTTCAAATCGACACCGGGTGTGACCCAGTTGGACCATTTCGACATTTCGACACAGGCAAAAATTTGGCGTGACACCACCAAAAATTTCGATATTTTGAGCGAAAAAAAATCATTTTGAGTGCTTTTTTATGCACATGTCACGCTCGGCAAACCCCTCCCAAATCTGGCAAAAATGCGTTTAAATGGATGCACGGACCTGTTTACAGCTGTTTGCAAAAGTAATGACACTCCCATCATTTTGTAAAAGCCATTTTGAGGGCGCTTTCTTACTCATTGTCTCGCGCCCATCTGTATATTTTATTTTTCGACCTTCACCCGTCAATTCCCACCACCACTTGTATTTACGTGCTTAGCCACCCACTCTCAATTGATTCCACATCTCCTCGCCCTAGTAAATTCCTACAATTAAATGTCACTAAAAGGTGTTTGAGGATTACGCAACTGTTGTCCAGTGTAGGGTGTCTGTCCTTGAAGACATGCTGCTTATGGAGCAATTGACCAAAATATTCCCACGCAACTGTTGTCCGGCATACGCTGTCCGTCCTGGAAGGACATGCTGTGCATGGAGCAATTAACTACAATATTTCCGTGTAACTGTTGTCCACCATGCGCTGTCGGTCCTTGAAGACATGCTGCATATGGAGCAATTAACCAAATATTCCCACGCAACTGTCGCCCAGTGTAGGCTGTCCATCCTCGAAGGACAGTCTGTGTATGGAGGAACTAAGGAGAATATTCCCCCGTAACTGTCGTCTGTCCGCCCTCGATGCTCGCAGTAGCGGTGAGTCTTGTGTTGTGCTCTTCTCTTCCCTTCCCTCCCCCGTCATTCGCCAGATCCCCGCTTCGTGCCCTGCTATTCCACTTCTCGCTCATAACCTTCCGCATCTCCATCACCCCTTCTCGTTCTTTTTCCTCATGGACTTCACCGCCTTCACGTACAATTACTTCGCACATCTTTATCTATGCCCCTCGTTCTCCGCTCACTACCGCGCGCTCATACTTGACGTAGCATCCCGCGTTGGCACAGATCTACGTGTATACGGTGTGTGCTCTCCTCCTGTCCCTCCATTTACGATCACTGACCTTGCCGCTCGTAGATCATGAAGCTCTCGCGAACGCCACGATGCGCTGTTGTTCTGCGCGGAGTAAGTGGCTCCTCTTGTCTTCCTGCTGCAGTCTAATTCGGTTCAACTCAGCGTGAACCCGTCGCTCAAGAGCCGTGCTCATGCGCCCTGAGACGGCGTTGCCCACGAATTGGCACAGTTTCTCAGCGTGATGTAATGGTCTCTTTATCCGTCGCCTGCCGTGGTAGCGTCGAATGGTACATCCCCATTTTCCCCATCCATTATGTATCTAATTCTTTTGCATTACCTCCAAAAGTCGCGCGCGACTTGACGCCTTGATTACCAACTGCAATTTCCGCCCAAGGTGCGTCTTTGGGTTTGCGCTAATACTGGGAGTTGTAGGTCATTTTGTTCAATGTAGCTTGTGCGCATGCATATAAGGTACGCCGGGCGTTTGTTTTTGACTTATCGACTTGCTCTGATTCGGCTTTGGGATAGCAAGTCAAACTTTGGCACCAAATCATTTCATCGACTTACTTACCGTGACGGCCGTAGGTCCGTGAATTCAACAGTTTCTATTTTTCTAACAAACATCGTGCTAGGTCTGCTAGTTGTGTTTACAATGTTGCGCTGACACGGTATGCTTTTTTTCGCTCACCTCACACTCGCTTGCTCTTCTCGCAGCATCACGACCACGACAGATACAGTCCCGTGGAAGCACGACGCGATCACAGGTACTTTTTCCCTTGGCCGATACGTATTGAATTGGCTAATGACTTACCTTTCTTTCACTCACGGGCTTGACGTACATAACTCTCGCACTCGCCTTCATGCCGCTCGACGCCTTGTTCTAAAAGCATCCGGTGTGTAACGGATTCAATTGGGCAGAATGAGGTGCACTATTTCCGTGCTTTCTTTCTCTTCCCTTCCTTCCTTGTCCTTTGTCCTACAGTTCCATGGTGACGATTCCGCAGCTCATCTTCCTCATCCCTCGGCGTCAATACTTACGTACGTGTTCGTCGCGCGCACCATCAAGAGCGTGCATCAGCGTACATTTTTACTGTAGAAACTTAAGGTGGGTTTTGGTTTTCTCTTCTCCTCTCGCCTTCCCTTCTCTCTTCGACGTGTTTGTGTGCTGACAATAATCACCTCCTTTCCCAGGCCGTTACTCCCCCTCCGAAGCAGCGCAAGTCATCTTCAGTCGCGATCTATGCACGCGCCCGGGAGATGGATCATCGGTGCGCCCCAACTTTCTTCTTCCTTTTCTATTCAGAGTTGCAAGTTTCCTAACAAACATCGTGCTAGGTTTGTTAGTCAAGGGCAATATAACCGTGCGTCTTGAGGCTTTCGGTTAGCATCTCAGAGTCGGTGCACCTTAGGACTTGTCTTTTACCTGGGACTGCGCTGACTAGTATGCCTTCAGCTCAATATCCGCCTTGTATTGAGTGCTTCTCGGATTATTTTTTTTACCCACGCTAACTATTATTCTGTTTTGCAGTGACCCGACTAGAATGACAGGAAGGTCGCCATCGGGCTTAGAATATAATCTGGGTGTTATTCTGTAGTCATGAATACATTTGGATTAGCAGGCAATCTATTAAATTTAAGGCATTTAATACACCCATACTGAACAGTCGAATCAACTGTTTCAAAGCCCTTGAACTGACTGCCTGGACACAGTCAATCTGACTGTCCAAATGGCCAAAATGCAGTTGATCTGAGTGTGTGCTAGCAGTCGAATCAAGTGTATGCTAGCAGTCGATCTGACTGTTCCGCCACACTCAGATCGACTGTTTGGGCGCACTTGATCCGACTGCGCATCTTCTCCACAGTGTCCTGTATCCAGACCCTTGAACTTGCCGCTCCAAAGTGCGACAAGATTAGAGATCATGTTCTCGAATAGAACGGGCCAGATCCACAGAGCCGACACGACACCTTTGATCTCATGATAGACAGATCTAGTTGCCTCGGTGTCCGTCGCCCCTAGCATTCCACGCCCCATTGAATGTCAAACCGAAGTTTCCATAAAGGAAAGGGGAACTCGGTGGTTGTTGACCTTCCCGACCCGCCCTGACCCGAGCCCGGTAGAATATCCGGGCTGGAAACCGGAATGCGGAGCAGAGAGAGTGATGATGAAAATTACGGCCGAACCTCACCTCTTCTTTGCATCCCCAATAGCGCAGTAATGACGACAAGTGAGCGCGAAAAGACGCAAGAAAAGACGGTGCGACGGTCGCGTCGGGCCCATATTGCGAGCGAGATGAGACAGCGGAGAGAAGCAAAGATTTCCAAGATTCTAGATGAGCGGCGGCGCGGCAGAGGATGGCAATATCAAGTTCAATGGGTTGGAGGAGGCTTGAACGATTGCAGTTGGTTGGCCGGGAAGACTCTGAAACTCGACGGACCAGAAGCGCTGTCCAGTTGGGAAAAGCAGAAGCAACTGAAAGCCTTGACCTTGTGACTCCGGTGGAGAGTTGGTGATGAGTACCTGTGTCAATGAGGTTGCATTTGGAGAAAGGCTGGACAGAGTACTTGTACTCGTGTACACTTAAGATTCTGCACCAAGTTCGTTAGGGTCAAATCGTTTGTCATCATTTGATGCTGAATCGACCTCAAACTGTGTCCTCAAGACATAGATATTTCCCTCCTTCCTCCATTAGCATACCTCACTCACTCTGCTTCCGTCCGAAGCCTTTTAAGCTCCGCTTTTGATCCATCACTATGGAATATTATCCGTTTCTTTAACGAAATGGACGGCCTTCGTTGGGGGCTCTTTGGTTCCATCCCCATATGGCTTATCCCCATCTTTGCAACTCTGCCTCCTTGACCCACATTGGTAGCTAGGCTTCGATCACGCAGCCTGGCCAGCCGTGAACTTAATCCCCATAGAGGTCCTTCACTCACAGTGTGCCCGTGATTGCTGTTCGTGTGAACCATGGATCGACTGCGACCTGTGCAGACGAATCCCGTAGTTCAACAGCACTTGATACGGCACTCAAAATTCCCAACATGCCCATGAATCTCCCCCTGTGCCGCAGGATGGTGGGCCGTTGAAGTGCGGCCGTGTACTTCTTCTGCGATTATAAAGAGCACCCTCCTCCTAAACTACGCTTCGAAACCTTCAACACATCTCGAACATTATCGCATTTGAAATCTTATTCACACTGCGCCCGAAATCTCCGCTACGTTTATCGATCACAAGACCCTCCAAGCTGTGAAATCTTATCCCGATTTGAACGATTTCCGTGTACTGGGGAGTCCCATGGTTGAACAGCCTTTTTACGCAGCTCTAACATCCGTCAAAGATAGTCCAGTTTCTCACCGTGCCGCAGCTTAACACGTTCGTTGAACTGCAGCCGCGTAGCACTGCTGTCGTATAAAATGCCCTGCCCCGACCCCTTCAGGATCGTAATGGTGTCCATCCTCTCCCAGCCCTTCTACCTGGTGAATGTTGCTATGTCTCTGGGTACCTTAACAGTCTCTGTGTGTTCCGACCAACTCTTCAAACAATCGCTGGCCGATGTGTCTGTGCTTTAAAGCTCGGGTGGCCATCACAATCTTCTTACTATCTACTCATGAGAAGGGATCTTGATGCCATTTTTTGGGAGCAATCTTGTGCTGGGTCGGGCGCCTGAATTCCTGGTGTGGTTTGGATCCTTTGTCACCCTCCGCAACAATATTCTGACTTCCGCTGATCGAGGACATCTGCGTGCTCAACTCAAATCATACTACAAAACAAGTCAGTTCCATTACCCTTTCACCGTATAAGACATGCTGAGTCCAGATTTATCCCGATGCTGCTGACCTAGCATCATCTTGATTTTGATTTTCTGCGGTGCTTTCCCGTGGACGTCCTTCAAGATTCACCCTCTTTGTTTAGCTTGCCCACTAGTATGTAATAGGATGAATAAATAAATTGATTTAAATCCTTTCCTCATTGCCGAAGCGGAGCGTAGGCACATCTTGTCAGCGTTAAACTTTCGGAAAGCGGCTGACGGCCCGCGGAGCGTCCGAACTGCCACGTGACTGTCGCGTCGCGTCGTTTTATCTGCTGTCGCAGAGGTCAATTGTGATGTCTCTAACAAAGTCCCTATTTATTCGACTTTCATTTACACTGTGTATTATTCTCAATCGAGACATTCAGGTGAAGTGCTGGGTCGTTTCACGACCCAGCGCGCTCTTAAGAGGGAGACGATACATGCAGCAGATGCATATGGAAACACCTAAAAGAATGATGCAGAGAGAATAAAAAGGTGCGAGTGAAACAACGAACAAATAGGTATGGAAGTAATAGGTATGGAAGTAAAATAGTACCTTGAACTTACAGGCTCCGAACCCTTGCTGGACTTTCCGATTCAAAATATGTTTCTCTCAAAGAAAAACTCGCCATCTTCTTGTACACCTGTGTCACTGGACTCTCCATTCGACACGTCGGCGAGCGCTTCCAACGCTTCAATGAGACAATCTCAAGATCGATTCCATTTGGCAAGCCACACACACATATACTGATTCACACATCTACATACTTTCGAGAAGTCCTCATCGCGGTATCCTCTCCGCCTTTCTATTCACAATACGTCCACCTTCCCTCCACCATCCAGCCAGTCTTGAATACCATTCTCCATAATTCCAAATTCTTCCCCTATTTCCGTGTGTCATTGGTTCTATGGACGGTACACATATCAATTGTGCGCCGTCTGCGATCGATCGACAGGCTTCTCGGAATAGGAAAGGTGTAGTCTCGATGAACTGTCTGGTGGCCTGCTTGCAAGATATGAAGTTCTTGTATGTTGAGTGGTTGGGAAGTCTCAGTAGCAGATGCTGCATTGTACCTCGATGCACGAGTGTCCAATCTGACGATCCCGGCTGGCAGATGCTATCTTGCGGACGCTGGGTTTGGCAGTTCCGATGCCACCCTCGTTCCCTTCCACAGAGCAGTGAGGCACAGAGTTCAAAATGTCATTATGAAGCATGTGGCTCAAAATGCCATTCTGGGGCATGTGGTTCAAAATGCGAATTAAACCATTCAATAGTGAGGCACAGAGGTCAAAATGTCATTATAAAGCATGTGGCTCAAAATGCCATTCTGGGGCATGGGGTTCAAAATGCGAATTAAACCATTCCATAGTGAGGCATAGGGTTCAAAATGTCATTACAAAGCATGTAGCTCAAAATGGCTTTCTGGGGCATGTGGTTCAAAATGCAAATTAAACCATTCAATAGTGAGGCACAGAGGTCAAAATGTCATTATAAAGCATGTGGCTCAAAATGCCATTCTGGGGCATGTGGTTCAAAATGCGAATTAAACCATTCATTAGTGAGGCACAGAGGTCAAAATGTCATGACAAAGCATGTGGCTCAAAATGCTATTCTGGGGCATGTGGTTCAAAATGTGAATTAAACCATTCAATAGTGAGGCACAGGGTTCAAAATGTCATTACAAAGCATGTGGCTCAAAATGCCATTCTGGGCCATGGGGTTCAAAATGCGAATATCTTGCAGGGTCCATTCAAACCTTAAATATGTCAAGTGCTCCCTTATTCCTCCTGCTCTCAGCTGAATTATATCATTCAATAGTGAGACACAGGGTTCAAAATGTCATTACAAAGCATGTGGCTCAAAAAGCCATTCTGGGGCATGTGGTTCAAAATGTGAATTAAACCATTCAATAGTGAGGCACAGGGTTCAAAATGTCATTATGAAGCATGTGGCTCAAAATGCCATTCTGGGGCATGTGGTTCCAATCACCAGCAACTTGCGACTCGAAAGACTGTACGGGTGGTTATCCTTACAGAAATCCACAAGATCCCAACACTTGTTCAAACACACTGAATTTTTGGGATGGAAGACTTACATGTATTATAAAGAGGGTGATGTTGCCAGAATTATGATTTTCTTCTCCATTGAGTCACTATTGATTGAGTTCGAAATTTTTGATCGAAAGATTACTTCCGAGTCAATAGTGACTCAATAGAGAAGAGAATCATAATTCTGGCAACATCACCCTCTTTATAATTCATGTAACTCTTCCATCCCAAAAATTCAGTGTGTTTGAACAAGTGCCCACCCTCCTAGGAGGTGTTCAACAGAAACAATGCCTCAGGTGCCAAATGGAAAGATAAAATACATTTTCGCAATTTCCTTTACATCACTAATTGCGGATGAATTAGCCTGGAAAAACTAGCTAGGTTTTGTCTCAATCCGTTAAGAACTCATCGAGTTATGGGGAATTCTTCGGAAATGTCCCAAAACAGAAATTTTTTCACCGCGCCTTCGGTTCCGACATTAGCTGTAATGTGTTTGAACAAGTGCCCACCCTGCGAGGAGGTATTCAACAAAAACAACACCTCAGGTGCCAAATGGAAAGATAAAATGCATTTTCGTGATTTCCTTTACATCACTAATTGCGCACGAATTATCCTGAAAGAATGGTCGAATTATCCTGAAAGAATGGTATATGTTTCGAGGTAATCTGACCAAAACTCAGGGAGATATGAGGGAATCGGCGCGACGAAAAAGTTCCCAAAATGGAAATTTTTCGTTCGCGCCTTCGGTTCCGACATTAGCTGTAATTCGCATTTTGAACCATATGCCCCAGAATGGCATTTTGCATCAAATGCTGTATAATGCCATTTCAAACACGTCTTCATCGGCAGGGGAGGAGGTCGCGAGATCGACGCCGGCAAAAACAAAATCGTGGACCTTTTTAAAAATCTTCTTGATGTGAGGCTGGTCTCGATTGCCCTCCAGTAGCTCCATGTAGGCTCTATAATCAGCTTCGTAGTTACAGCTAATGTCGGAACCGAAGGCGCGAGTGAAAATTTCTTGTTTTGGGATGTTTTCAAAGAATTGTTAGTAACTCAATCAGTTCTGCACCGATTTGGATGAAACTTAGGTAGATTTGGCGGGCTAACTCATACGCAATTAGTGATGTAAAGCAATTTATGAAAATATTATTTATTAGGTAATCTGTGCCTTTGGGCTATTTTTGTGCCAAATGCTGTCTAGCATGTCCAGAACATGTCCCAGCAACCTAATATTTGGGGAGGGACAACATATATACCTTATTAAACACGTGATAGAACCAGAATTACAGATAATTTTGTTACAGTTCCTGTAGCTCCATTGGATATATTTGGTAGATTTGGCATTCAGAAATATTGTAAGAATCACATTTATTTCAGGAGTTCATATAATTCTGGTTCTATCAAGTGTTTAATAAGGTATATATGTTGCCCCTCCCAAATCATTAGGTTGCTGGGACATGTTTTGGACATGCTAGACAGCATTTGGCACGAAAATAGCCCAAACACACAGATTACCTAATAAATGATATTTTCATAAATTGTCTTACATCACTAATTGCGTATGAATTAGCCCGCCAAATCTACCTAAGTTTCATCCAAATCGGTGCAGAACTGATTGAGTTACTAACAATTCTTTGAAAACATCCCAAAACAAGAAATTTTCACTCGCGCCTTCGGTTCCGACATTAGCTGTAATCCCAGTGATGCTGCCTTTTGAATTCCATTCAGTGTCGGGGGAAAGGACCAAGCGAAGCTATAAGATCAACATAAGACTCGTTCAGTAGAATGAATGAAGGTATGTACACCTATTGCAGCTGCGGACATAGAAGCCGCAGTTACTTCTTCGAGCTTGAGTCTTATGCCGTTTGAATTCAATGCTGGCTTAGCACCGGGCGCCAGAGATCCCGGTCCAAAATACATGGCGCGGTGCGTCTGAGGAAAAAACATGATCAAAGGATCTAAAATCAGGACGCACGGCACATACCTTCATGAAATAAGACCCAGTAAAAGCCAAGGTCATGTTCCGAGTAGGTCCTGGAAATAGAACAGGGGGAAAACGACTGTACTTGTTCTCATCGGGGAATTTGAGAAGGGCAGTAAGAGCGGGATCCTTGCTGCGATCTGCCTTGGCCTTGATGAGAAGGTTGGCGTCAACCTTTACGTCATTGAGGATGGTGGGCATGGTCTTTCGGAGCATGTTAAGAAAGCTCGAACGGCCGTCCGAGTGCTCGCGAATAAACTGGACATAATTGTGAGCAGAGAAAATTATAGTAGATAGACACAGACATCATTCGCAAAATTACTGACGGTGTCGATGTCGAGGAGGGAATGGAATTTAGGTGGGACCTGTTCGAAGAGAGCGATAGCCATGGATGTCGTGTATGCAGCGTCGCTCGTAAATTGGTCCCGAGGGTTCTCAGGAGGGTCTGGCTTGTTCTTTTGAAAGCACTTCCTGTCCACAAACATGAAACCTTTTCGCAATGCCCACAATCTGCGACTTGTAGCCCAGGACATCTTCATTTTGTCCATGCGCTCGCTTCTTGGGGGCCGCTGCGCGAAGAGCACTGTTCTCCTGGCGAGGCCGTCGGTTCTCGTCAAGAAGCTTCATGGCGTACATTTGAGTCGACTTCAAGGCCTGCTCGGCGAAGCTGTGTTGGCAGAACAGATTGCAGAGGGCAAAAAAAACTGACTTTGATGGCCTCGTCGCGCGAAACATTGTTGTAGTCGATGGGTTGTAAAGCAGTCTCTGTGTCGCTGTCGTATCCCTCAGTGGGTTCAGCCATGAGAGTGGGAGACAAAACTTAGGCGAAGCCGTTTGTTCGTCCGTAAACAGAATTTACATAATAATTCGGATGTTGCGAGCAGGGCTAACACAGGAATTGCAAACACTGAATTCAGAAATAGTCGTTCTCCGTTTGCAGATCCAGACGCAGCCGACACATCTCCACGTGTAAAAGAAAAGCTCCGAACAGTCTATTAAACTTTGGTCGATCATTCATGATCTTACCCACATTATAATTTGTGTTTGCACTCGATTATTCCACTGGCTCGCAGTGCAGGCAGGGGCCGCTAATAACCCATTCACAGTCATTGAAGGTACAGGAACGTAGAGAAGAATCAGCTATACCTCGTACCAGTGCACCCGCATTCATTCAATGATTCATCGTGCTCGCACTTGAGGCAGGGGCTGCTGACAATCCATTCACAGTCAATAAAGGTGAATAAACATGAAGAAATTAAAGAATCAGCGTTACCTCGAACGAGTAACATGCTCAATGGGTTGAGCAACATCTCCCGGGATGAAGGTAGAGCAAATGCGGGTTCTACTGTTAGTATTAAGGGCCAATGTTAACCACGATAGTATCCATGCAAATAAAACAACCAACCTAAGAAGATCATAACGAATTGCGAGTCTCTCGTGGCGGCCCAGTAACGCGTAGTATTTGTTGATGAGTTCATCGTATTTGGCAAGTGCAGAATTGTGCTCGGACTGGTGCTGGTGTCGGAGGTTGCTGTTAGCGTTGCGGAGATCCTGGATTTGTTTCTGCTGTGCCAGGCATTGTGCTGCTAAATCGAGGACTTCGTCGTGCTGTCGAACATGAGTTTCAGCTTACGAAACAGCAGAGAATATAATAAGGCAGACATTACTAGGGTCAATCCTCAGAGAATACCCCTGACAGGTTACACGAATGGGTCGCCGCTGGATGACGGGAGAGGCATCGTCGGTGGCTGGTGAGTATGGTGGAGGGGCGGACATTGTGGTAATTTTGTGAAAGGTCAGTCACCACCCGTAATGTTTTATAGCAACACGTACAATCCATAGATAGCCGAGAGAGAGATCGACGGCGGAGGTATTGCCGAGTGCGTATTTGACGCGTTCCGCATACCCGTCGACGCGTTGTTGAGCCACGTACGCCATGTGCGCCTCGACGTCGGTCGCGGCAAGCGCCTCGACGCTCACAGATACCGGCGTCTCAGGCGTGTTGACGACGCGACCCACCGTAATCTCGTCTGGGGTGTACCCTACGGAGGGCAGAATGCGCTTGTTGAGGATCCGGAATGCCTCGTCCCAATGGTCAGGCCAATTCTTCGGTAGGTCCTCCCACGTCATCTTGTTCCACTCGTCCTCCCCGACGTCAGGCGCGCACAGACGAGCTAGGATGTAAAGCAGGATCTTGTTCGTACCTTCCACCAGCCCGTTTATCCACGGTGCGTATTTCGCCACCACTATCACCTTCGTGCCCCGCGACTCGCAAAACGCTCGAACCGCGTCATTGTCGAAGTGCGAACCTCCGTCAACCATGAAAACCTCCGGGTCCACCAGATCTTGACCGATCCGGTACAGCACCTTTATCGTGGTGTTCGCCGTTCCTGCTGTCTTGAATTTCTCGCCCCAGCATTTCTGACCCATGCAATCAAGGAGCACGAGGCCCGTTTTGTACCCGCCCTTTCCAACCGGCAGGGACAGATAGTCGCCGACGACTAGCTCGAAAGGGTGGCGACGAGTGATGGGGTCTAAAAGTGAGTGGATGTGCTTCGCGCCGAATGCCTTGCATTGCCCACAATCGCGGATGGCCTCCAGGATTGACGCGTCAAGCCCGGGACTCGAGATTTCGTCCATCAAGATCATCTTGATGGCGTCGCGCCCGAAGTGTCCTCGCTCGGCATGGACTGTCCTCGCGCGCTCCACTGCCTCGGCGCGCGTCACGCACTCCCTGCGCGACCGGCCCGACCCTTTGTTCCTCCCCCCAAGCGCCACAGTTTCCCGTCCTCCACAAAATACTCCGCCGCCTTGTGCTACGCTCTCCTCCGTGCGCGCATCGTCACCCCGACGTCCAACTCGTGCAACGCATCCAGCACCTCCACGTAGACGGGCTCGCCTTTCAAGCGTTCCCTCAACTCCATCGTGCCTTCGGTACCGCAACAATCACCAGCACATCGCGTGCCTCCATCTCACCCACCTCCGCAACACCGACGTGAAAACGTCATTCAACAGCTCCGAGTTCCCCTCCCAGTCCGGCGACACGGACCACTCATGCCCGTCACCAACCACCTCCTCAACTTCCTCGAATTTCCTGCTCAATACGTCGGCTGCGATATTGTTGCGGCCCTTGATGTGCTTTGCGGCGACAATGTTGTACCCGAGGAGCCCGTTTCGCCACCGATCATGGGCTACGTTTAGCTTGTCGTTTGCTAACACGTCTCGCAGCGCCCTGCAGTCGGTCTTGACCAGGATCGGCTGACCTCGCACGACGTTCGCGAACTTGTCAAGCGAGAATTTCAGCGCGGCGAATTCGAGTAAGTGCGGAGGATAGCGCTTCTCCGCGCTCGAGGTCCTCTTCGATGCGTATGCGATGGGGTGCTCCCGCACGACCACTTTCCCTCCTGGCAACGCCGTCTCCATCTCCTGCGTCAACGTCCCACCAAAACCCCCTCGGCATCCATCTGACGTGACGATGAATGGGTGTTTATCCACCACCTCAAAGCGCGGCGAACGCAGTACCGGTTCCGACGTCAAGATCCGCTTCAGTCGCAGGAAGCACCGTGTGTGCTCGTCCGTCCAAACTGGTCCTAGCTGGAACCCACACATGATCTGGCGAAATGCCCGTTTGTTCTTCGCAGGCGTCGTGTCGGCCAGCGCCAGCAAGTCGCGCAGCGGGCCTTCTACCATCGCGTAGTTCTCTATGAGGTCCCGGAAGTATTGGGTGAGCCCCAAAAACGAGTGGAGGCTTTGGGCGTTCGTCGGCTGACGCCAGCGTACTACGGTCGTCAGTTTCTTCAAATCCGGCGAGACTCCCTTGGGTCCGACTGTCGACCCCGCGAAAAGAGTCTCCGTCATGAAGAGTTTCGTCTTCGATGCCGATAGTGAGAGATTACCAGCCCTATGTAACTGAATATAACTCGAAGCTTGTCCAACATTTCGTCAAATTCGTCCACGGCGGTCCCCCCGTCGTCAACGAACAGCTCCATGAATTCCGTGATAACCAAGTCCCACATGCGCTCCGCTACGGCATCGCCGAACGCCGTAGGCGCATCCGACAGTCCGAACGGCATTCGTTTGTACGCATAGAAACCACGTCCTGGTATGAATATGACCAGATACGGCTGCACCTTGTCGTCAACATACAGTGCGAAAAAGCCGGACGCGAAGTCAAACGTAGACACGTATCGATGCCCCGACAGACGTCGCTGCTTGTCGCGTATATCCCCGCTCGGCATGGCTGCCACCTTGAGGTACTTATTCAGCTCCGCAAAGTTGCCGCATATCCTCCACTTCTGCGCTCCTTCCGGATGCGGCTCTCGCGGCGGGTCCTCGGGTGGCAGGTCTGTTCTAGGCTCTATACCGTTGGCTACGCATTCCCTCTCAACCTCGTGAACGAGCTCATTGAGCGTCATCCCGGGTCTCCCGCTTTCTCCGCCAGGGTGATTGGGCTCACGCACTTGACTTCGTGCGGCTCCATCCGGCGTAGGATCCCCGCCGCTTCCATCTCGTCGATCTGTCTGTTGACGTCGATGTTCTGGGGCCTCGACCACGGCCGCTGGGGTACCGGGCCCGTACTGAACGTCGCGTCGTCCGGGATTTTGGGCGCATACCCGGCCCACTGATAATCTTTACTTCGCTGAGTTTCGTCGCGAAGACGTCGGCGTGTTCTGCGAGAAAGTCGTCTACCCTCCCGCGCTGTTCCTCCGTGAGGTCAGGGCCGTATTCCACCAGACGCTGGATCTCCGCGATGCGTGCGGGGTCGAACGGGTCGTACGTTGCGTTGTATGTGTTCTGGCTGGCGTCCACCGGTGGGTACATTGGGTTGGGCAGCCGCGGCGCTTGTTGTACGACGTTAACGGACATCCAGACTGGCAAGACTTCAAAGAGTACTCGCCTCGCGGGGGGAGTCTCGCAAGATCTCACCCCCATGGAGGCTTCGCGCTTGTCAGCGTTGCCATTGTACTCTTCTTCCGCTCCTCTCCCTTCTCGGTCATCCCCGGTCCTTTCACGCTGAGGTCCGTTCACGTTAACAGAATGGTGGTCAGCCATTGTCCCTCCGGTACAATCAGCTGAATGTACTCGCCTCGCGGGGGGAGTCTCGCAAGAACTCGCCCCCGTGAAGGCCGCACGCGTTGCCGCGTCGCCTCGATCCCCGTCCTGCTCGTCCTCTTCTCCATCGCCACTGTCACTCCGTCCTCGCTCGCGTCCAAAAAATCCTCGTCAGCCTCCAAGATACTCTGTAGGACAACTGAATGGACTCGCCTCGCGGGGGGAGTCTCGCAAGAACTCGCCCCGTTGAGGCCACTCGCTTCTCAGCGTCGCCTTTCTCCACTGCTCCAGCATCTCCCCCTTTTCCAGCACGCCCGAGTGTCGTCGTCTCCACACCTCTCGCAACGACCTCCACTCCCCTTCCAACGTCCATGCCAGCCCCCATCCTGTCGGCCTCCGCAACTCTCTCCACCTCTACTCCCACTTCCTCCTCGTCCGTTCCGTCTCCGCCTCTCCATCCTCCGATACCCCGTCCATCACTTCCCCCACCGACTCCACCTCCTCGTCTCCCATGACCTCGTCCCCTTCCATCCCTGCAGTTCCATCCACATCCCCCTCCACGTCGTCTACCGCAACGAACTCCTCATAGGGGTCGTCGACAACGTCCTCGATGAAGGCACCTGCCGTGGACGCTGCATCAGCGTTCTTTACCATGAAAACAGGATCTACTCGCCTCGCGGGGGGAATCGCGCACGACTTCACCCCCGTTGAGGCTTCGTGCCTTATGTTTTGCGCTCCTGCTGTCGCCGTCTTCGCCACCATCGCAACGTCGGCTTTCGCAATGCATCCTCGTGTGAAATGTGGGTGAGAAGTTCTCATGGAGGTTTTAGAATTGACTCGCCTCGCGGGGGGAGTCGCGGACGACGTCACCCCCGTTGAGGCATTGCGCCTCGCTGCCATCGCCGCAGCGCTTATCTTGTTAATCCACACCGCCGGGTTGCGGTTCTCCAGTGCCACCGTCCGTCCCTCGACGTTGACCGTCACGACGTCCGCGCGCGTGTCATGAATCGCCCCGAGTGCAGCCTGCAATGGCTTCCCCACCAGCACCGTCCAACCGCCTCCACTCTCGAAGACGTCGAAGACACCCGCGACACGCAACCCCGCTGACATGAACGTTCCCACCCAACGTCCGAACGTATCCACCAACGTCCCGTCCGCCATTCTCATGTACCTCGTTGGTGCCACGAGATCCCCCATCCGCCTCTTCTCCCTGAGGTAGAACGACTTGTCGATCGCTCCGACCTGCGCCCCGGTGTCAAACAAGCCCAGGCTCCGAACGTTCTCCCCTCGCGGTCCTTCCAGCGTAATCCACTGCATGAAGGCGGCGCTTTTCTTATCTTGTTCACGCGGGTCCACCGAGTACAAGTCGAAGATCTCGAGTTCATTTGAACTAATCGACGGGATACAAGATGGAACGGCGCGACCTTCCCAATGGCCGGCGTCCGGGGCAGCATGTTGGCCTTTCAATGCTGCCCGTTCGCAAAACCCGCCCCCGCTGCATCCCCGTTCGCATCACCACCCGCCGCCGCATACCACGGAACTCCTTCAACCTCCACGGCGTCAACGTAGTTCAAAGCCGGTGCTGGCATATTCAGCCGCCCGAACCATTGCCCGCAAGTCGCACGATAACGGCGCTCGAGGACCGGGACGAGCGCGCGAGGGCACGGGCCATTCTGGTGAACAGGGCTCGTGTACGCCCCACACTTCCAGCACTCCCCGCTGCACGGGATCGACGTTCCAGGCGTAATTGGGTAGCCGGTCGACCAGATCGACAGCGATTCCGGCGGGATGTGGCCGTTAAGCGCGTTCCACGACACAATTTGCGCGGCATACTGCGCGTGACCTTCGGGTGTATCGGGAGGTTGCCTCGCGTTCGCCTCCAGCATGATCTGCCGCAAACGGGCCTTCTGCGCGTCGGTTCCAGGCGGTATCGCACGAGCCTGAGGTCTCCTCGCCCCGTTCGCTCCTCCCCCATCCGCTGCTCCTCCACCCGCAGCATTCCCTGGCGCCGGCGGGCGGACCACCGTCGGTGTGTTCACGGCTGTCTGTTGTGCTGCTACAGGTACACCCTGGACGACGGGCGCGATCCTGACACTGTTGATGCGACGCGTGAGCTCCCCGAGCGCGTTATCAGTCGCGCGCTGTCTTTTATGATCAGCTACAGCCGCCTCGATCGTGGCCGCTGAGAGTCCCGCCATCGACGTCAACAGTAAGTCCCAAGTCGCCGGCGCGTCACCAATTGCGCCGCGTATCCCGACTGGTAACCCGCTGTGAAACGCCCATACGCCTTCACCTGACGTCCCCGCACTCACCCCCGACACGGCGTCTCGCACCCTCGCGACGAACTCTGTCATCGGCGCGACCTTCTCCGCTTGGACCAATACGTGGTCCTTCGCCAACTCGTCTAACGTGATTCGCATACCCGCCAACTCAGCCAGAAGCTGAGGACGGGGTTTCACGAGAGCGAGGACGGTCTTGAAGCGGTCTCCAAATTCGGTTTCAAATGCGGCCCACGTCGTTTTCTTGGACGCGTCGAGTGCCCGCCACCACACCTGAGCGGGCGAGTTGTGAGCAAAGCGGTCCGCGATATCCGCCAGCTTGTCTGCGTCCGACGTGACGCTGCGCGCCCGAAAGTAGCGGCGCATCGCCATCAAGAAGTCCTCAGCAGCCATACCGTCCTTAAAACGGTCGCCCGTGAAAATCAAATCATTGGATCTGTCCATCGGATCGTAGGGGGAATTCTGGGTAAGAATGAGAGGTGTGGTTGTTGGTACCACAGGAATGGGCGAGAAGATGGGCGCAGCCGGTGGGACAATGATAGCGGCGGGCGCAAGGGCTTGTCGTGGTGATGGCAGTAGCTCTGGGAGAGGTGAGCTTCCTTCCTCGTGGTGTATCGGGGGTGGGCTCGGGTTAGTCTCGTAGTAGAAGTGGCCGGGGGAGAGTTCCCCGTATAACAATGCCGTGTTTAGTCCAAGCCCGACGCGCGATGAGCGGGGGGCGGGGTGACGATGAGCACAGAACTGCGAAGCGGCGCAGGCTCTTCTGCGGCCTCGTCTTCTTCTCTGGACCGCGGCACACTACTGTGGCGTTTAGCTCGGTTCCTCCGCCCACGTCGTTCTATAGGCTCTTGGCTGAGATCGTCTCTAGCTCGTTTCCCAGAGCGCAAGTTAGGCGCCAGGGCTATTCCTCGAAAGTATTCGGTCGGTAAATCGGGTAATCGGGTGAATCGGAGTTAATCAAGAGAATCGGGGTGGTTAGAACGTCGCCAGCAGAGCCAAAGCAAAAAGGACGCTCAAAGATGATCGCGGTGAGATGGCTTCGGGCCGATGGGCTGGGTGCGAAGCCCACTCTGATCACCACAATGGGGAGGGCGGCGATCCCCTCGAAGGCGGTGCTAAGGATCACAGCCGTGGAAAGCCTCCGAAGACGGGTGATGGCTGAAACCAAGGCTAAAAGATGACTAATCTACACAAAGCTGCTGCTAACTACGACCAAAGACCTCGACACCGCCACCTCGGGCTGCGCCCGCCACTGGCACACCTGGGACTGGAATATCTCCCTCATCTCTCTCCCCAGCAAACGTCGCCTCGTCGTCGAAGCGGACGTCCCGCTCGACGGTTACTGAGCCTTTCGCTGGCCAGTAAATTCTGTGGCTGTCGGGAGAACAGTTACACTTGCCACCACGGTAAATCAACCATTTCTCGAGTGAGTGAGGTACTAAGAACTCCGCTCACGGTCGGGGTATCGCCCTTCCTCTCTAATGAGCTCGCTCACTGCGAGCTGACAAAATATTGAACCGCAGTAGCGCAACTGCTCGCGATGTGCCAGTCTTTTAGAGAGATCCACCCGCCGCCGGTGCTCAAAGTATTACTCGAGCCGCGGCTGGGGAGTCTGTCTTCTTTTTCTTTTCAGACAGGTTCAGTGGGTCCTGTAAGTGAATCCTGACACTGAAACGACACATTGAGGGGACAAGTTAGAAGTGAGATAATGAAAGAGACACACCTGCTTTTTAATCATTCCATCCACAGTATGAGTCTTGTTTCGGATGCGAAGACATTCTGGAGAACCCGAGACGTCGAAAACATACGCAACACGATGGTCTTCTGGTGGAACATCCCAGTTTTCTGGAGCAGAGCCGAGATCGCATCCACATACAGTCCACGATGTTCTCCCTGCCCTTCCCTGATTTCCCTGATTTCCGGGGCTTACAAGGCTTAGTCTTGCGCCTACGCTTTCCAGAAGGTCCAGAAGGGTCCGAATCAAAATTATCGTCATCCAAATCTTGACGGAATGGAATTCATGAGAAAATGAGACAAACAATTGGAATCCAACCGTGAACTTTGATAGCCTGGGCAGCGTCTTCGACGGTCAATGCGCATGTGGGGCGCATGAGATCGGTGGAACTGAAGTCGACTGACATTGAAGATTTGTAACAACTTAATGGCTGCTGGGTAAAAAAATTGTCCTGCAGAATGTCGAACTTGATCAAACTTCAAAAGGATTGAATGTCTCAGCCCATATCGTCAGAAAGCGAGAGAAGTAGCTGGACAAATAAAAACTTTCCAGGGCATTTATGTAGTAAAAAGACCGAGAGGAATTCCAAGGAGGGTGCTGATTGAAAGACTGCAGAAAAGTCAAAAAATAATTTTTGTGCGCTGAGAGGACTGTCAATACTGCGTCGTTGCGCCGGGAATGGGTCACTTGGAACGTTCCTGAGAGCCAACCTCCAAAATTCGATACGTTCGACGTCTTCCGGAGGGCCATTTCCCTCGTCGACATTGGGGTCCATGCGAATAACGTTTTCTTCCAACCACCCTTCCTCTAGGTCCATTTGCGTTTGTTATGAATTGTCATTGGAGAGCACCTGAGCCCTGAAAAGAAATCTGAGGGGACAGATCGGCGCCAAATTTGCCTGGTTATCTCCCCAGCAGGTCACCGTCAGGTTCCGGTCCGAATTGATTGCACACTGGTGAAAAGACTGCGTTGATGGGTACTACTCGAGTAAGAAGGAGACAACGAGAGCAAACGAGCGGCGTCAAAGATTGCGCAGAAGATATGGGACCATTACATTGCAGCTAACGACCGGTACATGCGGGAAAGCACCGCCGAACTCATTGCCTTTTTGGGACTGTTGCAAGAGTTCTTCCGCGGCCTCAGCCTCGGCCTGTTCTTCGGAGGTGGGTTTGAGCGAGTCTATCGACCAGGAAACAAGTCAAATGAGGCGAATTCAACGGAAAATAAGCACATACTTACTTGATTGAAGTCTAACCACAAAATCAACCCGGCTTCAAATGCACAGAAAGCCGAACCTGAGGCCTGAGGAACTAACCTGAGTCAGCGAGAGGACGAGTCAATTGAGTCAGAGAGAGGCACACACATAACAGTCCCGCGTGTCTGAGCTCGAGGTGATCACCACACCGAGGATTCAATCTGTGAAGATGAACACATTAGTACATGTACCCCCTTCATATACTTCCGGATACCTCCATCCTACCTTTGGTATTAGTCGTATTCCCGCAGTTGTGCACGTTTAAACGGATTAAAACTGTTGAGAAACTGTTTCTGTTTGGTTTGCCCAGATTGTCAAGCGAACACAAAGCAGTTGGAGCCTTGCCAAATTGAAAAGCGGCGCACGAGAACATCCTGGAGAAGTATTACGACGAGCAGGACGAATATTTTCAGAAGCAGGCGGCCATCGCGAGCATTCTCACGAATCCTTAGCCCGACGATGTGCACCAACAGCTCATCGGTCTCCGTACTAATGTTGCCGCGACTCCAAAGTCGAGTCGCCTGGGAGTCGACTTTATCTAAGTCGCTCGACTCGACTCACCTGCCAAGTCGAGTCGAACAAAATTGACTCAGGTCGACTCGAAGTCGACTTGAGTCTGTGAAGTCGAGGGTTTTAAAAAAAAATTGCCTCAGTAGACCGTAGATCATGTTGAGCTCTCAGGGTTGGTTGGGATGGTGGGAAAAACTGTTGTTTGTCCCGATACACATTCCTGACATCAGTGGCTGATTATATTTAGCACCCAGGGTATATTTAGATACTTAAAATTGCCTCTATTGCCTCTAAGATCTTGTCGATGTATAAATCCTTCAATATAATTGAGTTTTGTTAGGCTCGTGGACCAGCCGGCCCGGTGAATTTGATGCCATCGCAATACTCAGCAACAACCGGTACCGGCTGGGCCCCTGTTTTGGTGATGGTCGATCTCGCCAAATGAGAGCTGTGGACTTTAGAAAATGGTTCAAAATGGCCTAAACCTTGAAAACTTGGTCTCCAGATGTCTAAGCTGAGAATGGATAACTTTGAATTCTCTTTCAAATGAGACTAACTTGTTTTTTCTGACCCCCCAAAAACAAGTTGGGCTCTATAGATAGAGAATTCAAAGTTATCCAACTTTCACTGAGGGACCTTGAAACCCAAATTTAAAGAATTCTCACTTTTTTCCAAGTTCGACCCTCTCATTTGGCTGGAGAAACGTCGATCACCGAAACAGGCGACGTGCCGGCCCAGTCCGTACACGAGGTTACCTAGTCTGTTGTTAACTGCGCCACCGTGTTTGGTGGCCGCGTTATTACAAATCATCGGAGTTTGAATTCTTGCTATGCCTATTTAGCACTTCCAGGACCGCCATCTTCAAACTTCCGGAGAGCAAGGGTATTCAAATCCATGTCTGATTCCAAATATTTCCTCAAATTTCCTCTTCCGATGTTCATTCTTGTGGAATAAAAAAAGCAGATTATGTCAGGATTGGTCATCCATTGAGCCATCAAAGTTCGAACCTCTGATTCTTCTACTCTGCCGCCGCGAGTTGGGGGGAGAAGTTGCTCAATTTAGACTAGTAAATGCTTTTGGTACTTCAGATTTGTGATAAACAAGCTCTAGAATGCATACTAGCACCCAAATTCCTGCTGTGATTTGTAATAAGCAGGCCACCGATCACTTGATCGACCTTATCAACAGACTACAACATGCGAGGCACGAGCACCAAAATTGTTGTAGCGTCTGTCTATGAGAGACTAGAGGTTACCTGTTGTTTGACGTCCCATCATTATTTGCTCTGATGTTGTGCGTATTTGTTCTCTATCCAAATTCGTCTTACCCACTCTGTCTTGTAACCGAGTGTACGTCGACTGGCTAGCGAGTCTAGAGTTTTGTTCAAATTCTGTTCAGTGACGGAAGATGTGACACGGCGTGACATTATGTCACAGACAGTCACACTTGAGTCACACCGTTAGATTTTTAGAGGTTCTAATTCCGGCGCACTCAATTCAAGCGAGGAATAGCGAGTCGGCAACCCCCGGCTCGGCGCCGGGAGCCCCAAGAAAGATAACCCTAGTCCATATTTTCCGCTACTGTACATACATGTATCAGGGCCGCTGGTGGGGGTCGTATAGTCTCTCGTAGACAGACGCTTCAACAAATGAAAGCTCGTACCTCGCTTGTTGTCACCAGCCAGTCGATTTTATGATCCCAGCCGATCCACCATACGACCCCCTAAAATGTCTTCAAACTCAATCCGAACTGAGTCCTGAGTTTCGATGGGCACGACGCCCCGTGAGCGAGGGGACACAATAGCCTGTTTGCGCAGGAGCCATTCGAGCCATCTAATGGCTTTTTTTGCAGTGCGCAGCCAATGGCTAATGGCTCATATAGATTTTAACCTAGTGCTCATGTTGAGCTGTCTTGCTTCAATTCTGACCATATGTGAGCTCTATTACTCACCTCGGCATCGAAGTCGGTTCTGGCGGTCCCATTTTGAGGTCAATATGTGAGTATCGGCTGATTGTGAATCAATTACGGTCCAACGGTGTTCGAAAAGCATCTCTGAATGACTCCGCAGGTATGCATTCAATTGAACACGATTTCTTTAGTAGATATCCCAAAGGAAGAGTCAGGCCATACGAGCCATCAGCCATTGGCTGCGCACTGCAAAAAAGCCATCAGATGGCTCGAATGGCTCCTGCGCAAACTCCCTAATATCCAGAATTTCAATTGCAGTTCCTAGATCATCTCCAGGTTCATCATCAAGATCCGGTGCGTCATCAGCATTATCCCAGGCAAGTGCTTGGGCTTTCGGGCAGTTTTTAAGACTTTGTCGATGCGAGCAATAAATTCCCAAACAGATACATGATCCAATGTGAGCCACGATTTTGGTAGTTGCGAGTGCATGTGACCAGCACCGGGAGCTGGATTTTCGGCGCGACAGCCGTGTTTTCAGAGCATTCACATACGACCCCTAGTCTTGTGTTTACCGCGGGGTTCTGATCGTAGTGCTCCGTTATTATGTAATCGCGGAGTTCCAATTCAAGTCATAAAAGACGCGAATTTTCATCCAGAGTCTGCATATAATAGGTTTTCTATCCTGTGCCTGACATTCTGTCTTTTCAGCATCTTCAAATGTGGCCGGGAATTCATTGTGCATGTCGCACGATCTTGGTCATGTGACCAGTTTCTGTTTTCGACACTTTCGCCAAAACGATATCAACAGAGTTTCAAAATCGCCAAAAATATTCAAGAGGTCTCTGTTACTTTATCAGATGGCCTATACACTGAGTCTGTGTCTTTATTACCTCGGAGAGCTTCGAATTCAAGAGGTTGCGCATTTAGCCGACGAGATTCAAACTCCGCAATTACGCAATAGCGGAGCACTACGATCCGACCCCCGCGGTAACTAACAGACTTCAACAAGCGAGGTACGAGCTTTCATTTGTTGAAGCGTCTGTCTACGAGAGACTAGGGTGGTTGGGTGGCCAGAATCAACGAAAGTCGAAATTTTATTCATCTGTCAAAAATTTTGTTCACGAGCACTTAATGGGCGCTACGAGAGCGGAAATCAGTTTCAGGTCGGCCAATGTCAGTCGCGGAGCACAATGGAGAATGGTATTTCTAATTCTGGTAAGCTCGAATACCTTGTAAATGCCTCAAAACAGCAAGAGCGCAACATTCTGGTTCTACGACCTTCCTGAAGGTGAGGACGTCAAATCGCGTCGCTCCTACGCGTTCGTCGCGTCTTTGAGATAGTTGCCACATCCAGACTCCTTCTCACAACTTTTCACAAAATTTAACTCAGAAGAACTTTTGTGCCAATATTGTTGGTGGATCAAAAAACTGCCCAAACGTCGCAAACACCATTCTTGAGCACCAGCATATTTCATATATTTTGCGAGGTGCCACAAATGAAGATGGGAAGGAAATGCACCATCTAAGGACTTTTCACAAAATTTAACCCAGAAGAACTGTTGTGCCATGCTGACCAATATTGTTGGCGGACCAAAAAACCGCCCAAACGTCGGAAACACCATTCTCGACCACGAGCATATTCCACGTATTTTGCGAGGTGCCGCAAATGAAGATGGGAAGCAGATGCACCTTCTCAGGACTTTTCACAAAATTTAACCCAGAAGAACTGTTGTGCCATGCCGACCAATATTGTTGGCAGACTAAAAAACCACCCAAACGTCGCAAATGCCATTCTCGACCACCAGAATATTCCACATATTTTGCGAGGCGCCACAAATGAAGATGGGTAGCCAATGCTCCTTTTCACAACTTTTCACAAAATTTAATGCAGAAGAACTGTTGTGCCATGCCGACCAATATTGTTGGTGGATCAACAAACCGCCCAAACGTCGCAAACACCATTCTCGACCACGAGCATATTCCACATATTTTGCGAGGTGCCGCAAATGAAGATAGGAAGTCAATGCTCCTTCTCAGGACTTTTCATAAAATTTAACCCAGAAGAACTGTTTTGCCATGCCGACCAAATATTGTTAGTGGATCAAAAAGCCGCCCGAACGTCGCAAACACCATTCTCAACCACCAGAATATTCCACATATTTTGCGCAGTGCTGTAAATGAAGATGGGAAGCCAATGGCCCTTCTCACAACTTTTCACAAAATTTAACCCAGAAGAACTGTTGTGCCAGGAAATTCACGCTTTACAACTGTCATCGCTTCGTTGAACTCAGTCTTATTTTGTGCCGAAACCTTGTCACTCTCGCGATTGACTTGCCCGTCGTCACATCTTTTGACAAAACAAAGATCTACCAGTTTCGCTTGAACTAGTACTACTGCCGCCAACGTCTCTGGAACCCCTTGGTCTGATCAACCAAGACCGCCGACACCTTGGCAGCCTATACCAAAACCGTCCGCACTTGATTTTTTAAAATTTTTAACTCGCCATACTCTTCGAAGAACCATCTGTGATGTCTTCTACCACGCAAACGGGATATTCTCTGTGTATGCGTAAGGACAGGAAAGTCGTTAAACCGCCTGCTGAGCAGTCGGACACGCCGTCCTCGGACTCCGAGACTGAAAGCCGCAAGTATAGCGACGTTGCCGCTGCTCGCACTTCGTCTCTGAGTTCCGTGCCCGTCGAGACCGCTACCCAAGGGGGATCAAAGATAAGAAAAAAAGATATCACCTACAAAAGTTGTTTTTGAGGGTCGGCCGACCCCTCCCCCCCCTCCCCGTGGGAAATTGCCTTATATGGGTATCAAAGCGGCCGATTTTTGCAAATTTTTTGGATGGGCCAGAATCAGGACATTTGTCTGCATCCAACCCTGTTTTCAGATTGTCAAAAAGTAGACTGTGGAAGGAGAAGAGAAATTACTTGATGTGGAGTGGCAGTCCATGTCGTAACGGCTCTTATCAACCCCGATATAGGAATAATCTTTTGGGTTCAAACTTCACGACGACTTCACCTTTCGGCTCGGGACTACTATATTGGTTTTCAGCGCATAAAACTTCATCAATTGAGACCTGGTTTCAAAAAACCGCGGAACCGACCCCCCTTGCCGCTACCGTTGTATTACTATGTTTACCGTTGCTCACGTGATCGTGAGTAGTTGAAGGTCGTCACCCATCACGGCGTCACACAATCCAGCACGAGTTCATCGCGAGTCCGACTAGTGTGGCGTGAAATAGCTCCCGAGCCTGGTTGACCGATTGGCATCGGGATTACCGTACCCCGGTGCTGGTTCTTGTTGACCTCGAGTGTATAACAAAAATCAGGGTGTGGCACGGCTACTCGCTCCGCTCGCAGCCGCCCTCCGGCAGGGTCGACAGCTTGTTGGGGCTCTGCCCCAAACCCCGGGGGTAGCTCCATATCTTATCTTAGTGTATGTTTCAAAGCAAACAAAATTTATAACACTGTACTATACATGACAAATTACCTGCAAGCAATCCTTTAGTTAGACTTCTGAACCAACTGAGAAAAATCTGTAAACATCATACTTAAAGCAGAACCTCTGGGTGGACAATATTTTTTGTGGCCATGCCGGCATTGTTTTTAAACAGTGCTTTAACTCTTCGACTCGAAGTGTATGGAGAAAGTGCAACATATAACTGTCCATGAGTGAAGACATCAGAACAAAGGGCCAGACCAATATGATCCATAGACTCTGATTTGTTTATACTCATTGGAAAGGCCACATGAATGGGGAGCTTTCGACGCTTCGTGGCAAAAGCAATCTGCTTCGCCGAAGGACTGATTGAGATGCGTGGGATAAAGGCCTTTTTGCCATTGTGTTCTCCAATAATCAGTTGAATTTCGATGACATGAGGTGTCATTTTTGTAATAATTCCTTGAGAGCCATTGCAGAGACCTTGTGATGCCTCCAGATTTCGAAGGACCATAATCAGACATCCAACCATTAATTTTAGTTTTGCCAGGGGCAATCCAGAGGTTCAAATAGAGTTAAAATATTCAATAGGATATTAAAATTATTGTGGTCAACACCCTCCTCTCGGATCACAGAATCTGCACTGTGGAAACTGTCGTCTCTCCTAGAAGTTATAGGTAAAAGCTGTGTCAACACTACAACCAAAAACAATTGCAATTGAAGGCCTGCATTTTTTAATCGATAGGCTCTACAAATGACTCAAAAAAAAGGGCAGAGATGGATTGGGACAAAAAGACACACACAAAGCGGAAGATCAGATTAGATTTCAGAGAGACAGGGGCAAAAGTGGGAAGCAACTGAGGAAGCAAAATAATTGAGAGGAGAAAAGAAACAGCAGAGGGCACTGAGAAAATGGCCAGAGAAGTGTGGGAGGCAGGGGGAAACAGAAGTGGAAGCTATCGGACCTCAAATAAACCTCAGTAAACCTCGATCGAGGCGTGTGAACCGGCAGCAACATCTCGACAGAGTATATTTGACCCGCTCCAGCGCGGAACCTGCAGCTTAATTCATTACCCTACGGTGCCGCACTGCCGCTCGCTAACGCTCGCAGCGCGCGGCATCTCCGGAAAAACCACACAGCGGATTCCGAGCTGTGGGAACCGGCGGCGACATCTCGACAACCGGCAGCGAGAACTCGACAAAGTCTCGTGATTTATGCATGTGACTTATCAAAAAAGCTGTGCGTCCTCTTTTAAAGTATAGGAAATGGCGATCCGGACGCCACGGAAGATCGTAGCCACGGAACATAACATGATGGGGATGCGGGATCTAATGGATCCAAGGCAGGGAGGAAATAAAACGCTCACTCCTGCATGGGCAATCACAATCCACAAAGGCCACGAGATTACTCTGAAAAAAGCGGTCATTGGTCTCGGTGAGAAGGATTTTTCCTCACGACTTTCTTTTGTTGCCATCTCCCGAGTTAAAACTCTGGCCGGTATTGCATTTCGGAGTTCGTTCCCATGGAGCCGGTTGAAGAGCCTGAGGGCAATGGTGACTGACAATGAGAATATTGGATGAGGACACACCACGAAGGGCACAGATTGGGTTTACTCTCTAGCTACGTATGGTATGGACCTTAGTCAATATGTATTCGAAGATTTGACGCGCTCCCCCTTCTGTAGCCGGGTACCGGCATACAAACCATATTTTTAATAAAGGAGTGACCAACACTTGTCGGCTACCGACGCCAGATATATATACAGATTCACCGAAATATAGCCTCCTCGATATCCCATGTCGTCCCTGACAGCGTATCTCCGGATTGTTGTCGAATTCGCTTTTGCATTTTCTGTCGCCTCCGTAATGGTGCTCGCTGTGGTCATTCTGACGGGGATCCCGATGCCGCTCCTGCCTACCGTGCAGATCACCCTGGTGTCCACACTTGTGGTGTTCGCTGTTATGTGCACGCTTGGTGTGCTCCATCTCCGGCGTGTTGCGCATGTGGAGGTGGATTTTTCAGCTTAGAAGGTGGCGGTTGAGGGCATTGGGAAAGACAGTTTGGGTTTGGAGGTGAGGGCATCCAATTACCATATGGCAAGTCCAAGATGGACTGATGTTGCTTCATTTGAATCTGGAGGTTGAATTCAAGTGATATTGGCTGAAAAGAAATTGTAGGCCCACTTATGAAACAGCCTTAAAAGGCTTTAAAACTGTGTAATCATTGTCTTAAGTGGGTTGGGAAGCACCTAAGAGTGTTTTCTAGCAGTTTATTGCCTTGCATCCAGCCCCCTCTGACACTATCTCCAGAGGATTAACATGAGTCCCGAATGGTTAATCAAGGCACTATCCTGCATGAGGGCCTTAAGCAAGCTCGCCTGGGATGACCGTGTAGAAAAGCGTACTGCACGGCTTCCAAGACTAAGGGTCGGCGCGAGGATAAGCCGGATCTGGCTATGCTGCACCAGACGTGGGGCCTACGAACACAAGGGAATAACCAAAACGAAGCACGGAACCTTTCCTACGAGCGCCCACGGAAAGATGAACACTCGACGAGCTTAATCTCGAACGGGGAGCCTACCGGCTGGGGAACGGCCCAGGAGCTCGCTCACTGATCCGATATGCCAGGGAGCGCTGATCGCGGTGTCTTGCGGCAATCAACTATCCGATCATTGTTGCCAACTGAATTGGGTTTCTCGCCCAAGGAAACGTGATTGAGGGCTTAGGCTTAGCGGAGGAGGATGTTCTTGATATCAGTCGAAAGCTGAGATTAAGCTCTATCCAAATCTGAAGGTCCTGTTTGGGGGACATTAGTGGTTCAAGATTAGTGGGTCGACATCGCGTCGAAACAACGATCGAGGGAGACAGTTAATCCGACCACGCGGATACCTAGGGTCTAGGGTGGCGATCCAATAGAGTTTAACGGACACGTGGGACCGAGAGTAGATACAAACACGATCGACAAAAATAAACAAATATCCTAATCTCATAGTAGTAAGCAGTTTCTTTACAGTATATAAGGAGGGGGGTCAGCGAGACTGTCGATAAATCAATAAAACGGCCCAAGGTCTTTTTTTTTTTGCGTTTTCAGAAACCCCTTGGATTTTGTACCTTTCACTGCATGACAAAGCAACCGTGCAAAATGTCATTGTTTTCCAGCTGATGTGCCTCTGCTGCAGCACTAGTGCGCACCCCGATGCTTCAGCTGAAGTCGAGATGGTTTAAATTGGTTGAACTCCAGAACAAGTTTCTGCTTGAGTAGCTTAGTTTCTGGTTCTACTTATTGGTCCCTGTGCCCCAGAATGGCATTTTGAGCCCAGTGCCTCGTAATGGCATTTTGAACCCCATGACTCGTAATGACATTTTGAACCCCGTACTTCACTCTGGAACCGACGGTTCAGTGCATTATAATGTAATTCAGCTGAGAGCAGGAGGGATGAGGAGCACCTGACATATTTAAGGTTTGAATGGAGGGTAAAGAATTTATCCGCATTTTGAACTCTGTGCCCCAGAATGGCATTTTAAGCCCAGTGCCTCGTAATGACATTTTGAACCCCGTACCTCGCAATCACATTTTGAACCCCGTGACTCACTATGGAACCGACGGTCCGGTGCATTATATTACCAATGTAATTCAGTCGAGAGGAGGAGGGATAAGGGACCACCTGACATATTTAAGGTTTGAATGGAGTCAATGAGCATCTTTTACTGTCATACACTGTCAAAGCGCTCGGATACTTGGAGAAGCAGTACAACGTTCACCATATCATTTCGGGATATAACTCACGTGCGAACCTCGCGGAACGACCACACTCTTCGACGTGCGACAAGCATTGTATAAATTGATGGAGAACAATTTAAATGGCATACTGGGACGTACAGCTCCGGACAAGAAAAGCCAACAAAGGAGGCATTCTGTCCATCCGGCTTTTTGAGCGATGCATCTCCCCAAATATTCTCAGAATTATCGCCATTTTATTGCGAGCTAGATATCGATTTTTTGAAATTGATCGGCTTAGGCGGCAACACTACCTCGAAGGAGGATATTTAATCGGGTCGGTGTATGGCGCACCGCTGCATTCTCTGGAGTCTGAAACGACCAGAAGATGGGTTTTTCACTGGGGCCTTCCGAACAGATCAAATCATTGGTTAAATTTTCTCATCTTCATTGCGCTTTGTACCTCCAGAACGCGAGTGTTTTCTATCCCACCAGTTAAATGCCGACCTCCGGGCCATGGTTAAAAACGCGGTTCTCATGGTTCCAAAAACCCGCCTCATTGACGGCCAACTTAAAGCCTTCATCTGTCTCCTTGGGGACGATGTTCTAGAGACTCTATTTGGCCGTTCTCGGATAATTGGCGGGCATACGAAAAACATCTTGAATTGGAGCGAAAACCGCGGCGGCTCAATTTCTTTCGTAATAAATTGGGTCGGGGTGTTGGTTTACTCCAGTCTGTAGTTTACGACGCGCTATGTGATTGGAGGTCGACTGACATAAACATAAACTTCGGAGTTTGAATTCTGGCTGCTCTCTTCAACACTTTCAGCGACTTGCATCCGAAATCTTTGGAAGCAGAAAAAGCGAGCAAGAATCACCATGTATATATGGTTGGAAGGATTGGTACCCCCATTTTGCAAAACGATCTGTGCAGCAGCAGTGGCATTCCAGAGCATGTGATTCAAAATGCGAATTAAACCATTCAATAGTGTCCAAAATGTGTTTGAACACTATTGAATGGTTTAATTCGCATTTTGAACCACATGCCCTGGAATGGTGTTTTGAATCACATGCTCTGTAATGCCATTTTGAACACTATTGAATGGTTTAATTTGCATTTTGAACCACATGCCCCGGAATGGTGTTTTGAATCACATGCTCCGTAATGCCATTTCAAACACTATTGAATGGTTTAATTCGCATTTTGAATCACATGCTCTGTAATGCCATTTCGAACACTATTGAATGATTTAATTCGCATTTTGAACCACATGCCCCGGAATGGCATTTTGAATCACATGCTCTGTAATGCCATTTCGAACACTATTGAAGGGTTTAATTCGCATTTTGAACCACATGCCCCGGAATGGCATTTTGAATCACATGCTCCACAATGCTGTTTTGAACCCTGTGCCTCACTATTGAATGGTTTAATTCAGCCGAGAGCAGGAGGGATAAGGGTGCACTTGACATATTTAAGGTTTGAATGATTCCCTCGAGATGTTCGCATTTTGAACCACATGCCCACAGTCACAATTTAATTGATCTAAATTGATGAAGATTTGCGCTCACAGCGGGGCGCGCAAGTTAGTGATTTTTTGCATTTTTGGCCATTTTTCGTCAAAAATGTTAAAAATCAACAACTTGCGCCAGGCATTCCGAGCCCAAATCCCCACTGATTCTGGTCAACCAAGATATGGATGGGGTTCGCTTTTTCAAGTACTTTTACGCTACCATCACCGTTTCTGCATAAAAGGTGGACCCACAGGGTTGATTTTCTCCCACAACCCTGAATTATTTTCTTCCGGGAGAACTGCCAAGGGATGGTGTTGTTAAACGGTGCGTGAATTTCTGAAATTGCTGATAGTTCATGCTACAATTTTACTTGAGGTGATTTGGGCCAGAAACGAGCCCAAACGACCGCGAGTAGAGGATATGGCGTCCATGATATTCAGGTTCCGTCGCTGCTTGCAGTCAAATCTGTCTATCATTTAGCTAGACAAGAAAGAACAAGATTAATGAGCTGTTCCCCCGGGTCAAACGACCTTGTTTTGACCAAAATCAGGCTCGGAAGATGCGATATTGTCTCATATGAGAAACATGTGCAGGTTGGTACCATCACAGTCTATGCCGGCATGTTGTACATGCTCGCAGGTTTGAATCCTGCTGCCCCCACCCTCGGAGAAACAATTTAGACGCGCCGAGATTCCACCACCCGATTTCGGCCACCGAACTTCACGCAGCACTGGCACCAGATCAGCCCACCGATTGCTCATGCCGAGCGACCCAACAAATGAGAGATCACTCGCGGAAGGGTCTGAGGGTCACGATCGATCAGCTGAGTGATTAAAATTAGCGGTACAGTTGACACAATAGGACATAAGCCGAAACCGGCCTGCTGTGATGATAATGGAACATGAACTGAACTGAAATGAGAACCATGCACCTTCCTGAAGTACCTATGCCAAAACCAAGCAACAAAGATCTTTCCAACACGTTTTATGGCTTATTAGTCCATATGTTTGAAATCCCAAAAAAGCGTATGTAAACGTTGCGTCGATAAAACAAGTTTTTAAACAATCGGCAGCCGCTATCGCCGTTCCACACCATAAAAAGTCGTTTCTGCTTCCCAAAACGAGGTCGGCGACCTGCTCCTGGCGGGTGAGGATGAATGACTTGCCGTTACGCAACGTGGGCCGGAACCATGCTGGTGTTTGTCATCTGCCACCTAGTGGCAAACCTCTCAAAGACATCGTACTGACGCTGAATCTCGCCGTTCAAGTTGGTCTCAGAAGTGAAGACATCGAATTCAAGGTGTACACTTCCATGGACGTTGACGATCTCCCTGTGAACGTTGACGAGCCGAGGGTTTACACCCCGATGGATGTTGACGAAACTTGTGAATTGTTACCTCAATTTCTGCACGGTCTGCTCTGATTTGTTTCCCCTAGGGGTTACTACTTGGAACAGCACCGGACAAGAGGAATATTGCCGCATTTCAATGGATGGAAGTCAGCAAGCGGCGAACACTTCCGGTGAGCTTGCTGATTCCGGAGTTGAGACAAAGTAACAGGGAGCCTTAGATTCCCACGCAAGCACCTATCCGGGTATGTTTACAAGGTTTGACTGTGCGTCAAAACTTACCGGTACGTATTCAAACTCGTGGCCCTGACAACCATCGATCGACTCGCCCTTCTGAAGATTGCCAGACGAAAAGCCCCTTATCGACCTCCAATCAGACCTTCCTTGCCCTTTCAAATTTTGGACAGCATCGTCTACAGCGGGAGTGGGAGAGGTGGGACTCGGGGACCCTTCAGGACCAGAAGCTCATGTACAGGAAGAAGTGGGAAATCATGACACACAGCAAACAGCCTTTGTTCCCCTTCCAGTTTCGGCATATTCCATGGCCGATATTCAGGTCTGGTGAGAGATATCCCGAAATCAACACCCCGTCTGTTGAATACTTCATATTCGGAGAAACCCGAGGCACTCCACCCACGGAAGAATCCAAGAAAGAGAACCTTAAATTGTTCCATTCCGACAAATTCACATTAGTTTTGGGTAGAGTTTTACCCGTGGACAGAGAGTGGGCGAGACACGGTGCCGAAGCCGTTTGTAGAGTGCTTACGAGACATATCAATTAGCGGCAATTTATATGGACTGTAGATACTTGTGGTGCCGTAAGTAGTATATGAGTTCTCCATCAAGAGTCGCAATATCTTTTGGAGCAATGCGCGTGGAAGCACTATGATCGCTTCCAGGTCTCTGTACTCGGGAATCTCCCCGAGATTGTCGAAGGACTTGCACCCGACCCTGGGGCTTCCGTGGTTGTCAGGCGGCGTTGACGGTCAAACATTATTACAGAACCACACGAGAGGTTGCAATTTACCTACTGACCGACGCACAGCTAGGTTGAGAAATGAATGCCCAGGCTGCCCTTGCTCGTGCAGCCCGCAAGGCCACGATTGTCAGCTCCTCAGATTCATCGGAATCCAACAACTGTCATTGGGATGGCACGGAGGGCGACAAGGCCCCTTAATTCTTTGAGCCATTTATACACCACAGTGTCCCCGATCCTGGAAGCGACACAGAATGGCAGTGCGAAGATGGGCCAGAATTTGTTAAGGAGCTTCGCACTTGCTGGCAACAACGATGATGCTTCCATCGCAACTGCTTACGAGGCCATAATCAAATACAAGTCAAAAAAAGACTGGAAAGCGGCAGAAAAGAAGCTGAATGGCTCTTACACTGGTGGCTCTGAGCGGACGCAGCGGAGAAAGGACAAGAAATTGCGGGATAAGGAGGAACTGGATGTGATTTCCAGACATAAGTATCAGTACTTCACGGCTCAACCTCATGATTTCTGATCGTATCTTCAAGTGCCTCCACCACTGCTTTCAAAAAGATGTTTGTTGTCCTGCCTCGGACCGTCATATCGAACACCACTATTGTTTCGCCGCCAGACAGTGCTGTCCCAGCGACCACACCAGCTCACGTGAGTCTCCCTGTTCCTATAATCGTGCCCCCTGCGCCTCAGATCAATGCGACAGTCGCGTCAGCTCCTGCGGGTGAAATCTTCACAGGTTACATTTCGGACATTTCCTCTGGAGAGTCAGGCGACAGTGGGAAGGAGGATCCAGGCGAAGCACCTAGTGTGGGCAATGCAGACAAAAGCACCCCTGTCCAGGATGCAGAGACGCTTGAGTTGAGTTGAGTTGAGTTGAATTTCTAAGGTTATCGTACCTGGCCATACAGGGCTACGCGACAGTACTCTACTAGATGTAGCTATGGGTGGGGGCTGTAATGGGTATGAGTAAGTAAACGGAAACTTTGTACGGGAGAGGAGAAAGATGAGTAAAAGTAGAATCAAGTAGGGGAAAATAGGGTTTTGACGGGAGCGAGTAATGGGTAGGGAGTATCGGGAGCGGGGAAGGTAAGGTGCCGATCTGGTGCTTGTTCGTCCAAGGTAAGAGGAATAACGACAGTATTAATAGGTAAGTAAAGTAATAAGGGAAAAGAGAGATAAAGAGAATATAATTACGAGAAGCGGCCAGTGGCAGCGACAAACGCAACGAGGGCTTTGATGAGTTTCGGATGAGAGAGAAGCCAGGGGACATCAACAGCTCTGAGCAAGTTGGCACTGTATGACCCATGCTGTAACGCAGGGCGCAAGTGTTCCCATGCCGGGCAGTGCAGGAGGAAGTGGGTACGTGTTTCAGGTGCACCACAAGCCTCACAGGCCGGGGAATCCGTCTGGCGCAGGCGATACCTAGTAGCATTGAGCGAGGTGAAGTCCGTACGTAGACGCGAAAGCGTGGAGATCATAGCGCGTGGAATTGGAGCTGTGTAGGGATGGCGGAGGATGAGTGAAGGCGGGGAGCGGTCAACCAGACGAAGAGCGCGGCCTGTAGTGCTGAGTTTCCACTGGGAGGCCCACGGTGCAATGATTTCCTCGCGTATGCGGCGCTTGCAAGTCGTGAGGGAGACAGGGACCGAAGGGGAAGGCGGTAAGAGGGTTGCCGCTTTAGCCGCATCATCAGCAAACTCGTTACCGACAGTGCCAATGTGCGCCGGGGTCCACAAGTTAATGATGCGAAGATGAGGGGCCTTAGTTGAGGCGGTGCGAACGAGCTTGTCGTATGCGATGGCACGGAACTGACCAGAGCGCGGGGCGGTAGAGAGCACGCCTTGAAGAGGAGTCTGATACGATCAGCACGCGGTGATGCGCGGCAAGCGCCTGTTCTGTGGCGCTAATCAACCCTGCCACCTCACCCTCCGCGACTTGCCCGTCGCCAAGTGGCACCAGTATTCTCTCCTGCACAGTCCCATCCTCCACCCGAACAGCTGCCCCGCCCGCACGGCCCTCGAGGAGCGACCCATCTGTGAACCATGTCGACTGTCTCAAGCCTTCATCCGCAAGCATCGCCTGGAGTACTGTAACCGCCTTGTCCTTGGAAGGAATGATCGTGGTGACCGGGAGAGGCTCAGCCCATGGAGGTGTGTATACTGGGAGGATGGATTCCATGCCGAGGGTGAAGTCACAGATGTGGTGCGTGCCTGTGAAGTCGGAACAGCAAAGGTTACGGAGGGGACAGACACGAGCTGCACTTGCCTGTCTCTGTGAGGCGGAGACAGACCACGAGTGTTGAGCTCGGTGACTGTCCCCCCTCGCTTTCTGCGGGCGCCGCTACCAGTTTGGTCTGCGCACGGGGCCCCATAACCTTTGGGGGTTTGCGATCCTTCAGCCGCTGGCCGCGCGTGGGTACATCCTCGGGCCAGATGACGCACGGGAGGCGTTCGACGAAGTGCAGAGGTGAGGCTAGTTTGGGGTTGCGAGGGGAGGAGGAGATGGCATTTTTGAGCAGCGGGGTGAGTCCGTGCGATCCTGGGAGCGTCAAATAACGAGCTAATCGGTTGAAGAGCGACAGTTCTAAGCGCAAACCGGCAGGTAGCATTGCAGCTTCCTTCTCCAGGGCAGCCAAAGACGCCGTTCGGTAAGCACCGGTGATGCACCTCGCTGCAGATTTATTGACTCGATCCAAGGGCTTGAGACGGTGGTGGAGAGGAAAGAACGAGGAAACACCGTAGTCTGACCGCGGTAGAACCAAAGATAATACGAGATCGCGTACCATCAAGGGCTTCAATCCCCACATCGCGTGAGTTAGGGCAAGTGAGGCATTGAGAGCTCGTGCTGCTGAGGCGGCGCGGTTTCGGATATGGAGCTCCCCTTTCAATTTAGCATCAATCCAAACACCAACCCACTTGACCATTCAGATGGGAAGATGACTTCACCGTCGAATGAGACCGGGAAGTCGGAGAGGTCTCTGTTGCCCAAGGAGTGGTGGATGAGCTCCGTCTTCGCCTTTTCGAATGTAGCGTGGTCGTCATTTGCCCATTGGACTGCAATCGACGCCGCTCGATTAAGGACAGCCACATTCTGCGAGGGAGATTGACTGGCAGTGCTAAAATTGGTGTCATCCACGAAACCGTAGTTCCAACTGACGAAAACCCCAATCGCTCTGAGCCGTCGGCGATTGATCGTGAGCAGAAAAAGAATAACCGACAGCGCCGATCCCTGTGGGGCCCCTTCGATGGCGCAGCGGTAAGTTACTGTTCGAACACCGTCGATAACCACCGTAACAAGGTGACCGTGGAGGAACGATGCAACCCAGCGAATTAGGGGGCTGGGAAGCCTAGGGATGCAAGCTCGCGGAGAACCACAAGATGCGAAATGCGGTTTAATGCTCCCTTGAGATCGTAGAACAAGGTTGATACCGTATTCCCCCGATCTAGCTCCGACCGAACACGGTGGATATAGCCGTCGACGACCTGTTGTGTGCTGTGCCCGGGGCGACCACCATGCTGTGCCGGATCTATGAACCCAAGAGATTCTGCATCAAACGAGAGGCGATCAGCTACGAGTCGTTCGAGGGGTTTAGCGAGAATGTGTTCATAGTTCTCTACCGGTCGCCAAGCCTTTGTGGAAGTCTTATCCTTCTTGCCCTGCTTGTGTATAGGAGTCGCGGTATTGGCTTTGAATGGCCTAGGCTTGGTACCGAGACGAACAGAGGATCTGAAGATTTCTCGCACCCGCTCAGCGATGACCGGCCAGCCTCGCTGAATAAAACCCATCTGCAGTCCGTAGCGGTCGGGAGCCTTCCACGGGGATGCCGAAAGAATAACCTTGTCAACTTCAGTGTCGGTAACGTCAAAGAAGGTGCGTTCCTCGAGGATCGCGAGAGACGCAGCAAGATCAATTGGGTTTTCTGGAGGGGTATTCAGTGCTTCGGATGTGCTCACGGAGGCAGGCAAATGATCTTGCCTGTCCGCCAGAGGCGGAAGTTCGTCAAGAGGCATGGCCTCCGAACGAACCCCCCCTCGCTTTCCACGGGTGCCGCTACCAGCTTGGTCTGCGCGCAATGCCGGGGTCACATCCGGGAGCAGTGTGGATGCAGGTTCTTGTACGACTTCAGTAGCATGGGAGCCAAACCACGCCCGACCGAGAATCCTGCGCGATCACTGTGGGAGAGTGCAATATCACCGGAATTGGGATCGCGGATCGTCGGAAAGACCGACGAGCGTTGTTCTTTGAGTTGATTGAACACTTTGAATAAATCCACCCGCTCGAGCTCTTGAACAAAGGTATGCCAAGCCGCTTGTTTTGCCACAGAAATAGCCACGCAGAAAGCTCTCCGAGCGTCCAACCACTCCGAACGGGCCGAGGGAACCAGGTAATTTTGAAACCTTCGTCGAGCCCGCCAAACAGCCGCAAGAAGTTGGGAGAGATGAGGGGACCACCACCTTTTGGCAAAAGAACAAGGCCGATGACGGGGAGTAGAGCCCTCGAGCGCAGCCAGGAGTACTTCACAGAGGAACGATGTCGCCTCGTCGAGCTCCGCTTGCGTAGTAATAACGGGGACAGGCCGCATACCCAGGCAGTGCCGCAAGGTCGCCAAGAACTTCTCAAGGTCCATCTTGTCACGATTAAACCTAAATGACTGCCCCCGCACGACATCAAAGTCAAGCGTGTACCGAATCGGAAGGTGGTCACTGCCAACGCAAAATTGTGGGTCAACGACAACGTCACGGACTGACATCAAGAGGGATGGGGAACAGAAGCCCAGGTCGATAACGTTACCGGAAATGTGGGTAGGGACGTCCGGCGGAGTAACCAGAAGAAGAGGGGTGGAGATAAGGAGGTCATGCAGCTCGAAGTCCTCAGTACGTGTCGCAGTGCTGGTTTTAGAATCCCAAAGAACATGGTGAGAGTTGGAATCCATAACTACCAAGATGCGCGATGTAGGATCAAGCTGACAGAGGACACCACGAAGAATGCCGACACCTGCGCGGGTAACAGAATCATTGTAAAGGTTCACAACGGTGACTTTGCAGCCGCCCAACGTAAACTCCACAACGATAATATCACCAGAGGACGAGAGGTCAGGCCGGGGACAGATATTTTCCGCAGGGATGGTTGACAATTTAACATAGATAGAGACACGATGTTTTGGCGCAGATTCAGGATAGAGGAGGGTATAGCCAGGATGATCACGAGAGTTTAAAACTTCTTGCTCATGGGGTTCTTGAGTACAGATGATGTCGAAGTTCTCGGGGCCCGCCAGAATTTCCAGTGGGTTCCGAGACTTCCACGAGTTGATTTGGGCAAGAGTGATCATCTAATCGAGTTCGTGCAGCCGTAGCGCAGAGGGTGAGGGGGAGGTACCAGGGGTAGAAGGCGACGAGGTTGAGCGACTACAGGGCACAGAGGAGGAGGCGTCCAGCTGCTCAGTTAGACGAATAGCGCGGAGACGAAGAGACTCTGCGATGCGTTTACGAGTGGGGCAGACGTAACTGTCAGCGCGATGCTCGCCGCCACAGTTGAGACAGTGAGGTTTGGATTGACAAGTCGGCCCGTGAGCCGCCTCACCACACCATCCGCATTTGCATACCTTGACCCCACACCTGGCCTTCGTATGACCAAATTTAAGGCAGCCCCAACACTGCGTGATACGCAAATGCGGGAATCCTCGCACCGCGGTCGGAGCGAACCCAGCCAGAATAACCCGCCCTCCCGCAACCGCAACATCCACCATCTCGCGGGACTGCAGATGAATGAAAGTGGAGCCTGCGATGCGCACCTTCTTGCCCGCGGCAGCTGCTGCAGCAACCATAGCCTCGCTCGGTGGTTTGTTTACCCACGTTGGCGTACCTGTGACCGGGCCTAGGTGCGGATTACGTGTTTCAAACTCTCTCGCCAACTCATCCAGATTTCCTGCCGCCGCAAACGGAATCCCATCGACCTGAATATGGCAGTGGACCGCCGGAGGAGCGATTCGAGACCCCGGGAATGCGACGTGTCCCCACTGTGCCCACTTTTTCTCGAGAATTGCAACGGCCTCCTTGGACTCCGGGACGAGAAATATACCGGAGGCATTGAGGCGCGAGGCGTACTTGATCAAGGGAAGCGACATTTGGGAGAGGACGGAGTTGACTTGCGGGATTAGCTGGTGATAGGGGAGCTGGAAAATGGGCGGCGCATCCCCATCACACCGTACCAAGATGCGTTCTTCCGAGGGACTAGGGAGAGGGACAGGCTTGGTCTTGACGGGAGGGGAAGGGGGCGGAGATGAGACACAGTCGGCATAGGATTGCGCACCGGACAATTTGACACTCTCGACGACCTTGCTAAGGGCTTGAATAGCTTTGTGCTGCGACTGCAATTGGGAAGAGAGTGCGAGCATAGGCGTCGAGACAGATTTTGTGAGAACCGCGCTGAAAGTGTCCGCGGTTTCAGCCTCCCGACGGAACTCGTGATGGTTTTCGAGGCGTGACTGGATCGAGTCGAGGGCCTGGAAGCAGGCAGCCGTCGGAGAGCTGGATTTGTAGTCGCGCATGAGCGCCACAAGGTCCTTGAAAATCCCCGCCATGTCGTCGAGGGACTCCGCCGCGGTTGATCTAGCTTGGATATTAAGAAATGCGGCTGCCTTCTCCTTGGCTTTGGAGGGTGGCTGATTGGTCTCGGGAGTCTGCTGCGATGGCGAATGAGACGTTACAGGAGGGGCAGTCGAGGGTACTTGCCTGCCGCCGGGAGGCGGAGACAGACCCTGAGTACTTGACTCAGCGACTGCCCCCCCTCGCTTTTTGCGGGTGCCGCTACCTGCTTGGCCTGCGCGCGGGGCCGCCGTAACATCTTTGGGGGGTCTTGTTTCAGATTCCGTCCCGAGAACAGTGTCGGGGGCGTCAGCAAGAGCAGAGAAAGAGTTTGACGCCGGTGAGCCAGTTTCGGCGAAGACACGTAGCTGTGCCGCGGGCCGATGGGGAGGAGGCTTGGGGGAGGCCGGGACGCTCGACGACTTGGGTGGCGAGACCAGGGACGCGTCGGGAGGGAGCGAGGGAGCAGCGGGAGACGTGGCGAGGTCCCTCCTCGCGCCGCGCGTCAGGATGAAGCGGGCCGACGGCGCCGGTGCTTCTTTCACCGCCGCTGATGGTGCCTGGCTGGGTGAGAGCGGATCGCGAAGCTGGTCGAGGTCAAGGGTGACGAGAGACGGGCGAGGCTTCTTGTTGCGAGAACCTCTGCCGCCAGCCATTTTTGATAGTGATGGTACGGTGTATAGGTGCAGAGACGCTTACATCCTCGTTATCCACTGGCTCTGCGGAAGAGCCAAGGTACCACCGGGTCCAACCAGTTCCCCCTCTCAGACGGACCAAATTTGCGGTTCCTCAAGCGGGACGTCGTCGCATTCAAATAGCTCAGGCAACCGCCGCTCGTGCAAACATCCTCGCGTCGGCACTTACTGCGATTGACAAGCTCATCGCATCGAAGAAAATTGTTTTCAATGCTGGAAATGCCAGCCTGCAGTCGTACCGTGCACGCTGCATTCAAAGTCATCTTCACATGGTGGTGAAGAATCAAAGCTGTGGAAGCCGGCGTCCGAAACCGCCGCCGAGGCGCAGGGATTTGCAACGACATGGGGTGGGCGCATGGTTCACAAATGGACGCGAAATTGGATATCAGATCGTGTCATCCCCGAGTCGAAGATCGGGAACACGGCAAGTCGTACTCGCTTTACGACGACCCCATAATCCGTGCTGAGCTCCGCTCGTACGGTCGGAGCGAGAAGTGGGCGATGGATCCGGAGAAGCTTGTCGAATTCAGCCAGCAAAAGATGGTCCCTGCGGCCATGGACAAATATTTGCGGAAAATTACCGAAGAAGAGATGCCCGCAGGCCTCAAGAAATACATGGAGGTCAAGCTTTTCCCTCGCATTTCTTTCAAGGTTGGCCGTGGGGTTTCTCTTAGCACTGCACGTCGCTTGCTTCAACGCGAGGGATTTTATACACGGAGCACAAGAAGGGCCTCTATTACGATGGAACAGAGCCGGAGCTTGTCTGAGTGGGGTTTGGGGACGGCAAGCACTGGAGTGCTGTACATCCCAGGGAGTAAGGCGGGCCCAAACACGGGCGAGTACCGACCCAGCACTTCCTCCTCTTTACTTTGCGCTTCCAGAAACTCGCCCTCCCGATCCGATTTAGGAAGGATACGAGAGTTGTCGTATGTGATGGGGAAACCATTAGCATGCCTGGTATCTGCGAACGGCCATGCACCTTCAACGAGTGTGGCGATGACGGATCTGACAAACGCGGGATTGGGATGATTTTTGAGTAGTGCATGAAGACGGTCTGCGCGGATCTCTGTGGAGACACTGAAAAGGTGGGGGTTATCTCGAATAGTGTTCATCGCGACAATGTTTTGATATTCGCTCGCAGGTGGACGAGGTAACGGCGAATCTACTTCGGTGCAATGCGCAGTATGACTCGACGTTGGCGAGTGCGCGCGTTCCAGCCAAAGCCGCGGAAGCATCGTGGAAGGAATGTGTCCGGAGGAGTAGCTTGCTCCAGGTCCGGTGAGTCGTCGTACAACCATCCGCCCGCGAACGCCGAACGACTGAAAAGGGTAAAATCAATAGGCCCAGCAGGAAGCCGAGGCCTGCCAACCATTCCCCGTCCGCCCTCCTCGCCTGTGATCCCAGTTGGAAGCCGAGGATCACTTGGAAGAGTCCGGACAATCGTTCTTTCGGTGTTTGCCGTTGCATTTGGAGCAAAGGTGGATGCGGGGACAACTCCCGTCATCGGTACAGTTACCGAAATTCCAGTTCCGACAGACTTCTTTCTTACCCGACTTTTTAGACTTTCTCTCGCGCCCGCCGCCGGCACTGAATTGACCTCGAGAGGTGTTGTGGGCGGGTTTGAAGTTGACCATGCCGGGTGTGAGGTATGAGCGGTCGAACTGGGCGAAGAGATGGAGGTCGTCGAACAAGGTACTTCTGGAGCTTCCGATGAAGGTGCGTATGGCCTTGTCACATCCAATAACGTTGTGAGCGAGTTCGGGTCCAGTTTGCGCAAATAGACCTTGGATGTATTGGAAGTAAGTGACGAGTTCTTGTTCACGGTTAATGAACGTGAAATTGACGGCGCGTTGGAAGGCCATCCAGACGGTGATCCAATCGCCGAGGCTTGCGATCCCGTGTCCGAAAAGCTCGCGGGAGACATGGTCGAGGTCGACGTAGTCCCCTTCAAGTAAGCACCTCCATCCTGTCTCTGTGAATGGTGGGCACCCAGCGTGATTGCGGAGGAGGCGGAGAGCCTCCTTGGATTCTCGTGAGTAGTTCTCGACTGCTTCGACGACTGCGCACTTGTGCGTGGGGAGGGCAGCATGCGCAATGAGCGCTGAATCCCAGCCTGGACGTATCCAGACGAGGTTTCCTGTGCTTGTGCGCAGTGGACGAAGAGCTGGAACTGTCTGAACTGCTCTGGGCCTGCGTCTGCGGCGCTTATGATTCCGGGAGGAGCGTGAGTGGTTTCGACGCGGGGAGCAAGAGCGAGAGTCCCGTCGTCTAATGGAGCGGGAGCGGGAATGACGGGGGGTTCGAGACCGACGGGGAGCTGAGCGTGAGCGCGATCGCGGCCCGAGTCTGAGCAGCCCCGGGAAGGCTGGTGCTCCCTGTTGCTGTGGGAAGGGAGCTGAGCCTCCATACCATCCTCCGATTGAGGGGAGTCGAACTCTATCCTGTCCGCCAGTGTGCTGGCCGGTGGGTCGCTGAGGCGCATGAGGAGCATTGCCCGTCGAGCTGGGTCGATGGAGTGTTCTCCCTCTGCCTTGCGCTTGCGTGGTGTCCTGTTCGTGCGCATCAAGCTGGATCTTGTACGGCCCGAGGAATGAGACATTGTAGGCACGACCGAGGGCCGCACATCCTTGCTGGAGGACAACCTGGAGGCGAGAGTCGGCTTGGGCGCGAGTGCTCCCACCCCTCTTGAAATCCTCGACAGTGTCTTGGAGGTCTCGTACGAGGCGCTCCTTGAGAGCTCATTCGTCGTTGGAGGCGCCATTGTTCATGATTTGTAGATGGAATATGAATGTATTCAATGGGTAATGAGAAAATGCGCTATGCTGGCAAGGCAGTGGGAAAGACCAGTCAGGGGTGGAGAGGAGCGTACTCTTTTACAACCGTTGAGGGTTTACAACCGCAGGGGAAGAGTGAAAAAGTGGGAGCTACTCACTGCTACGACTCTTTAGACTCGTCACCAGTCTGCCCAGAGACGGCAAAATCTTCGTGCAAGCACGTTGCCGTAGGCAGACTGGTAGTTCTCGGATGCTGTGCAAGGGCTGCGCGCGGAGTTCAAAAATTTTCCTTCTCTGCTGTTCCGAGCTCAATTTCAGTTATTTCTCAAAGTTCTCAAGGGATCGGGCCTTTATAATCCAAATATCTTGAAAACTGCTTCTTTAGATTTTTTTCTAACGCTGCCGTGCGCGAGCACGCAAAACCTCATTTATAGGGCAATGCACAGCCACAATGATGCCGACCATCGGCACCGGCCAAAATTTCAAACTCCACGCGCAGACCAATGACAGCTTCCGAGAACAACCAGTCTGCCTACGGCAACGTGCTTGCACGAAGATTTTGCCGTATCTGGGCAGACTGGTGACGAGTCTAACAACTCTTGCTTAGACCGCAGGGGTGGAGAGGAGCGTACTCTTTTACAACCGTTGAGGGTTTACAACCTCAGGGGGAAGAGCGTGAGGAGGAGTGGAAGGAATCGGATCATATCTTGCTTACTCGACGATTAGCCTTGTGTAAACTCCAGTTTAAACTCGAAAAAGGGCCCTTGGTAGTTCTCGAGTACCCTGGCGGCCGTGGAGGTGGCATGACGGCCCAACGGTACATCGATCAGGTACTTCAGGGGCCCCTCTTGGAGTTTTACAACAGCAGAAAGCAGAAGCACCCCGGCTTTCAGTTCCAGCAGGACGGCGCAGCGGCACACCGGGCCAAGATCACCAAGGCTTGGCTTGCCGAACATCGCATCCCCATTTTCCCACATCCGCCGACTTCTCCCGATGTTTCGCCCATCGAGCCTGTTTGGCATGTCCTAAAGACTCACCTCCGTGATTACCAGCCCCGTCCGTACAACGAGGCGACGTTGCGAGCTGCAATTTTCGACGTTTGGGACAAAATCACGTGCCAGGAAATCGATCAATTTATCGACCGCATGCCGGAGGTTGTCCAGGCGGTAATCGATGCAAAGGGAAGCCATACTCCCTATTGAACATGCTCATGTAATTTAGTTCAAAAAATACTACATATTGTGGCTTATAGCGGGCAATTAGTATTTACTTTCGGTGATGAGGAGTATACCGCAACTCTGTTGAAAGCTTGCCGTGGCCCTTCTTCCTCCATCATCATCACGTCAGCCGGTCGCTCTCTTTCTTCCCGTAATCCGATGGTCAATCCCTATGCTTTCAAGAATCAAGGTCTCTACAAGACGTCGTGAGCATCAAGACCGAAACTGCGCAATGCTCAGCCGCAATTCTTGGTCACGACAAAAAACGCCCGTAATCTGTCTCGGGACTTCTGAGGCTTCGGAGGCGGGACACTCCAAGACCTCGAACTGGATCTGCCACTTCTGGATGAGTCATTCAAGCTCTAGCCTTGGAATGTCTTCGATTCTACTTACACTGGGTTCCGTTTGCAATCATATCAATCCCACACTTTTCGAATTTCCCTCAAATTGTGAAACATCAACGGACGCAAATGATCCCGACACAATACCGCGAGTCGGGACACGGCCATGGATGATTTTATAGTCTGGTTTCTGATTCATTCGTTATTCTCGCCGACACTCTGAGACAGGTGCGCTCAATTACATTCAGAGGTTCTGCCTACAGAATTTCATTTGACTAGAGTCCCCGGAAACGCATTGGTTTGCACCGAGCCTCCCTCATTTCTATCTGCATTGTACTGACATCGCGCACCCTAAAAGACCCCCACGCTAACAAGTAACTTCACCCTCAGATATTTCCATTTGATGATTTGAAACATCTGCGAGTGGTGCGTGGCCTGTTCAGGGCCCATATCACATTGCTCACCCGATTCAAGCCCCCGTCATTAACCGTGCCAGCTAAATATTTTTGATTCGCAGTCCAGAAGCGCCGCCGGTGCGTTCTCTCATTGACATTCTTGAAAATACTTACGGGGGCTTGGCACATCGCGGAACATCTCAACGCACCCCGCGCTACGGGCATCCGAGTTTGAATGTTATATTTGGACCTTCTGCGAGCGGTCGATTGCTCAGTACGTTGTTTTTCATCCCCATGGTCTGTACGTACGTCTCTGTTAATATTAATTTGATAGTATGACGCGTTTCAAAGTCGTGTTCGACACGCCGCAACCGCTTTACGAGGAATGGTTTGTACGCCGGTAGTTACAATGGATGTCTGTGGCCTGTCAAATAAGTTAGATGAGTTCCATGTTGCAATGTCATCTGCCTACGCTCGCCTACGCCGCCGGAGCGAAGCGAAGGCATGTCTTGTACTACTGTAAAACAATGGATATCGAGAATGGACATTTCAATACCGCTGATGTCGCGAGCGCTTGCACTTGTGGTGACAATTTGGTCTGATCCAGGAGCCGATATCTCGACGGGCAAGGTTCAGCGCCAACAGCTCGCGAGAAAATCCGCGCGTCAAAGGGTACAAGTACTCACATCCTTCCCCTTGACGTCCAAAAATTCAGTTGTGATCCGTCAGGTATTGTCTGAATCTATTGGCATGGCCGAAGTAAGGCTGGCTAAAAATATGGTTATATTCTATTATAATCCATTATAATCTTACAGCTGTTTGCAAAGTTAATATATGGCACTACCGATCGTTTTGTAAATAAAGAGCAAAATAAATGGGCCAGATTGCCGCCCTCATTTCTCACTGAGTTCTTATCCCATTTACTTAAAAAAAGGTGCGTTCGAAAGCGGCGATGTGGGACTCTAAGGTTGTATCCCTCTCTCTAGGTAATTCGAAGAATACAGGAACCTAAAACTCGTGTTATGGGTGAGCTGTCGAAACCTCAACTGGACAGTGTGCACTCAGTTCTTGGCCGATTCCCATGATTGGGGCCTCATTCTGATGGCAAAATAAAGTCATACCTCTCAGACATGCTACATTTTGGCTCTATTTTAAAGCAACCCGCCAGGAATGAGTTCTGACCCCCAGCCGGTAATTCCATTCCAGCGGGTGCCAGCCATGTGTGTTCCATTTTCAAACAAAATACAAATAATTGCCGCGATTTCGGCTCCCACAAACACCCAGGCAAAAGCAAATCGGCCCTTTGGTGACCGAGAAATGGCCGTTAGCGCATCTGGTTCTAACCAGAGAGCCAGAATGGTCGGTCACTCAAGGTGCCCAATTTCTTTGGCAACTGGGGTACAGTCTGAAAGCCCCGCATCGACGCTTTCGATCGCTCCCAGTTTCAAGGAAATCGGATGGGAACTCGGCAAGAATGAGGACGGCAATCTGGCCCAACTATTTTGGCCTTTATTTACAAAATAGGGTACAAATATGTCGTGCCAGGTTAGAGTCCGGGTTAGTGGTTAGTGGTTAGAGTTTGGGTTAGAGGTTGGTTAGAGGTTAGGGATTAGGTTGTTTAAGTGTTTGGGTTCAGAGATATATTTGCCTCGGAGGTTAGGAGGTTAGGGTTAGGGAAATTGGATCCTACTGAGTCCCCCAGGAATGAATGTACGAGAACTGGTCTATAATTAGTCTATCACCAGTCCATCAGAGTGTCGCAACTCACAGGAAAATAAATGCGAGTCTGAGAGAGAGAGTGTCGCAATTAACACATCCCCTTTGGCCGAAAAAGTTGTAACACCGTGGAAAAAATGAGATCTTGTGTCAAACGCATTCTTTTGGCCAGTTTCCTGGCTGGAAACATGGGAAATAAATTACAAAAATTTTCTCGGCATAGTTTGACATGTGTCGGAGAGGTGGCGCTGCGCACTGTAAGTGGTCATTTGGTGAGGCATTGACCGAGAAAGAGGCAAAAAGCAAGCGTGATGGCACATCGGAGTCGTGAACCACCTCCCACAACTTGCGTCGCCAGCTCACTCCGACCAATTTTGACCTCGGGTGTCCTTATAGATCCTATTTCATCTCAACGAGTCCACATCCTCGGATTTTAAATTGCTCTGCCATCTATTATGCAAGTGGCTGGCTAGCAATTTTTCACTGATAGTAAACATTTTGAGGCCTTCACTTGGGCTTTTGACTAAATTATGTACTTGTTTATTTTCTCTTGTGTCTATACACAGCCCGTATATACCTTTGTAATGCCATCCCCGCCTGCCAAACCGATAAAATGCGGCCGAACACCTTGCAAAGGCAATAACAGGCGGGGATGCGCCATAAAAGGCTGCCACAGCCTTTGCATAGCCTTGCAAGGCACGTCCTGCTGGATGAACCATAAAAGGGCCTAGAAAGTTTTCCACGTTTTGGTGATGTGGATCGTACTGGGGTATTTTTATACACTCGATCTTGCCGAAGTACAGCGGACGCGTGTCCTGTGCGGCAGTAAGAATGAACGCGAAAGGATTCAATTCAACTGCCGTGCAAGCACGAGACTCGTTCGCCGGGCTGTGGGTGCTGGATTTGGAATAGTTGATGTTTCACAGCACGAACTTGTCGCTTCGAGCCGGCTTGCCGTTGAACCCAATTGGAAATTTTCTACAGTCTTGAAGTGCTGTTCAACTGCGCGCTGACTTGGTCGAGCGAGAATTTTGTGCTGCAGTTCATGACGAGAACACTTCGCAGTACCTAGGTATGTGTTAGAATTCTCTCCGTTGTATATCCCCACTAATTCCAGTAGAAACATGGATGAAGACGCAAACATTCCCGTCTTCCTTTCCTCGGTCTTTTCATCGCTCGCAGCCCTGAAGAAATGATTGGGAACAGTGTAGCATATGAGGAAAAGCCCATGGAACGACTGCCAACCATAGCCGTTGTACAAATGTAAACCAACCATCGAGAAGGGTGTATTGATCAGGGAGTCAGCGCCTACGAATCTACGATAGGACGCCAGCGCCTATATGATGACAGGATTCATGTCAGAATTTGGCACTCGGAATTTTCAGTAACTGCAGATATAGCCTGGTCCGGAACGACACTGGAGACCGTTGAAACGGAGACACAGCAGAAGTACGGTACAATTGTGACGAGTCCAGAGGTAGACGGGGAGCTGCATACTGCCTGTTTCTCGACCAAGGATTTATTGTAAGGACCCTCGCCTCCACTCGAGCCGACAATTTGCGTCCCCAACGAACTATTTTTGACCGGCGTCAATGCGGGGCAGAGATCCAAACGATCATAGCGGAGAAATTGGAAGCAATGATCAAAAGTTGCTTGTCCATTCACTGAGTGGACGGCCTTTTATTTCACGCTGGGGATACATCTGGCTTGGATTGGCCCAGGAAAGCATAATTCAGTCAAGTGCTGCCATTTCCCCCCAAATGCCAGCCCAAAAATAGCAAAATGGATGTTAATGGTGGACATGAATGCCATTAAATTGCTTGCCACGTGCTCAATTTGGCATGGATGGCCTTCTATTTCATGCTGGTGAAACGATGCACCAAAGTGCAGCAGTGAAATCGAATACAACAGAGTTAGACGAAGTCTACACTCCAATATATCACAATCCAACTACCAACAACTCCAATGCTTGTTATGTGTGTTCGGGGAAGTAGGCTAGGCGTATCAGCCTTCAATCTCAAAAAGATCCCTTAGAAACCTTGCCAAGGCACACTATATAGCGCAATGAAAAACCAATTTTATTTTGATTATCCTAGTTACTACCACGACTACCCACTGTTGGACTTAGGCAATTTGGCACAAGGCCGCGCAGAGTGTAACCAAGTTAATCACACAAGGACTGAGTCCTTTAAACTGGTATAGCTCAATAAAGACTTCAGACGATAGCCAATGTCTGAGAGGTCCGAAATATGCCAACAGGGGAGTGGGGTTCACTCTCGTATCTAATTTACATGCGGGTTTAAATACTATACTTGCACAGCCTTGTGATAAATGGAAATATAAAGATCCACCCAAAACTCCGGGTGTTCCGCAGCAGTTCTCCGCATGTGACCGTGAATTATAAGCACATTAGTCAGTCTATTCGGTCCCACAAGAAGTCCGAGTGTATTCAAGCCAAATCGAGTTATTCCCCAAGGAATAACACAGCCTTTTGGATTATCTCATATATCTCCATGACAATTGTGACTCATTTGGACTCAGAAGACAGCGCCCAATGCCATTCTGGCCATTCTAGATGATCCCTGGACGTCCACAATGGCGCTCAGCTGTCTCCGACCTAGAAAAGCCCACAAAAGCCGAGAGAATTTCCACAGTTACCAAATAAGGTAAGTTAGTACCTGCATTGGATGTATCCTCTTCCAAATATTCCTGAGAACGAACCAAGGGTTATCCATTTGTGTGAGGGGAGGCTCTAGAGGACAGCCAGGGGAACTTCTAGATCTGTGAGTAAGTTAGTGCTTGTGCAATAACAGGTGGGGTGTCGGCTGCTGGGACCAGCGTTTCGTCTGTTAAAGACTCATCAGGCGGCAATCTTCTCGTCTTAATAGCAACACGTGACATTTTTCTCACGCCCGATCCGGACTTGCGGAATTCAAACATTTTTGGAGGTTTTCACTCTCTAGACACCCTCTGAACATCCTATATCCTGATTTTAACCTAGCTCTCAGTTCCTGGTTTATCCACTGTCTCAGAGGCTATTTCCCTCAGGATACTGTATAAACCACGTTGCCATTGTTTTTCCCAAGTTCAACCTCAGAATTTAGGTTGAGTTTGAAATCGATAGTGAGAGGGTATTCCCTCCACCAAAATCTAGCATTTCATAGGTCAAGAAAAGCCTTCAATGCGACACAGCGGCACTGATTTCCCCCATTAGGCTAGTCCCAATGAGTCATGTTGTTCTGCTCGCTTATTTGACGCTGTTCACCATTTTCCATGGCAAACATGTCGTTGGAGCTCGGTTAACTGTACCCACTCGAACGCCCGACTACTGTGCCGATTAAATCCATAATTTTGACCGAAAATTAATCCTAAATTGTTCATTGCCTGTGTTTTTGCCAAATTCCGTCCCTTAACCAGGGGTTTTGACTGTCTTTAACCCATTTCAGCAATTGCGATCAAATAGGCCTAATTTTCCTATAAATACAGGCCTGGACAGCGCTGTAACTTCACCAATCCAGTTCTACATCGCAGCTACTGCAATGGCTTCCACTTTCCCTCCTGACTTTATTGAGGCTCGCACCCTCTTCGAAAAACTGGCCAGCAATGCCAAACTCTTGAAGGAGTATGATGCCCCTGCTCAAAAGCGCATCATGCAGCTCCAGGAAGTCGGCCAGACTGCGGTTTGAATCCCATTTTATCTGCCATGTTTAACCCTGACTGTTTAACAGTTCAAATTCCTCGGCTTCCCAAACCAGCTCCTGGTTCCTGAGTCCAAGGACTTGGTTGAACTCTTGTTTCTTATGCGGGGTTTCTACCACGAGCTTCACCATCCTGACAAGGAATCCAAGGCCTCTTATCCACCTGACTATGATGGATTGCGACAGCTTACACACCAAATTCAAGAGGAGCGAAAACTCCAGGAAGAGCAACGCAAGAAGAAAACTACAGCCACCAAGAAGGTATATTTCCAAATCCTATCTCGTTTTCCAATTGTTTTAACCAAATACTTGTACCCCAAGGTTGTCAAATCAAAGTCCACCATTGAGAGTGATGATGACATCGAAATTATCACCGGTAATTCTGGTAATAACTCGAATGAAGTTGATGCTTCTGACAAGGTATGTCCAGAAACAGTGTCCAATGGTTTAATGAAGATTCTGACTAAAGCCTTGGCTCAGATGCTAGTGGACGACAAGGATAAACCTGTCCACGACATAGGTGTTGTCCCCAAGGGCCTGCGCTTCAAGAAACTCAAGGTGGACCATGATTGTGCCCATGAGGACCACCCTGAGGCATCTTGCCCTTCTGCACCAGTAAGACTCCATTTTTAAAGTCCAATAATCCCTTTCCGATTGTGATATTTGTAGGGACCTTCCACTAGGGCATCCAAGAGCAAGAGGAACGACAAGAAGCGCAAACTCCGTGACGATGATGACTATGCCTTCATTTCTGCAGGTAGCTCATTTTTGCTCGGAATTTTGAACTATCTCTAACCATTTCCCTCAGTGCTCAAGGAGCTGGGGTACGGTGCCAACATTGCCCAATCTCTGAGTTGGAGACTGCTGCCACTGATGAATAGAGTACTCTGCCTTGTCCAGTATAGTCTATACAGAAATAAAATTGTCTGTATTCTTCCTTTAGATTTCCTAAGTCAAACTTCGGAAAATTGCGAAAATCCAGGTTGAGTTATCCTTGTAGCCATTCCTTACTTGTTTCAGACAAGTCCTCTCCCCCAACCTGCAATTTTGACTGCCCTCAGTCTATTTCTCCAGTTGCAGTTCTCTTAGATGGAGTAAGAGTCTTGTCTGTAGCAATTTTCTTTCGTCTTTGCCAAGTATTCCATGCTTTTTCCAATTCCATCTCCTGTTGTACAGCCAATTCTCGGCCAACCTTTTTAACTGCCCTAGTTTGATGAAATTTTGGAGCATTAGGGTCCAAGTCTTGTTCCTCAAACTCGTCTTCTGCTGGTGGGAATTCAGTATAACTGTCATCCACTCCCAACTTGACATTTTCAAACTGGAAATCCTTTCCTTGATATTCCAGTTCCACTCCATCATTCACTAATTCGTTTAATGACTCTTGAGACAAGTCTATTAATTCATGAATATTATCCGGCAGTGGAATACTGTGCCTAGCCTCGTAGGGTACTACCCTGAATTGCGCTATTTTTGATTGGAACACTGAACCATCCAGTTCTGCAACCACACAGCTTCCTCCATTGGTTTTCCTAACTACAATCATCGGTCCAAGATACCTAGGAGCCATCTTTGTGTTCAAAGACTTTCAACCATCGAATTTCTAACCAATACCAAGTCTCCTGGTTTGAAATTGAACTCTCTGATTGTGTGCTCATGCATCTTTTCATACCGCTTGACTGCTGCCAATTTTTCCTTAGAGACTCTGGCCCTCATTTGCTCAACATGTGTCTGATGTTTTGCTAATGCCTGAGCTCGGAATCCGATTAATTCCGCAGTGGTCAAAGCTCTAGCTGGTAGTTCAACTAGCCAAGTCGCTTCAACTATATCCAATGGTAGAATTGGATGTGCTCCTGTTACCATAAAGTAAGGTGAACATCCAAGTCCTTTCCTAATGGTAACTCAATCTGCCCATATTACCTGAGGCAGGAACCAGTACCATTTACCTGGATTTCCTCCTGTAGCTTTGTATAATGATTAGCGCATAGGCCAATGTCCACTTTCTATTGTTCCATTAGCCTGGGAATTGTAGGGCGAAATCCTAATGCCTTTAATTCCATATTTGGCTGATAACCATCCCACTGCAGCTATGAACTGAGGTGCATTATCAGTGACAATAACCTCTGGACAGCCCCATCTGCATATAATTTCCTCAAGCAAGAAGAGTCCCAAAGTCCGAGCATTCTCATTCTTTATTGCTCTTGCTTCCAGCCATCTGCTCAACGAATCTCTCGCATCCACAACTTTGTTATATCCATTCGATGGTGTACCCATGACCATTACATCCACATGAATCTGTTGAAACAATGACGGAGTATGGGTTTGAACTGGGGGAATGTTTATTAACCTCTGTTGTCGTATTTGACACAACAGACAAGTCTTCACATAATGACTGATATCCTTTTCGAAATCTGGCCACCAAAACCTCAATTCAATCAAGGACTTTGTAGCGAAGAATCCTCTGTGTCTGAGACTGTCATGTGCTGATTTCATCATAAACATTCGTCTATCCTTATCCACGACCAGTTTATGATTCCCATCTACACTCTTTTTGTACAGTCTTCCTTCCCTATCCTTGAAAAACATTGAAGCATAGCACATGAAATTGCGATACTGAGAATCAGACATCCCTTCTGGACGTTCTCTAGTATTCTGCAACCATTTCTTCACAAGAACTCATCCGCTCTCTTCCCTGCCTCTGTCCTCTGCTGCTCAGTATAAGGTTCAGGTACCTTATTCTGCTCAATGGTAGGTAGCAGTGGTTCTCCACCTTCCTTAGCCAACGGGTTTGCCAATTTTCCTTTCTTTTGTTGAACCAACTGTTCAACCGAATTTTGCAGAAACTGGACTACCTCAGACAGAATTTTCTCATCGTGTGGACATCTGCATGTCCCTGCTTTATGGAGTTCTGCCTCAAAGTCCGAAGTATCTTTTGCCTCCTCTCCAGTTAATTCAAACAGATAGCCACCTCTGGTGTCAATGTCATGTTTGAAATCCTCAAATTCCATCAGTGCAGGTACCTGAATGCTGTCTGGATGTAATTCAGGTGGATCATTGTTGTCAAAGTCAACTTCAGCATCAGGGAATTCTTCATCCCCAGGTTGCTTCAATCGTCTAGACAATCCATCTGGCCCAAATGTTTTACCCATAACATGCTTCAATTGGAAATGGAACATCAGAATTTGCTCAATCCACCGGTTTATGGTCGCATTAGGCCCCATGCCCGGATTATCCAACATTCCTTTCAAATATTTAGCATCTGTTTCGACAACCAGTTTTCTGCAACCAGATAAGCAATAGCTCATTGCTTCCAGAGCTCTTTTTAATCCAAATAGTTCTCTCTTTGGCTGAGAGTACCTGGCTTCCCTTTTATTTAGAGGTATTGATGCAAACTTTGCATAATACTTCTTCTTTGGGTCATTGGGATCCACTTGATAAATCTGGATCCCAACTGCCATCCAAGATGTATCCACTGCGAGCACTACCGCAGAATCCCAGTCATAATTGATTGGTTTCAGGGCTTCACAGTTGGCAACTGCCATTTTAATAGCGGCCATTGATGCTTTTTGTTCAGGTCCCCACACAAATTCAACACCAGCCCGAGTCAACTTATTGATAGGCCAAGTCAAAATTGTGTAATCCTTAATGAACATCCGCATAACTCCCACTGTGCCCAAGAAAGATTTGACATCGGTGAAACATGTAGGTTCACCCCATCTTTCAATTACACCAATTCTGTCAGTTGAAGGTTTCATGCCTTCAAATGCACAGACATGACCAACAACAACTGTAGCACTCTTGCATAAAACTGCCTTTTTCCCCGAGAAGGTCCCTCCAGCATAACCCATCCGAGTAACCACTCTATTCAAGTTCTGAAAATGCTCCCATACAAAACGTCGAATGCCCTTGTTTCCGGGTATGGTTTGATAACCTCCTCCTGGCAATTCATACCTTGAACCAGGCCCTCTGATAGGCACATCGTCAATGTATGGTTTTGTTACATGGGGTATTTCATCCCTTAGAATATATGTTACATCCTCATGAAATATTGGAACCGAGTTGGTCCACCCTTGAGGTAGTTTAACTAGCCTCAACCCTCCAAATGGTGTTTGGAATGTTGTATAATCCCTAGAGGACTTGTGAATAGTCCTATGATTATACCCAGAGTATAAATCCAAACATCCACCACATGCTCTTCCTGCAAAGTGGCCTGCCAATTCCTCTGCACCTGGAGGAATTCCTGAGTGGGCAATGGTCACAGCATTCAGTGGTTCCAAAGAATGAACCAATCTTATGGATTTTCCGTCGCTCTTGAGCACACTGAAGTACTTAGTGCGATAGGACCCATTAGATGGCTCATAAATATTCGCATTAATGCTGGCCCTCAATACCTTGCACACTTCTTCCAATTGTCCGGGTGGAATGGGTATATTTTTCTCAACCCAAACCTTGTGATTCTCAAGTACAGGCAATTTAACAGGTGGAAAGAACTCCTCCTTGAATGTCCCTCTTTCCGAATCATCCCAAGCGAAGTTCCGATTGTGAACCATCATAAAGTAGTGCAACAACTTCTTTTCTTCTGGCCACATAAATTCCTCATCATGAATCCCATCTATAATTTCCTTTCTTTCCTGAGTGTACCGTCCAATTGGAGTGAAATCTGGGGGCCTGACTGGTAAGGTAGGCAAATCCTTTAAAGGATCCCCAGTTATATTCCTCACAATCCTATATTCCTCTGGTAATTCCTGATATACTGGACGCACTTTTTGCGCTACTGGCTCATACTTTTTGCCCACGAACACTTTCACCGGTGTTCTTGAATGCAAACTCGGTGCATTTTGTTCTACAGGCATTACCCAGTCCGCAAAACTGCAGCAAGTACATCTTCCCCGAGTAGTATGCCTTTTAGGTTTCTTTTCCATGCGGAAACTCTGGGCCAACTTTTCATATTCGGTCATACCCGTGAATCCTGTTTCCGGCACACCCTGAGCCATAAAGGTACCATACTGATTTTTCCTTGAGTCTGGTATCCCTAAATATTCCTGAAACAATGCAACTGCCTCTGGATCCTCTTTTCCAAGTTCAGGCAAGGCTTGTTCTGTATATAATGTAGCCAACTGTTCTTTCGAAAAGGTTCCATCCTGAGAAATTGCATGTTGTACCATTTGAATCCATCCTTGACCATTTTCATCTATCTCAACTATTGCAGCAAACTCTCGTTGATCCTCGATCAATTCCTCGAGTTTACTTGAAAATTTCCAGTTGCAGTTCTGGCAGTATCCTCTGGAACCTCAGTAACACTAGGTCTGACTTTCTGAAGGTGTTTTAAGGCCCCTCTCTCGAAAGTAGGAAGTGTGCAACGCTTCTTAGTTACTGGGTCTGTCAAGGTGACAATCTGTCCACCATCCTGCTGGTTCTGCACATTGCTTGCCGTCAAGATATCAAATGGTCTGCCTAGCAAGACTTTGTATGCAGGATCCCTGATTACATGCACTTGTAAGTACACTGTAATTTCCCCAAACCTGAAGGCAACATTGCGAGCCAATCCAACTGTCTTCTCAACCTGACCATTCGCACTCTGCATGAAAATATTGATGTCTGGGTCCCATGCTAAACCCAACTCAATTGCAGTAGCCAAGGCCATAGAAACAATTTGTGACCCTCCATCCAAAATCGCCTCTGCCTGTCCATGTCCCTGAATCAAAGGATAAAGCACTCTCAGAGACGCTGAATCCACTCCCTTAATTGGATCCACCATGTTTGCGAAAATCTGTTTAGGAGCCTCATTTTCTCCAAGAGAACTCAGATATTGCAGCACAGGGTCACAAACAACAACTGCTCCCTTCGGAACAAGTCCATCCTCCTCTTCAGCCACATAGAACTGTTGGAGCATATGTATCTCCCTGGTATGTATAGCATCCGACTGAATGTACTGTCCCTCCTGATCATATATGTTGCCAGGAAGCGAATCTTCACCCTCTGCCATGTCAACCTTATCCTCTATATTTCCCTGGACATTTACACTTTCCTTGCCCTGTCTGGTACTCGCTTTTTGCTAACCAGATTTTTAGTTTCCTTTTGAACTGCAGAAGCAGCTGCAATCAAGTCTGCAAGTGGAATTCCCACTACCACTGACTTAATTGTCTCCACTATGGCCTTAACACTTGCTTCCTTGATTTCGTCTATGGGTGCCCTTAATTTATAGGCCACATCCGACGCAATTTCAGCTATAGTGTCATGTTTCAGACCACTAGTAGATTCCTTATTCCTATCCGAAAATTGCACTGGTGGGACATCTTTGAAAGGAAGTTCCTTTCCCAATTCCTGCCCAGTACTTGCCTCACTGAACCTAACCTGTTTATCCTCTTTAGGCTTCCGCCAAGTAGCCACATCAGTTTTATCAACATCAGGCTTTTTCTGCTTTGCCTGGTTCTCCGGGGATTTAGCAGACACGGACTTTTGTTTAAAGCCCTTGGTAGATGGCTCCTAGCGTCAACTTTGGGTGTGTCTATGCGACGTCTCAACTGCCGCTGTTTTATGGCGACATTTTAATCAATATGCACTATGAAAATGTTGACATCACACACACCTCCCTATGTTGGAAATTTTGGCTCCTACCCGTCCGTTAAACGGGACGGCCGTTTTAGACGACGGGACGGGTCTACCCGTCCGTCTCGTCCGTCCCGTCTGTAACGGCCGTTTTCGACGGGTGCTCGATTGGTGCTTGAGGACCATATGTGCAAGTAAGTTTCATAAATTATGTGCGGTCTGAAATGAACTGGTAACTTACTGGGCTAAATTATCTCAAGCCTCCCGATATACGACCAGACGAGCGTTTGCGACCGGTTCAAGCGACGCATAATAAGAATCTGATCGTAGATCAAATAACGGCAAGTCCCGACAATGCCATCTTCCAAAATAGTTTCCATGTATGGCTGAGATTCACCTCAATTCTCTGAGACTGTCTCACACTGTGTAAAGGACCTACATAAACCTCTCGCACCTGCCTTCCGGACCGTCGCGCAAGTCCTGAAGCAGGATCCGCAAACAGACGTGCTTAGTCTTGTAACTTAATGGATCTTCGCTGCGCAGGAGGACTGATGTACCGATGCAGATGAACGGTGTGGCGGCCGGCCTGGGCCACCTACACGCGCAAACCTCCCGGTCGCGCATGGCGACCTCAAAGGCGTACGTTCTTGCTTTGTTCGTCCCGTATTCTGCTGCACTACGTGTACCCAGTCCACCATATTCGTCTCACCCACCGGAACCGCCATCCTCTCTGACATCGGGATTGCTTCAATCCCTCAGCCCCCGGAGTGGGACTTCAAGACCGGCGATGACGCGCGGTGGCTCGCACCGGAAGTATTGTACCCGCCACTGCGGCCTGAAGTCGAGGGCGGGGAGGGATTTCAGGCAAGCAAGACCGTTACGTGCGAGAGTGATGTTTATGCGTTTGCCATGGCGTCATACGAGGTGAATGTTCTGCTGGTTTGGTCGGTACATAAGCCTAATTCGTCGTCCCATCCAATCGTATTAGATGTGCACACGCGATCTTCCCTTTGCCCCCACCCCGCCCAGGTCCGTCATGATGGCCGTCATCCAGGGCGCTCGGCCGCCGCGCCCATCGACCGAACAGAGCCCCCAGCTCACAGATCGCCTGTGGGCGTTAATCCAGGAGTGCTGGGCCCAGAAATATCAGGACCGGCGTGCGTGCCTAGTGCTTCCTCGACTCAAGTTGCGGCTAATCGTCCCTGTTGGTTTGTCCAGCTAAGATTGAGGTGATCCTGGGGTCGCTACGAGCGTAGAGGCTTGGGCACGCGGGGAAAGATTCCTAATTGAACATGATGAGGACGGCCTAGTGGGACAGAGAGGCACGCTGAGGCAAGTGTGGCCTGTGGCGGGTATTCACTCGGAAAGTACGGAGGCCGTGGTGCATCATTGGGACGGGGTCCATCAAACTTGAAACACAATGAACTTTGTTCAGTGAGATTGCGTTAAAATGAAGAGATGCAATAGGAACTTCAGTGCCTTCTTCAACGACGTCCAGAGCTATGAACTAGCTCTTCTAGAGGGAGATAAAGCAGTTATGCTAACAGTACGTCCACCTTGCTGACGCGCATTCGAGGACGGGGATGAACTAGTTCCCAACGAAAATGCGATGGAAATCGATGGTCCTGTTCAGCCATCCCGCAACCCTCCAATGCTACGCTCCAGGCCACGAGCCTTAGCATAGAAGGTGAACGTGCCCAACGAGTCCTCGATAATGTTTCTCCACGCACAAACTTGAAGCGGGGCCAGATTCCCAATGATCTCAATGCGCGTCTTGTCATTGAACGTACCGGGACAAGCGGAAAACCGATCTTCTACTGTGTTGGCTGTCTCACTTCATTCGCGAACAAAGCAACGGATCTTGTGCATAAGCATGCAATTCGCCTGCTCTGTTCGTTGTTTTTTAGGATGGGTTCAATGAGTCTGATGTGTCTCTGGACAGGGACTCCTATCAGTGGCGGTACCTCTCGTCGATCCCGAGCTTCGCGCAACCAATAAATCCAAACAGGTCGACCCGTCCCGTAACCTGACCCGTATCAGGAACTTGAAAGTCAGCCACGGACGGGTTGGAGCCGGCTTCAAATCAAGTGGAGGACGATAAGAGTCAGACACGACCAAGGCCGACGAGCGAATGCGGCTCACCATATGTAGGGCCTCCGTCGCCTATATCCATCGTCCCCGATATTTTCCAATGTCAGATGACGACGAAAAGAGTTTTGCTTTCATACCCCCATCTCCGCTCCCAGTCGATTGAGGTGCTAAGTAATCCTACAGTTCTAGAATTCAATCCCATATTTTCGTCCGATGAGGACTGCTGGTTTTCGATAACATTGATAGACTGGAGCTGAGTCAACGATCATGACTTCGAGCTTGAGGTCCCAGAGGATGAGGAGTCCTCCAAGGTCGGGATTGAGCCAGGGCGGTGATTCCGCACCACCCCCAGGACAGGTTGCCGAAGTCCAGATGAGGTACCGTGAACGCCCGTGGACCGAAATTGAAGGTGGACGGATGGTGTGTTCATGTTACGTTTGGGTCCTGCCGCTTCCTCATTGTTCCTGTTGCCACGTGACCAATGTTTTTTTATTTTTATTTAGTTTCTGCATTTCTATACCGCAACAAGTAAACTAACTACTAAGACGCGGTGGCCACAGGCGCCAATAAATATGAGAAGTGCCGTAGGTAGAGGATCAAGCGGGATTCGTAAAGCTAACATCGGAAGTGTAGGTAGTGGGGGCAGATGTGAATACATCAACAACGGATAGGCTGCTACGGAGCAAGAAGAAAAAGAAAAAGGGGCATGGAGGTCTGCCGGGGTGCGAGAGAAGCCAAAAACATCACAAGATCTCCACCAGCACCGGTCCACCGCGCCAGCGAGCCACGGAAACTGCCAACACGCAGGCATAATGCAGGTAATGCCTGTCACCATGTTGTTCCCGGGCGGCCTATTGATAACGTCGGTACTCTAGCCGCTCGCTTCAAATCTTGGGCGGGCCGGGACAGTGCGTCGCGGTTCTACGGTCGGCGGTATGCGGATTGGGGAGAGGGGATTTTGGCCGTCGCAATTGACGTGGGTGGCGAACCAATCAGGTGGGCGGGTGTTGCTTCGGGCGCGAGCAAACGAGGTGATACCGGTGATACGCGGCAGTGGGTGACATGTAACGCATGTCGGATGGACGGGGTGGGCGACGAGGACGGGAAGTTGGTGGGTCCTGGGCATCGTACGGGGTGAACAGTAGAGTCCGCGTGGTTGTGGACCTGACGGTCGCAGACAACGGGGTGCGCAGCGTGTTTTACGTCGAAATGAGGTGGATGAACCTCCGGCTTCGCGGATGACGTTGGGGTGAGCGGCTTTGCAGCTGCCAATTGGCAGCGCAGTTCCTTCAGTGAAGGGGCGACGGGGCGACGAGGTACTGTCGACTTAGAAGAGAAGTGCTTGCGCACAACTCCCCTCCTGCCCACAAGTGTGGGAAATCCCGACCATGGTGGTGGTACAAGATCAAGAGGCACCTACGTGACCAATGTTGGATTGGGTGATGTCGTTACTCGGAACATACAATCGCGGATATCTGCAGAAAGACTTGCTTCATGGGCGGCCCAAATCCCCATGACTGGGTGACCTTCGGTTGCCAGCACGGCGAAGATCCATCGAAGTTCAAGAGCCAACTACTTCCAACACTGGCCGGTCACGGGCAAAAACTCACACATTTTGGGGACCTCGGAGGGCGGTTTGGGGCTATGTTCGGCTTAACACAACTCTACTGACTACTCTGATGGATCTAGCGCGGTTAGAGTTGGATGAGTGCGGTTGAAGGGAGAATTGAAGTGATTTCAATGCAACTCACCTGGCTCAAGTCTTGAAGCTCGCCGGTTGATTTGAAACAAATGCGCGCCTTGGAATTGGGAGAATACGATACAGTGGTGCTCAAAATAAATGCCTAATTGTAATTGTAATTTACACTATTCCATCAATTTCACTTCGAATTGGCCCAAACGACTTCATATACACAAATTAGACATGAAATAGAGACCAACCATATTACTTGTTCATTTTCCTTTTTTGGTAATCCGCCAGAACAGCTTAATTTTCTAAGCTGCTGAAAATTTACTTTTGGGGGTTACCATATGGAAATTTGATCTACGTGACATGAAAGGGCTTGAAAAATAGTCCACATTCATGTCTTGAACCAAAGGAATCCACCTTGTGGTTGTTGATGGGAACCGGCACAGCTCATGATCGATCCGCCACATGTGGCTGTGCTCATCACCGATTAACACCACAATCTGCATGTTCCTGCGTGTTCTGACTGCTACAGCCACCATGTCGCTTAGGTTTTGTGGTACAATCAATTCATATTAATGATGTCTCCATGGCCGTCAAGAGAAATATAACTAAAAGTAGAAGATTAATATATTATTCAACAATTTCCTCCCACTCATCGTCGTCCCCTGCCATATAACCATACTCGTCGATTATAACAGTCTCTGTGGTTGTTTCAGAATCATTGGAGTCCTGGGGGCCACGAACCGCCCTTGGATGGGTCAGAGTAGGCCAGTGATCGAAATGAAGTCTGATTACCGTCGCGCAAGTTCACGTTCTCGCGCTTGGAGGACCAATTCCCTGCGCACAGCAACTGTTGTCATATCCTTCCAGAGTCTCTTCATCAGAATTTCATCCTTGAGCACATCTCGGTAGACCGCGAGTTGGTCTTTCAGCAGTTTCGATGGCATCGCTTGGATCTTCACGGTGTCAAGCTCGAGTGCAGTGGCTGCCAGTCGAGACTCCTTCGACTTCTTCTTCGCCGCAGCTGCTGCCCGTCGTCTGAGACCTTTCTCAGCCTTCTCCCTCTGCAATGTTACCCATAGCCGCCTAAATTGAGCCCGGCGTCCGCTCGCTCCATCTCTCCGCACTTCACGCATCACAAATTTTTCGACCGCCTTGTCGCAATATTTTTTGATGAAGGCTTCGGTGTTGTTGTCCTGGACACGTGTTTCGTTGGAGTATGAGTGGGCGGTGGAATTAGGATGATATTTCATGTGGTTTCGATAACCACCGAGCTTTCCTTCGTTCCGATCGTTTGTTGCAGGAATCAGACCAACTAGTGCGCGTTGAGTTGGTGTAAGGCGGTCGAAGGTTCCGCCAATGTGAAACTCCGGAGTGAAACGTATCCAGCCTTCCTCCGCACCAGAGAACAAAGTCGAAATGATAAGGAAGAGGTTTGGCAAGCCAGGCCGGAGTTGGTGAATGCAGTTCATGAGAAACTGGTTGCGGAAGGGCAGTCCATCAATCGTAAGTTGGTCCTGTGGGGTTGACGGATCTAATATCTTCCACGGGTTGGCCGCGAGATTGGCGCAAAATAGTGGAAGCCGGCGATGAAGAGGAGTGAGCGAGAGTAAATTCACTGGTGTTCCTGCTGGACCTCGTACCATTGCCATATAGCCCCAGCCGACAGATAGACCATACAATGCAATTGCGACCATATGCGACATCGTTTCCGCACAGTTAAGGCCTTTCAGGATCAGATGTTCGACGTGGTTTGGCTGACCAGACTTCGTCTTTGCATCAATCGTTTCGTCGAGAAGCTCTTGGATCAGGCCATGAAAACAGACAACGTATGCGGCGCCATAGGTAAAGCAGCCGTAGCGCGTGTTGGAGACATCAGGGAATGGTTCTGCGTTCACAATGCCATAGAGTTCAAACTGGCGCTGCTGCATGAAGATGGTGCACCGTTGTTGATATCTGCGCTCTCCGTCTTTGTGGCGCAGCAGCGATCCGAGGAGCTGGAGCAGCTTGATAGCACTAGAGGTGCTGGCCTCAATCGCGTTCTGTACAGCGGCGCTGCTATTGGGATCATCAGTGCCGAGGCGTATTGTAGCGCTATTAGCTTTGTTAGCCAAGAGAACAGGGGCTGGAAGGTCGGGATGGGTTTCATAAAGACGTTGAACGGCGGCGTATGCAATACGCAAAACGTTGAGGTCTTTGTGGCAGCAACAGCCGCCAAAAACGTGCATGCACCGCGTCTCCCGCTCTTCCAGTGAGAGCGCCTCGAATTTTTCCTGGCCAATTTTGTGCTCAAGAACTCTTGCCGTCAGTTTTGACCGTTCCGCTGTTGGTCTGATGAGACGGTTCAGAGCAAAATCCAAATGATATGGAGATGAACTCACAATGCAGATAATTCTTCATGCGAGAGTTTACCTGCAGCTTCGAGGTCGTCATCAGTGATGTCGAGTATGGTGGTTAGAATCTGGCTTGTTCGTAAGTCCTCTTCATCCATAGCAGCTCGACCTAGGTCCCGGATTACGATGTCGGTTTTGTGCTCGTCAGAGATGTTAAACTCTTTCTTCCCATCGGCGGCATGGTCCTTGCACTCGCCCATCTTCTTGCGATAGTAATCATCTTCGTCCATACTACGGTTTTCATCCTCAGCCAGCGGACTTCGCGTGTATGTATCAGCGATCCGAGCAGCAGCCTCCCTAGTGCCTTCAAACTGGCGTTGTGCGGTGTGGTCAAGAGCTGGGGCAACCTCAATGAATCTCGTGCGATGGGTCCATGTCGATTTATCAGAATCGTCGGCATCAGGAGCGTAGGAGGGAACGAGAAGGGTGACATGCCGGGACTCCACGGTGATACCTCGGTGTGATGTGCCATCCGAACTCTCGATAAAACCTGGTGATTATTAGAGAAGAAAAGATGCAGCCCGAAGAACGTACCGGGTGCCTCAGTTATCTCTCTTCCGAGTTGAATTTCCCCATACTTCCCCCCTTCGTCGATTGCCCGACCCACTGTTCGGCTACTCATGAACCGACGCCGTATCTTGATCCCAAAAGCGTCTGCGCAACTCCGAACGGCAAACTCGACCTTCCCTGCAGCACATCCCGCATTAGTGTTGGGCATACGGGTTCGGGTCTGGAAGCAGCGACCCGGACCCGAACCCGGGAAAACCCGCACCTGCACCCGCGGGTTCACGGGTCTCTACGGGTTGCGGATCAAAGGTGATCCGAGCACTCGGCACGCACCAGCAGGCTCCCAGATACAGCCTAGGACATTACTGTCCGGTTACTACGACCGGTAACTGGTTTGTCTTGCTAAAAATGGAATCCATTCACCTGTCTGGCTTGTACAATTATTTTTTCAAGCTTATCTGCGGGATTCAGTGGTATTTTGTAAGAAATCGGCATGGAGTAGTATATGCTTGAAATATATATTTGGGGTGTACCCGTGAAAACCCGCAGGCTTGCGGGTCTGACTGGGCAGTAACCCGTGACCCGTACCCGGCCGACCCGACCCGCAATACCGTGGGTTTTACCCGAACCCGCACCCAACACTATCCCGCATACGTTAAATTCCGCGCTAGTTCCTCGACACCGCACGATACTGGCCATGCTCGGTAGGATCCCAAGTCAGCAACTGCTTGTACTTGCCTCTTATCTCCTTCAACAAAGTTTTTGCACGTTGGGTCTGCTTCTGCGCGGCATAGAACCGGTTACGAGTCGTTGTTAGGGTTGATTGTTTCTCTCGAAGGGAGAGTTGAAGAGAGGATATTAGTGCATCTCGGGAACGAATGTGACTGGTAGCTTGTGCGAGATCTCGGTCCAGTCGTTCGATTTCTTTGAATGCGGTGCTCAATTGGTCCTTCATACCACCCAATGACACATCTGCAGCCTCAGCTTTTGATTCCCTGTCCCTTTCAAGCCTCTTGATCCGCTTGTGTTTTCTGGTAATCTCCTCCGAGAGCGCGGTTTCTGCCTTCCGTTTTCGCGTTGCTAGTGACTGGTTCGTTGCATAAAGAAGCTGATTCCGTGCGGACAGTGTTTCGTTTGCATGGGAGATTGATCTAAGAGAGTCTCGATGAGTTCGACGTAGCTCTAGTATGTCTGATTGGAGGCCGGCGATCACGCCTTCAAGCTGTGCTATTATACCGTCCTTTTCGATTACTTGCTGCTTTAGGGTCTTCCTTTTGCCTGATGGAGGAGATTTAGGCTGCGGGGGAGTGTTCTCTTCGTCGCTAGTGTCGCCTAGAGCATCGGATGGGTCGGGACGATGATTCACGAGCAAGCAGAGTGATTCATACAGTACATGGAGAGTGTGCACCACCAAAAACAGCGAAAGAGCAGGCGGAAAGCGCGAAAATGATGCAAGGAGACGGACGCGTGTGTTATGAGTCTTGTGTGACAGTCGGCACATTGTGTGACCTCACGCGTTTGGTCTGCGCGCGCAAAAAACCTAAGGCTTTTTAACGTCGCAATGAATTTACTCATTGTTGCGGAGAGAAATTTTTGGAAATGGCTTGTGAACAATATGACCGTGCCGGATTTTGCCCGACACTTTTACCCCCCAAGTAATTTACAAATCGCGACGAGAATCCCACATATTCTTCGTTCATTTTGCATTGAGAAAATTTGAGCCCGGTCATTTCATTCCTCGCTGTATTTCCGACAAAACTACCCATCCAGAATTCTTTTAAATCAATGCGGAAGAAAGCCTTAGGGTTTGCAAAACTGGAACCGACGGCGCCTATGAGCCAAACATGACCAAAGCTGTCACAGTGTAATCGGTTGATGCGCGTTCCCATTGTTGAGATACGGGGCGAGCAAGTTGCACACATTTTGACCCAAAAGTGAAGAAATTGTATCTCAACAACCACAAGGTGGATTCCTTTGGTTCAAGACATGAATGTGGACTATTTTTCAAGCCCTTTCATGTCACGTAGATCAAATTTCTATATGGTAACCCCCAAAAGTAAATTTTCAGCAACTTAGAAAATTAAGCTGTTCTGGCAGATTACCAAAAAAAGAAAATGAACAAGTAATATGGTTGGTCTCTATTTCATGTCTAATTTGTGTATATGAAGTCGTTTGGGCCAATTTGAAGTGAAACTGATGGAATTGTGCAAATCACAAGTAGGCATTTATTTTGAGCACCACCGTATGGCAATGTAATGTGCCCCGACCGTGCGCTTCAACACACCCATAGTACGCTTTTACCACTCCAAGGATACCACCCTCCAAGTCCTCCTGCTTGGGATCATATCCTAATATTTCAGAAATAAATGCCTTCATGTAAACATTGAAGAACTCCGCAGCAACCGCTGGATTTTTTTGTAGTCAAGCACGACTGGTCAAAATAATCCGACCCAGTGGATTATAGACGTCGGCGGGATTAATGGTTAGATAAAAGCTAGGAAGACCTTTCTCTATCATCTGCACTGCCATGCTCAATATGGAGAGTTCCGTGACCTCTGGTTCCACGAGCAAAGCAGCACGGACACTTTCAGACGGAGACCAAACCCGCGCCGGGAAATTTGGTCACGCGTGACGTCACATATTCCCACGCTCTGGGGAATGGCTTCCGCCAGACCCCCTCCCCTTCGCTGGCGCTGCCGTTTCCGCTGGCACGAGGCCTTTTTCTCAGGTGATTGATGTTCAATTTTTATGCTCCATTTTTTCACTGCTCCACTTACCCACAGCACAATTGGCAGCCCCGTCGACTTGGTGCAGAGTCCCACTGCGTGGAGCTTCTGCTCGCCGTGGCTGGGAATTGTCTGTGAGTTTGTGTGGAGCAGTTCAAAAATTTCGAGACCTAGTTGAAATTGTAATAATTTTCTTTTGGCGGCACAAGTTTGGTTTGGGTGCGGGCGCCGGCCCGGACGGCTGGGGTTTTCCACCCCAGACCCCGACGGCTGGCGCGAGGCCTTGCGCTCGCCGCTGGGCCCACTGATTTTGGCCCAATTTTGCCGTTGACGGCGATTGTGAGCTGAAAACACCATATGCTTCAAAGTGGCGTTCCACACTACTCGACGAGTACTTTTTGACTATGTAACTCATTTTTACCTTGACACACTCTGAAAAAATTGTGCATCAAATTCTGAGGAAAAATGCCTTATATCTTGGAGTTTCCTTTTTTGGAAATCGGTCAACATATCCAAATATCTTCTATCCACTCATATTTTCCCTCCATAAGTTGTTCGGAGTGATTCAGGGACCAGAATACCGAGAACCATCCTCTGCCATTACTTATTTCGGCAGCGAGTAGGCAAGGAATTGTGAAATGAGATGCTGTAGCGCCAGTGCGATGCAATTTTGTGTGGACTGCTCCTCGTCATCACAGAAAGTAACCTAGTCTGAATCCATTGGCACCGCCTTTGGCGGAATGTTCAGCGGCGCACATAGGTGGCCAAAGACTGCCCACGAGATCATGTTTCCGACCTGCTCTACGCCTTCGATTCTGGTGGCGCCGGTATGTGCGCCCACCTTGGACCTTACTTAATGAAGGCGCGGAGGTTGCGCTGCTCCATAGAATATACCGTGCGCTTCTCTGACTTCTCCTCACCCCAATCCTGCGCTTGATACTAAATGGGTTCTGGTGCAGCCCGAGCGTGTAGAAGTAAAAAAGAAATTACAAACTAAGCGAACCGGGCGGCCTTAGTACCTCCCTGCCGACACCGAATTGGATTGAGCGCTTTGACCTTGCCTACCTCCAAGGCTCGCGGCAGCACTACCGCGCCATCGTGACTTTGACAGTGGACAGTAAACCCGTTTCTGTCAGTGAATGACATCGAGATGTAGGGAGTCAATGTCGTCCATGAAGATTCTCTCCTTATCCTTCTCACTAGTCGCCAACACCTGCATGGCGTGATACACGGTGGAATTGCTGGTGCGCAAAGGAACTACCCAGTACTTGGTGTCGCGGCCTCGGGGGACCTGCATCACGTGCAAGTGAAGCCGATATTCACTTCTTCGTGCACAGGACACTAGGTCTATCCACTCGGGGCCCCTATCCCGGAGGGCAGCTGAAAGAGGCGAGTGTACTGCAGAGTGGACCTCGATTCGAAGACCGCTATCGCAGTAGTTGAATAGCGTGATGAAGAGTTCGGAGCTAGGGTTGTCGGCGATGAACTTGATCTGTTGGATACAGATGTGGGACAGGTGCTCAATGTAATCTTGGTGGATCAACGTTCTCAGGAACGCGCGCTCACGGACATGCAACCTGGGTCTTGCGAGCTCGGCTAATTTGTCTCGTCATAGCTCATCATTGTTAAGGGATATGAGGACACTCACTCAGGCATAACGAGTAATATGAATGACAAAACTTGCGATGGCCCCCGTGTTTCCAGTCGGCCGTCTGGCACACTGGGTCACAATAATAAAAGGCCATGCATCCAGAGCATCTTCTGAAAGCGGTCTTCGGTTTGATCATCACGAAAATGTGGAGGAGATTGCCTTCTGTTGCAATGATCAAAATGCGACATAATGCAGGCAATCAACAAAATGATTGTGAATTTTCCGGCAGGCCTTGCAAGGGGTGGGCCATGCCGGAATCTTCACAAGATTGCGACAATTCCCAATGGTGGGGCAGTATTTCAGTCCCTTCCAAGTCCTTGCATTCGAACCTAATATGCCGTACTTCTCAACACATTGTGTAGATCAAGCTCGGCATTCATTCCATTCCTCAGATAAGTGACCAAAAGAAAATAGAAAAAATGGAAAAATAGAATAGATTGACGCAACAAATGATACAAAAACCTAAGTAAATTACAGGTGAAGATCCCGTGGAGACAACAGCTAGCAGAGAACGGTTGGCGGCATGTTGGACTTGGAAGCGAGCCAGATCAGATCCCCAAGTCCCAGTCCGTGAGACTCGGCGTGTAGAAGATCACAGACTTTGTGCCAGTGTGGGAAAATGATTTTCCCACACTGGCGACGCGCTTTAGCCTTCGAACATTGAACATCTCGAAAGGAACCTGCTTACTGTGAGATTATCAGAATGTGGTAAATAAAATACGTACAAGGTCTTGTACGTGACCGTTACATACTAGTCTCTTATAAACAGACGCTACAACAATAGAGTGCTCGTACCTCGCATGTTGTAGTCTGTCGAAAAGGTTGATGTGTCGATCGCTGGCCACGTTATTACAAATCACAAACACATTTCGGATGTTGGTATGCATTCCAGACCAAGTTTTTCACAAATATGAAGTCATATTAATATTTATTAGCATGAATTGAGCAACTTTCTCACCTAACTCACGGCGGCAGAGTCGAAGAACCAGGAGTTTGAACTTTGATGGCTCAATAGATGACAAATCCTGACATAATCTGCTCTTTCTATTCTGCGAGAATGGAAGTTGAAAAATAAAAAGTTGAAGACATATTTGGGGCCTTGTGCGCTATCTACGAACACGATTGTTTCGCGGCCTCTTCGACCCAAAAGGGGGATTTCGCGAGCTGGCGGTCCTCCTGGAATCATCTGCTGCGGCTCGTATTCTTCCGGTGAGCGGCCTCAACGTATTCTTCCTCCGTTGCTGAACTTCGAGACAGCAAGGCAAAGCGGATTCCAATATGGTCAAGGAGATCAACAATATCAGTCTCAAATGGGACCCGGACTCTCTCGCTTCTGCGTTTGGGACGCTTCTGACCCCCGGAAGATGTTATCCGAGATCGTAAGCCAGGGAGAATTTGACCTCAAATACTTCTATCGTTATGTTATGACACCGTTCCTGGACGACGTCAATCGCGACGATTATCAGGAAATCTACCATATTCTCTCCAAGTGCTGCTTGGGCTTAGCGCGCAAGGTCAGTAGTCGCTTGAAGGTAAGTGTACACCATCTGTCCTCAACCTCGCTTTTGTGTCTAAAAACATTCCAGACTAAACCAGGTACGGGCGCACGGGCGCCGAGTCCTTCGCCGGATCCTCAAGAAGGGTCCTCGAAATCGGTATTTTTAACTTCAATGTGGATGGAATGATCGGATTTAGATCGGATTAACACAAACAATGATTTGAAACATGAAGCCTTTTAAGATTGTTTTAAGACGCTGAAGCGACTCTGAAGTGACTGAAATTACATCATGTACCGTACACATTTCTTTCGTAGCCAACTCTCGCGTCAGCCGACTCGCCCATCAGTCTCATCTTGCGCAGCGCGCTCAATTTGAAAATCCAAACGAGTGATTGTATCAGTTGTCGATCGATCCCATCTTTTCGGCATTCAGTTCCGGTGATTCCCGAAGTAGGTTTTTGATCGTGGTAATCTCATGAAACTGAGGGCGCACAGAAAATGGCTGTAGATACGTCCTCTGTCGTAAATGAATGCGTGAGATTCAGACAAGCACGAAGAAAGTTGTCCCAATTTACAGGTGCATCAATTTGGAAGAAAGCGCTATTGATGTGTTTTCATGCCAAAGAAGTGATAGAAACGCAAAATCAGCAGTTTAAAGGGATGGACATATGCTTACATCATTGCGAGGCACGAGCCAAAAAAGGTTGTAGCATCTGTCTATGAGAGAATAAAGGGCATGCCATCATTGCCCTGGCATGGAACTGGCGATGATTGGAAAGAGAGGAAGGAGTGCGGAGATATACTTAGTATTTGGCGGAACAAAGGTAAAATTTGCAAAATCCAATGTCGAGCCTCCACAACCTCTGCGGTAAGAATTCGTATGTTCTCTGCTGTGCAATCCATTTGAATTTGTTGGGATCCCACTCGATTGTGAATAGATCCTGTTCCGTCCTCGGAGTCGACGACTCGATCTTCTCAGGCAGCATGGAAAAATGTTCAACGGGAGATGAAACAAAGACAATGAACACATCCTACTATGCCAAATATTGGTTCTGTCTGTTGGTTTCATAAAGACAGCCCGAAAGTCTTTACGAGGCGACATTAGTAACTCTACAGCCGATTTGAACTATTTTGGGCTTTATCCGAACTTTCCCTCTGACCTCACTCGAGATCATCGCGACATCCAAACTTTGGCTCCAAGGTATTCTGCCAGTCCATTGATTTTACCCGCCACCATCCTACTCTCTCAGACCCATATCCCACAGGAGGACCGAATCCCCGTTGCTAACCACCGCAGTAATGGCTTAAATCCAAGGCCATCGAAGCACGCGCTTCACATGCAAAAATGGCTCGGCGGAATATAAAGCGAGGGAAATGGTCGCAATGACCCTAGCTATTCAGATCTGTAGCGCGCGCCTCAGAAAGGGTCCCCAGGACTGCTGTGGAATTGAGCAAAATGAATGGAAAATACAATAATGGCTGAAATTCACGGTAATTGAAGCACGTGCTTCAAAATGAATGGAAAAGACAATAATGGCTTAAATGGAAGGCCATTGAAGCACGCGCTTCACATTGAATGCCTTGCGGAAAACGCAAAAATGGCTCTGGGCGGAGTCTAAAGCGAGAGAAATGTTCGCAATGGCCCTAGTTATCCAGATCTGCAGCGCGCGCCTCAGAAAGTGTCTCGGGACCGCTGTGCAATTGAAACAGTCTCGTTTTCACTGCAACGTAATTGAAGCACGGGCTTCAAAATGAATGATAATGGCTTAAATCCAAGGTCATTGAGGCACGCGCTGCAAAATGAATGGTAATGACTTAAATGCAGTGCTCCCCGCGAGCAGGGCTGTGGATAGAACCGATCGCACTGCAGAGAAAGTGGAAAACTCGAAAATCCAGCACGGTGCTGGGCAACCCCGCCATTCCAGGCTCGACAAGTTTACGACCCTTCGGTGCAAAGTCAATACAGGTCGACTACGTACATTTTGATTTAGGGCATGCGCGGTACTCGTGTTTTAGAACTCGTACATCCTGATGTGTGCGGGCCGCTCCCAAATTCCATGGGCGGAAGCCGCTACTTCATCACCTTCACAGACGACGACTCAGCCCGTGTCGACGTCGACTTCCTGAAGGCAAAGAGTGACGCACTCGCAGCGTTTGCCTCATAGACTCTATATTTCAGTCCCTCGGCTTCACGCGACTCCAGTCGGACTACAGCATCAACAGTGGCGGCAAAAAGAAATGACCGCGGCCGTTTGGGCTCATTTCTGGATGAAATCGCTTCAAATAAAATGCCAGTACGAGCGTTCGTCAATTTCATGAGCCTAGACACAGTTTAACCCATACCATATGTGCACGGTTGTCTCGTAATAAAATAATTCGTGGTTTCCTGAAAAATCGAGTTTGTGGATTCATACAGTGTCGAAAAATGGTGAGCATAGCCTAAAAGTACTTGAAAAATGGACCTTATATGTGCTTTGGTTTACCCAGATTGATGGACGGGGGGGTTCCCAAATAGGTAATTAGCAGTGCTGCACCGCCACCGAGTTTTCCTAGGTTTTGACCCGGCAGATGTCTAAAGCAGCTTCTTCTGGTGTCATTTACATCATTTATATGACTATCGTGTTCAGCTTCCCATTCTCCCTCTTTGAGGGTGCAGAGACCTTGACAAGCAAGGTAACTCCTAGCTATCGACTTTTTCTCGAGGGATGGGGAGGTTCATTGACTTGAAGTTCATGGACCAAGCTGAGGCTTCTGGGGAGGGAAAGTCAGTCTAAATAGTGGAACTGACCAACAACAGATAATAGCGCCATTGATCGAATTTTGTATAATAATCACTTAGCTTCGTGTGCGCGTCGATCAGTCCCTGGCGGAGCTCCGGAGCGGCATCTTTTATAATAGTGTCTTTGAGCTGTTGCTCAAGCCCCCGAAAGATTTCATGAGTTGTAGGCAACATTGGATAAATCTATATTAGCTTTGCTTAAGCAATGGGCGTCACATCCGATCAATCACTGTTCAAATGTTGTTCTGTTAATCACCCAATGTGCGAGAGCCTAGAAGTGCAGAAGGCCCGGCCAGGACAACGTTCAAACAGGGTTTGAACCTTCTTGACCAGATTCTTGAACCCGATCAAACAGTGATCGAACACAGTTCAAGCGCGGTTTAATCACGGTTTCCCTCCGTCGTAGAGACTTGTTTTGTTTTCCATGTTTTGAATTTCACAGATATTCCTTGCTGTCCGTTCGCAGCCGTCTGGTCATGATGGCTTAGTGCACACATTTTTGTTTTTCTTTCTCATTACTCATTGAATCTGCACGTCCACTTTCATACATACTTTGCTCCGTTCCAGCTTCCCTCCAAATTTTTTTAGAAAAGCGTCACGGAAGACTCCAGAAGGGCAGAGGATTTGGGTAAAAACGCATGATCAACAGCATAAGAAATTTTCACAACTTTTCGAGTTCAGATTCGGATTCCTAGACCCAATTTACGTCTAAATCGGCCTACGTTCCAAAATTCTCCAAAAATTATACCCTTGGCCGAGGTAACCATCGGAATATACGAGGACCCCGGGAGGTAGGTAGGTAGGTAGGATTACACGGCACAGGATATCCCAAAAAATGCCTTATTTCTGAAACTCAGACTGGGAAAATGTCTGCAGTCATTATACACAGAAATGAGCCCAAACGAGCCGCGGGCATTATTTTTCGCCGCCACTGTATACCGTGTCCAAAAACACGCAATTTTCACTACAACTTGAGAAATGCGTACAAGCTTTTTTTTCGCATCGATTTGAGCCTGTAACCGCAGAAAATATTGCACAACTCGATTTGCCGGTGGTTAAATTTTGTGAGGGTCTACCTGAACACTCATTCAATGCCTATAAACCTACCTTCAACTAGATATCCTTACCCATTCCACTTCTGAATCAGGACAAAGAACACGTCCACGTGTGTCGGAGTTTGAAAGACTTGACGCGATTTCGATTGGATTCCTGACGTTCATTCACAGCGCGTCAACCATCCACAGCGGGAATGGAGTTTTCCCGCACCACATCATTATATTTGGTCAACTCCACATTTCTCAATAGTTCTCGCATTCCCTTACTAAATTTCGAAGCTCTGACCGGCATTTCCTGGATTGTTGAGCCTTCATTGAACCGGTATCCCATTGGCAGTTCAGCCTTGTCAGTTTTGCTCAAAAGCTGTTTGCGGGGTGCCTTTCCGCCGGTCGACTGTCGAGCTGTCTGCTTGGTCCGAGCCATAGTGTATAGAGAGATATATGTATGCCAACATCCCTCATCGTTCAAGTTAAATAGACGGACGGGGCCGAGTATCCATCGGTGCCCGATCAATGACCGCCGTCTGAGGGTTAAATTACCATCTTAATCCTGTGGGCCGTGACCAAACGCCGGTCAGATTGCCAATGCGGCAGTTGACCTCTGGGAGGCAGGTCAGAAGTCTCTGTCTTCAAGTACGAAGACGACATGAGTAATTTCCGCTACCCGGTATCCAGCGGTCCCTTTCTCGAGGGCGGTTTTCAATATCTACATGACCGGGACAGTACAGGTGATTGGAGATCGACGTAAACACCGGAGTTTGAATTGATTCCCACTAGTGATGTGCTTGGTTTGGTTTCAAACCAAGAAACCAGCAAACCAAAACCATGGTTTGCCAAACCAAACCAAACCAAACCAAGGTCATGGTTTGGAGCTGGTTTTGGTTTTGGTTTGAAGCTTCGCGGCCCAGGATCCTCTTCTGGACTGGTGTCGATTTTCAAGCCACTCTCACCCCTAGGCAGGTACAGCTATGTGGAAGTGGCGAGGTGAGTTGAGGCTGTGAGTTGAACAGAGTTAAATTAATATCTAGTGAAAGATCCCTTGAGGTGAGCAGAGTTCAGTTGACACCTACAGTTGAGGGGCTCATAATGCATAATCTCGTAATGCATAATGCTCACAATGCATCAGATTCCGGATCCACCAAAAAGCCCGTTCACACTGTAAATGTGTGGTCATAATGCATAGGATTTGGTGGATCTTGGAGGGAACAGAACTCATGGTGGTGGGCAAATCTGATTGCTGAGCCGTGATGATCACGTGCACGCTCAGACGAGAACCTCATTAAATTTGTTGACCCACGACATTTTGGTATTCCTGTGGGCTCCTTTTGGCCCAGAAAAATCCAAATTTAATACAGAGACATAGTGTGGCTGTTTAGAATCATAGTTGCTGATCACCAGGGTATTCGAGACCAGGACGACCTATAAATCCTGAGACTTGTTTGAGGTTCGAAAACTTGGCTTTAACTGTGCCAGCGCCAAACAGATCGAGCATGAGCGTTTTAGTCGAATTCTGGAGTTATTATATCTGGAAGTAGCTTCCAGAGTCTGTTGGAACCAAAAAGTACCCTCAAAAGCGGTATACCCGCTGTGTGGGCACCGAGTACACATCCAACGGCCGATTGATTCGAAGCCCAAGTAGGCAGGAAATGATGAGACTCACCATCTCGCGAGAGCGTTTTTTGGCATAAAAGTCTTCCCTCACAAAAATCTAGGTCATTTCAACATGCCTAGATGCCGGTAGACTAAATTGACCCCCAAATTGACCCCCAAACCCATCTCACCGACTATAAAATATTTTCGCAACTTTCTTTCCATCAATAATTGCGCACGAATTACCAGGACCCATGATTATCCCTTTGGAGGCCAGGTCCCGAAAATCTCGAATCCCCAATTTTTGGCCGACACGTTTCGTCGAAATTTTGCTGATTTTTGGCCGACACGGACCTAGCCGAAGCCGCCAAAATGGGTAGTTTTTGGTTCCCACGGCCCCAAATGATAATTTTTTTCTCCCCAGCCCTGTTTTTTGCAGTATTGGCGACCGATCCAGGTAACTGGGGTGCTTTTTGCAGCTAAAGAGCCCAATTAAGTGTGTCTTCACCTCCAAAACTCTGACCGACCAGCCTGAATCACCATCTTTTTGGCCGAACTGGACCTAGGATTTGGGGCGCCGGGAGCCAATTTTTGGCTGACCAGAACCTAGGTTTCCGAGCCAAAATCTCAAAATTTTGGCCGACACCGGCCCTGGCATCCAAAGGGATAATCATGGGTCCTGAATTACCCCAAATTATCTAGCTATGTCTCATATCAATCCGTGCAGAACTCATCGAGATATGGGCAAATCGGTCGCGGGGATCAGAAAATGCCCAAAACGGCAATTTTCTGATTCGCGCCTTCGGTACTGCCATCTGCTGTAATTAAACTATCTTCGCGTTGAGGAAGGGCGGAAATGAAGGAAAGAAAACTGTTTTGGGAACTAATAGTCAGTTCGGCAAAGAGGACTAAAAGCGAGAGAAAAAAACGCGTCCAAGAAATGCTGTATGACTGTGTCCCGAATCGAACGGGTGACGCCTGCGGAAAAACGCCTCAACGAACATTGAGAGCAGGTGCGGACCATCCCGGATGGTGTTGCCTCATTTTCCGGGAGGCAGACACAATGTGCTCCATTTTTTTGGATCATGCTTTCATCGTCGTATGCCGTTTGGGCTTACAGTAGGTAACAAATTTTCATTCTGGTTGGGCTGGAACCTGCTTGGTTTAGCGCCAGCTCGGAACCCGGGACAAGGATGTGGCGAGATAATTTATGAAGAGAAAGGCGCCTAAGGAGAAAAACAGATCTAGGTCAGTTTTTAATGATATTGTTGACAAAGAGCAGTGCGCAGACCTCACTCATTTGCAGCATCAGGCCCCCAAAAATTGGCAGTCAATCGCAGCAGGACTCGGGCCCGAATGGAACGGATGGCGTCTACTGAATCAATCTAATAGCCAAGCATTGAATGAAGATGCGGAACTCCGACCACCGAGTTCATGTTCGCGTCAGGAATGTTCGATTTTTGGAGGGGTTTTCAGCGCAACGGGGGTGTCAAGTTAATAGAGAGAAGAGGTGCGGAATCCAAAACGGATACAGGATTGTGCAGCTCATGATATATGTTACCAATTGAAAACCCCCACTTATACCGGTTAGCAACGGGACTCCAAATTTTGAGCGCCATTCTCATCCTGGTCAATGCAACCACATTTGTTCTGGTCGATCTTGACCTCGAAGTACGTAGCCCATTTCATTATCATCCGCTCCAGACTGAATGCTGGCAGCATGGGAGCCATTGCATGTGCGGGAACGGACCTTATGATCGCTGCTGCCCTGCTGCAAACCTTCATCCGACAAGAAAAAGAATAACGCTAGTGTTCAAGAGAGGCACAGGAAAACAAATACGATACACAAAGCCCACAATTAAAAAGAGACATAATGAACCCGTTCTGCTCAATTAATGATTTCCTTCCGCAGAGCGTACCAGTTTCCCAATGAGGCGCGTTCTGACGGCGTCTGGTCCCTCTCACTAACCGTGCGCGTTTGGCTTCCTAGTTTCTTGCTCTCCATGACCGACTTCCACGCACGCGACGAGCTCGCGCTCAGTTGTGAAGCTTTTTTCTCAGGGAAATCGGGCTCAAATCTCTGCTTCCTAGGTGCGTTACAGAGTCCTTTTACTACGGATCCGACTGACATTGGACACTTGCGGCAGCTTATTTCTATCCGCGTGCAAATGAGAAATCGCCGTATCGAGACGTCAAAATAGCCGCGCTGCATCTTTATAAGCAAGGCCACCTCTCGGTCAAGCAAATTCTCGCATGTGTAGGGAACAAAATAGGCCCGGGATGACCAAAAGTCCAACCCCTCCTCGATGTGGGATGAGATTATGGTCCGCGACGTTGTAATTATTTGGTATCAATGCCGACCCAGAAACTTCAAGAGCCTGTGTCCATCCATCCAGTTGGGTCCTGGCCCCGAATGCTGCCAAACACACCTCCCTTGACGGGCATCCGCTCACGGCTGCCTCATCGACAGTCGTCTCAATGATCACCATGCCATGTCCCAATCTCAACCCTCTTCACGACCCATATCTGCGCCTGATTCTCTCCGCGATAGTGATAGTGACGGAGAAGACGACCACACCCTCCCGTATCTCGAATTCGGCGTCGCGGATGTGAGGTGCTGCCGTGAACTCGAACACGAACCTGTATAATATATATTGCTGGATATAACGATTTTTGCATGTACTCATACTGAATGTATCTCTCATGATTCTAGGAGTGGTACTGCGTATTGATCATCTCCCGCGCTGTGTTCCGCAACGAAAAACAGCACTGTGTTCTGGAGTGACCCGCTTTCCCAGGTTTTTTACTTAAATCTAGCACTCTCATCTCATTGCCCGCTGATGTCAGGTTCGGAGTATAATTTACTTAAATATCATGCCTTCGCCAAACCTACAATTTCACTCAGTGCACACCGTGTGCCGCCTCACATTTCCTAAGTCGATTTTCGATCTTGATGCGTGGTTGGGGAATTAACATTCCAAGACAGAAGGACTCCAAGATTTATACACAAACCGACAGATGCAAAGAGTGGAAATTGAAACCAGCGCACATGATAGCAGAAGTGAGAAGGTAAGTGAAACACCATCTCCTGTACAGAGTAATCTCTGAGACGGAAGGATGGCATGGGGAACAAACCATGAGAGCTCAACACCACGCAGTATGACTCCTAGAATCACAAGGGATACATTCAGAATGAATACATACATAAAACAATTGTCAGAATACAAGTTTGTGATCATTCGCGTTCACGGCGGTGGGGGCACCTCGACGTCTATGGCGCGGAATTCGAGATACGGGCGGGGCGGGTCGTCCTCTGGATCCCTATCGCCGGGAGAATCGGGTTGCAGAGGGAGTGTTGAGATTGGGACAGGGCATAGCGATCAGTAGTACGACCGTTGACAGCGCAGACGCGAGCCGGTGCAGGTGCACGTCGAGGGAGGTTTGATCGGCGGCATTCGGGGGCCATGCGCGAGAGGGTGGAGGGATACTGGCTATTTCATACATATTCCGCTTCAGCACTACAGTAACACAGAATTTAAGCCAGAAAAACCGAAGGCATGCACCATAACCTCGCACCATAATCTCCCCCGCCCCTCAGATACGCGTCATACGGCAGCGGCGGCTTCAGAACGCACCTGGAATGAAAGAAAATGACCCAGAATCGAGGCGAAAGACAGGCGGAGAGGGATGGATCAGGCTTAGCGTAGCAAGCAATAAGTATGCAGAAATATGGTCTTGAGGAACAAGGAACTAGGGAAAGACGGGCACGGATAAATTATGGAGCCAGATGAGGTTTGAGTGCGCCTATTTTGAGCAGATTGGGTCCGAATTACGCCAGGAAGAGGGAGTGCAAGATGGGGCCAAGGTGCGCTGGAGCCGAAAAAGGTCGAAAATTTAATGGGACAAATAGGAGACAAGACAATGATAACATGAAAGCCCGTTCAAAATGCTGTCGAACGCGCCTATTCGCAAGCAATTTGGTCCAGAATTGCGCTCACAATGAGCGCGGCAAGAGAGGAAGTCTTTGTTTGCTCTCTTATTTATAAAATGATGGAGGTTTCATTACTTATGCAAACTGCTGTAATATAATTGTCCTCTGCTGTATTTGTGCAATGTTGTGTGTTCCGGCCATGTTATTCTCTTCGGAACATCCGGTTATTCATTGTAGAACTGTGGGTAGCTGGAATACATCGGGTTTAAAATATTGTTTACACAAGTCTAATTGTCGAGGCCAGTCCTTACGCGTGCTATCCCCGCACAACTCACTTGCCCGAGCATTCTCACCTCTCAGGTCGCAAGCGGGATGTGGGACAATATCCAAACCATGGCTGGCTGATTTTAGAAAGTACATGGATGCTGTAGATGAGCTGCCGGACAACATATCGCCGGTAGCGTGGTGGGGAGTACGTTCTTTCGTTGTCGTGTTGTCATATCGCTGATCTTGAGTCAGATTAATCACACTCGATTTCACGCCGCTTGGGGATCATTGGCTCTGGATTACCTCGCGATCCAAGCGGCGTCCGTTTCTGCGGAACGGGCCTTTTCGTCCGGTGGCATCACCGTCTCAAAGCGCCGTAATCGACTCAAGGGTGACATTGTCGAAGCCCTCCAATTTATGAAGTGTTCGTTGCGCAATGATCTCTTGTTCCCTGATCCACCCTCGTCATCGAATGAGCCTATACTAATGGAAGATTTGGAGGGTGGTGATACGCCGGAGGGGGAGGGGGAAGAAGTGGATGGATTAGGCATATGGGACGATTGTTTAGCTGATGAGCCAGACGACGGAGAGGACGACGATGATATTTTCATAATATAATATTTCTTTGCTGTGTTTGCAAAAAATACCAACAAGCCCGGGCTTGAGCCCTGGGCCCGACCCGACCCGGGCCCGACCCTGGAGGGAGGGTCGGGCTCAGCCTTGTCAGTGGGCCCGAGCCCTGCCAGGAATAATCCTTGTAATGAAATTAGTGGCTGTGTTGAACCGAAAATAGTGGTTGTGACCTTAAAAAGACTACAAATATGTAGTCGAAATAGTGGCTGTGGTACGTTTACGTAAATTTTCGCGTTTTTGATCGTGAGCGTTCGATTCCCGTGCGTGGCATCGTATTTCTCAGGTTGATTCTCGCCGTTTTCACTGGCCTGCCTTTCCCTTTTCTCCTCTCTTTTGCAGCCCGTTATATTATTTATTTGTTTCTCCTTAGTTTACCAGACTCACCGTATTACTTTCCCCTGCGTCTCCGTGTTGTTCTGATGGGATGTGGAATAGATAGCCCTCAGGAGGTAATGTCCCTTCCTGTGTAAGGCTGGCCGGGTGTGCCTCCAGTATGCGGACTTTGAGGGTGGGGTGCGTGCGGAGGAGGCGATGGAGGAGTGTGAAGCGCAGAGTGTCGACTAGACAACGACTGCGGTCGAGCGTAAGTCGATACAATTAAATAGTAAACTACTTTACATACCTGCGGTCGAGCGTAAGTCGATAAGACTCCTGGGATCGACAGCAGAGCTATATACTTATAAGAGGGTTCCGGTATCGACCGTAGAGAACACGCGTATATCCACTGAGTAAATACTTGGTCATTCTAACACTCCCACCTAACGAGATAGAATATACACGTTAATAAACCCCCAACATGGAACGAAATTCTTCCACTTTGAGGCGTCCCAGAGGCTTCGTCAGAAGATCTGCGGGCATTTGAACTCCAGGCAAGTGCAAGACTTCAATGATGCCACGCTCTACTGCCTCACGAAGCCAGTAGAAGCGAAGATCAAGGTGTTTCATGCGTCCGTGGTGCTCTGGATTTCTGGCTACAGAAATTGCCGACTGATTGTCGACATAAAGCGTGGATGCAGCTGAGAGGTTAAATCCAAACTCGGTGAAAAGGTTGCGGAGGTACATGATTTCCATTCCCGCTTTACACGCAGCGATGTACTCTGCTTCGGTGGTTGACAGGGTGACGATGGTTTGTAGTCGACTTTGCCAGCTAATGGCTCCGGTGCCAATTTTCACAACCATCCCCGAAGTGGATCGGCCGTTGTCAGGATTACCTCCATGATCAGCGTCTGAATATGTGGTGAACAGTTCATCAGATGAATTGTCATGGGGGGCGTAAGTGAGCTTCATGTCGAGTGTTCCCTTGATATAACGGAACAAATGTTTTACGGCTTTCCAGTGCTGAGGCCCAGGATTAGAGTTGTACCGGCAAAGGACTCCCACCGAATAGGCGATATCTGGGCGTGTTACGTTGGCGAGGTAAGACAATGCACCTGTGGCATTTGCATATGGCTTGTCCTGCATGTAAGCGATATCTGCTGCAGATTGAGGAGACATGGAGGCAGATAAACGGACGCTGTTGTCCATGGGTGTCGTCACTGGATTACAGTTTGCCATGTTGAAGCGATGAAGGACATCAAGGGTGTACTGCCGTTGGGATGGGGAGATGGATCGTGCGGGTCTGTCACGGATGACTTCGACGCCGAGCAGGAAGGAGGTGGGACCGAGATCTCGGAGCTTGAAAGATTTTCTGAGATTATCTTTGAGCTGCTGGATCCCATTCTTACTCTTCGACGCGATCGTGATGTCATCCACGAATACGGGAACGATAATGCGGTCCTCGTCTCGTTTCCAGACCCACACACTATGCTCACACTTGATTTGCTCGAAGCCCAGACTTCGCAGTGTCGCGTCTAGTTTCTTGTGCCAGATACGCGATGCCTGTCGAAGCCCATAGATCGATTTGATGAGCTTCCAGACCCAAGACGAGTCTCGCTCGACAAATCCCTCTGGCTGGCGCATGTACACCTCTGCATCAATCTCTCCGTTTAGAAAAGCTGACGAGATGTCGATGCTCTCTAGCTCTAGGTCCTCTAGCGCACTGATGGCCAAGATCGCGCGAAGAGCTGCCCATTTTGGCGTAGGGGCGAAGACGTCGGTGAAGTCGTATCCGGGGCGTTGGTGGTTGCCCATGGCAACTACTCTCCCCTTGTAGCGCTCTATGGATCCGTCTGCGTTGCGCTTGACTTTGAACACCCATCTGCTCCCAATGACCTTCTGACCCGGAGGCAGTTGGACAAGCTCAAATGTGCCATGCTCTAGCAGTGCCTGAATCTCTTCGCATGCGGCATCGTGGTATTTCTGCCAATCGGGACGCTGCAAGGCCTCGCGATAGCTTCTGGGCTCCTGCGCTGGCTGTTGGGTGGACGCTGCGTGTACGAATTCGAAGGCTTCGGACAATGTGAGTGTTTCCGCTTGCCCTGCTCCATAGACGTACTCGAGCCCTGCCTGCAGTGACGCATCGGACACGATATATTCATCATCAATGTCTGTGTGATGTTTAGAAAAGGACAATTGTAATTTTATGACAATGGTATGATCATAAGACTCATCAAAAAGACTTGAACTCCCTGTAAATTTGTGTGCAGGGCATGAGGAGCCAACCAATGGCGGGCAATGAGCGGCATCTTAAAGAGATCACTAAGTTCTGCGGATCGGGTTCAAGTTATTCACGTCCGTAATGGAGCATGGGCTAGGTTGTACTGGGACAACAGGGGAGAACACTGCTTATTTTACATTCACTCATTTAAGAAATTTTGAAATAGAGAGAGTCATGTATGTTGGGATTGTGCCTGCCTGTATATAGTCCTGTAGGCCAGGAATTTTTGCGAATTCGCATGGGATATTGTATTGGAATCGTTCATGAGGCCGCGAGGAATCAACCAAAGGTTGGCGACGAGCGGCGTCTTCGTCCTGGCATAACTGTTCAATCTAGATCATTGGATGGTCACACCGGACGCGAAGCCGTCAAATGAGAGAGGAATTCTGATCTGACCGTAGCGTAGCACGGGTAACTGCTAGTCAGGTCCAAATCAAGTCCAAAAACACACAAAAATCGCACGAAAAATCCGCTTCGCTGTTTTTACACCGTTTCCTGGCGCTGGAATCGTTATCTTCAGAAGAGGAAGTACTTCTAGAGCATCCGATCTTCCCAAGGGATGCCAGCGAGTTGCCGCAAGCGGTGAAAAATCATCGGCCGAGCTGCCTGAAATCCGCTATCCGTGGACTTGATTTTCGAAACTTCGCCCTCAAATCCACTATCTTGGGACTTGAAAATCGCGATTTTTCGCCCTGGAATCCGCTATTTTTGGACCTACCTTATACGGAGCTTCCCGGGGCCTGTGGTCGAGGGTGGATTCAACTCCGGCGGTGCGGATGCGAGGTGCGGGTGCTGGGTCAACATACAAGGGGTCTTCCTTGTAATTTGGAATACGGTGTTGGAAATTCGATGCCTCCTAGTTGATTCCTCGTGTGGAGAGATATTGCGCGGCAGATAGCATCGGCGCGGGTCTTGAGCGCGCTGTGTTCAATGGAGGGACTCGCATGGAGTACCCGCCAAGCACTCCAGTAGAGTTCCTTGACTCCTCAATTGGAGTCCCTAACAGCACTCCGGTTGGAGTGCTTTTCGGCCACTGCGGCACTCCACATGCGCAATAGAGACAAATTGCGGGAGCACTTCAGGGCTAAAACCGTTCAAAGAAACAACTCTAACATCGCAGGTCGTTTCTCTGACTACAGAACAGCCGTCACAATCATGCCCGACAAACAAATGTTTGAACTGTAGTGACGAAGCTCTGTTCCTATGTTTGATGTGGTGAAAGTCAGCAAGAACTTTCAAATGAGACATTGTTGACTCGGGGGCCAGTACAAATGGCGGAATTTGTGCACAAATTTTCAGCGCTTAGGAATCACTTCAGTGGTAGTGCATCTTGTGGCGCAACAGCCTCAACCCGCAGTTCGAACACTCCTAATGGATGATTAATTTCCCACTTTCGCTGCCGCAGTGAACTGCGGCTGTGGGTATAAAGGGACCACTTCCTTCCCATCCACTCAAGATGTAGAAAAACAGCATCGCAAAATTGCAAGCTGCAAGTACATTTTGGCCGATAAATCCCTTCCAATTTCGATAGCGAGCCATATCGTCTCCGAGGACCCAGGCATGAAAGTGGGTAGTCTCTCGCAGCCAGACGCTTTAACAATATGAACTCGTACCTCGTTTGTTAAAGTCTGTTATTAAGCGTGGGTGTCCGATCGGGGTAGGCGCTTGTTACGTAATTTTACATAAGCAGCTTCCAATGCGAAAACGCTCGTCTAGATTCAACGTCACTCATGTCAGCCATAAACTTTTTGAATATGTACCTCCTGCATATGAATTGGCTGTCCCGCTCTCCAGGGTTTTTTTGGACGGCATTCGAGGCCGTGCCGAATATTTTCGTTTGGAAGCATGGTGGATCACGTCAGTTCGCAGTCCCCGTAACCTCGATTTTCGTCCGATTTTCGATATTCTGAAGAGACAGAGGGTTGCTTCCAGTCACTCATATTGTGACATGCCGTGTTTCCTGTGAACCTTGAGACGCGCCGAGGTCTTGATTATGTAGAATTACGCAACAAAACTCTACTCCGATCGGACACCCGCCCTTACAACAGGACTAGAAAGTGGGAGCCGTCAATAGCGCCACGAGCATTTCGAAAATACGGATAAAGCTTTGGATTCTCCTTGATTTCGATTGGAGTCTCGTCAGGGGGAAGATGGAGATGTTTCGAGTAGAAAGGGCCGATGATCATGAGGAGAATGGCGTAGATAGATCTGTAAGAAATCAGAGTGATTCAGGTTGGCAAAAAATGAAAAACATACTTGTGAATAGTATCTGCACTGGCACTGAGATCGTTCCTGCAACATCCAGCTACTGCAACCAGTTCAGGCAAAATGGAGGAAAGTGGCGAGCTTCTCCTCAGCTGATACCTATTTCGAGGTGACAAGACCGGAAAAAGCGTGCAGCTCCAAAGCCAGGCAATAGAAGACGTGTTTTGCCACTCCGAACTGGTCCCGGAAGCGATCGGGACATATGTCCAGCCAGCATCAGGAAAAAATCACCCACGAGAGAGCAATACTGTACACGCGCCGTGCTCAGCAGCAACTGCAATTCGAACGGGTCATACGTTGCTCACGATTCATTCCTCTAATATTTACATCAGCAGTTGGTCCTGTCCAAGGCTTTGGTAGGTCATGCTTTTCAAAATGCCAGGGTCACGCAAATTTGAATGCAGCTCTATTGCATGACCTGAGGTGCATTCAAATGGCTGGCAATTTGAAAAGTGTGACCTGACACAATAGAGGTGTGTTCAAATGGCAGGCATTTTGAAAAGCATGACCTGATGCAATAGAGGTGCATTCAAATGGCAGGCATTTTGACCTCTATTGCGTCAGATCATGCTTTTCAAAGTGCCCGCCATTTGAATGCACCTCAGGTCATGCTTTTCAAAGTGTCAGCGATTTGAATGCACCTGTACTCAGGGTACAATCGCCGATTACTACACCCCGACTCGCGAGACTATACAACCTTCCAGACACCTTTCGGCGCTCGGCGGCTTGTACGATTACCTTAGGGATGGACAAATTCGGACCCGATCTTTCACGACGATGTTACTTACATTCTTCGGGACGAAATTCCACACGTCACACGTCCATACATAGACGATGTACCTACCTGAGGACTGACGACTCGATGCGAACTACCAGATGGAACCGAGGAGAAAATTCCTGGGAACCTAGGAATTCGGATATTGTATGGGAACACATGCAGGACAACAACCGGGTCGTCACATGTTTATACCATGCTGGCGCAACCTGTTCAGGTCCCAAGGCATACGTGTCCATGGCTTCCACGAAAGTCGTAGGGCATGTTTGGACCTATGAGGGAATGAAGCCGGATGATGATAGCATTGGTGTCATACTGGGAACCCGAACACATGTGCGGCTGGGCGGAGTCGGACACTTAAAGAGAAGATCTTAGGACAGAGCGTGAAAATAAGGGGCGGGCACGTAAACTTGGCCTGAACGTCTGAAGACGAATTTGTGCCCGCGCCTAGAGTTTGGCGAAATTACGACTTCTTGAGGCTGCATTCGGCCACGGCATAGAGGTGTGACAAGCGAATACGGAGGTTGCTTCGAGAACACCCTCAGGAAACGACAAAAGAGGGCAAAGGGAGGGTTCGGGCACGACCTCATGAAGCGGCATATAAGCACACGTATTTCAGCGAAGGAAAGGCAACATTTGAGCGCATCCTCGGCCAGGTATGGAGGCGGCGTTCGAGCAGTACCTCACGAAGCGGCGCCCAAGCCGGGCTTCGGCGAATGAGTATGCACGAGAGGTGCTTCGACAGACGACATGCTCGAGAAATCCAGCGACACATGGAAGTTTCTCGTTGTTTTCCCATTGATAGAAAATAAGCGTCCGGTCTGTGCATACCGTGCAAACGGGGGCCAGCACAAATTTTTCAGCAGGGTGCTCGTGGCATCCGCAATGAGCTGCTTTCCATTCTATACTTACGAGACTTCTCCATTCCTTCTCGAGCCGTTCACCTGTTATATAGGTCACCTCGCGCTTGGCCGGTCGGTTGGTGTGCCACTGGACGTCTAAAAAGGCTTAAATTCGTCAGCTATTGCTCTATCCCAGCCGGAAACGGCGGAGACGAATTAAGGGCGTTGAGTTGTGCCCATTTCCGTTTGTTAGTTGGGTTTGCTCGCGGGAACTCAGAACAATAATTTGGATGCTGGGCGTCAGGGTAGGTTTAGGTGAGGATTGCGCCGACTGATACGACCCAAAGTTGCTTGTTAGGGATCATATTATCCGGTCTAACAAGTGTTTACACGCGGGTGGGTTACCCTGCGGATCGCACGATTACCGACAACTGGAAAAAGTTACAATAAAATCTATTCCTGATCAAAGGCGTCCGGTTCTTCATCGCTATACACATATCCCCTGCACATATATTGTAAAGATTCAGTGAACAAAGAGTTCAGGCGAGACTCACACTGTTCTACGCCGGCGACCTGCCTTGCCTCTTTTACTGGTAGTTTTCGCGGTTTTTTCAGACCGCCTTCGTGATGATGTTCGAATCGAATCGGGAGGAACACTGCGCCAACCATGGAATACGGATAACAATACGGCGGAGAACTGCTTACCTGGTGTTTGAGTTATTTCCCTGCACAATTTTATCTTGGGACCCCACCACGACATCGTTCCTCGTTTTGTTTATGGAAGGATTGGATCCTCTCGTAGTAGGTGGTATCCTTGATTTGCCGTCAGGATTTGATTTTCTCTGAGCCCACCAGTCCAGGATATCAGCGGCAGTGTACTTGGACTCAATCGAATCTCCTGAAAACGTCTTCCATGAGATTCAAGGTGGACTTTGAACAGCGAGATACACCGAGTTTCAGTAAATTGGACGGTTTGGAGCCATTTCAAGGCGGATTTTAATGCCGTCCATCTGGGGTGATAGCCAGCAAAATTTTGGTTCCTACTGTGTCCTCGGGTTATTATTCAGTGCCCTCGTTGGCTTTTAGGAAGGCCGAGAGCTCTTCATTCTGGCCCAAACAGTGGCAAATGAACCCCGGCACAGCATGCCGAGTTTTGCAGCAAATCAGTAAATTACTCAAGAAGCCATAGATGAGCTACGTGGCTTGATTGAGACACCTCGCGAGGAAGCATTCCGTTGGGTATCTGATGACTTTGATGCACTAGCACTGGAGGTGTACGACAGGCTGGGATCTCCAAAGATAGAAGCTCTCACTGGGTGGGCCATCTTCAACACATAGGGATGGACACGGGTACGGGTTCGGGTATAAATCAGTCAACCCGGACCCGAACCCGGAAAACCCGAACCCGAACCCGCGGGTCCACGGGTTGTTCACAGTTGTCCGAATTGATCGGATCATGCTTGCCGAGGACTGCCGCGAAGGTTCAACACCTTCAAAACATGAAATCTGTTCACTGATGGACATTTTTAAATGCAACAGGTGCTTAACAAAAGCTTGCGAGCACCGTTGATGGCTGGTAGCCACGTTCAATGGCCTCAAAATGAGTTAAATTCAATAAAAAGGTCAATGTTTGCAGACCCGCGGTGTACCCGCGGGTTTCAGGTCCACTAAAATTGGAACCCGTACCCGTACCCGGGCCGACCCGACCCGAAAACCCGGCGGGTTGACCCGTACCCGTGTCCTTCCCTATCAACACAATGGCACCACTGGTTCGGGAATGCGTAGAAGCACACAACCTGTATGAGGCACTTGCCTGTGAAGTACATGATGAACATGCAGACTGATCATCACCACAAGGACGCGTATGTTGTGTCAAAGTGATACTTCCAGTACACTCACGTGACCGCGCTGCCGCTCGGCTGTCGCAGGAAATTGCCGATGACAGTTCTCAAACTTCAAAATCAACCGCGGCTTTCCCGCCGACCGAATGTGGACCAAGGCGCTAGATTTGGCCCCCCGCAGTCTGGCCAGCACCGTGACTGGTAACCGAGCGGCCTAGCGAGCTGAGCTGATGGATGGAAAACGAGTAGGATAGACGTGAACGGCGAGCGTAGAGTGAGAGCGACGGCGAGGACGAAGACGATGTGATTGCTAAGTTGGGTACAAGTCGTGGGGGAAAAACGAAGTGAGCATATTGCAGAATGACTCGAGCACTTATACAGAAAAGTAGGGGAGTACACAAAAAGGTAAGTCGTACAATAAATAATACCTATTACAGATTTGGGGACCTTCAGTCGTATATAGTCCAAAAAATTAATACAGACAAGGAAAGGAGATAAGAATCAAGATGGAAATCAAGACAAGTGCACGATTGCACTAGACCGATTGAAGTAAAGCCGTTCTGAGGGCTCGAATCGAATGTCAGAGCTAAAGAGATATACCAGAAAGGGGTTTGCTGTACAAGATAAATGGAACGGAATTAAAGTCAGAGGAAAAACCAGTAAGGGAATATTGGAGTTGGTGCACGATCTGGTGCTCGATGGTGGGCGGTAAACGGCGGGAAAGTGAATCTGGATAGATTGGGGGCAATTCCGTCGGTCTGGAGCGAAAGGGGGAAGATTTGAGAAGATTGAAAGATCGCAGTAGTGATTGAAACGGCTTTAGCACGCTACCAAGCTCGTCAGCGCACCATTTGGAAACATCCCCGAATACCTCTAGAACTGGGCAGACCACGTATTCTTACCCCATTTGATATATCTGTGTGTTTCTTCACTCATAATTATTGTTTCTTTTATTGTTAATGTTCCGTAAAGTACTTAGAGCGTCTCGTCCAGCGGACTCCATTCAGCAGTGTCTATTTGAGTCCACAGGGCTGGATGTGGCGCAGACCACGATACGCGATGCTCTTTTGCGTCTGGGTTATACATGGAAATGCGTAAGTATATTTGTTTCTGTTTTATTGACTCCTTGACGCTGTTCTGCACATTGGTTGGTCTGCACGTGAAGGCGACAAAAAAAAACGACTCGGTTACCAGATTGAACATCGCTCGAAGACACTTGAGGGCCTGGCAGAGTTATTGAGGTAGTGCTGGGTGGAGCCATATAGGGTGGTTGCGTTTCACATCGTCATCCACTGTGTGCAGTGGAACCACTCCATTTGGGGATAATTTTCCCCAAAATGCTCCGTTTAAGCTGAAAAGGACATAGAAACACTCAGAAAAAAAGTCACACCAAATATTTTGGCCTTTATAACTTTGGGCAGAGTGATTTTTTTGGGGAATCTGCTTCAGTCAAACTGCTTGCAATCTTCATACCTAAGACTTGTCCGAAGTAAAATGTGCTTGCAGGATGTGGTCTTGAAGTTATTTCGCTCGTCGTCGAGGGTGACATTGTGACATGTGACTGCTGACATAAGGGTATCGGGGTTTCACGCCCGAGGTATCGGGCGAGTGGTATTGTACGGCTGAAAGAATGCTGCAGGCCGGTCCCTGGCTGAGCGGGAGCAAGTCGATGCGCTCATCGACGTGTTTGTTGACGTGTTTGGCTTGTCGATGAGCGAGGTGTATCCCGTCCCAGGCGCAGAACACCGACTCAACGTGGCCGAAGGTGCTACCTTCAAAACCAAGGTTAACCAGCGACCACTCAGTCCGCCACAGCGCATCTTTTTTAATAAGGGGGTGGACGAGATGCTTGAGGCCGAGGTCATCCGTCCCATTAACCCGGCTGATGTCAAATGCTGTGGCTCGACGACACTGGCACAGAAGGCTCACAACGGCGATGGGCTCTCCATCGAAGAGTTGCAGCGTCGTGTCAATGACTAGTGCTTGGCTCATGGCTTTGAGTCCGCATTCAAAACCGAGTGGGAAGGCACTAAAATTTCGAAGGAGCTACCCGAATCACCTACGGAGAAGAAATGGCGTGTCTGCCAAAGCTTCAAAGCGCTGAACGATGTGACAAAAGTTGCTCCCGTACCACAAGGTGACATCCGGGCCAAACAACAACGCCTCAGTGGCCACCGTTGGCTACACACATTCGACTTCGCATCTGGGTTCTACGCGCGCGCGATCCGCGAGGAGGACCAACCTTATGTCTGCTTCTACGTGGAAGGAAGAGGTTATTCCTGTTACCAGCGGATGCCTTTCGGCCTCACCGGCGCACCTTCGACATTCGGCAACATGACCGCCACCGAGCTCGGGGACCTTGTGGGTAGCCTCTTCGAATTGTTTGTCGACGACGGCGGCATGGGAGCCGACAACTTCGACAATTCGCTTGCAGACTTGCGGGTTCTGTTCACAAGATGTCGCGAGCGTAAATTAACGCTCTCTGCCGCAAAATCACAGTTCTTCGTAACTGAAGCAAAATTTGCGGGTGCCCGCGTCGGACCGGAAGGCATTAAACCTGACATCACAAAGCTCACAGCGGTAGTAGACTGGGAAACACCGAGGGATCTTCAAAACCTCGGTGCATTTCTCGGTCTCACAGGGTATTTTCGAAACCTCATCAAGGGGTACTCGAATATAGCCCAACCATTGACAGACCTTGTGCGCGCAGCGGAAATTCCTCGGAAACGAGGCAAGGGCATGTATCGTCGCGCGATGAAGGCTCATAGCCTCGTGGCTGCATGGGGCCCAAAGCAGCAGCGTGCTTTCCTTGCACTGAAGATCGCGCTCACACAGGAGCCCGTTCTGAAAGGCCCAAAGTTCGATGGCACACCATTCATAGTCATGACAGACAGCAGCAAGTACGGCTTCGCCGGCATGCTCTCCCAATGGCATGTCACAGTCGATGCGGATGGCAAGGTGACACGGCGCCTTCACCCCGTTGGGTTTGCATCGAAGCAAACTTCCTCATCTGAGGAGCGATACAAACCGTTCCTCCTCGAGTTCGCTGCACTGAAATACAGCCTCGACAAATTCTCCGACCTCATCTGGGGCTTCCCCGTTGAGATCGAGACTGACTGCCAGGCACTGCGGGACCATCTGCTCAATGACAAATTGAGTGCGACGCATGCGCGGTGGCGCGAGGTTGTAACGGACCACCAAATCATCGACGTCCGGCACCGCCCTGGAAAAGGCAATGTCGTTGCGGATGGACTGAGCCGCAAGTTTGTTGGGGTGCCGTTAACCAACGGCGACGGCCACGAGTTGACGGTGTGCGAGGACTGGGAAGCACGCACCAGGATGACCCATGCATTCTTCCATATTTCCGAGGAGTCCAACCATTCTGACCTACTCAACAGATCCGTGGTTTCATCAAGCCTAGGCAGGAGCTCAGTCTTTCTTATTGTTTCTTTCTCTTACCCCATTTTTCAGGGATTAAAATCGATCGATGACGAGACGGAGACGATTGATAAGCGAGATACTGTCCCGTACCTTCAGTCTTGATCTCAGTTCAAATATGTACCTTCACCCTCACAGGATGTCCATTTGTCAGTACTCTAATCATTTCAAGCTGTCAATCCAAACAAATGCAGGTCCTAAAAAATTATTTTTAGACTCGTTCTGTTTACACAGCATTGACCGCAAGTTGTAGTGTAAACAATACCGGAAAATCACCTTGTTCGAACCTTTCGGCTGACTCGTTATCACAAAAAGTAACAGGAAATTTGGTTTTAACGGCATCCAACCCGAATTTTTCCCATTCTTGTGGCCAGATTGTTACTCTACGACAAATTTGGCTCAGGTTATGACATTTGAACCTGAGGTGCAACACCTCATACTGAGTACAATATTAAATTTCGGAATTGATCCAGAATTGATGGTATTTCCCTCTGAGGCATTGACCTGATGGTAATTCTGGGTATCCTGATACCTGAGTCTGAATACCCCAACACCGTGCCGAATTCCTCGTATTTACAGCTAATGTCGGAACATAGGGCGCGAACGAAAAATCCCCATTTTGGGAACTTTTTGAATTAGGCGACCGATTCCCTCATAACTCCCTGAGTTATGCTCCGAATACCTCGAAACCTATACCAATCTTCCGGAATAATTCGTCCGCAATTAGTGATAGAAAGAAAAACGCGAAAATGTATCCTACTTCTCTATTTGATAGCAAGGGCCTTGTTTCTGTTCAAAACCTCGTAGGAAGATGGGACCTTGTTCAAACGTGCTGAATTTTTGTGAGGGAAGACTTCCAAGTGTTCTAGAGAGGGTGATAGAGCCAGAATTTTGATTTGCTTCTTTGTTGAGTCGCTGTTGCCTCGGGGTGATCCGAGGGCCTTGTTTCTGTTCAAGCCTCGTAGGAAGATAAGACCTTGTTCAAACGCGCTGAATTTTTGTGAGGGAAGACTTACAAGTGTTATAGAGAGGGTGATAGAGCCAGAATTTTGATTTGCTTCTTTGTTGAGTCGCCGTTGCCTCGGGGTGATCCGAGGGCCTTGTTTCTGTTCAAGCCTCGTAGGAAGGTGGGCCCTTGTTCAAACATGCTGGATTTTTGTGAGGGAGCACCTACATGTACTATAGAGAGGTGGATTGAGCCAGAATGTCGATTTCATCTTCGTTGGGTTGCTATTGTCTCGAATGATAACAACTATTTGTGTGTGTGTGACGCAACACAGTCTAATTGCTGTTTTACTACGCGTGTTTTGGACATTTTGAGCAGATAGCTTGGAGGAGACGCCAAATTAGATGTCGTGTATTCTTTCAACTCCAATTTTGGTTTGAGGAAAATATAGTGAGTTCAACAGCATTGATTGAAAGATCACTTCCGACACACTTGCGACTCAACAAAGGAGCAAATCAAAATTCTGGCTCTATCACCCTCTCTATAACACTTGTAAGTCTCCCCTCACAAAAATTCACCACGTTTGAACAAGGTCTTATCTTCCTACGAGGTTTTGAACAGAAACAAGGCCCTCGGATCACCCCGAGGAAACGGCGACTCAACAAAGAAGCAAATCATAATTCTGGCTCTATCACCCTCTCTATAACACTTGTAAGTCTTCCCTCACAAAAATTCAGCGCGTTTGAACAAGGTCCCATCTTCCTACGAGGTTTTGAACAGAAACAAGTCCCTTGCTATCAAATAGAGAAGTAGGATACATTTTCGCGTTTTTCTTTCTATCACTAATTGCGGACGAATTATTCCGGAAGATTGGTATAGGTTTCGAGGTATTCGGAGCATAACTCAGGGAGTTATGAGGGAATCGGTCGTCTAATTCAAAAAGTTCCCAAAATAGGAATTTTTCGTTCGCGCCCTATGTTCCGACATTAGCTGTAATGGGAACGCTGCAGTGGGTGCCGGCCGTGTTTATGGGTTTGGGACAATCTCATGTACAATGAAATGTGACATATAATGGCTTGGACACGGCAACTTGAACGAAATCCCCTCCGGCGTGAAGATACAGAGAACATTATATTTCGACACGCATCTCTGGTTCATGTTTTAGCGCTGCGTGATACGTTTCTGGACAAATTAATCCATACTGTGCCGAGTCTGCAGAGGAAAATGGTTGAACTCAGCAGTGTTGAGTTTCTGAAAGCCATGATCTATGAGCGCGCAACAATCGTACTCGGTGCAAAATACGTGCGTGATGTCCTTGAGGTATTCTATGCGACACCATTATATCGCCCAAACTGAGCGACGTACTGACCGTGGTGGATATTCCAGGTTTATATCTATGCTTCTCTTTTTCTGCCTAGGGTGTACCGTGGGAGTTGGGGCAACCTGTGGGGTCTGCGAATATACTTTAGTTGGGAGAGGGGAGTCCAGGGACGACGGTGTAATTATGCTTGCTTGTATACCGGGAAAATTCCTGGAAACCGGTGTTCGTTATTCGGACCTTGCCGTGTAATTTATCCTATCCTATCCAATCCTTAAAAATTACGTGTTGTGTTTGTTGCCCATAATATGTTTCATCGGTGTGGATAAGGCAAGGGGTAACTGATCTGTGAAAAGCGGAACCGGTGCCGGTTTTTGAAAATAAGACCCGCTCGCTGAACCACCCAACCACGTGACGTCCAAATAAGGCAATTTATCACGTGGGTTGTGGTCTTTCCGGCTCAAAATGTGTTTTTGAGCCCACAACCCACCAAAAGTGACCCAGAAGGGGCTAGAAGGGTCAATGTTCCTTCTGCAACTTTCGAAATGACAAAATATCTGCCTTGGTTCATGACCAAATAGAACCACAACATCCTTCCAAATTGGGACGATCCTTGGTAAAACCTATCAAGATGACCGGAATTGAGGTCTTGGGGATAGACTAAGGTAAGAGACAGTTTATATGGGCATTTTTGGTCTGCCCTGAGGCCCCTGGAGCTGTAAAATCAACAGCTCCCAGAAATTTTTTCAAAGCCTGACAGCTGAACCAACCACCCAGCATCCGGTCTGGCAATCACAGATCGGCTACCCCTTGGGATAAGGTAGACGCCAAACGCATGCATCGAGTCACGTGAAACGTTACTGTGACGTGACAGTAACGTGGGAAAGCGCGAAATTTCAGGTTGAACTTTTTTTTTTGTGTGTACCTCTCTGCCCCAAGCAGAAAAATATTTATTCAAGCTCTACGAGACTTTCTCTGTCTAAGATCCTCGAGATATGAAGGTGGGAGTGTTCTATGGCCCCGATATTTCTTGTTTGCCCATGCCGCATCCGCTCCGTTTAATCCGCGAAAGTACGCGTCTGCAAATCTCGAGGAGCGCGTCGCAAATTTGCGCATTGATTCAAGTGGAACTGAATCAAGTGCTGCCAGCATGTTTCTTTCCAAATCCTCCTCCTTGGAAGACTCGGGAAACATGCGGTAGATGCGCTTCGCATAGCCTCAACATTGCTCAATAAAGTTGAGCTCGGGGTGGAATTTGGGAAAGAAAATAACTTCGTAGCCCCGCTTGGCACAGTGCTCCTCCAGCAGTGATTTTTGGGCCTGGAAGTCGGGCTCAAGATAGAGAATCTTCTTGAGACAACAATTGGTGGACAAGGTATGACATTCTGCCGATAATGCACCACATCAGCTCGCTCGTGGCCATCGGAATACATCCCCTTGGGCTCTTTTCTCCATCGGTAACCCATTTTCTTCATCCAGCGCTGAGCAGTGCGAATGGTAATCTTCCTTTTGACGCGCAGTCGGGCTTGAAACTCCGGTGTTGCGACATAGCGCACGATATCTTTCGCAGACACCCATTTGCCGAGAGATTGCAAGTGCATGTGAATGTCACCCGCAAGATCCTCGTCAGAGAGCATGGAAGAATTCCACCGGCCGTAACGATGGGTAGGGATATTTTTGCTGTCTTCGCAGAATTTGATAGACCATTCTCGGATTTTCCGACCGAGCCAGGTCTTGGACCCCGACTTGCCACTAGCTGTGGCAATGGTTTCCGAGTGCATCGTCCACCCGGTGTATCCCGACGACTTGTATAAACGCAGAAACCGAATCATGCACTCCATCCATGCACTAGTGACAAGATCAAGATTTGTTTTCTTGTGTCCACGTCCGGTCTCGCGCCGTGGATGGAGAATATCCTGTATTTTCTGGATGGCAACGTCGACAGATGCGTTACTCGGAACGGGACTTGGCAGCTTTCTGCGCTCCGGTCTCTCGGGCAAGATAAACCCCCGCTCATGCGGAAAGCAGGTGGGCGAGGTCGAAGGTGGCATGGGCAAAGGATGGGAGCTATCATGCTCGATCGGAGGTGGGTTTATGGTCTCTGCCGCTGCCGCATGATCTGGTTCTCGAGGAAGGACTTCCTCGGCAGGGTCCCACGGTATTTCGTCCAAACCCTCTTCCGCCAAAGCCTCTGGACTGAATTGGAATGGTTCCACAGCGATGGAATCCTCTTCATCATCGTCTACCTCCTCAACCGTCGTTTGAGTGGGCTGTGATGTGATTGAGGGTTCCGGAGAAGGTTGTCGAGGCACATCAAGAGTCTGTATGTCATCCGCGAGACTCGCACCTGTACCAGGCTCCTCGGTCATGTCTTCTGGAGAAAAAGCCACATCCATCGAGGCTGTCTCATCGGTATTCGATGGCTCGGCTATCTGCGTCGCCACTGGCTGTCGAGTACACCGGGCTGCTGAGAAGAAATCTTGAATCTTAGTCGGCTTGACCCTGTCACGCAAATCTTGCTTCTTCTCGCGCTCCGTTCGCTCCTTCTCCGCCTTTTGGAGCTCCTGCGTGCGCCTTTTCGATAGACCCTTTCCCACCTTGGTGTTATGGTAATTTCCCCGGTGTGTAGGGGCTGCGCTAGGGCGGAGAGAAGACAGTTGCTGGTCACTGATCTGTAACCAAGTTTGCAGATCTACGAAGCTCCTTGGGTGTCGTACGTCGTCCTCCCCCTCGAATTCAATATCCGAGTCGTCTCCGAGGTCGTCTGACCCAGATTCGCAGCCACTGTCGTTGGCAAAACTATCATAACTCCCAGGTTCATCGCATGCAAAAGAGTCCTCATCCGAGGAATGCAGCTCTGGGGAGTGAAGCCGAGGTCTTTTGGGGATATTTTCGTCACAGCTGTCCTTTGGTGCATCCTTTCTCTGTCCGTTGATTCAGTCCCGGCGAATAAATCTACTTTTCATTGAGCCGTGACTGACCTTGAGAGCAAAAGCACCCAAATTTTTGGCCTTTTCTTTTCTTTTGTTCTTGGGCATTGTGGAATGAGTGTTTCACGAGTCAACGAAGCCGAATTCACAGGTGGCACGGTGAAAAGAGCGCAGGAAAGGCTCAAACACAAGCGAGCACGTGATCGAAAATTTCCTTTTTGGGAAACGCGAAATTTTCGACCTCAAAATACATTTGTGCTCGAGGTTTTCCGACCATTGTACTGGGTCGCCAGAAGGGGAAAATCGCGAAAAAGAAATAAAGAAAGAAGAGATCATGCATATTTCGGCGAGAACTGAAGTACAATGTTTCTAATGCTCCGACGCGCTCCGCTTGCCAAAGTCCTTCACCCTGGTACACGATCTCCCTTTGTCAACACCCAAACATCCCGTCAATTGGTTGCACTGCCGGCAAGGAACTGTGCAGACTTCGGGGCAATTGAATATACCCCCTGATCCCGGGCAACCATCCTTTTTGCAGCGGCGGCATGTGCGGATACGTTGCCGCTTGCGTGATGGTTGATTGTCGACTGGATCGAGGGGAGGGGGCAGTGGCCTTCATTAACGCGAGTTCAGTTTAATCCCATCAACTTAAAAACAAAATGCCTACGCTGAACCATGCGGGCCGATGCTCTGTTCGCTTAAATTGGATGTCGCACTAGATTGAATCCTAAGTTTCATGAGCTCATTCCAGTCAAAATAACTCACACTTGCGGCTCGCTTCCGGCGACAAAATTAGAGCCAGTGAGCACCGGCATAGGCTCGAACATGTCCCGAGGTCGTGATATCGCAAGTTCGGTCGAGAGTGATTGAGGCATAGTTGTGGTATCCGAGAGTTCGCGTATTCCATGCGGCGGCTGGACAGACTCCGCAGATGCTGTGAGGAAATTTGGAAATGCGAGATGGGGAGCTGAAAAAATTTCGCGAGTTTGTGCAACCCTTGTGAGTTGGTTTGAAATTAATTCCTGTGATGCGCGACTGTTGTTTTGCTTCTTCCAGGACTTCGCATACGAGATCAGGACTTCTGTTGTAATATAATACCGTGTTTTTCCGTCTGCGGTCCTGTTCCATTCTTGCGCAAATGCGGCATAGTCCACAGAGTGCTTGCCATCATTAGAGGCAGCTGTTGCGAAGGTACGAATTTTCTGGAAAAAATATTGTCGTGCTTCACTCGTGAAGGGCGGAAGAATAGGTAACGCGACTCCCTGTCGGCGTCGGAGCCAATCATCGTTGCCTTTCATTTTGAAGCTCGCTGCAGTTTGATCATTATAAGGTTCCATATGAAGCCGAAGGCGTAGGGATTCTAAAAGGAATCAAAGTGAGTAAGGAGCTGCCACGAAATAAAGAGTAAATTGTACCTGGAATCGGACAAATACCAAATGTTTCAGTGGTTTGCTCATACAAATCTCCATTCAACCATTCCGAATACGAACTGGCCCCATTTACGATGCCAGACAAGTAGTTGAGTAAGAATGAAGTCCGGTTAATGAGGGCCAACGAGTGGTGATAATCCCAGTCAACATTGTGAACGTGCTTTGCGTCTGCCTGTTCAAAATTGAGTCTGCTAGAACTCTCTCATAATAAGTTATACCTGTAAATTATACCATGTTCGATGGTCGGTAAGTGAATTTACGGTGAGGCGGGGTCCGGCTGTGAAATATCAGTCACGTTGCAACGCGGATTATTTTAAAATATACCATGGAGGGCACCCCATTTGCGATATATGTCACCGTGTGGACCACCTTCAGCTTTTTTTGTGCCGCGATTGCATGTCAACTTCTGCAAGCCATGTTGATCAACACCGGCCTTCTCGTACAACGGAACACCTTGAATGTCTGAAAGATATCCTTGGCGTGCGAGGTCTAAAACAGCATTCGCCTTCTGCCAGGTTTTATCGGAAAAGAGCGGTCGTCCAGTGCGAGCATCAATCGCATGCTCGTACGAGTTGAAGATGTGTTCGATTGCGGGCACGATAATGCGGGGTGGAGGCACATATCGAGGTGTTCGGCGTTTGATGTAAGCGGGATTGCGCGAAAGCATGACATCGAAACTAATGCCAAAATACTTTCGACACACCTCGTCAACAGCTTTGCGTGAAACTGGATCCCATCGCATAAGATGATCCCGTAGCGCCGTACAAAACTGTGCCCGTAATCCATGGTCATTCAGTGCAAGCATATGAAAGGCATGAAAAATGTCTTTCTTGATACGGGTCAATTCGGGCTCGGGCGAACTTGCAGACTCTGAGTCGACAATTTTGCGCAGGGTTTGCACAATATCGTCATCGGCATCTGGAGATGAATGCTGATCTGGCTCTTTCCGTTTTCCTACCACTGAATTCAAGACACCATCGGAACAATTAGTAGGGAACACACCTTTAACAACCGCCGCATGTGCCTCAAGCATAGATATGTCCGCATTCTCGTTTGATTCCCCATTGAGTTGCGTTAGAAAATCATCTCGGCCCTCTACCTCTGTCTCACTATCGTTGGAGTTACTGTCACGAGGATCTCCCTCCAATTCGGGGGGACGAACATCATTAGACGTTGCATCGGGTACATCCAAGTCACAGTCAGGGATTTGTCTCTGTGATAGAATCACGGCATCAGATGCGAAGCTTTCGGTGGAGAAAATCTACCTCCAAAGGAGTCCGCCGGTCGAACTCCAACAGAGATACGGGGCTCGCAACGCTGAATTTTGAGCTGGCCGATGTGTCTTGTAATTGTGCTAGGGTATATGAGCCAGATTTGGTGCGTCGTGTGGTAGAATCAGCGGAAGGTAGGAGATGTAGCACGGCAACTGCAGATGGCAATCGAACAGAGTCGATATCGACAACCACCCGAGTTTTGCTTGGGATATCAATCCGAATACCTTGAAACGACGTCGGCTGCATGGCAGACACTCTGCCGTACGCAGCTGCTTCACCACCCTCTTGTACAAGTAGAACCACCCGAGTGCCCGGAGCGGTATCATGTCGCACCCGATCCAGTGGTGAAATTTTGGTAACCTGTTCAAAGACCATTCGTGATGCGAAGGCATCGAGAGCAGCATAGCGCTGCAGTTCTGGATGCAAATCCTTTGCCTCCCATTCTTCACACTGCCGAACGGAGGGGTCTTTCGAAAGATATTTATCCAGGACTTTCTCGACCAACACATCAAGTCCACCGGCATCTTTACGTCCAATAACGCCCCGTTGAACAGAGTACTCCTTGAGATCGATAACATTGAATGAACCCACACTCTTGAGCTGGGGGAACTGGTTCTTCAGTCGTGTTAAATCACCCTTTATTCGGGAGCCAATTTTGAAGACGCGGTCGGAGATCAAGAGTCGAAGTAAAGAAGCGGGCAGACTTTTGAATCGATGAATCTTCGACATATTTCAGTATGAAAAGAAAAGAATGGTGTAACACATACCCGAATAATAAAAATTGTATCTTCAGAATGGGGTGCAATTTGAAGTACAGAGACGCCAGTATTTCGCGACTTATTCCACTCGGCATCAACACTCATACACATATGAGTGTCCTTGTCGGCATCGAGAACTTCTGTAAATGAAGAGAAAATTTTGTCGGCCAAGTCGGGGTCAGAAACGAGCTGAATCTGGACTGTCTCGGGCATTTTGAAAGATTCAAGGCCACGGGGCGACACAGGTGGGGCCAGATTTTTGGCAAGTGATGGGAATGCATCGTAGATGAGTCTCTTGTCCTACAAACCAGTAAGTGGAATGATTATGGCGCAAATGTCAGAGTTAAAACCTTCAGCGGGTCGTCCGTAAATACCACCTGTGGGTCATCGAACCCGTACAGTTTTGCGGAGTTTGCGATGCCCCTGAGAGGTCCAATTCGCTCTTCGTGACTCTTTGTTAGTGTAAGCGCTTGCGCACGTATTCCTCGAGAGTTCATGCAGGTCCACAGTGCCCCAAATATAGGCTGTCCGTCGAAGGTAGCTATATGCTTGTTGATCTGAGAAGAAAAAAGAAAATGAGCTCAATTCAACGACGCCAAAGACTCCGCACCTTGTGACTGTCATCCATTGCAAGCTGATCGGGGCGTTGACATGCAGTATGCTGGTTTGCGTCAGCTTCGTCCAGCTCAATGGCCTTGTTCAGGATGCTGGTGAGATACCGTTCGCTTGGAACGAACCCGGCATAACCATTTGCATCTCCGAAGTCGCCAAAGCCAGGAATCTTCTCCTTAAGAAACGAGTCGAGGTTGGCTTGTAATTGGCCTGTTAGATTAACCTGTCGCCCGCGGACCATTTCAAACACCGCCTCTAGATACTGGGTTTGTAAAATGCCGAATCGAAGAGTATGCGACTCCAGAAGGAGGGACCGAACTCCACTTGGCCCCATTTTGTGCTGGTTTCCGACGCGTAGTTGATTTATGACATTACGGGAGACTCCAGATTTTCGCGAGAGGACTGCTGGGAATGCTAGTTACAAATAGGGCGGAAGAGACTGGAGAAGCCTGCGACTCCAGCCATGAAAGTGCTTTTTACAGCCGTCTTTCACACGGCTGCCGCGGCAGTAATATGCCCACGAAACAATGAAGAAGTTGCTATCAACATCAACAACTCGGCGGGGGGTCAGTGCGCCGTTCTTCTCAAGCTCCATTCCACAATTGGGACAAAACAGTTTATGTACAAAAAAATGGGGCAGCCACAAGAATATTCGCGGGCGGTAGAGCACGAATGGGTCAAAAGAATACCGCGCAAGAGCAATTGTTGGTTCAGGTGGGTAAATCCAAAAGGAAGGCAGTGCGCTGCTGAATATGGCGGGTTGAACAAGATGGCCGCTCTCCTTCTGAGTTATAAGCGGCCGGATAATTCTGTGAAAATAGCGGTAGAGCCAATCGGGCATGTACTTGGGTTGACGAAACCAAGCTACGTACATAGCATATCAATACATAATAAAATGGCACGCCGATAGGTAGTACTTACCGCTTCCCTCCCCAGACTTCTCAGGGTTCTCATCCCCTTCATCCTGAGACTCCAGTTCGGTGTCGGAATCACTACCCCCATCGAATGCTGCACTGTGAGTAAAGAATGGGCCTGCCATGATTATATCAGATGTGCATCTTCGCTGAGAGAAGAGAATTGGTGTACGCTTCTGTGAGTGCCGTGCTGCAGCCCGAAGTTGATCAAATGATGCAGCGTGCCGGGGCGGTTCTGGAGTAGGGACACGAACTGAGAAGATAAGAAGTAAATATTGAACTAGAGAAATAGAGAGAGAAAATTACGCACTTGAGCTATATATGTCCTGTATATTCCGATCGAGTGCATCCCATTGCTCTTTATCAATATCCCCGTCATCGTCGAATTCATATTCATCATCAGCATCGAAGCCGGAGGGGACACCGTGTGATTTCGAGGGAGCAGTGCCTGCTACCAACCGGTGAGAGACCGAATGGATAGAGGTCAGATGGGCTGTCAAGGAAGTAACACGCTGATGCCGTACCAGTCTCACGCGTCTCTTTGGTGGGTTTTTTGGAGGGACGGCCACGCTTGGGTGCATCAGGCGCGCGCGGGCCGTCCTTCGAGCCCTTGGGACGTCCAGGCTTTCGGCGGGGCTCCATTTTGACGCGTGAATAAAGTGACAGCTAGAGGTTTTTTTGACGCGTAAAAACCGGAGATTTCGTGTTTTGAGAGTTGAATTAGCTGTAGGATACGAAGACAATCTTATAAGAATGTGCAATAGAGCAGAGGCTGGGGATGGCTTGTAACAAAGGAGAATGAGCCGTTAAGTGTGACGTTACCGTCACGTCACACTTAGCGGCTTTTGGCGGGGAATGGCTTGACTGACCACTATAGTTTATCCACTACAAGATTTGGCGGGTTTTTCACAGAGTCAGCATTCAGGTGATGTACTGTGTATCTCAGCTTATGTTCAACTTTTATTGGAACCTTTAAGAGGGTTAATAGAACGCGTCGGCTGGGAATCCATCAGTGGCTGTGCCACATAACGGTTATGTGGACCCAGTTGATCCGTCGGTAAACCGTGCTCGAGGCTGCCTCTCTTCGCGTTCCGAGCAGTTTTGAAAAAATGTGTGAAAAACTTTTTTTTGAGGCTATCTATTGAAATTCTGAAACCACAGGATCCTTCTTACATCCAAACTACGTGATTCTGTGGTTTTGGTTTATGTCCCCGACCCGACGCCCCCGACTAGTTGAGGCGGGAGGGCGGCGTCACGCTGTGACGCACGTGACTCGATGCATGCGTTTGGCGTCTACCTTATCTCCTAGACAGACGCTTCAACACGAAGCTCGTGTGGTCCGTCGTTCTAGCACTCCTCCCCACTTACCCTTCATCATGACGGCCTCCAAGCGCGACGCTTGGGCACTTACACAGACTTCTTTTATAACCTGGCGGGACGGAGGAAAGCTCACTAGCTTTTCACTCTGTCTCGCCAGGTACACCTCTTTTCTCTCTTACATACTCTGTATGATTCTCACTCTGTCTCGCCAGCGGTTGATTGAGTCTCCCACCCATATATTTACATATATCCCCGCACCCATTTTGGTCACTACTGTTTGACCTTTCTTTCAGCCGCTGGGGCCAAGGTCGATGCGATTTCATCGAGACAAAGGAGTACTTACCCGGAAGAACAGTGATCAAGCACAAAGCACGCTACACAAAAACTGAGCCGCAATGAAAGTTTCGTACTGTTGCGAACTGTGGCGAAGGCAGACACGCAGAATGGGTTGCCGAGCAGCGGGGACACATAGCAGACAAAATGCGATCCGAGTCAAACGAGTCGGCCCGGAGCTCCTAAAGCAGTGCGGTGTCGCGGAGATTAATCGATATCGATTAGAGCAAGGATGTGAGCATCATTGACACTCGGGAGTCAGAGCAGAAACGGTGAACCCTTGAGCATTGATTGGCGTACAGATCACGTTGTCAGCTCAAGCCCGAGCCCACAGCCGAGCCCCGCTGCTTGCGAGTATTGCGCTCTGCACCGCCTCTAGAATGGAGACCTCTCAGCCCTTCGATCTCAGTCGCGGGGACGCGGGAAAAGAATCTGAAGAGACAGTCCTGACCATAATTCGGCTGGTTGTCTTCTGCCTTTTTTCGGCGGGGAAATCTGGTCGGAACCGACTCGCAGCCAGATTTGGTGGCTTTGTTGTTTGACCTCGTGAGCGAGCCTGGAGCATGCTACCGAAAAATAAATTATACCCAGAGCTTCGTATCGACCAGGGCTATCCAACCCCGCTGAACGCGACTCAAAAAGTGGCCCGGTGGGCGGACACAGCGCTCTCACTCAGTTCATCGTATTACTGCTATTTGCGAACTTGGGCGCGATCATAATTTTCCGTTTTTGGGCACTTCTCGATGGTTTTATTCTTTTTCCCTGTAGCTCCCTCAGTTCTTATCCGTTCGCCCTGAAACCGGTGCGATCGATTTCTAGTGTTAAATTACAGTGCATAGGCTCTTTCACATGTCTTACTGGTAGGGTAGCTCGCCTAATATACCAAATTGGGCGGTTTTTGAAAGAAATCCCTCCAGCAACGGGACCGGGGTTCGGGGTGCCCTGGGCTTTTGATAGAATACTCATATAGGTGTGCCATATTGCACTGTAAACTTTGACGCGGTCAAGTATGCCGCGACATCGAAATGAGGCGTCGCTTGGCAGTGAGCATGATAGCCTTTTCGTTAGTCATTGTTGTCAAACTCTTGCTTATTCTGTTTCGCTTTGGCGCGGCGTGCTGGGTCTTCCAATGGTAACGATCAATATTTGAACCCGAGATCACAATTAGGCACTCTAGAGCCAGATATTTTTCTGCCGACTTGTACGCAGTCGGTTGGAAAACCACTGCTCCTGTAAACATGGACCGGCGGTTAATTATCAAAAATCCGTGTGGTCCCATCTCGGCTCCGGGCGGCAGTGCGGCAAGCGGTATATAATGGCCCGCCAAACTCAAGCCTAATCAACATCTTCGTGTGCGTGCCCAGGTCCCGCGGCCATAATCCCACGAAGCGGCTCTTGATGCGACGTCAATCCTCAAGCATGGTTGCCCTATTTCTTGGGCGCGGTCAGTTACACGTACTGGTCAACTACAAGTATACAAAATATCTATGGCATACGGCAAGAGGAAGATATTGAAAACGGGTCGCCGATCCGTCAAAGTCAGTGATGGATTGGAAGTCACCTATGTTCTGGCCTTCCAGCTCATCCAAATCTCCCAGGAAAATTTGAGAGGTATCTTATAGTGTGTAAAATACTTTCTGCCTCCTCACAACTTTTTTCGGTAGCTCATCATTTCCTTTCAGTTCCCCATGCAGCCACGCCCATTCATTGTTGCTCTCGCTCCTCGCCTCCTTCCACCAAGCAAATGTCACGGGAAAACGGCAGAGTTCTTGGACTCTCCCATTGGAGCTGCTCTTCTCGAATGGAACTCCAAGATCGGTGTACCCACAGACGTTTGGGCTTTGGGTTCTACGCCGGCGATGGAGTGCAAGGATTGCGGCTGGCTGCCACGTTACCAGCCCACACTGCGCACTTGCATCCAGACAGCGGCCAGTGCAACGATCTAGTAGACGATCATGAGGCGTGAATAAACAGAATAGTTTTTATTTTGACGCTCTTGGACCCACCTTCGTAGTCGTCTCCTTGGCAGCTTGTTCAGCTGCTGAAGGAGCAGGGCCTTCACTGGCCCTGCTTCTCTAGCAGAATCGCCTCTCGTCGGAAATCCACCCAAATTGTCGTTGAATCATATTGATACCTGGTCATTTGAGCTTGCCATGGTCGTCGGAAGTTGGCCATTTTTGCTTGATTTTGCCTAATTTTGATGAAAATGGCCATTTTCTGGCCGCGAGTGTGAGCTCAAAACCCCACATAATAACATGATTGAATATGCTATTCTTCACTAATTTCCGAGTACTTTTGAAACATATGATTCATTTTGTTCCATGTGCCCTCTAAAAAAACCTCAATAAAGAATCCCCAGAAAAATGCCTTATATCTTCGAAATTTCCTTTTTTGGAAGTCGGGTAAGATGTCTTCTACTCCAGGCTCCAGTGTTGTCATTTACCGGGTCTGACCCGGTCTGTCAAAGGAGTCAAGTCAAAAGTCAAAGCGTTGATCCTTTTTCACAAACAGAACTTTGTTTCGGTTTTGTGTCTAGCACCCAAAAATGTGACGATTCGGCTTATGTAATTTGCCTTAAGGGGATCCTTGTCGAACTGTCCGGTCTCCGCCAAATTTTCTGCTTTTGGTTGATCCCAAGTCGATTCAACGTTTTTCAACGCTGCTTGCTTTTCAAACTTTCAAGATTTTGCCTAGGCCTGCAGGTGTGTCACCCCGACATAACGTGGAGGTGTAAAATAACCGCATAGGACGACGGCCGCGGAGAATCGGGCAACCCGCGGGAACTTGACATGGCAAAGCGAGAGGCAGATGGCAAGAGGGCTTCGATATAACTGGCATGAGCATGGATCGAGAGAGGAGCACGCCATGATGCAAGATAAAATCCAAGAGACTCTACCACCAATTCAACACAAGAGAGGACGAATTCTATGATCATAGTTATCTTACTATTCTGATGAGAACCCAAGATGCGCAAGGTAGAGTTTGAATGAGACAAAAGATGCTAAGATAGCACGAGAATGCAACCAGACTGCACTAGAAACCAAGCGGGACCCACGGGGATGGCGGCCGCTTTGTTAAATCGGAGCACATATCATTCAGTACTGGGGATAATCGATGGAATGGCTGGTGAACGTATCGAGGGAATAGGTATACGGAAAGTACAGGAACGACTACGTGGTGTAGAATACATCTTTTTGGACGAGGTCTCTATGGTGTCTTGCGCTTCGATGTATGCCATCAGCGAGAAGTTGGCTCGCGCATTGAATGAACCGAACGAGCCGTTCGGGGGAATGAACATGATATTTGCAGGGGATTTTGCACAACTAGCGCCAGTGAGGGCTAACGCTCTATATTGTCCAGAGGATACGGTCTCTTGCATAACTTCTGCACGGGCAACCGTCAATGAACAAAAGAATGCCATTGGCAAATTGCTGTGGCAACAAGTGACGACAGCGGTCATCCTGCAAAAAAAATATGAGACAGAACACCTTGTCCGAAGATGACAATAAATTGAGAACCGCGCTCTCCAACATGCGCTACGGTGCATCACTGCAGAGGACCTTGCCTATCTCGAGAGTCGCACTATCAGTCGCCATCCCGGCCGTCCACAAAGCCCTCAAATAGCTTGTAGCTTACCCCTGATTTAATTTCGACCCAATTTTAATTTTCCAGGCCTCGGAACAATCCAAAGAGTCCAAAAAACATGCTCCGAAGTTTTTCCTACGCCAAATATGCGGCGCCAAATTTTTCGGGATGAAACAAAACCTAGATTTATGATCGGAGACGATTGGCGAACAACCCGATTTTTGAAGCACAGAGTCCAGGCCGAGCGGAGTTGAATTATTATTTATTTTCGGGTGGGCCAAAATCGGATGAGCGGATGGGCCAAGATTGAGCACCCCTATTGCTTGCCTGTGTCGTTTTCTCCCAATAAAATATTCGGGGGTTTTCTGAAAAATCGAGGGCTTGTAACACGACCGTTGCTCGAATAGTACACTTGTGATATGCTGTGACGAGGAGCTAGGCTTGTCTCGGCACACGGTAAGTCGGGGGGTGGTCGAACGAGATAACTGGCATAACAGTAGTATTGACCAAAGCACTAACTACGTACATCACAGGTTTATATACTAGAATCAAGGTATGTAATGAATGAGTGATACGCGATGTTGAAAGGCAATGTCCGCCGCCCCGAGCGTAAGGTATGATGTGTAACAACATGTAGTACACGCGTAAGTACGAGGGGAGACGGGGAAAGGTAAAATAAATAAAGTAGAGTAATAAACGCACATGCCAAGATGGACGGTAGCCACAGTATTGAGAGGAGGAAAGCGACCGGATGGCGGGATGATGGTGGGGGAAAGGAACGAAGGAAGATCAGACAGGCGTTCCTTTTGAGCGGGTCTTGAGCGTGCGATCGTGTGGCGTGTTTTTGGTCTTCTATGGAGCGGCACGCAATATGCCGGAATTTGTCAAGGCTAAATGCTGATCGTCGTTATTTTGAGGAAAAAGCGGGACAAATCCAGCATGGTCGGATCCAAAGCACTGGAGCGGTGAACGTGGTTGAGAAAAAAAATTGAATTGACATGATGGTGAGGTTGAAAATACAGCACGTAATGTGGTGCCTGGTTCTCGAAGCCAATCTTTGATTTGCGGTGTCAGCTGGTCAGGCCAAAAGATAGAGGAACGACAACATTGGTGAGCCCTGGAACAGTGGGTGAATTTGAGGCATGAGGTTGGTGCATGGCTCGCACTGAGTGACATGAAGGGGAGGAGCAAAGGTGGACAGGCATACCCTTTGATCGCCTATTGTACGGCACCGAGCGGAAATATGCGGATATAGGTGGGGTCCGTGAGTTAATTTGTAATTTTGGGTCCGAAGATGTCACCCTGAAATCCCAATTGAGCATATTTCGAACCAAGGGAAGGAAGGTAGCTGAGAAAAAGATGTCAAACTGGAGTGATGGGTAAACAGGTGCAATCTGATATGAGGCATCTGCTTAAGATACAAGATATAGAATACTTAGGGGGGTTTAACTACTGGCGAATCGAGTCGTGTAATATTTCAGTATTTGTGCAGTTCTGAATATTTTGCTTCTTCCTCATTCAGACGTGGAATGGGTATGGATTTCTTCATGGAATCAGCTTCATGGGCATAGAATAGTGCTCTAGGAGACCCACAGAAACTTTTACCACCATTATGCAATATTTGGGCAGTTCTGATTATTTTGCTTTTTCCTGATTCAGAAGTGGAATGGGTACTGAGTCTTCTTGTAATCAGCTTCATGGGCATAGAATACACGCTCTAGGGGGCCACAGAAAATTTAACCACCGGAGAATCCAGTTATGTAATATTTCAGTATTTGGGCAGTTCTGAATATTTTGCTTCTTCCTCACAGTGCACATCAACCCCCGAGCATGCTGAGCTCTCAACAGCTCGCACAGCCGCCAATATTTCCAACACATAGCACCAGATTCCGCGAGGCGCGTAGCCCCGCTGGCACGCATCGACTGGCCCGCGATCACGGATGGGAAGAGTTTGCGGAAGGCGGCGGCTGAACCAGGACCTGGTCGGGATAGTGCCATCGGCTCGCCACCAGAGCTGGGGTGCCCAAATACTGAGATATTACACAACTCGATTCGCCGGTCGTGAAAAAATTTCTGTGGGCCTCCCAGAGCACGTACTCCATCCCCATGAAGCTGATTCCATGAAAAAATCCGTACCCATTCCACGTCTGACTGGGAATGACTAGCTGTGCGAACTGTTGCATGCTCGGGCGTTGACGTGCACTAGTCGGAAACAGTCACAGCAGTGTATAACCAGGACGTATGATCCATTCATAAGGTAGGCCGCATGGACGATCCACATACAGTAAGTAAGTACGAAAGGATAAAAAGAAAGACCATATTTTAACAAAACCAATACAAATGGGTCCGGTGCCGGTGCCGGTGGAAGTGGACCCATCCATTAGAATTTATATATTTCTTCTGGGTTAAATTTTCTGAAGATTGGTGAGAAGACCGTTTGGAATCGAATGTAACAATCTGCAACGAGAGACAAATTATGGAATATGTGACATTGTAGACACAATGGTCCGCGCGAGCGGTTTAGGTCAGAAACATGAAACTTTTTTGCCTTGGCCCTCGGTTTCTTCCGCATCTAAGGGGATGAAACTAGCTAAAATAAAATTTTAATATTGTACAAGTGTAGAAATTAGGGGTGCATTCCTGCGTGGCTCCCTGAGGACACAGAAGCCAAGGCAGGAGGTTGGTTACAAACGGATGAGGTATGTACAAAATATTAACTGCTTTTATACCTACAGAACCTGCTGATTCATCGTCGGGCAGCACATTAGCAATCCCGAGTGATTACTAACCCCGACTCCCACGGTTGACCGAGCTCCGATGCTCGCACAGCCACCCAATACTCCAACAACGGTGATAGTGGGTGGCATTACAGCTGGAAGGAGAGAACTCCGACCAGGTCACACAGGGTTTTAACTGGAGGTCCCGCCATTCCAACGGCCGGCCAGTCCAGAGATCGCCAGCGTCTTGTGTGTTCGACCCCCTGGAATGATTGTGTGCTCCATTGGCATCTTGTAGTATTTAAGGTATGGCTAACCACCCATACACTACTACATTTTTGTCGTTGGTAAACTTGTTGTTCATGTTGTGGACCATGCGAGTATAATATATCCTCCCCCCCATAGCGCCTGAGTGCCATTTAAGCCTCGCGGTCAATGGCATCTCAAGCGCGATACTTTTCGCCGAAAATGCAAAGAATTATGGTGACAGTACATGTTCCCACGTAGCCAATATTTTATCACTATGCCATTACGTCCGGGACTTCCACTGGACTTCCCCTTGGACCTGAGAACTCAGTTGAGTGAAATTTTATGCTCTCAGGCTCTCCTCTGCTCTCTTTACGATGCAGGCAGAGGTCGGGATGTGAATATGCGGCTGGTGCTGGCATCGATATACATACCGTGTCGATTGCCGTAAGTTGGCCGTGAGTGCGCCGAAAATTGACAGCTGTGGGCTGTGTCAACAAATATAACCACAATCCCACGTTCAGTGGCCGCACCTCTAAGCAAGAGCGTGTTTTAATGAGTGTTGGACCAGAAACAGAGCTCGGGCCATGGCGACATGGTTGGTTTACCGCGAGGTCGGTCTACCTCTGCCTACGGGGGTAGGCAGACTCTGTGCGTACGACCCCACGGAGTGCAGTGACTGCCCTAATTATGTTCCACGCATTTGGATCGTTCTCTTATCCCGGTATGTGTCGAGTCTCACCGGAGGTTTAGCGAACAGCATTGCACGAAACCACATGCGGACCAGGTTTGTCACGGTGGTGCCCTCGGCAAGCCTCGAGCAAAGCCAATCTGTTCAATTCAATTGATGCCCCGCAATTTGTTTAATAAGCGGCTCGAGCCCGCTCTCGACGCAATTGGGTGAATGCAATTGATGCGCCGAGCTTCATCTATTTGGTTTTGGAATAGAACGCCCTGTGTTTGGTTCTGGAATAGAGAGCTTTATGTTTGGCTTTACCCGATCCACGACAGTGTGTGGTGTATACATTGAGCAGGGGGTGGCCGTTGACGAATTTAAGCTTTCTGCCGAGCAAGCGGCGGGAAATTTGTCCCGTGCTGCACGTTAACACAGTTTGAGCATTTTTGCGTTCAAATCAACACCATCAAACAGTACAGCACCGCTGAATTGTTGACCGGCCGGCCCCGTGCACCCGATCCAGCGGTGTATACATTGGGCAGGGGGTGGCCTTTGACGAATTTAAGCTTTCTGCTGAGCAAGCCGAGAGAAATTTGTCCCGTGCTGCATTTTAACACGGTTTGAGCATTCTTTATGTTTAAATCAATACCGTAAAACAGTCGAGCACCGCCCAATCTCGCATTTTTTTGAGCTCAAATCAATACTATCAAACAGTCCAGCACCGCTAAATTGTTGACCGGCCATGTATGCATTGACCAACATCTTTTTTCAAACTCAATCTTGCAAGCTCGCAATTTGCAGTCCATGGGCCGGAGCGGAGCAAAGGATCTCTTGGACAGGCTCTCATTTTTGTACTTGCAGCAGGCCTTTGCTGGTCTCCTCTGTTACTGCGGGCATGAAGAGTCGGACTGGATAGAGTACAAAATTAGGTCCAGACTTTCAGGTTCCGTTTTCCCGACATCCCAACACGGGCCTCTTGGGCACCAGCAGGCACATATAAATCTGCAGTTTATACCACGCTTGCTACCTTTTCTTTCCCCACACTTTAGATAGGCCAACCTATCAGAACTGAGATGCCCTCATCATCCCGACGCCAGAGATCTTATTATGATTTTCCTGGAAGCACCTGGACGCCCGCGAGGATCTATAGTTGTGGACATTCGTATCAACCGCGACACTCGTGTACGGACCACTCCAGCGGACATCAATTTTAACAGCCCTTTCAGTATTACCCAAGCCGCGATCAAACAATAGTAATACCGTGGAATGAGTCGGTCCAGAACTATCCTTACTATCCAACCATGCAATACCAACAAAAATGCCTTGTGAAATGTGGGTGCAAGCGCCTCCCATAGCGCCGCTGGATCATTGCCGTCCCCAACATATGATGCGGGATCGTTGGAGAATGCCGCCAAGGGATTGGTCTCGTCTGCTTCTGGAACAATATAGGGAAGTTGCCGAGCACCATCTAGCAACTGACGGATGAGCCGATTGAGCCGCTGGGAGGATTCGGAGGGGGATTGGTCGTAGATGCCGGCACTGTCAGAGCCGGGCGGCAGAAGTTTTGCCAGTGATCACGGCCGGATTTTGGTGCGTAGTGGCCGAGACGGAGGCAGAGGAGCGAATGGGGGTTGGCGCCTGCACGGTACTCGGCACGGCAGGCGCCTTCTTTCGAAAAAACTGCAACATTGTACGCGATTTGCGCGACTCTTCGTACTTCTTCTTATCGTCGATACTCGGGCTTACCAAAAGTAACGGGAATTTCGGTTTTAAGGGTTTCTAACCCAAATTTGTCCCATTCTTGTGGTCATATTGCCAATCTATGATAGGTTTGCCATGTATTAGCACACTTGAACCTGAGGTGAAACATCTCATACCAAGTGCATTATTAAAATTTATAATTGATCGAAAATTGAGGTTATGTCCCTCCTTGTGATTGTCTTGATGATATTTCTGGGTATCTTAGAATCTGATAATTAGCTCTAGACCTATAGAAATATCCACAAAAAATCCAGGGGGTGTACAGCAATCCTCAAAGGGTCCAAGAATGAATTAAAAGAGAGCATAAATCAACGCCTTGATCAAAAAATGATTTAGATCCAGATTTTCACAACAACGAAAGTGCAGTACATGCCGTTTCTTGGTTGCATATGTCGAGGTATGTTTCTCTCCGAATTGTAGACCAAAGATCTGCCAATAGTCGCCATATCTTGCCGAGGAACACATATTCCGGTTACTTTTGGTAAGCCTGAGTACAGACCTGGGTTCCCAGATGGGTTTTATGGAGATTGACAACGCCCCCAGGACCATACTGTAAAAGCCTTTTGCACTCGGGACACGTTGCATGACCGACTTTCTCTGCGTCCTTTGCCCAGCGCTTGCGCATCGTGTCATCTTCCACAATCTGCTTTAAAACACTCAGCCGAGGGCTAGTTAGCTGAGAAGTCATTAATTACCACGGTGAGAGCCATTTCTTGCGTCAAAAATAGAAGTACGGCCGTCGAATAGCGAGAATTCCGCGGCGACGACGAGGACGGCGATTTGCTTAATCTCGCTGTCAAAACACGACCAAATGGATGACTTATCCTTCCAAAACGGGACGAAGTAAAATAGCGTCATTGTCGTCCTACAAATGCTCATTTTGCGTTAAATAAGTGGCAGAGAGTTTTTTGGAGCTCATTTGGACGTGTCCCGATCCATTTCAACATGAATCAGGAAAGGTCATTTTTTTTCTTTTACCGACCTCCTGGCCGACCACCCTCCCTGCCCTAGGTCCCGGCTTGTCCGGCCCGCACCCTCTTGATGCATACCTTCAAGAAGGTCGTGTGTGACGCGTGACTGACGAATTTAGTATTTCTTGACCAAAACCTTGGCATTATTTCTGCCATTCCACTCAAGGTGTTGACTTTTATGGGTAACCAATGCGTAACATTAGGGTGCTCCACAAAACACTTATTTTACATTATTACAGCCAGACTGGCTTAGAATGATTACGGTTAATAAATTGTCGGCCATCGGACAGATGAGATATTCTGGAATGTTATGTGGGACCGGGTGGCGGCATGAAAACAAATATAATGTTGTGGTTCCCGAGCAGTCGCTTCGACTCGTTCGTTCGACGTTGGAGTAACATGCCGTACTCGCCGTTGTTTACATGTTTACATTCAATCTACCGCCGGTGTCTAAATACCAGACTCAGGTACGACCGACGCCGACCACGGCGGGGATCATAGGCCGCAAATCGCGACTTCATTATAGGGTATTTTAAGCTTTTAATTCCGGCATCAGAGCTATCACGCCAGGAGGATATTTTGCAAGCTTTCTCTGTATTACAGCGGCTAACGACGCTAGATATCTGGTTCCACTCAGCTCGCAATTCCTCCTTCCTCCGCCGAAAAACTCTCATTCTGTATGTACGCACCACGGCCTGTGGCAGGTCCGACGAATGCCGTTTGGTTATCGCAACGGACCGGGTGTCTTTCATGCAAAATATCCGGGCACCAATCCTTTCGATTTTTGCGGTTTACATCGGCCATTTCGTCTCCTCTTCCCTGAAACGTATAAAATGTTGCTTGGTTTTGGCCGTTGATTCGACCACCCCAGTACATATTTGGGAACGTCTAAAACGCCAGATAACGAGGAACCGATATCCACAGGTCAGGGAAAGTGGATTTGGTATGAAATAAACCTCGAAAGCCCAGTCAAGGAGGGAATTCTCCGACAACCTAAAACACGAAACCGGAGTCTATGCTCTCCGGATCCGCCCCGCGAATGGCCAGATTCGCATCGCGAATAGAATGAACACACTCCCAAAGGAAAACAAACAGTTGAGAGTTAAGCCCTAATAGGGCTATTCTAGTGAAAACATGTGGATCGTCTATTGCAAACTAGATACGTGGTCCGTCCACTCTTTGACAAGGGCTGGCGCATCCTCAAGCAACAAACCCCTGGGCTCCCAAGTGGCCTCTGTATACCCCAACCACGCAACGAGATATTCGGCACCATCACCCGCCATGCGCTCCGCCAGGATCTCCAAGATGCAATAGCGCGGCTGCACGACAACTGGACCTGCTCTGACTTTGGCTGTTTGGCGAGCGGGATCCGCCCAAGCTTTGGGGAGGGCAGCCACCGCAGGGAGCCCCTCTGGCGACGGCTGAAACCGCCCGCGCAGCTGCGTGCGGCTGCCGATGCCGGCGACCGTCGGGTGGACCACGCGGGCGTACTTGTCCACTTCACACACTGCATGCTCCATATCTGCGAGCCCAAGATCAATCTCCTCGCCCGCGGGACCACGTAGATAAGTGAATACGAGCCCAAGACGCGCAAAATGCGCACGCTGCGTCTCGACCAACCAGCGCAGGATGTCTGATTCGATTTCCGGGACAGCAGTCTTGGCCCGACGCAGAGTGCTGCGTCCGAACATCTTCACCAGGCCCGAGGATGCGCCGGGCCCGGGCACAACGAAGTCGTCGCCGGAGAAATTGAGTAGCGAGGAGTACGAGAGGCTAAGCATTAGCTGGTAAGCGGTGAACGCCCCCATGCCCTGGTACGCCGCAAGTTGTTCATATACGTCGGCCGTGTAATCTGCAGTGTCGAGGATTTGCGGAAGATCGCGCATAAGGATCTCGAGCAGCTCCAAGTGTCGCATGTGGTTTGCGTGGTGTTCGAGTCGATGCCCGATCTTCATGTAGGCGGCAGTGAAGAGGCTGATACCACGGTTGGCAGCGGCGCTCAGTACCTTGTCGTATTTGTCCAGGTCAAACCCCGCATAAGTGAGCGGGCGACAGAAAGCCTCTTCTAAGAGCTTCCACGTCCCGATCCTGAAGCAATTGAAGAGTAGGATGCGGAATAGGAGCTCCGTCGGGTCCAGCGAGCCCTGCTCAATAACCTCTGTGACAACAAATTGGGATGTCCGATCCAGCACCCGGTGCGTTGCAGAACCTGTACTTGAGCAAAATCGGGTCCGACGTCCACCTAGCGACGCAAAGGAGGAGTAAGTCGGTGATAGCTTACGACGATTCCTAACGCACGGTTCCAGCATGCCTGAGCGGCGCTTGGTATCGATCGCCTTGCGCTCAACCAGCCAGCGCCACAGAGTATCGAAGACAGCGGTGGGCTGCAGGCGCTGGCCGCGGATGACGATTGAAGCAGGACGAGTCTTCGTCGAGACCAACCCTGGCCCGCTGGACCTCTGCACGGCCCGGCCCGGGGATGAATATTGGCCTCGTCTGGTGTAGGGTTTCATAAGTAGTGCGATGCTAAATAATCGGAGAAACAGCAATCGAGATGGGAGACTAAAGACTCAGAGTGTCAGACATCGAGAGAAAATTTCGAGGTCATGTGAGTATGGTGGGAGCCATCTGTCAATGTTAGCGCCGAGGCAGTGTCTGTCAAAGTTTGTTGGAGGGGGTGACGTGGTGCCGGCAACAGTGCCGGCAACGCCGAACGTCGATTGCCTGTGGGCCGACGCACTCTGGAACCCGAGGATCAAGAGCGGCGAGCTGCCACGGCATACGGCATTAGCGGAGATTCAACGGAGTTTAAAAAGCTTCAGACAGACGGACACACGTAATTTTATAAAGAGGGTAACAGTGCTCGAGGCATACATACAGCAAGATATGTGGCTATGTCGAGACGGTGCTTCCTTCTTCCACCCATCATCGTCCTGCCTTTCCTCCCCCCTTAATACTGTGCTTGATGGCCGCTCCTATGTACTGTTCAACCTCCGCAAGATCCAAGACTTATCAAGAGCAAAGGTGTTCAAAATCTCGATCAACAAGTCCGTTCAAGGCTGCTATGGAACTACTACCATCGCCATGCTCATTTATCGTCCGGCCATCTGCTCCTCAAAACTGAACAAGGATCAAGACTGACAACAACGCCGCAGCTCTCAACGACTTAGGATTTTCCTGCCTCAACGACGACACAAGTTGGGTCTTAAATTCGACTCACGTCTCAAACCTATCCCTGCGTCGGTTCAACCAGACGCACTTCAACAAATTGATAAAAGGCATAATCCACGCAACAATCTCGCGATTCAATTCTCTGTTCTCTCATTCTCGCTGCTGGAGCATAGGCGCGCGGAGTAGCATCGCATCTCGAGGTTTTTGCCATATGCCTGACTGCTCACTTTTACCTGTCCCTCCTCATTTTATGCAGCATCACGGCGTTTTGGAGGAGTACTTTGGGCAAACGTGCGTGGGTGACGCCGGTAACGGTGCGTTAGGTGTATTCTTTACAAATTCCATTCCAATCTGATTCCCAACGACAGGGCGAGGAATGCAACGGGAACATCAAGGTATGGGTCAATGTCCTTGGTGGGCATTCAACCGTTCAGTAAGTCTATTCGTATGTCGCTTCCCCGGGCCTGTGTAGCCCTCATCGTCATTCCGTTTCTGTTCTACCTTCCATCCCATTCATTTATCCGCAGCCCGCCACACGTCGTAATCGGCCTCCTCTCCATGCTCTTAGCCGCTGCGGCCGCGATGAGAGGCATCCCTCGCACGTTACACGCTCGCCCACAAACCCCCTTTCGGAATTCGAGATTTCTTTGGCGGACTACGGGCCGATTGATGAGGAGCTCAAGCCCGCGCTCCCGTGCGAGTGGCGGTGGTCCGTTGCTGCGCGGCTCCTAGCGGACTAGTTTCTGGGTGTTGCGGTGTACGTATTGCTCTGCTCGTTCTATGATATATTATTCATTGATTTGTTTCGAGACAGCCACCTCTCGAAGACGCAGGCCGTCGATATTGTATATAGACTCATTCACATCGTTGCATGCCCTAAGTTGAATGAACCAGTTGATATTCATCATTTGCTTCTAGAGGTGTCAAAGTGAAGGCGCTCCATCGTAAGCCATCGGGTAGTGAACCATCATTCAATTGACAGGTACATACGTTTCGTGCCCGTTGTGGTAGAGGGAAATACCCGAGACATAGGTTCTTGAATAGGGTCGGTGATCCGATGATGGTAGAGTAGATTTTGGGAATAGAATGTGGAACGAGGTCCCGAGGGGTAGAGTACGAAAATGGGAGATAGAGACCGTGTCGATGGCGTGCAAAAGTGGTGTGAAGTGAGAGGACGAAAAGATGGCGTGATACGGCGATATTGGTGGCTAAACTAGCCCACTGGAAAGTTTTTCACTTGAGAGATGAGGTGCTCCGCTGCAGCCTCTAGGCACGTAGCCTTGCACTGGACACTGGATGGTGGTACGAGGGTAAAAGGTGATGATCTGGCACTATTTACGATACAAACAAATGATGTAACGTATAATAGGGGTAATTATGAAATGAAAATAAAATGTAAGTAAGTACCTATTTCCACATGCGGGCCATCCGACCCTACCACACCGTCACTCAGGAACAGCCTCGATCTGTCGCCAGCGGCATCTGTGTGTTTCAACTTGGAACTAGACTCGTCACCAGTCTGCCATGGACGGCAGATCTTCGTGCAAGCACGTTGCTGTAGGCAGACTGGTAGTTCTCGGGAGTTGTCAATGCTGTGCGCGTGGAGTTTGAAATTTTGAGTGGTGCCGATTGTGGGCATCACAGGGGCTGTGCAGCTCCTGCTAAAATTCGTCTGTTTCCCACAGCACTCTGGCACACTTTCTGGATATTCTGAGGAGGCAGATTTCAAGATATGTGGAAAAAACGCACCCTGTACCTTTGGAATTTTTAAAACTAACGACAATTGAGCTCGGAACAGCAGAGAAGGAAAATTTTCAAACTCCGCGCGCAGCCCTTGCACAGCATCCGAGAACTACCATTCTGCCTACGGCAACACGCTTGCACGAAGATCTGCCGTCCATGGCAGACTGGTGACGAGTCTACTTGGAACTGAACTTTATGCAGGATGCAACCACGGTACTTGAGCGTTCTCACGCCGGAAGCCACCTGTTTTGTAACATGTAGGCAGGTGGCTGCCCTCTGGCTTCCAGCTGCATTTTCCAGATTTTACCGCAGCTGACCTCCACCTGTCCGGTCAGGTGTCGAGCACATTGTTCAGCAATCTGTGACCCACAATTTTACAATTATATATTTTTCGACGCTAATCTAGATAATCACTGTCTGAATCGTCGTACACTGAGCGTTCGGCCTCTGAATCTCGGTCGTTGGACGAGTCTGAGGCAGTGTACTCGTCCTCGTCACTTCCCAGTGTCGCCCTAACCTTCGCAGTTTTCGTAATTTTGCGCTTCCCTCTGTTTGGCACCATAGAATCGACTGCTGAAACTGTATCGGCATTTTTCCGTCCCCGACCCTTTGTCTTCTTATTTTTGGGTCTCTGTTCATCGTCGCTGCCCTCTTCCGTGGGACGCTTTCGCTTTTCAGCCGCCGCTCTCCAGTTGGCAAGTCGCGTGGACTACTTGGCCCGTAGCTGCGCCGCGAGCTCGCAATGTTTCTGTTTCCGATCAGGAAAGAGGGGAATAGGAGCAAGTAGATTGCGAGGAAGAGTTGCTCGTAAAAGATGTGCATTATGAAATGCCGGAGAGTTGATGAAAAATCGGTCGAGAGCTTTGTGAACAAGGTAGTTTTCGATTTGATCGGATTCAACGCGCTCTCGCATTCGCAAACGTAGCCCACAAGTGTCACATTGGGCTGTTTCACAATCATGCTGGACGTTGAGTTTAAATTTGATGTTCTGGACTGGTGAATGAGTGTGTTGTGTATCAAAATTTGCGAACAGCTGATATACCTTGCTCGGAACGATGGAAAAAATTTCTTCAGAATCTCGGCGCACCAAAACTGGGACACCATATATCTCATCCCGAGAAGAACCAACCTGGAAAACTTCTAAAACCACCAAGACAACCCCAGAGCTGTCAACGAGTATGTCCGCAATTCGTCTAGATATCGTCACATCCTGATCAACGAAGGTCAGATAATTTAGAATGTGCATTATAATGGCTCACCCGGGAAATCGGACACTGTGCAATACCCAGGAACCAACAAAACACTCCTCCGAAGCCCACGCCGCCGTCCTGCACGCCGAGCTCGAGGACTTTGAGCTCGTGCTCGAGGAGGGGCTCGAGCTCGAGGAGGGCGAGGAGGATGGTGGCGAGGAGGGGAAGAACGATCATGATAACGATAGGGGGGGTGCGGGTGCGGGTGCAGAGGCCCGTGTCGCCGAGAGGGCCAGACAAGCAGCAGCAGCAACCGCGCGCACGAAGCGCGAGCACGATCAGTGCGCACAGCTTCTTCGGCCCTGTACCCACTTGACGCACTACCAAGGCCAGAGTCCGCCGCAGCAACACCGACACCAGGAGTCCGGCCCGCCATCCCCGTCGAGCACGAGCCGAGCGCGAGCTCTACGTCGGGCGGGTGGGACGGGGCGGGGGCGGGGGCGATGGTGCCCTTGGCGGCGATGGGGCTGCCGGCGTCGATGGGGATGGGGATAGGGATAGGGGGGATGAAGGTGTACGAGAGATACGATGGGAAGGGCTTCTACCACGGCGGGGCGGGGATGGGGGCGGGAGCGGAGTATGAGCTTGGGCCGGGGTTCAACGGGGAGGAGAGCCTTCTCCTTCGATCGTCTGGGAGAGGGATGCAGGGGGGCTGGGGGGGCGCGAGCCCAGTGCACCCTGCCATCTACCAACACCAGCAGCAGCAGCGGCGGCACGCGCAACAGCAGGTGATCTGGCTGAGGGAGGTGTATGAGTAGCAGCAGGCAATGGTGGCGACGTTGGCCATGGGGATGGGGATGGCCGCGGGGATGCCGATGCCGATGCAGATGGGCGTGGGCGTGGGCGTACCGTTTGGCGTCGACGGCATCGCGCAGGGACAATACCTGCACCAACCTGCGCGCTTTGCGTGAGGCATTAGCGCGTTCCTCGGCCTACCCCTTCTCGTCTCGTCTCGTCTCTTCCGTTCCGCTCTGCCGACTCTGCGTTTTACCGCCTGTCGAGACCGGCCGTTCTTTCTTTCTTGCGTATCGACCCGTGCGTATCGACCCGCCTCGACTGTATACCACCCCATCCACTGTATGTCATGCCCGCGCGCCACCATGCCATCCCGCCTGCCCCGCCGTAGGCGCGATACCCCCCATCTCGGATATGCCCCCCAGCCTCGGTCCCCTCTGTCCTGCTTCTTGTTTCCTTGTCTGTTCGTTCCTCTACTCTCGCCTCCCGACGCTATACTCCGCGACTTTGTATTTCCTTAGTCCCCGCCCGTCCGCGTCATGGACCGGCTGATGCCCAGGCCCATCAGAATCGTGACGCTGAACTGTTCAGGTAAGCTGAGACAAACAATGCACTGCATTAAATAAGTAAGGATGGACACGGGTATACTACCCGCGGGTACCTTCGGGCCTACCCGTACCCGGACCACCAAAAACCGTACCCGTGTACGGGTCGGGTCCAAAACCCGTACGGGTTACCCGCGGGTCCTCAACGCACCCGCGGGTCCCAAAACCCGTCGGGTATACCCGCGGAATTACCAGCATAAATGATATTTTACTGTCAAATACGGTGCGGTAAAATGTAGACTTCTCGGCAATCTCAAGACTTTCATTTCCCGAGCTATCTGCCGCGTCCTGGGCCTGAACGCGCTTGCGCTTTTTTGGGCTGCATGCTGCTATCAAGTCGTTTATCTGGAGCAAGTCGCGGCGTCCCCAAGACCCCAAACAAAGCAGGCAGCGGAAAGAGGTGGCGGACATGCGGTTGCGGGTGCAGTGCAGCAGACGGCGTCCGTGCGAGAAGACACGCTCGACGGCGACAGAAGTAGCTTCCGTATGTATTGATTAATGTCTAGTGTTATGGAATGATGCATAAGAAAAATACTCACATGGCACACTAAGATAGTCCAGCGCAAGCTGATGAAGGACGGGATATTCGCGTCGATGGGCCCACCACCATTTCAAGGGGTCATCAGTTTTTACACGCGGAGCAGCCAGATAGTCAGCGAGTTCATCCCGGGACTCCTCATCAATGGCCCCGAGGTTTTGGAACATGCTGAAGTTCAGCGCAGCAGAAGGGCTTACACTGGGAGCAACGTCCTGTGAAGGCTGGATGACGCTCAATTAAAAAGACCTACGAGCAAAGAAATACCCATACCATATTAGATTCGGGTTCATTCGCTGCTGTGCATTCTCGATAGAGGTTGAACTGGGTGCGAAGCTTCGTCTCAACGGTTGATATTGCTGTCTTGCTGAACTTGTTGATGCGGAAATACTCCAGCTTGGAGCTGGGGTGAAGCGCTATGCATTATGAGAATGGAATTAAATTTGAAGCAACTAATACATACCGACGGCCAAATAGTAAAACCCGCGGGTACACGGGTCGGGTACGCGGGTTGAGCACGGGTCTGAAATCACGACCCGTACCCGTACCCGCCCACACCCGCGGGTGTACCCGCGACCCGTGTCCATCCTTATAAATAAGGAGTTCACCAGGAGTTCACCAGGTTCACCGGGTTCACCAGAAACACGGTGAACTTCCGCTAATTGCGTAGCACATGGTGCGTGTTTTCTAAAGATTCGATAAATCGGACAGTACGTGGATCGCTGGTCTGATTCGGATCTTAAAGAGAGGAACACAAATGTGTTGCATCTCACCAAGTTTGAGGAGACGGAAGAGTAGGCTTGAATCCAGCCTGTACATGAGAGTGAGCGTCTGTAGTCATACAGTGAATGAGAACATAGCCAGATTTCCAGAATTTACGACAGTCCCCTACGCACAGAGTCGTCTAGGTTGTCTCTGATTTCCGCGAACCAGGAAATTTATTAACATGCCCACGTGGGGCAGTATACCATGCTTGTAAGCTTGAAGTCTAGGAATGGCGAGCAGGCCTACCAATAGCAAACTCGCGTTGAGGTCGTGCTAACCGGGTTAGAAGAGCTTCGTCGAGCTGGGCGTCTCGGACCTCTAAGTAATTGATACGCCCGTGGGCGTATTACGCACGGTTTGATGCCCTAGGAGCTACGCCATGGAGACGCAGAGCAAACCACCGCGCTATGAAAGCGTGGCGTACGGTGGCGCCCGCTTCGCATTCATGTTCTGGTTCAGGTATCCGTTCCCTCTCGGGCCCACGTTCCCGCTCATCCGGCATGCGCTCCCGCTCGCGCACGTCCGGCGGCCTGGGCACCAACGGCGGCGCGCGATGTTGCGGGACCAACCACCGCCGCACGGCGTGCAGCTCCGCCCGGGCCCTGAGCCGTGTCAAGTGCGCTTCATACTGAGGGCGGAGCTTCCCGTGCTGCGTCTCACCCTCGTAGAGCGACTGCTGGATGAGGTTCGAATCGTTCGCCTGCGATGTCACTGGCGTCGTCGTTCATTCAGCCAGCATCGTGGAGCACAGGAGGGGAGGAGAGCTCACGTATCACCTCGCACTCTGTGGGTAGTGGGCACTTCCAAAATAAAGAGATCGACTTCAGCCTTGATAATGTCGAGCGAACTTGTGACGGCGGTGGCCCGAGCGCGGGTTGGTTCTGCGCTATGAGCGAGCAAGAGGTTTAAGAAGAAGCGTACACCGAAACCTCTTCCCTGTAAGATGAAGGGACGTCGAAGTGGACGGGCGTCCGAGAACGTCCACGGTCGTCAGCGCCTTCGGCTTGTGTTTCCTCTACATGCCAGAGATCCGAGCTCGCCACGATGAGCAACGGGGAGCGCCCAATCCGACACGGAAGACGCGTAAGAGGACCAGGGGGACTCGATCTTGCGCGTTGTCGGCTTGGGAGTGGCGTGGAAAGGAGGGGTCGAACGTAGTCTAGGCCCGTACGCAGGCGAAGCGTACGGAGGAGATGGTGGAGGACGACGAGCGCGAGCGCTGGGCCGCTGTCGGGGCCAGCGCGGCGGGTTTGTCCGCATTGCAGGGGTGAGGTTGTGGGTGGAGGGAGCGGCGCGAGTGCCAATGTGCATACGGGAAGGCCCACCCATCCTCCCGCGGGTCCGGCGTTCGGACCTAGTCTTGAGATACGATGTCTTGCGAGCTTGCAACTTGCTTGACGTTGAGCAGCCTTGACCTCGAGGACTCTACAACGTTTGAGGGAATGTTCATACCGATGAGAGGCAGTTTGAGAGACCTTGAGCTCTAATTCAGAGAAGGCTTTACTCAAGAGACTTGTAGGCCGAGCTTGCTTTCTGGAGAGGCTGCGCGAAGTGGACGTCCATGTTCGCAAATCTCGAGACAGTGAGGTCAGCGTTGATGTTTGAATGGGACTTTCTAGTCGTTTACAGAGTTTTGAGGGGAGAGGACTGGAGTGAGTGGCGGTAGGAAGATTCAAGAGAGAGAAAGCGGCGAGACCCCAACATGCACGTGAACTGACACAACAACAAACACCGCACGGACCGCCATCCAGCTGCCGCGTTCCTTGAAATTGAACTTCCTTCTTTCTCCATCCGCACAGCTTATTCAATCGTGGTTCCCAGAGTGATGTTATTTATATGGTCCTCCGGGCACCCCTGCTACCGCTTCAGCCGGAGTACTGTACTGTAGTATTTCGTTCAAATCAACAGTCACGCATCACGCACCCCTGTGTCGATGTCGAATTTTGGTCGGGGTCACGCGTCACGCGAAGGTCTGTCGAATTTGCCGAGCGTGACATGAGGCCTAAAACTGTCTGGGCGACGCAAAAAAGAGAAAATTTTCGCTCCGGATGTCGAAATTTTGGTGGTGTCACGCGAAATTTTGGCCGGTGTCGAATTGTCAAATAGGTAATATCGGTCACGCATCACGCCCGGTGTCGATTTGAACGAAATACTACAGTAGCGCTGGACATGTTTTGAGTCGAAAGTGCGTTCTTGCCGCGTCCAAATTGTAACTTGACAACGACCAACTTCCGCTCAGCTTAGTATTGGGTGCATTCGTCCCAGGGTACAGTTCCTTCTGTGGTGCGCCTACACAGGCTCAATTTCATGTCGGCCGAGTTGGGTCTGAGCAAGCAGGCGATTTAAATCAAATTGAAGTTTCATTGAAATTGGCTGGACTGAGAAAGCTCTTATGGGGCTCGAGGCTAAGGGTACTATTGCTCTCACCCCAAAAATATTGATTGAAGAGATAGACATTTCGGCGGGACTACAGTCAAAGATGGAAGCCCCGGCCGTCTTTCAAAGTCTTGTGGAGGTGCTCTCCCGCTGCGAATCGCCCACGTTTGTCTTGCTCACTTTTTCTCGCCTTCTCGTCTCTAGCTCGTGCGTGCTTTTCCCCCATCGCCCATGTTTGTCTTGCTCACTTTTTCTCGCCTTCTCATCTCAGGAAGTGCGTGCCTTTCCCCCATCACCCATGTTTGTCTTGCTCACTTTTTCTCACCTTCTCGTCTCTAGGAAGTACTGCTTTTCCCCCATCCATATTTGTCTTGCTCACTTTTTCTCGCCTTCTCGTCTCTAGCTCATGCATGCTTTTCTCCCATCCATGTTTGCCTCGCTCACTTTTTCTCGCCTTCTCGTCTCTATCTTGTGCGTGCTTTTCCCCCATCACCCATGTTTGTCTTGCTCACTTTTTCTTGCCTTCTCATCTCTAGGAAGTGCGTGCTTTTCCCCCATCGCCCATGTTTGTCTTGCTCACTTTTTCTCGCCTTCTCGTCTCTAGTTTGTGCATGCTTTTCCCCTATTGCCCATGTTTGTCTTGCTCACTTTTTCTCGCCTTCTTGTCTCTAGCAAGTGCGTGCTTTTCCCCCATCGCCCATGTTTGTCTTGCTCACTTTTTCTCGCCTTCTCGTCTCTAGCGAGTGCATGCGTCTCTCGTAGACAGACACTTTAACAAATGAAGCTCATACCTCGTACGGGAAGACCTTTGATGACATAATGTTTGGCGATATCCTTTCTGCCCTTCTCAGTCGAGCATGCATCGATTTTGGCGGCAACTTGGGCGAAGGTATCATACGATCGGAGGGGAAGTTGCCGAGGATCCCAAGTGCGTCCGGCTGCCCGTAGACGTCTGGCTCCCGGGGCGGAACGTAGTAGATCGTATCTTCACCTGTTCCTGTTTCGAACACCTTTGGTCTCGCACGAGCGACATGGACAGAACCCGTTGTGGCCAGTGATATTGAGCACTTTTTGAATTGCGATGATGTCGCCCATCTCGAAGATATTGTAGGCGTGCAGGAGGAACATGAGTTGAGCGAGAGAATCAAATGTAAGGACCGAGAGCGAGCTCAGCAAGCTCGTCATCGTACGGGATCAAATAGCTTCGAGCATCCCTAGGTCCTTTTGGTCCTGGGATTGTGCCCATTGGGCTACATCTGATATACATCACAAGATTAATTGCAGCGCCGACTACAGCTGAAAGGACAAAACGAAATCGACCATCATCGCTTATCAACGAGAAGTAAATCTTGAAAGCGAATATTTGGCGAATATGCATGATACAATTGACTGGCTCATCACCCTCTTTATCACCCCCTTTATAAAATTATGTCTGTCTGTCTAAGCCTTCAATCTCCGCTGTCAAAATTCGGGCTCCGCCTTTCAGCTTCCGAGACATCAGCTGATTCTCTGCTCCTTTCGTCGTGTCCTCTCCTCCAATCCTTCCCGCCCAAAGCCCATTGGAAATGGATCCGAGTACGGATTTTCGTGGTTTCCGAACCAAACTCGTGGGTACTTGACCTGTTTTGAGGGGATGTAAGGGTTAAAATGTATACGATCGAACGCCGAACCTGAACCAAATATTCGGTTCAGGAGATCCCGCGTGTGCCGCCGGGGGGTACACTGCCACCGTACAGGCCCTGAAGTGTACAGAGGGGTGCGAGTGGTGGGCGTCGGAGGCATTGCCTCTCCTCCACTCAAATATACTCTCTCCTATCCCTGTGTGGAAAACTAAAACTTCCCATGATCCCGTGCTCAGCCAGCTAGCGCTTGCTTACAATCTCCAATTAGAACACGTACTCGGCGACGTTGGCCATTGGTGAAAAGGGGGCAGTGATTATTGCGGAGGAACTTGGAGAACATCCATCAGCAAATCCGTAGATTCCTGGCATGCCCTTATTTAGAAGGTCTTGCCAGGTGCCGTTGCCAAGGCCTTAGATGCGGCCCGCCTGGCCGGCCGTTCCTTGTATGGTCAGACCTGGCCGGGTATTCCATTAGATAGTCCCACCTGGCAAGGTGTATCTTTCCCAAGTACCGCAAGGCTGCTATGCAATTCCATTCTATTCCAATTTTATGAGGAAGGCAGCTTCAGGCGTTCAATAATTGCAACTCAATTTTAATTTTCATTTCACGCACTGGTAAAGTTCACCGGCATACTGTAACAATTCTCGTTCACAGAATGGGCCATGGAAAAGAGCGGGCATGCACTAATTTGTCTCGATCTCGAAGCGCCGGCGGCGAAAATGAAGGCTCGTGTACTTTAAAGTTGACGTCGTCGATTCCCCAGGTCGAGAAGTGCAAGCGCTAGCGCCGCGACTTTGGCGGGGGCCCCCGGCTCGAGCGCATACCGAGCGCTGCCACTGTTTGTTGATCAACTTGATGGTCCGTGCGCTGTTGATCACGCTCGTGATCGTTGGTTGATGATTGATGGGGGCGTTCGTTGCTCTTTGCTCTTTCCCCTCATGTCCGGCTGCTCCCTCCCTCTCGCTCCCTCCCCTCGCTTTCCTCGCCGCCGTTATTCAAGCAGCCCTCAAGGTCGACTAAAGGATTCTTCGCATGTTTTGCCGCGTGTCAGTGTGCGGCGTCGCTCCACAAGGTCTTGTAGCGGAACGAAGCACAAACAAGACTCAAGCTACTCAAGCCGTACAAGACTCAAGCAAAATCAAGACCTAATCCACTCATCATCCTCAAGTTTCATTCGCTCCTCTTCTGCCTCTTCGCCTCCCAAGAAGATAGCGCGCTCAAGGTGCTTGAAAACAGTGGCGTCCAAGTACTGTGCCATTCAAGATCGCAAGACCACAAGAAAATCAAGGCCTGCATCAACTCAACGCGACCCCCGAGTTTTATTGACCGTCCCTGCCCTCGCACTGGCCCCAACAAGCCATCAACCAGCCGCACTTACCCACCCAAGTACAAGACCCGCCTGGCCGGGGTATCAATGCTGGCAGCTCCCACCACGGCCCTATCCCCGTCACCTCGGGAACGTCGTCTCGTGGCGTTCCTCGCCGCCCATGGCTGCGTGCTTGAGCCGCTGTTAGCTCGGACTCTTATGTTGTGCTTGCAGCTCCTGTAGCGGGAGTGTGCATAGCTTATTCCTCGTTGTATGTTTTACCGTGCTTAATACAACTGTTTTATAATTTATCCTCCTGCGCGCGAATGGTTTCGTGATAGTATGATACTGGTATAAAGGCGGGGACCTGGGGAAATTGAGATTGTCGGGGAAGGCCATACAAGGCCTTGGAAGGCATACAAAGGTCCCAAGGTCACCTGGCCAGGTGACCCTTCCAAACCGATGTGGATCCTATAGATGGCCAGGTGAAGCCTTCCAGGGTTTCCGGTCCTGCCGTACCTTGGAAGGCTATATATGGCCATAGATTGATCTCCCGCTTTTGGTAATGTCTGTAGCTGTTTTGAAAATTGTGATCTAGCGAACACGAGGGGCGTGGATGTGACATAAGGAATATTGAATTGCTCTTTTGAAGTTTTGTGTGCGACAACAACTAGTAATATATAGTGACACGCGTGACAAATCAGTCGCGCCTTGAATCCCAGTGAAAACACCGGGGGCCGTCAGGTGAGCTTCCCACTTCGCGGTCTAGGGTTCAATGGCTGAACCGAGGAGATATTGATGAGGATATGAAAGCGCAGCCGCCGAAAGAAACACGGAGTTCCTTTCCTATCACAATTAACGCCCTCAGCACATTTGTATCGTGTATATAACCACGTAGAGCTGCCCTTGAGTATGATGGGCTCCATCCTATGCCTCTCGGCAGATAATATTCCCAGTAATATTATTATACCCCTAGAGTGTTGGACTCGGCCCAAATCCTGCTGGAATCCGGGGGGTCCTACACTCCAGGGATTAATCATATGTAGGGGACATATCATCTAGGTCAATGTTGACTGCAGGCACTGCTCAGAAGACCGATCGTTTTATGATTTTGTCCACTTAGTGTATGAAGTACAGAACAAATATGGACTCCAAACCTTACACACATGTAGACGACCTCTGCACAGTGCGCAACAAGGCGATTCCTATTTTGAGTTGTTCCTGAACTACGCTGACCCCAGTGTTGATTTTTGGCAACAGGAACGAGCGAAGGAAGCGGGTGTCATCGTCCTGCGGTGCGGCGAACGTGGCGTCAAGGAATGCATAGGACGAACGCGCGCAATCTCCGGGGGTGAGCGACGCGGTGGTTGATTTAGCAGAGAGCACGTTGCCGCGAAGTTTCGCGATGGCTGATTCTCGTTTCTGTCTCTGCATTCGGAACGGGGTTGAAATTCAGAAAGAGCCATGCTAACCTTAAGTGCTGCATTGGCAACCCGCTCAACTCTCGCTGCGCGACGACGAACGATCGTGATGAAATGCTCCGCCTGCACTTGAATGTAACCGGAATCTTATCAGCAATTTTTACGACGTAGACTTACCAAGGCAATGCACCCCCTGATGCAGTCTAACTGATAATCTTCTCCTGGGTGCAAAACATCGGAAGTTCGCAAGGGGCCGTCCAACCAAGCATCGGTGAACAGGTCAAGATTTTCGTCTGCCGAAATAGGGGACGGCAGCGCCGCATGGGTCTGCTCAACATGGCTGCACATCGCGCCTAATCGCACATTGTCTACTAGTGCCGCATGCATGAAGTGACTTGGGCTAATGGTTTATCCTCCCGACGGCCATGTAACAGATAGAGCTTGTCGCTAGAGTCAACTTCACCAACATGCGCCTGTCGACCAATTTTGCGTAATATTCGACCTCTTTCGGAGAAGTCCGACGCGTTACAATTAGGTCAGGGCAGTCGAACGGTAGCCTCGTTGTAGCCTTTATCAAATCATTGGCCCAGGATTTTCTACCTCTGTCGGCAAGTTCGAAAGAACTGTTGAGACCGGCACGGGCATAGTGGTCATCAGGTAAGCCAAGAAAATATTGGAGATGGCTAAGAACGAGGAGAAGGCGACGGACTCGTAGAGGCTTTATCCCAGTTTCCGTGAAAAGGGGCACGATGAGGGAACGGCGGTACCGCGGTGCACATCGAGCATTTGACGTAGGAAGCTAATCTGAACTTTGCATAGTTGTTTGACGTGCACGTCTTCACTGTCCGGCGTGATTTCACAGCCATGGATCAAGTGACAGTCGACGCGGGTTCTGGAGCATGTGATTCAAAATGCGATTTAAACCATTCAATAGTGCTCAAAATGGCAGTGCGAAGCATGTGCTTCGAAATGGCATTCTGGAGCATGTGATCCAAAATGCGATTTAAACCATTCAATAGTGCTCAAAATGGCAGTGAGGAGCATGTGCTTCAAAATGGAATTCTGAAGCATGAGCTTCAAAATGCGGCTGTGTTGTGGGAAACCTTGAAACCTTATATGTCAAGTGCCCCCTTATCCCGGCTGCTCTCGGCTGATCGGCACGGAGCTGATATTCGGCTTCAGGTGACCTAGGGAAGCAGGAAATCAAAATCTACGTAGTGCGGACAGAACACAATCAAAATAACTGAACGAGCCTGTGGAATGCTGCCGATGGATTCAGAACTCTCCGGCAGTGTCTTGAGAACACTCCCGAGATGTTTCCGGCCCGTGCGTAGAATTAATTATGAAGGACTTGCAGTACTTGAATGCCCCGGCACTGATTCAGAAGTGATACCGGAGTGTTTAAGATAACAACGAGGCACAGATGAGAAGCAGCCCGGGATGTAAGTAATGTGCCCGGAGCACTATTGACAGAATCATCCTGCAATACTTTAGAGCCCACCACAAATTCTAAAGTAGTGCCGCAGGGTTTTAGACGAGAATCTAGAGGACCGAATTACGGAGAATGAACAAGACAGCAGCATACTTTGGTGCCCGTAGTATTACAGCTCTTTACGGAAATTAGGGCGGGATTGACCTAGATTTTTGATACGATGCACTTCAGAGTATTCCGGAGGGCAGTGAATACCGGGATACTGAATGGGACCTGGGCACAGCCGTTGTTTTTCTGTTTTGGGACATTTTGGGCAGAACGGCCGCCCCGGCTTCAACTTTTGTCGGACGCACTTGGGGCATATTTCATTCGACTCGCACCGAGAATCCGCAGTCTCCCCTCTCCTTAGTTTTTATATCTTCGATCTAAATGAAAATGTTGTTCAGAAAATTCTGTATTTGGATTGGACAGCCGTAGCACAGGTAATAGTGGCCTGATTGCCATATTTCTTGGATATGTCATACATCTCTAGAATATCTAGTCGCCTAGGCCATTCATAATTTATATTCTACTCAAATTCCCTTTGGGAGTCCTAGTTATTGTGGGGCTAAAATATTGTTCATCGGCCGAGGAACCAAGAAATCAGGGACAGCATTGAATCCACATACATATTCTCAATTCAACATTATAATGCACTGGATGGTGGGTTCCGTAGTGAAGCACCCCTGGTAATTTTCAAGGCAACTGGGTCAACGGCAACGAGACAACACTACCCGATGTGCAAGGGTGTGGCTCCGTGACACAGACCCCCGGTTCCAATGTAACTTATGATGTCCAGGGTCAGCCTTTATTCTCAAGGGAAGAGCGCAGAATTGACCCGAAATTTATAGGCGAAACCGAGGTCGTTCTCACTGGCCGTTTCCCTCCCGACCCTGCCACCATCACCGCGGAGTTGGATGGCGAGCCACTCACACTTACTCCGATCACCAATGCGAATGCTACAGGTTGCAGTAACGTTCTATACGACATTGTGCTCTCTGGTACATCCCTCAGCCTAACCTTCACGTTTACCGGACCTGCTTCAAACAACAATTTCCTCGCGTGAGTCTTCCTGGTTTATCCGGATGAGCGGAACACGACGCAGTATCATAGACTCGATGATACAAGACCATCGACAACTACTGCCGGCGCCAGCTCAGCATCTGTTATTCCGTCCAGCACCAGCTCGGCATCTGTTATTCCATCGAGCACAAGCTCGGAATCTGTTATTGTCGGCCACCTCAAATGCACAACACATTGTAAAGTGCAGGACCTAGCCATCACTCACCTCTCCCGCACGGTTACCATCATATTCCTCCGATGTTTGCGCACTCGTACAACTTCTGTCATCCCAGTCACTTGCTTTGTTCCATCCTCTGTCAGTGTTCTAATGATCGTTCTAGGTCTATATTTGGAGCCACTGCATTTACTTTCCACTGAGAAGGGCCAGTTAAACGAAACTTCGCAGTTTGCTATTACTATTCTACTGGCCTTCGCAGGAATGCCGAATGTAACCAGCCAACCTCTCACTCAACATAACCAAAGGACGAATTCAAGGCAAGTAAACTGCGGCGGGTTGCTCCCTTTAGTCTCGCTCCGCTTCGATCAGTTCTCACTGGGATCTTCTCATTTGTGTTTGAACAACCTTCTATTTCCGGCTGATGGTTCGAATGCATGTTTCATCCGTCTTCATCTCCCCGAAAGATGCTCAGACAGCAAGAATGTTGATAATTTTTAACCTCGAATCAAGAAGATCCAAAGAGGTTTTCATTAAATGAGTTCGAATGCATGTTTCATCCGTCTTCATCTCCCCGAACGATGCTCAGACAGCAAGAATGTTGATAATTTTTTACCTCGAATCAAGAAGATCCAAAGAGGTTTTCATTACAGCCGTTTGCGGAACTTAGGGCGCGGCCATCTTTTTTCTGTTTTCAGCCGTTTTGGGCAGGACAGCTGCTGTGAGCTCAATTCTTATCTGTTTACCTTGTGAGTATGCTCGATCTATTCAGAATTTTGATGCGCAGTTTTCTGGGTCCTTAGAATTTTTACTTTCTCTTCTGATCAAATTTATGGCCCAAGTGCGCATATTTTGGGACATTTCTGGGCAGGATCGCTCTAGCATTAGGATTTCACCTCCAATTACCCTAAATTTTTGATACAATGGACTTCTATGTATAATATAGTTCCTGAAATACCGGGATAGTGCATTGAACCTCTCTACAATCCCAGGCTACCATACCGAAACAGCAAGCTGATTAAGCTTAAATCTACCCAAAATTTTCTGACCACTAGATTGAAACCAGGAGCTATATTCACTATCCCTGTACTCCAGGAACTATATTATACATAGAAGTCCACCATATAAAAAATTTAGGACAATCGGGGGTGAAATACTCATCCCAGAGCTGTCCTGCCCGGAAATATCCCAAAATATGCGCACTTGGGCCTTAAATTTTATCGGAAGAGAAAGTAAAAGTTATAAGGACCCAGAAAACTGCGCATCAAAATTCTGAATAGATCGAGCATACTCACAAGGTAAACAGATAAGAATTGAGCTCACAGCAGCTGTCCTGCCCAAAACGGCTGAAAACAGAAAAAAAATGGCCGCGCCCTAAGTTCCGCAAACGGCTGTAAATGAGTTAGCCTTGGAGTAAGCTTCAAGTCGCCTGGCGGCATTGCCTTGGCGTGTTTACTCTGGGGCTGTTGGTTTTGACCTAATCTTTCTCCCCTCGAAACCGTTGTAGAGACAGAGCTATAAACCTCATGGGTGGTTACTTCGTTTGCTGGGGAGTTCGCCATGGATAGAACCCACCCATTTATGTTTCTATCTAGGTATGCACAGTTTCAAGGAAATCAACATGTTACTTATGATAGCATCATTTTCACATTCATGGTTATGCCGAGAAGCTAACATCTCGACATCGCGGTGGAGCGGAGGCCTGCCCAGGGTTTCCCGAAACAGAACTCAACATGCCAGCAAACCGTGGAGCGAATGAACTGATTTCTCCCACAGGCGTCACTTTTGTCTCGACAACCACGGCTTTTCTTATATAGATTAAACAGTCTCATCCCACAGTGTTTGCCCCACAGCTTGCCCACCGCTGCACCAATTGCCAAGGTCTAGTAGGCATTTCGACTCAGAATTGCCGTGGCTATCGAATGTACATGGCTCTGAAATTGTCTGTTCAGAAACGGGCAAGCTGTGCATTGAAAAGGCTCAATTTTGCATTGAATTAGCCCCTATTTGCGCTTTTGATCCGAGCCGAGCCATCAAACTTCGCATTCAATTGATGGCACAGCTCCATATTTAGCCATTTGATCGTATTTTCAATTACGCATTCAATTTGAAGACTTGCCCCACACCGGTGCTGTCATCCGCACAATCGCATATTGGCTGGGACGTTTTAATCGGCTTATTGGGGGAGCCATCTCAGCAGTGATTCGCCGTGACCCGAGCGTCGTGAACGCCGTCATTCACACCCAATTCGAACTATTGTTGCTGGAGCCACTTCGATCCATCGAGGAATCCATTCAAGGTCCAATCCTTGTTGTTCTGGACGCTCTCGATGAGTGTGGGGACCCGGCTTCGCGGTCTGCCCTGCTCTCAGTGCTGTCAACCGGATTCCCGAAACTACCCCATCTCTTTCGTTTCCTCATCACCAGTCGGGCGGAGATGGACATTACCAATCAGTTTCAACCTCATTTTATGAGGAAGCAATTGGAAGTTTCAGCGGCCGCGGATGATGTTCGGCTGTTCATTCGCCACGAAATGGACATCATTCGGGTGCAGGAGGGTTTGGATCTTTCGTGGCCTGGGGAACCAAAAATACAAAGTTTGGTTGATCTTTCCGGGGGTCTCTTCATCTGGGCCTCGACGGCGGCTAGATTCATCGCCGAGTATGATGCAGATGCACAGCTCAAAATTCTCCTCACTCAGAATTCCACAGACAACTGCAACCTAGATCGCCTGTATGCTGTAGCGCTCCGGAGCTCTGGACCCTGGCATGCCAACGACGATTTGCGTGGAATGCCCGTGCCGTTTTGGCATGCATCGTCCTCGGCAGAGTGCCCATGACCGATGCAACCATGGATGTACTTTTAGATCGGCGTACTGCCAAAGTTCTGGAGCGTCTGCGTTGCGTCGTGCAGTGGAATCCCGGCACAGAGGCTCGAACACTCCACGCTTCTTTCGCCGATTATCTGACGGATGCCGATCGCTCAGGCAAGGAACCTTGGGCAATCGATGCTCAATTTCAACATCATTCTTTGGCCCTTGGATGTCTCCGAATACTTGAAGGGCAGCTCCGATTCAACATCTGCGGCCTCGAGGATTCACATCTCCTGAATGACGAGATACCTGACATTTCTGACCGAGTGACCAACAAAATTGTGCCTCCGCTGGCCTATGCGAGTCGATTCTGGGCAAATCACTTGCAGAATACCGGATCTGACGATCAGATCTGTGCCAAATTGTGGACGTTTATGGAGACGGGTTTTCTCTATTGGCTGGAGGTTCTTAGTTTGCTCAAGCAAGTCAGTATCGGGAGCCGAGTTTTGGAACTTGCGCGGGAATATGCACAGGTGAGCGAGCGGCCATCATGATTATTAGTAAAATTTGATCGCTTCTTTGTAGCCAAGGGACCAGGACCTGGCACTAAATCTGTACGATGCGAAAAGATTCCTGAATGGCTTTGCACCCGTGATTGCTCAAAGTGTCCCCCACATCTACATCTCTGCTCTACCTCTTGCGCCACTGCAAGCGAAAGTCCGAGAGACTTTCGCCTCGAAGTTCCCTAGAACTTTACGTTATGCCGGACCTTTGAATGCAAACTGGCTAAGTTTACAAAAAGTGATTGGTGGGCACAAGGATTGGGTTCAGTCGGTCACCTTCTCCCCTGATGGGAAGCGGATCGCATCCGGTTCGGACGACATCACCGTGCGCATCTGGGACTCGGAAACCGGCGCCGCGCTCGGGCAGCCATTGACGGGGCACATGGATTGTGTTCTGTCTGTCGCCTTCTCCCCTGATGGGAAGCGGATTGCATCCGGTTCGTACGACAGCACCGTGCGCATCTGGGACTCAGAAACTGGCGCCGCGCTCGGGCAGCCATTGACGGGACACACGGGTTCCGTTTGGTCGGTCGCCTTCTCCCCTGATGGGAAGCGGATCGCATCCGGTTCGTACGACAGCACCGTGCGCATCTGGGACTCGGAAACCGGCGCCGCGCTCGGGCAGCCATTGACGGGGCACACGGATTCCGTTCGGTCGGTTGCCTTCCCCCCTGATGGGAAGCGGATCGCGTCTGGTTTGGACAACAGCACCGTACGCATCTGGGACTCGGAAACCGGCGCCGCGCTCGGGCAGCCATTGACGGGGCACTCGAATTCCGTTCGGTCGGTTGCCTTCTCCCCTGATGGGAAGCGGATCGCGTCTGGTTCGGGCGACAGCACCGTGCGCATCTGGGACTCGGAAACCGGCGCCGCGCTCGGGCAGCCATTGACGGGGCACACAGGTTCCGTTTCGTCGGTCACCTTCTCCCCTGATGGGAAGCGGATCAAATCTGAATCCGGTTCAGACAGCACGGTGCGCATCTGGGACTCGGAAACCGGCGCCGCACTCGAAACCGGTGCCGCGCTCGATCAACCATTGACAGGGCACACGGGTTCTGTTTCGTCAGTCACCTTCTCTCCTGATGGGAAGCGGATCGCGTGTAGAGACAATACAAGGGTATGATGATGGTTCCCTCCCATTCCTTTGCCCTGGCTCATTTTCCTTAGGATCCAGCATCGGGATTGCACCCCGGGCACCATTCACATTTACAGGATGGTTGGGTGATTGATTCTTTGGCACATCGCATTATCTGGGTTCCACCTTGGCTCCGTGATGACTTCTGTCTTCCTTGGAACTCACTTGTCCTCGGGCCCGCGGGCGTGGTAAAGCTCGATCTCACTTATTTTGTTCATGGCACTGAGTGGGAGAAGTGCATCGATCCGACCTCTAGTGTAGCCAGATAATCATACTCAGAACCAGTTGGCAAAGTGTTGCGACCTTGTGATGTATTTTCTCAATTTCAGATCTGGTGGCCGGAGGTCGGAGGGAAGTCCGGAAAAATATCAGGGATGACGGCGAGATTGTGGAAAAGTTCGGACACTGGCGCGACTCCGCGAGAAAGATGGATCTGTAAGTCAGAGCGAATCTGACGAGTGTGCCAGAAATTGGGATCCAGTGCGAAACCCGGCTCGAGAGGTATCGCTAGGTCTCGTCACGGCACGTCGGGATCGTCAGGTACTATCGATCGCCCCCCACCTTTGCAAAAATGTACATCTTTGCAAAAATTTGATCTGGTGGCCTCAATTCAACACCAACTACGTAGGTATCCCAAAATGTACTACAAGTATTCGGGTTGCATTCCGGGCGAATTTGAGCCCAGAAGAAAATCAAAACTTGAATTTTGGTAGATTTTGATGGGAGTGATCGCCCGTCAAATTCTTTTGCAAAGGTATGTGATTTGGGGCTATTTTGGGTACCGCCTCGGCACCTTCATGGCTCCCTCCCAAGGTCACAAGATGGAAATATTCATACGAGGAATTCATACCTGTGGGTTGCCTCAGCCCAAATTCTGGAGCAATCCGGGCCCAAATGGTCAAACCGCACTCCCATCAAAAACTTTTTTGAAAAGGTGGGCGATCGATAGTATCGCGCTGCCTCGCAGATGTACAAACTTGGTGTGCACTCCGATGATGTCAGGATTTCAGTAAACGGTCTCGATAGCTTTGGACTTCATAAAAACCAAGGCGGAATTCTAAATGGTGCAATTTATACGAGTGAAGCGGCTATGACGTCGATGCCAGCGCGACTTCTATCTATCTCGCTTTATCCAAAGGATTTTGCTTCTGACCACCACACTCTCGACGGCCTCGACGCTGCGCCCACTCGCCCGCTGCCTTCCTCTTCGCGCTCTCATTGACACGCACCCGCCCACCCCTCAAACTTACACAGGTGCACTTCGTTGTATTGCACGCGCATCGGGCAACTCCATGAAGAATATCCTTGATTTGACTCTCTTTTGGTGTTTCAATCGTACATTCGGCACTGCAACGTCAAGATCATCCAGAACCAGCCATTTCAAGACCGTCCCTTGCGCTCGTAAGCCAGCCGAAGCCACACAGCTAAACACCAAGCCACAAGGCAATTGTGCACTCCGGCCTCGCGCGCTGCTAGTCAACGTCAAGATCCCCTTTGGGCAAACGATATCAAAGTCGACGTCGCAAACTGCGCGCTCCCATCTGGTCGGCTTCTCACTGCGTCTCAAGCTATCCGAAGTTACCGCTGCGATGTGCCCATTTTCTTCCCTTGCCGTCGGACCGCCTGGCAACTGGCCGATTCTGTCGAGTCCATCTCTCTGTGTCCTTACCTCTCGTCTTTTCCCCTTTTTGCTGCTTCCCTTGATTTCCTGGCTCTGCTGTCCAATGGACTCTTTCAAGGATCTATCGATGTAACTTTTCCCCTTTATTGCCTCTCAGGTCTCTTTTAAGTCAAAAGCAAGCGTGAGAGAGTGACCGATCAACCTGGGTGCTTATGGCGTGTTCTTATTTGGCTCCTTCTCTTCCTCTTCAGCAGGTTTTTTTTTTTTTGTCCATGGTGGACATTTTGACGGATTTTCAAATCTTTTCGCTTGAGGTTTGTGCATATTTGACTCGGATTTATGACTATTCCTCATTCTTCTTCCCTTTAGCCCTGACCCTCAGAAAATACAACGGCAGCCGCCGTTAGATGATTTTCTTGTCCTGACCTTTGTAAGTCATCTCTCGCTCGTCTCGTTCAATCTGAATTTATGCTTACTGGTGATTTCAGACCTTCGATTTTCGCTTGCTCTTTATCGTGCATCTAGTGCCTGCGGTCAACAATGCCCAAGAGTTTAGGCCCCCTCCGTATGATTAATGCCTAGAGTGTGGGGCCCTCCGAAATCCGCCGGATTCTGGGCTGAACCCTAAGAGGTAGGTCAAATAATAATACTTCTCTAATATTAATCCTCGAGGAGCTTAGGGTGCAGCCGATGAGTATGTGGCAGATGTTCCAAAATCAATATTACCGGCCTGGAATGCTCGCGATAATCAAATATTAACCGCCTGTATGTTACGGATGAGCTGATCGGGTATATATGTAGAAATATTATTCTGCCCTAGGTGGTTGGGCTCGGTTGATCCATCCTTTGATGAGCTGCAATATTATTTCACCTATGTGCTTGGCTTCAGCTGATCGACTTTCTCACCAGTTGCAAATATTGTTCTGCCTAGCTGTCTGGGTTCAGCTGATCGACTTTTTTATCAACTGTAATATTATTTCACCTATGTGCTTGGCTTCAGCTGATCGACTTTCTCACCAGTTGCAAATATTGTTCTGCCTAGCTGTCTGGGTTCAGCTGATCGACTTTTTTATTAACTGTAATATTATTTCACCTACGGCCTTGGCTTCAGGGTGTGTTTGTCTGCAATGTCCGCGACTTCAGCTTGGTTGATAGTGAACAGGGAGTTTGACTGGTTGTGAAGATTTGAAGGGAATTACGAGTAATTATGTTTACATGATTCTCGTTCTTACTCATTCGAAGTGAGGTTTTCAAGGTCTCGGTTTTTACTTGTCTTCGAATATCCGTGTAATACTTTTATGCCGTAATGCCATTAGAAAAAGCTAAGTTTCATTAGATTCGAATCTAATGAACTTAAGCACTGCCTCAGCTCATGTAACCGTTTTCCGAGTCGTGCGGGTTCAATCCTCACAGCGTGCATTCATTTAAATCACACCAGGAAAGGAAAAATTTCACGCACAGTGAATTGGTAACTGAATTTTAAAGATTAACTCCGATGTGAAGTGGCTAATGAATTTTTAAGTTTCAAAAACAGAATCACATGACCTGAACCTGTTATTGAATTTAAGAGTTTCAGAAATAGTTTCAACCTGTATGAGTCTTAAAAATTCACTAACAATTTCGGTGAAAAAGTGAAACTATAAGATTCAGTTACCAATTCACTGTGTATGAAATTTTTCCTTTGCCCACATAATGGCGTGATAGCCATGACTGGGGGAGGAAAGATATACACCTGGACAAATGAAAAATTTCATGCACAATGAATTGGTAACTGAATCTTATAGTTTCACTTCTTGCTAGCTCAGGCAAGGCGAGCCTGCGAGCCGGCCTGAGTGAAAGGCAAGGTAGTATAGTGCGTAGACAGGATTTGTGTTCGCGCGGCTGTTTGGATCAGACACATCAGATCTACACAGCCACTCCTTTCCTCTGCTCCCGCTGCGTCCTCAGAAACGCGCTTCACGCCTTTTCTATCGTCCTCAAAGCTTCTTTTTTGGTCTTCGACATTGCCATAGACCTTCCACATCCCGTATAGGTCCTTCTGCTGCCTGATCTCGACTTCATCGTCTACAAACGCGTCTGGCCGACATTCTTCCCTCACGGTTTCTACTGCGCGTATTCGCGGCAGAGGCGTATTCTCTTCGATGAAAAGGACGACATGACCATTTCTGGCACTCACCCCATTCATACGAGCATCCCCTTCGGCGATGGACACCTCGTACTTCATTGAGGCAGTGCGAAGCAGAGACATGGGAGATCATCCCATTTCCGGTACGCCCGTCATGCATTCCTATTTTCCTGCCATTCCTCTACGATATCCACCGCATCGCCATTCCTAACGCTTGGCACGTTATCTTGGCATCATAAAGCGCATATACATATATTTTCTGCCTACTACCAGTGGTCGATGCCTGTCAATGGCTTGAGTGGTTATACGCGTCATATATGGCAAAGCAGGGCGAGTAGCGCCAGAAGTCGCGTCGTTTGTGCTGCTAATGAGCGTGGGAACAATTTCAAACTCCGATGATTTGTAATAAGGGTGGCCACCAATCAATCGATCCGGGTAATCAACAGACTACAACATGCGAGGTACGAGCTTCTCTGTTGTAGCGTCTGTCTACGAGAGACTAGACATCAAGGGCAAGGCGGCAGATCCAACACTGCTGCGAGGTTGAACCCCGGGTTGACTCATTCTTTGCCGGGGGTTGATTCTTTCCCTTTCTGCCAAGCTTGAGCAGAATTTCAGCATGTTCAGCGCCTTTCACGACGTTCTCCCAAGATGAAGTCTCAGGATCAAGGTTTTTACGATACATCTCCTGCTGAATATCATCACGGAAGCTGCTCCAAATTTTCACAACCTTTTCCTGGTCATTTTTCAGACCAATCGTGCTGTAGATTTGAGCGAACTCTGCGATGTGGGCAATCACTGTTTTGTCATTCTGATAACAGCGATTCAATTTCTTTCGCTGGGTGTTGCGGAAATCAGGGGGAAATATAAAATCGAACAATCCCACAAAGAACTTCTCCAATGTATAAGATTCTTCATCTGGGACAACTACTTGATTATAAAAATCGGCTGCTTTATCCTTCAAATAATAAGAAACTATGAAGACTTGATCTTCAGGTGGTACTTGTCCCATTTTTACGTAGGCCGAGCCTTCGCGAACGAAGCGTTGGAACGCGGCTGCATCCATTTCACCACCATACTTGGTCGGTACAATAGGCTTCAACAGCATGCGCGGCCGAGCCCCACTGCTTCTATTCGAGGACATCCTGCGATGCCGAGATGCGGCCGACGTGCGCCTGCCTGTATCGCTAATCTCTCCGTCGCTCGGAACATCTGAATCAGAGTCCGAGGGTCCGTCGGATGGATCGGGGGGCGGCGCAGACGCCACTTGAGCAGAAGCCCTAATTGCCTTGTCAAGTGTACTTCCAACGGCAATTCGGCCAGGAGTACTAAACCGAACATCAGTATTGACACCCGGTTTCTTCGTGCGGCGATCCGGTCGTACCAAATTGGCAATATGGTCATTGACCGCAGCTTTGTTTTGGTTCGCTACCGGTTCGGAATGCACAGAAGTCGCTGTATGCTGTTGTTCAAAATAACTGAGTCGGGATTCCAACCCAGCAATAATTTCGTCCTTAGTCTGGCCAGACTTCGCAGGTGTTGGATTTCCCACCGGCGTAACAACAGCAGGACGCGATCCATGATCACTCCCCACAGCTTCCGTCGTGTCTCTCACAATGTGCACACGATCAGGGATCGGCGGCTCATCAAAGAATCCAGGGGGTGTTGAAACACCCTCCTGCTTGATCACGCGGTTGATTTCGGAGAAAGTTGCAAACGCATCGCGCTGCGCCTGAATTTCATCTTCGCCGAAACTTCCGAAGCTGAGGTTTCCCCAGTTTCTAGGATCTGGTCCCTTGCCTCTGTCCTTGGAGGGGCCAGCAACTGCTGCAGCAGGTTTGCTGGCACGAGCAATGAACTCAACACTAGAGTTATTGCCGGGAACAATGATGGAATCATCCGTCATTTTGATATTCTCTCCATGATTCGAAGAAACATCAGTCAAATTCGCTGCAGTAGGCACAGCCGGTAGGCTATCCTGCTCACTGAGACGAATGGCGGCCGCGGGCCTGGCATTATCAGCCATGCTCTGGTAGCGTTGCGCAATCACAAGCAGTTGCTCGCGGCTCATCTCAGCAGTAGCGCGCTCAACAGTAGATGGGGAACTGAGTATCAGAGTAGGGGAAGTTGGCAACGGAATTCTATTCGCAGTGTGATTACTTCCGCCTGATGCAGATCGTTCGCGGTGCGACCGCGCGGTCTTGCGAGAAACGGGGGTCCAGCCCCCATCGCCTCGTTCGACATTCGGACCTGAAGTCCCGAAGTCTGCATCGCCTCCAAGAGGAGCGAGCTCACTAAATGAGTGCCCAGCGTCAGAGACGCTGGGAGGAGTACCATGTTCCAAAGGAACAGGTTCCCCAGTCACCACGGTGCTGTACAGCGTGGCTCTGGGGCTGGTGTTGCCATGGTCACCGTGCTCGGATCCAGAGGTGGACTCCGACGGCGCCTCAGCAGGACCGAAGACAGGAGGAGGAGCCTCAAAGAGACCTGCACGAGTCGCGGCCCGGGTATGGTGTCCAGACTCTTCAGTATTGGACATTGTAGTTAGATAGACGGTGTAGATGGTCGACTGCAAGGTGGGGGATTCCAGTTGATCAAACTAGAGGGTACCAACGAAGCAGAGACAAGTTCGAGCAGTTAAAAATATGTGGCGAGGAGCTTAGCTTGTCTCGGCACACGGATTGTTGGGTGGTCGGACCAACGAGGTAACTGGCGTAAAGAGAAGATTGACCGAGTCTCTAACTACGTACAAACAAGGTATTTATAGAGGGAACACTAGATTACTATTTTGATCTATTACGTTTGCGGCGCAGAAGCTTCCGGCTCGGCTCTGGGTAACGACATTGTCGAAGGCGGGGTCCAGCGATGGTGGCAGGCGACGCAGCGGGCACTGGGTCGAGGTTGAAGTTGTGGAATATTTAGGTGCGGACGTTTGTTACGAATCGCTCACTGTGTGACAGGCTGAGGTTGAAAAATTGCACCGACGGCGCGGTCACGGGACTCGACGCGTCCAGTAAGGCTTAAAGGAAGAAATGTCGAGCACTTCCGATACATCGCGATGAAGAAGATCGCTCTTCTGGGTGACTCTAAATAGATAAGAGATTTCTGATTGCTTGACGGTGTAGCATTATTCCTTGGCCAAGCTGAGACAGACACATGTACAACTTGTCTGTTCCTCTGTGTGGTCCACGAGCGCTTCCGATGTCCCCGGCCCGCTCGCGCTACTTGGCTAGGTCGGTGGCTTAGCGCACTATTTCGACTTTGTGCACAATCTGGCCTGTAGATGCCTCCGCGCCCTCAACACATTTAATTGTCTTGAACTTTAGTTAGTCTCTGAATTTTGCGCCCATTGCCAGTTTCAATTAATTTCAATCACTCAGCTTTTTTGCGCTGACTTGGATTAAAAGCAGGAAATTTAATAAGTTGGGTTGCACATCACTTGGTGATTTTATGTTTGCTCTGCAGTGTCGTCGGCACACGGAACCGGGAAAGTCGAGCTGACCTTGACTGATTCACTCCCGGCATCAATCTCTGAGCGCTCAGTGCTTGAATCCAGAAGATACAGTACTGTTCTGGGTTGGCTAATGAGCTCAATCGATTGGAGTAATGTTCTACGGTAAAGGATGAGTACAGCAATTAATGAGTGGGAAGAAGAAACGTGGCAGTTGGCGCATGCCGAGTTCCGAGGGATCCAAGCGCAGATCGGCGCTTCTCTGTCCGTGTTAAGCTTATTCGGACCTTCTGCGCGGAAATCAATAATAGTAATCCAGTGTGGACTCGGTATTTATACTACGATCATGTGGCTATGTAGATAAGATAGAACTGAGAGATAAGGAGTGGTGCGGTGATCTGCCCGTGCGATAGGTATAGTCCGTAAAGGTAAAAGATAGTGAAGGCGACAGGGGAGGGTTCACAGTGAGTGAGGTAAAAGTAGGAGTTAAACGAATAAAAAGAGTGTGTTACTTACATAAACGGGTACGTAAGTTGAACCGTACGTAGCGCGGCGCTACAGTACGGAAGTTCTTCCTGGATTTGAACAGCTTCAACTCTTAGCGCACATCACGATGCAAGGGGTTGATTTTGGTCTGACACTGGTCGAATCAGACCAATAGAAAAACTTGATGCAAAGACAGATCAGACAGACATGTTGTATTGAATTTGAACATGAACCATTCTACACGTCGATCACCTGTTGCCTGGCGCGAAATGCCTCGAGATTCTTTGCACCTCTTTGGCCCATTCCCCATATATCCTAACCGCTTTTGCTCTTCTGGGCTGGCCGTCTACCTGCATCTCCATCGAACCGTTTTTTGCTGTGCATTTTCAACACCGCTATTACAACTGCATATTCCCATACTTCTCTAGCCCCTTCTCCAGTCTAATACCCGGTTCGTTTCGTCGTCCCTATTAAACTACGGATTATGCGTCGTGGACGTCTTTAACCTGCGGTTACATCCCAATTTGTCTTCTCGCGTCGATCCAACCGCTGCGACATAATACTAAGATCCGCGCCTTCCCTGCCACAGCGACCTCGATTTTGCTGCTATCGACTCCGGAAACTTTGCCGCAATACCCCCCATGATCAAGTGAGTGCACCAGTTCAATCGCACAAAACTCTTCCGGTTGACATCCTGCGGACATCCCGTGGTCCACCAGGTGTTCTTAAATCTGAAGCTATGTCAGCCGATTAACATCCCGAAATTCCCCTTTCACTCACTGAACTTCAAGAGTGTGCATTGATTCTTGGTCTTCGGTCCAAGCCTCAGGAAAACTGTTTGTCTGCCTGAAGGTCCTCGGAAGCGTTCTCGTTTGTCCTCCGAGACATCCGCGCGTAATTTTTTATCAGTCCACGGAAATGCCCGCAAAGCCCCCAAAACGACTTGAGATTCAGCAAATCGTGCGGTGTGTCCCAGTCGACGATGGCCGTGAGCTTCGTGAGATCTGGCTTGATTCCGTCCGGTCCTACACGATTGCCTGCAAACGTTGCTTCAGTCATGAAAAACTGCATCTTCGTCGCGGAAAGCGACGGCTTGTGCTCCCATACGCGCAGGAACACCGTGCCATTTTCGTTTCGAAATCATCGCCGGCCATCCCACTGTCATCCACGAACAACTACACCTTCGTCCCCACCAAGTCGCCGAGTGCCCCGCCCGTCGTCTTCGAGAACGTTGAAGGTGCACCCGTCAAACCCATCGGCATCTTGCAATACGTGAAAAAGCCGCGGCCTCCCACATAAAAGCACAACTGGACTGTATCTAGGTACACATATTATTACCTCTTTATAAAATTACGCAACTCCGTCCGAAGCCTTTTAAACTCCGCTTTGGGGAGATCAGGCCCGACGCTTGGGAAGCGCTCTGTCCAGCCCTTTGGAAGCGCTCAATAAACGGCGCTTCCTCGGGGCTTTTGGCCCCATGATCAACTTTGAGCGCGTGCGCGCCTATAAAAATGTACACAATGCCAAACTTTGCTTTTCTCACCGTTAAAAGTTTCCCGGTCGCGGCAGGGCAAACTCCGTTGAGTCTCCGCTAATGCCATACCCCCGGCAGCTCTCCGTACTTGACCAACTGATGTATTTCCCACTGGCCGACAGCGTCATTAGTCGGCATTCTCGGCACCTGTCGTCAGGTTGCTAATAAACTTTGACACTGCCTGACGCTAACTTTGACAGATCGCTTGCTCCCACTGGATTGAAACGAAGGTGGCTGCGGGGAACATTCAGGTAGGTGTATGCACGCCAAAAAATAATCAACATCTCAGGCTTGAGAAGTCAGTTGAAGTCTGAGGTGCATACAAAGTTGATCTGTATAAAATACTAACTACATAACTAAATGTAATGTAAAAAATGAGAGCTATGCGTGTATCTTGCTATGGTAAGCTCAAAAGATGAATAAAAGTAGAACTCAGATGAAGGGCAATTAATTTGGGTTGTGCTCTTATGATGCATCCCAAGCTTGCTCCTTCACTGTTAGTGCCAAAGCTTATATTGAACTCAACTCAGTTCAATTCAACCAAAGGATATTTTGTTCCCAATCTGCCCTCTAGGACATTTAAAATGCACGTAAAGGGATGGGAGGCCGCGAAGCGGCCGACCAATCCCTTGTATTTATAGAGTCTTGCTACGCACGCTGACAGAGATACACTGTATCTAGTTTCTACCGAGTGGAAGCATGAGGGAGGTGGAACAGGATGTGGTTACGAGTACTTAGTTAATTGTTCATAATAATTGTGAACCGCCATTTTTTGACCACCCGTTTTTACGGTCGCCATTTGCTCTTCTGACTAAATAGTGGCTGTGTACACTACAAATTTGAAGCCTCCATCAACTCCGGCGACATCGGCTACGGTACCGTTGCTCAAGGTCAGTTTTCTGAGTGATTTCCTGTCGTATCAACTATATACTGTAGACAAACAATAGATTCTTCAGTAGATACAAAGTACATAACTTCGCTGGGTGGCGTGAGACAAGTCCGAGAAGCCCGAAGCCCGAAGATGGCCAGTATCTCAAGTGTGCCGCAGTGTATGGAGCTATGGGTGCGCGAGGACCGCGGATAGATGTGGGTACGTGGCTTGAGTAAAAAAACCAAAATAGTTTAGGATTATCACGGTATAACAAGCTTGATCCACAAGCCTAGCGCGTGAATTTGGGGAAGATGTATTTAATTTAAGTTGGCAAGCCTGCTGCTAAGAACTGTAGATTCAAGGCCTTTAGCTTACATGATTAAAAAATCAGACCAAAATCAAAGAGAGTCGATGTTTAGTGAATGTACCGAGGCACTGTAAGATTCACTCTCATGTCCGGCCCTTGATGAACATCACGAGCGATGATCTCACCAATGGCCGCAGTCGCTTCTTCAACTTGAGTGAACTTGCGTGAACTTGGTACACCAAATTTCTTATTGAGTTGCTTGAGTTTCGTCAATCTGGGCAGTGTGTTGGAGCTGGAAATCGAATGAAGAATAAGAAAAAGGCATACCCAATGGTAATGTGATGTTCCCCCTGAAGATAACACAACCGCAGGGGTAATGAGAGAGATCGGCGCTCATATTCCAACAAGATCTTCCCGAGTTCGTCATCTGGCGGAACTAGATACAATATGAGCATCTAGTTTCGGAGCATACATAAATCAAGGACGCACAGACTCCGTTGTCAGGACCGTTTTTTCCAGTGGAGTTGACCATGGCAATACCCAGCCCGTTTGATTTGATGTTGCACACACTTTCTGGGTAAGGGATACTTTATTGAAAATATTCCATCTGACCACAGAATATCGCAGTGATAGCGGTGCTGGTGATGACGGGGAAGCCGGGATTCAGACCTTTGTGGATCAGCACCGGTGCGGCCAAAAGTGCATTCAGATGGGACTTAAGCAATCGAAAGAGCCTGTTGAGGAGGAGGAACTTGAAGAATAGCTTACTTCTGTTGTCTGTGACCGTATCAAACCCATCCTACGCGGATGCATTGAACTTTCGGACTGCGATGATTCTGACCACGTGATCGTGTTCGATCGCCAAATTCCTCTTGGGCGCGGTTCGACTGCCTGGCAGGTTTTATTTATGTTTTATTTGACTCAAAAAACAAGCAAGTACACTGATTCATTGTACGGCTCGCTCATCGCTACTCTGTACGCTGTGGCACACCCCACATACTGCCAGCCTTCGGCTTTCGGGCTTCTCAGACTTGTCTCTATCAGGTTCCAGCATCAGTGGTGCGCACTGCCTGAGCTAAAATTCCACCTGGGGTGGTGGTATGTGTCAATGTTACAAAGCACAGCAAAGGAGGACTGCACAGAGACCTGGGAGGACATATACACACCTCTTTTTTCATTCCACTTCCTCTTGCGCGGCTTGCGCGGCCATCAAATTTAGCCGAAAGCACTGCCACCATCAATCTCCTTATTTGGAAGTGCTTCTGCGGCGTTTCGGCAACAGTGGAGTGCGGATGATCTTGGACCCACAAACCATCTCTGCACCTTGTCTGCACCATGACCGCACTCGAGTTTGCCTTCATCGCTCTGTTTCTTCTGGGTATGGACACCATCACTGGCTTGCTCCCCCGGGCGGCCAGTATGATGCTTCTGGCCCTCTCAATAATCGCAGCTGAGTTGCTGCTCTACTGCCCACAGCATAAAGAGAAACTCGGATTATCATGTGAGTTGATCGGTACCATGTGTTACGCACTCGACCTATTTGGCTCTACCGCATCAGTTTCTGCCAACAATGCGGACGCTTTGTGGTTGTCTAACCTCCTTGCCGTGTACTGTGCACGACCGGAACTTATGGCATTTGAAGGATACACTCCCAAGGTCGAGATAGAAAATGAACAGATATGTCAGAGCCTCCAGTACAGCCCTTCTCTTTGCTTAACATCCGCAGTCATGGATTTTGAAACGAAGACAAAAAAGTATTGCATTCAGTCACCACATCAGCCATCACCAATGCCGTCGGGCATTTTGATGACTATTACCAGCCTCCCAAGCGGCAGGCCCCAGAAGATGTTGTGCGTGACTTTCATCGTGGAGGAGGACGGAAAAAATGGGGCAATTTTCGTCGACCGGGACGCGCCATCCTACGAGACCATTGGGTATATTGTCGACCAGCTCGAGGATATCCCCCATCCTATCTATGGCAGCATTCTGAGGAGGTAGGTCTCATATTTCATATAACAGTTACATATATTAATGGGCGTGAGGTTCTTATCGGCCCTGTCACCTGGACCCCCTAGGGCAGCATCGTTGCCAACCTCCTCAAACTGATCATCCCGGCCGCTGGTCGCCTCACCTTCCGCCTTCGCCGCGCCCGCGACCCCACCTTCACTGTCTGTATCTCTGTATCTTCGAGACCGCCGCCGCGGATTGGGTAATCGCCGAGGGGGGCGATCGCAGCGACTTCAATGTCACCACCGCCGTCCACCCAACCGCCTAGCCCTCTTTATGTATGTTTCCGTGTCCGTGTCCATCGCCCGCATCCTCCCCGTCGTCCATCTCCTCGTCGCTTATTGATATTTTCCCATGTCTGTACTTTTGTTGACTTTTGGTCTGAATCGATATACGGATAATTTCGAGCATCCAAAGTATTTTGACTACAATGAACTACTTTGGCAAACAATTCGAATGCAACCTCAACACAAGCATGGCCAAATGGGATGAAAAGGTCCTCTCTCCGCGAAATCCCTCGATCTCCAAGTCACGCGTTTCAAATGGCAGAACGTTGAATGCCCTCTGGAAAAGGCAATACGTAGCCCCTACTTACATAATTTTTCTCGAGCACCATTTGATGCAAACGAACGTTCTATTTTGGCAACAAAAAATACTCGTTAAATATGGGACCCACCAGTAGATTTCACCGTCATCAAACGACTCATTTCTGACTTGTCTACAGCACCGTCGATGTCCTGATGAGGGTTGTCCTGCAAAGCTTTAATCGAAGCACACAATGCAGAAACACAATCGAAGTATCCAACTGCAATTTAACCGTATAATTGCACATATTCAAACATGGCCATTGCCACAGAACCAGAGGCAGTCTGCTTCAAATCCGTGTTAAATCCGAGGCAAAGTGTTGCAGTTGCATTGTGACCGTTCCAGTTTCCGTTTTCACATCTGATTGCTAGGTCACCATCCTCGTCAAAATGTGTTTCGGAAACAAGTGGGCGTGGCAGCCGAAACCTACAGTCGTTATCGGGGTCAATGAGAGAGTGGATAGATACGTCGTGGAATATGTTTGAAGCAGGTGACAGGCATTATGTCCGTGAACTAGGCCAGTATTCTCGCACAAATCACGATGCTGTTGGTCGCGTTTCTTGTCATAATCATCTGTATCAGGATCCAAAGGACGACTCAAAACCGGCCGTTGTTTAGCATTACCCTCGGCGGCAGCATAGGGAACTGTACTCCTGGGAAAACTTTGACAAATTATGTCGTCGTACCATTCAGTGAGCTTCCGCTTAAATTCTGGATCTGCATTCCTTCTCTCTTTCATATCAAGGGGAGAAGCTGGTACTCTGCAAAGTATGTATTGTCTAGGACATCCTATCTTGACGCAATATATGTACATTGACTTGACCAGCAAACCCTTTTTGGGAATTAGAGTAAGATTCCTTGCAACGCTGCAAGGTTGCACTGTTTCTCCACTCAATGAGTTGACATGCTTACCCAACTACCAGATTATTCTCCATGTCCTGGGGAAGCAAGATGTTTACACCTACTTACGCGTTGATCAACATATTAAATTATTGGTCTTCGGCAAATAATATAAACCTATCTGCGTAAGACAGTAACAGATTAAGCCCAAAAGTTATTTCGTAGTTGTAGATCTGGCTGTCTGCAACAGTAATTATGTAGCTCGTGAACTCGAACTGGAAATCAACAGCTGAGAATGTTCCGGGTCAACGATTCTGTTTTGAACCATTTCAGACGACAGTCGAAGGTTTGTTGGGAGTTTGGAAGTATGGCGACTTGTTGTGGAAGAGTTAAAACTGCTCAGTCAGATAACTCTATTTGTTCAACCCTTCGAGCTACTATGCGTTAAACAAGACTGTTGTATTCAACTGGCTCAACCGTTCAGCTCAATTGTTCAAGTGATTTTGCAAAATTTCTTTTTGCGGCCGAAGCATACCGAAATGAATCCAGACCGTTCTGCTTACTCAGGCACCGTTCTTGAGGTCAAAATGGTGGCCTTTAAAGATGCCGATGTTTCGATTTCTGGTTCATTTCAACACGATAGGCCGGAGGTTTCTGACTTAGTGAATTTAGTTGCCATAACTCCACAATGGGAGCGACGATCTAGGTACTTTGAAAATGCATCAGAGCTGGGATAGGGTTGAGCCCACTGACTGCGACAGATATGAGTAAGCATGCGCCCATGCGGGAACCATTTATAATGCTCCACCAGCGCAGAACCCCGCGCCATGGTCGTCCACCCTCTACAGCAAAATAAAGCTCACTCGAATCCAAGATATACAATGCCCGAGTTCGTCGGTGTCGATCTGACATGTTGCCACCTGCGCCCAGTGTGAAGCTCGGACTTCATTGTTCACTCTGAATCTACTGTATTTAAAGATATGTATCGGAGGATAATAGTAAGGCAATAATGTATCTACAGTGGTGCTCTAAATAAGTGCCGAATTGTAATTTGCATAATTCCATCAGTTTCGCTCCGAATTGGCCCAAACGTCTTGGTATACGGAAATTAGACATAAAATAGAGACCAACCATATAGTTGTCCATTTTTCTTTTTGGGTAATGTGCCAGAATAGCTTAATTTTCTGGGCACTGGAGAAAGTCACTTTTGGGGGTTACCTTATATGGAAAATTCATCTACGTGACATGAAAGGACTTGAAAAATAGTGCACATTCATGTCTTGAACCGAAGGAATCTACCTTGTAGTTATTGAGATACAGGGCGAGCAAGTTGCGCATTTTGACCCAAAAGTGAAGAAATCACAAGCAATTCACTCAAAGACACAACTTTGTCTGCCCTGTATCTCAATAAGTACAAGGTAGATTCCTTTGGTTCAAGACATGAATGTGCACTATTTTTCAAGCCCTTTCATGTCACGTAGATGAAATTTCCATATAAGGTAATCCCAAAAAGCGATTTTCTCCGCTGCCCAGAAAATTAAGCTGTTCTGGCACATTACCCCAAAAGGAAAATGGACAACTATATGGTTGGTCTCTATTTCATGTCTGATTTCCGTATACCAGTGAATGACCTCAGCAACAATGCCGGTGAAGGGAGTGGCTGAGGGACCATTCAGTCGGCTTTTCGATGTGAGGACGCGGCCGGACGACGTGGCCTCGAGAAGTGAAGAATTAGACTCTGCCGCCTTCTTACCACGCTTACGCGGCTTCGTTCCCTTGACAAGCGAAAGCCGTGACTTGAGATCCTTGAGATCTTGTTCCGCAACCCTCTTCGTAGCATTTTTCTCCTCGTACTCAGCTTCCAGCTCGTCAGCCTCGGAGTTGGACTGATTCGTGGCGCGGGCCTTCGAAATGGCCCTCGAAGTGCGCTGGACTTTACGGGACATGCGATGGAAGAGGTTGTTCGAACTGTTGTCCAATGCGCCAGACCCTAGGCTATCTTTTACCTCACGCGCAGTTTTGAAATTAACTTTGCGAGCACTTGTTTTTAGTTCGATTGGTGCAGGCGAAGTGAACTTGTCAGAACCACGAACCTTTCTATCGCCTCAAGGGGCGTCAGCTTTACGCCAGTTTGCTGATTTATCCAGTGATGCTGGCCTTCGTTTGTCGATGCATCGGTGATGTCCCAGTCGTCAGGGTGGATGGGTGACTGGGACTTGATGAGCTACGGTAGGATCCATGAATATTGCAGCTTGTGCTTCCACCAATCTGGCTTAAGCAAACGAGATATCTTTACTAAGTTAGAAGAGGCGCACCCTGGACCTTCTTTACATTCAAACCTGCAATCCACATCGTAAAATCGTCGATCTGTTCCTGTGTCTTCATGTACGGGAACTCCATCGGACAGGTGAATTGCTCGTCGGTGACGTAGATCTTCAGAGCATGAACACCGCTTCGAGCACACAGATGAATGATTATATGTCTTATGTGATGGCGGCGAACATACCGTTTGGCGTGAGAGATGCATGCACGGATGCAGTACAAAGCGAACTCGTCCGGGTCGGTCGTCGCAATCCCGCTGTACTCGGGCTCGTTGGTTGGGAGAAAGGAGTCGCAGGCCCCTTGAACTTGTGCCGCCTCCATATCAACACCCAGCGTAATAAGGTTCCCACCGGGGGTAAAGCGTTTGAAGCGGAGATGCTTGCCTGTAAGCTTAAAAATAACCTTTTGCAGCTCGTCGAAAAGGCACTTGTAGTGTGAACGATCAGCGCCATTGGTATACATACACTCTCCCGACTGTTAGAACTACTTTTTCCAGGTCACAGCATGTCGTCAGAAACATTACAAAATCGGGGTAATTAAACTTACCTCGTGCCACGCTCCCGTACCAGAACTCCCATTCATTCAAGTCACCCGCTACGCGTCCGAATGTTGTGTCTGCCTGGATGGTTCGCGCCACATGGACAAAATTGGCGGACCATTGTAATGATGAGGATCTTATCGTCGGGCGTTGTGACGATACTGTGGATGTAGCGCTCCTCTAGAGGTAGGTTCAAATCTTTGATATGTCGTGCGTAGATCCCTCGATATTCTGTCAGGTTTGACGGCAAAGGTAAAGTCGTGATTGCGCACCAGCGAGACCGAGTCCTTCCGGGGAAGACTTGAGTTTTCAGATGTCCTGTTTGAGCCGTTTTCTGTGAAGGGAGGGGCGGAACATGGCCGGAGTCTGCCCCTTCAAACGAGTCTTAGTTTAGGCGCTGAGTTGGATGAATTGGATTAATTAAGATGGACTAATGAACGAGAAGTGCTCAACATCATCAACTTTTTGAACCGTCGACCATTAAACACTGATTTTCAGCTTTTCTGCCAATAAGGACGCGTTTGCCTGCAGTTTCCAGGTCAATCCCCTCAAAGACGTCTAATCTCTATGAACGATTGTCTTCATACCATGTTGCGAGCACCAAGTCCGAGCTGAATGCCTTTCTCGTCTATGTTGTAGATATTTTCACTCTGCTTACTGCTTCGGCTTTGGGCCAATAGCTAAAATCCTGCTGCGAATTGGACAATGGAGGGCTAAGTACATTGGAAGCTTTACTCGCGGGGGCTCGGGGCAATAATTTAAGGACTGGGTGTCTGAAAAAGCTTAAATACGGTAACTGTGATCTGTCCATTTTGAGAGGAACACCTCTGATCGCGCGTGAGAGTCGCACATACTCAAAATCATCCCGGGGACAGTTAGCATGATGGTATGGCACCTCAGACAAAGAATGAGAACATTTCGAGCAGAACCGACTCTGATTGGATCATGTTTCTTCCTATAACTTCATAACAACTACAGATCTCGCCTCGGGCGGTTGATTCTCGCGATCAGGGCCAAAAACTACTTCAGAATTTGAGATCTGTGAAAAAAAAACTCACAACTGAAGCCGTTGCTGATGTCTCTGATGTGCAGTATGGTCTAATGTTGCCGCGACTCAGGAAGTCGAGTCGTGACTTGACAAGTCGACTTCAAGTCACTCAAGTCGACTTGATTTTGAAAATTTTCAAAACACTCGCCGAGGCCATAAAACACGAAAGGAAGAAAAATGAATTTTCTGGAATTTTCACTGTCATACAGTGTCACGCCCTGCCATGACGTGACACATGTCACACATTTTTTTTTTAATGACCCAATCGCTTTCCCTCATCAAAAAACGAAGGCTCTTTGTGACCCGACTCAAGTCGATTGAACCGACTCGGCTTGAATCGGTTTAAGTTGATTCCCCCAAGTCGACAAATCGACTTTAAGTCCAAGTCGCGGCAACATTAGTATGGTCGTAGCACTTGACGTATTTACGGTTTGATCAGGCGCCCAGGCGTCGAATTATTGTTTTGAGTTCCCCGCGAGCAAGTATATGGCTGCCAGTCTTCAAATTTTGCTTTGAGTTCCCCGGGAGCAGGCATATGGTTACCAACCATATCTATGTTATACTTCCATGAAAGTTCGCATCCCGCATGACAGTTAGCTCGCTACATCGGCAGTGAATCGATTGAAGGGGATGCCGACGGCTCGGTACTCGCAGATCCCGAGTTTTTAAACTCTTTAGAAGAGCCCGGAATTCCTCCTCAGACAGTCGTAGTCAAAAATGGTTTCAGATAAAGATAAATGGGCGTCAAATGAGGGCGCATCAAGGGCCTCATCGGCGCGCAATACTCCCAGCGCGCAGTGTTTGTTCTGGACAAAGTTTTGTGACCTGAATTCCTGGGGACTGATATGGCGATCAAAGTCAATTATAGTGTATAGGATGTGATAAAACGTGCCAGGGATGCTGCCTGAGCTCAGTTGGGGCTGACGACACAACCCAAATGCGCACTCAAGTGAAGTGGCTGACTATGTAGCGTTGCTTGCCATCGACCTCTGATCTTTGATCCCGGACATGATCCCGGACAAAACCCCGGACACGATCGCTGGAAATACCATTTCCCATTTGTCCTCCCTTATTGCACATTTTCAAACGCGTGATCTTATTGCACATTTTCAAACACGTGACCTTATTGCACATTTTCAAATGTGTGACTTTATTGCACATTTTCAAATGCGTGATCTTATTGCAAATTTTCAAACGTGGGACCTTATTGCACATTTTCAAATGCGTGACTTTATTGCACATTTTCAAACGCGTGCACTGTGGTCCACGGAAATAGTGAAATTCACCCCATTTTTCACGCTCAAAAAGCGAGAAATTCACCCTAAGATGCCGTGAATTTCACGGTCAAAAAGCGAATTTCACTGCAAAAGACGGTGAAAAATTTCACGTACAAAACGTCCCTTTTCACTGTAACATTTCACGTACTTTCAAGTGAAAATTCACGCCATTCTGGGGTACCTTGCGCCAAAAGGATATTCCCTATTCTCACTATCCAGACAAGGTACTTACTAGTGATTTAGTCTTAACTCTCTTATGTAAGGCTCAGTGGTTCGAATCTACTATAGACTTTGGGATCAACAATATGAAAGGAATGTATCTATGAACTGTATATTTGAAGTATTAATCCCATTCCAAATACCGGTATTTCAGGCCCTCCGGAATATGTCGAAGTCCACCATAACAAAAATCTAGGTCAATCGGAGCAAAATAGGTCCCATGGGACGTGTTCTCCGCTCAACCACTGAAAAACACGGGAATCTATCTCAAAAAGGAGATTTTCGGTGCCCATACAAAAAACTAGGAGATGAGGCCCTCCGTCCTTTCCGTACGAATCGAATGAGCCTATTTCCAAGGCAAACGGTTGAGAAATGATCCCGCAATCGCTGTTCTCGTGAAAACTTACAAAAAAAAAAAAAAAAAAACGGCCCGCGCCCTAAGTTCTGCAAAGAGCTGTAAATACTGGGTGTGTCATTGACTGGTGGAATCTGTCCCGCGGTCCAAGAATTTCAACGTCATAAATTCACCGAAACCGGTAAAGCAGGGCAAAAGTAATCCAACGGTGGTTCCGTGAACAGTTGGGTAGAGCCCGACTGAGTCCGACACACCCATAGGGCCGCAACTATCTCAACTCTCGAGGCATTATTTTCGGATGGACAATTGAGGAGGGATGCATACGGGCCTTTTACGGTAAGTGTATGCACGACGGAGCGGCCGGGAGGGCAGGACGATTCATGGGATGAGCCCCCAATGAAATATGAAGACGTGGTGCCCTCCGGAGTCGTAATGCAAATCGAATGGTCCCATTTTTGAGAGAAATGGGTAAGAATTGAGCGTGCTACGGCGGATCTGGTGAAAACATCAAAATTCGATGAAAAATCAGCCGCGCCCTAAGTTCCGCAAACGGCTGTAACATAGAATGAGAAAAATGCCTCGCACTGCGAAAGCGACAAAAACGCAGGGCAAATTCAAACTCCGATGATTATTTTACTCTTATCGGACCCCCATGCTTACGCTCTGAGGTGGCAGCCAAGGATGAAAATCAACCTACCATTCGTGGGTATGGGCAGGCCCGGTTCGCCGATCGCGAGCTGACTAAGCAATCAAAAGTCGAAATCCATTCACTTCGTTCAATCTCGCGACCTGGGATGGTTTAAACCGCACAATAACATTTATAATACTAGTACTAGATATTCTGAACTAATGGATGCATTTGCAAAGGTCAAACTGCACCACTATAAGCAATAGCGAGTGATGGAGTCTGCTTAGTGGGTGGGTTTTTCGTCTCATTCAGGGGTCAAAGTTTGGGCAAGGGTTCTAGGACATCTTCAGAATGTGTCTCAATTTTTTCCGAGTCTTGCATGGCACTACGGAAGGGCAGAATAGTGTGTTGTTTGTCTCTGTTGACGCGATTGATGGAGTTCGGGGCAGGTTTCGGGATGGTCATTGCCAGCGTACTTTGGTCCCATTCACGACCGGGAATAGCAATATGACCAAATCTGAATGTTTTTGTCAAAAAATATCACGAAATATCATCTGAAAACAGAGTGATCCAGACGAGATCTGAGCACTCTTACTCAAATTGAAATTTTTTTTTTGACAAAAACATTTACAATCTCATATAAAGTTTTCTGGTTCGAGGTCCGAGGGTGGTTGCTGGTGTAGCTGTTCATCCCGAAACTTGTGGACAGATTTGGCGGGCGCCCGAAACGGGCCGCTAATTGCGTGATCAATTGATCGCCCGCCAAAAGTGTGGGAATTGCCCATGCCCACCATTCCACCTAGGGCAAGATGAATTTCACCAGCCATTAGGTTGATTTTCGACGACCTTAGGTTGATTATCACATGCTTATAGGTTGATGTATGCAGGTTGAATCGCAACCTATTTTGGTCAATTTTATCCTTTGCCCGAATAGCATTTTCTGGGGAATTTCAACCTACGATAGGGCATTCCAAGTAGTTCATACCAGCTCATGATACCGGTTGTCATTCATGGGGAGTAGTCAATGTATATTCCATCCATACATACAACAGGCTTGTACAGTAATACAGAAAGGAATAGTCCTCCGACATGTAGCCCATCCGCCCATTTATGTCTGGCTACTGCGGCGTCTTGCCAGACGGCACAACGTTGACGCGGCGCCATCAGCGTTCGCGAGCTCGGGGAAGTGAGCGAGCATTAAGTGAAGATGCACACGTTCGGGTTGTTGCGGTTCGCGTCCGTGAGCGCGGTGTGTGCAGAGAGGTCGGGGTGCGTGAAGATGGGGCCGACCACGGCATCGTTGGTGAGATATCCAGACGACTTGGTGAGGTCGAGGTAGGTGAGCCCGGAGAAATTTGCTATCCCGGTACGATATGCCCTCTGGAATACGTTCTAGTACATCATATAAAAAATCTAGGCCAATCTGAGCATTATTAGTACTGTGGGACCTGTTCTGCTCTCGGACAGCCAAAAACACCCAAATCTGACCTACCAAATCGTCTTGAGGTGGTGAGGCAAAATCGGGCGACGCTATGCCCTCCGGATTTCCAATGTGAATCGAATGAGCCTACTCTTGAAGAAAATGACCGACAATTGAGCTCAGGAGAGCTATTCTCGCGATGCAATAAGGTCACGCCTTTCAAAATGTGAAGCACTAATTGGCCAGTGTTGAGGTGCGCTGAAATTGCGGTGTGCACATCGCGGATTTCAAAATGAAATTGAGAGTGTCCGAAAATGCAAATAATTGCGGGGGGGACATCAGGCGTTTCAAAATGTAAAGGAATTCAATAAGGTCACGCCTTTCAAAAGGCAAAGCACTGATTGGCCGCTGGAGAGGTCAAGAATGACCAGGGCTATCCATTGCTGGCGCGTGCGCCTCAGAAAATTGATGCAATAAGGTCACGTGTTTCAAAATGTAAAGGAATGCAACAAGGTCACGCCTTTCAAAATGTAAAGGAATGCGGATACCGCTTCCCGTTCGCGGTATTCAACTTGAATCTCCCCCTCACTCTCAAATGCTTTCATTTGTTCCGCCCGAAACCCGGGACCTAAATCAATTTCTCTACTTGTGGTCGTAACTACTGCCCATCACAGCTGTATCCAGTGTTCGCCCTTAAGGTCTTAGAGGCACCTTTGAAAATCTCTAAGGCCTCCTAAAGTCTAAGCCTTAGGATAAGGCCTATATTTATGGCCTTAGAGCCATTTTTTTCCCGCTAGGCCTGCTGCTTTAATTGTATCTAAATTTTCCTGCGCTGGGAGGTGTGGTTCGAAAGATACAGCCCATTTAAGCACTGCGTACATATCATGGACGACTAGCCAATATATTCATCTTCCGACGGGATCTCCACCGCTCCATCATCCAGCCGTGCGTCTTCCTCAGCCTCCGCGCGCCGTTCAGCATCTACCAAACCCTTCATAAGAACTGCCTCTGTGATCACGTACGCCTCGCTCGCTCGCTCACCATAACAGTGGCCACTTCTAGGTTACCAGAGAGCAGATTCAAAACTCACCTGGTAAGCAATCGCCACCGGAATGGAGTGAAGGTGTTCACTGACACTAGGTTGTGTAGCGCTCATCAGACCCTATCACAAGTCCACACCTGCCCCACATCTGGATTCAGCTGGTAGCCTTTCCATCAAGTACCCACTTTCCTGACATTGACGGTAACGTTCTGGAGGCTCCATACCACGTCCTAGAGACTGGTGGTCCATAGTTCTAAATCCAGCCTCCGTTCCCAGTGGGCACGGCGGGTTGGATACGGTGGGGTTCGATCCTGGTGCACCTGACCTCCGCCGGGAACGTGCAGGGCCGGAAAGACTCGACCGGAGCACTGTGTCCACGAATTCCTACCACAAGTCTGGCGTTGCCATAAGCCCCACTGTCCCAAGGTGTACAAACAGGCGAGTGGCCTCAGGTACCACATGATGGGCAGTGCTTGCGCGCCATGGCCCGTACGCAAATCCACAGCCGTTTTTCGGTGCCCTAATACCAACTGCTTCAAGGTATACAAGCAGCAGGGTGGGCTGGACTACCACGTAAAGCGCGGCCTGTGCACCCCCCTGGTGCCCGCCCTTTTTCGATGCCCCACGCCCACCTGCTCCAAAGCATACAAGCAGAAAGTGGGGCTCAATTATCATATAAAGCACGGTTCGTGCATCGCCCATCAAGAAGAGCTGCTACGCAGAATTGCAACGGAGAGTGGGACATACATCGGGTTGATTAAACAGCTGTAGATACCTATTGCACCCGCGGTTATCGGCAATTCCCGCTGCTAATGAAAGGAATGAATTTGCACAAGAAAGCGACCGTGCTAGAATTGAAAGTGTTGGAAAATGTAATGGATTGCAGTGAGGGCAATAGAGTCATGGCTTAAATGCACGGTCATTGAAGCACGTGCAGAGTGCGGTCCTCGATTTGTTTCACCGTTTGTCTCTTACGGCTGTTCCAGTACCTCCAAAACAGGGCAATCCCGTATAAAAACGCCCAAGTTGCCTGCAGGATCTGAACACATAGCTTGAAGGGGAGCAAAAGAAGCTGGAGGGGGTTCACCCGCACTTCCTCATTGAAATCCGTTTTTCTGCACCTGACGACATCTAGCTGAGTCCGAGTAATGGCAGGAGGACGTACTGGATTGGAATTGTCGATCTAAACAATACAATATACTGGGATACCATGTGAAAAGCATGACCTCGATCTAAACAGTACTAAACAATATAATACACCAGGCTGTCATTTGAAAAGCATTACCTCGAGCTAAACAATACAATACACTGGGTTGCCATTTGAAAAGAATGACCTCAAGCTAAACAATTAACCGTTCTTTAAGCAAATGCCTCGTCGGCGGTGCAATTGCCCCATTAGGTTTATCTCCATCTTTTCATCCTCTCTTCTCCTCCTTGAAATGAACATTTTCCATCTCCGTTTGCATTCAAACCATCCCCATTAATGCAACTACGCACTGTGCAAACGTCGCCGCAAACTGGCATCAGACAGCACCGAGACTTTATTTCCCCATTTCCACTGACAGATCTCTTCGACCGTCTCTTTCCACCACTATGCCCTGCGCAAACGTCGCCGGCACGGAGCCAGAATCAACCAGCTGATCCATCTGTACTGCGATCCGCAACCATTCGCAGTTTATCGCAGTGGATATGAACTGCGGCGCTTTCAACTTATTAATGTGCCTGCGGCCACGTATGCCCCTGAGAATTCTTCACGCATAAATAGGGCAAATCTTCTGCCGTTCCAATGGGTATTCGCTTACTTCTCTCCCTTCAAATAAATTTTGCAGCTGTGTGCCTATTTCTATGGATCTGCTACTCGGACTGTGATTGTTGTAATTGGTCGGCCTTTCCTGTCTGTCCACTGGTGCACCAATTCCAGCAATTGTATCAATTGTCTCTTTTGCTGTGTCAACCCAGTTCAAATGGCAAGATTTTCGAGTTCTGCGCTCCGACTCCCCAGACTTCAAGACATTTTACAAACATAATATGTACCGTTAATTCACTGGCTCCGAATGGCCCCTGTCAATTCTCAAGTTGTTTCATTCGCGTCATCGCAGTCTCACGGATGTCACGACTCTGACCTCTCCAAAACCTGACCCGTCAAGCGAGGCAGGGCACCCTATAGAATTCTCTATATCATCGTATTGTACTTAGTTCGCGCCTGGAATTATCATATAATCTCGCGACCCGGAATTGGGGCCAGAGCGAAGCGGCGGCATGTCTTGTACAATACACCGGGCTGCCATTTGAAAAGCATGACCTCGATCTAAACAATACAATATACCAGGCTGCCATTTGAAAAGCATGACCACAAGCTAAACAATACAATGCACCCTGCCAGTAGAATGACAAGATTCACCGTGTTCCACACGCGTTTCAAAATGTAAACCAGTAAGTGCGCTCTGGAAAGCGCAATAATGCCTTCCAGCGCGATCCAAGTAAATGATGGTCCACATCACCACTCCATATTACATGTACTTATGTAGGTACTGTTGCGTAGCCCTTATGGGCCAGGTGCGACAACAATAGAACATCAACTCAACTCAACTCAACAGCACGCTCGTCACCCTTTGTCATCATGCACGGGAATCCGTGCAACTGCTCGGTCAGGTACGTAAGCTGGGTCGTGATGGTGCGGCAAGGCTTATTTGACGGACAGCCGATTTGTAGCGAAGTGAATTGACCAAAGCAGAGGGATGGACAGAAAGAAAAAATGGAAGATTTTAGAGAGGGTGCTGGAAACCCCACGACTGAGATTAGGCGAGCCCCCCCATTCCGTAGCCGGGCACCGGCATAAAAAACATATTTACAGCACAAATGTTATGGGAACATCGCAAGGCATATACATTTTTTGCACAGAACACTGAACAGGCCCAAAGACGCCATCAGGAAAAAATTGGGGGGCCACCTAAGGCTGACGCTTTCTTCGAGGGCAACGCACTCCTGATCCAGAAGCTTTCTGGACCCACAGACCCATACATGCCTTTTTGCGACTATCTGAAGTCCCGCGACAGACTCTTCCCGTACCACCCTCAGCTTTGGCTGCGTGCCAATGGCACTGTCCCCACGAGATCCTGGTTCATCTCCCGGCTCCACAAGTTTTTCCCTAACTCAGTAGCGGGGCAATCCATGCGTGCTGGCGGCGCAACTCGTCTGGCGGAATTGGGTGCCCTGCCACACGTCATCCTGCCTTCATTAGTACGTGTACTGACTGAAGTCCTATAGAACTACTGTATTTACGTTCTTGCAACCCATACACAGAGATAATTCAATGGCCACTGCCACATTTCTTTCAAACTCATAATCCTATTGAATACAGTGTGTGTGGCTCGATTGGGAATGACGGACAGCATAGAGAATTGGTGAATATAGGGACGCATGAATCCACTGGACATACACCGCCAGCTCTTTTAGTGGCGGTGACGATCGCTTCAAGAATGATAAAATATTGATATCGTCCGCCGATTCATCGGACATCGAAAGTGAGAGTTTTTCCAGTCCAGGGATTGAAAGGCAATCTCCAAAATTTCGTCCTCAGACCCCTAACAGTCATGAAATTGTTGTTTGAAGACATCTAGCGTCCTGGAGAGGAAGATAAACTACGGCGCACCACGGCGGGATGTTGGTGGGATCAGGCGGGAAGCGCGGCACAGCCACCGGAACCACCGACCCGAGATCAAAAGTGCGAAATCTTAGTGAGAAAAACAATATTTTCGAATTTCAAAATTTCGACCCGGCGGATCTCTAAAGGACCTTTCTACCATACACCTTGCACAATCGTGCCACTCAACTCTGACCATAAAACTCGTGGATCCCGAGATATTACTTTGGGTGAAAGCATGATTGTGCCTGGGAAATCGTCTGACGCTTTGATTTAAGGGACTGGTGACCCTTGGTATGCCCGGTCCAACCTCATCCAAAAATTACACTTTCGGTTTAATTGACCTTTCTCTCCTCTTACTCATGCATCACGTATTCTATCAGGCCGTGAAACTCCATCTGCGATTTGCACTCACTACATTTTGACGGCCCCTCGGCCGACTTGATCGATGTCGGCTGAGGTTGGCCGAGGTTGGCCGAGGGGGCTAGACCGGGTTGGTTGAGGGGAAGTTGGGCGATGTCGGTTGAGGTTGGCCGAGGGTTGGCCGAGGTCATCTCGGCCAGGTTGGGCGAGCCCCTGATATCTGTCCCAGCGCCTCCAGCATCCCTGGCGCCGTCGGCTGGCGTTCCCACAGAGTGTGGGAGCCAAAGTAGTTTGCCGATAGGCTGTGTAATTGATGTCGCGTGGCATGGCCAAATCAGGCCGAGATGCCTCTGGCGGACTGGGGGCAAAAAGAGCTTGAGGGAATACCTAGAGTGCGGGGTTTAAATATTAGTAGATGAATATTAGTGAATGATCCTCATGAACCCTTGCAGAGGTGGATTGGATTATGCTATGTTACAAACAGTGGGAGTCGCTTTCGGCGTTATGTCTCAATTTGGAGGGCCCTTTACGTGTTGTGATCTATGTGCCGGATCAGTAGATCGCTCGTTACATATAGTAACGGTTTAGTGAGGAGCGGCTTATAAGTGAGGTCGAGCAAAGGTCAACCAACCTTAGACCAACCTCGACCGACTAGGCCGAGCCAAGGAGTTGGCCGAGGTTGGTCGAGGGCCTCGGCCAAGGGGTTGGCCGAGGCAGCCCCAAAATGTAGTGACTGTGTCGAATTTTGACCTCGATGAATTAGATCCACCGCCGTTTGTTGGGTTAGCCGTGGGCGTTGGGAATGACCTCGTCTGGGCGTCTTCCGTTGGCGAGGAAAATTCCCGCTGCACTCGGTAAACATCGTGCCCATCCCGTTGGAGGCCCAGTGTGTGCCTCAACGGGTCGACCTGGCAGGAAACTTCCTGCTCCAGTACAAAGCAAGCTAAATTACACCATCGCCCCTGGGCCCCCCTGCACCAACTAAAACGAGCTCGCAGTTCCACGAAATTTGTCCCATGCCCTGCTGTAGATCCTAGCTAATGCATTGAAGCAATTAGCCACCAAATTACCAGAATCATGACCCCATCACCCGAAAAACTATGGGCAGAATTTGGAGTAAATGTTCCGAAAAATCAGTCCTGTCAGCCTTCATTTTTTTGTTCCTCGTAGGCAGACTGGTAACAAGTCTATTCCACAACGTGGTTCGCCAGGGTGTGCATGTGTTTGGGGGTCCATTCACATGGCCAGACTATTCTTTGCCCAGAAAATGAACACTCGTTCTACTTCTGGCCCGGGAAGAGATAAAATATGCGCATAGCCACAGAATTCAGCAAATATTCCATAACGTGATTCGCCGGGGGTTAAATTTTCTGTCCACATATTTCGGGGTCCATTTGCCTAACCAGACTATGATTCGGCCAGAAAATGAACACTCATTCCACTTCTGAAGATAAAATATGTGCAAAGCCACAAAATTCAGCAAATATTCCATAACATGATTCGCTGGGGTTGAATTTTCTGTCCGTGTGTTTCGGGGTCCTTTCACCTAGCCAGACTATCTTTCAACCATAAAATGAACACTCACTCCACTTCTGCACCAGGAAGAGGTAAAATATGCGCACAGCCACAGAATTCAGCAAATATTCCATAACGTGATTCGTCAGGGGTTAAAATCTCTGTGCGTGTGTTGGAGGGTGCATTCACTTAGCCAGACAATGATTCGACCAGAAAATGAACACTCATAAGCTGCCAACTCGAGGAAAAAGTATGAGGAGCGGCTGCCGGAAAGGCTCCGCCAAGACATCAGTGTACACCCTGGGTGGACCAAGATGTAGAAACAGCCTCTAGAGATCGTTCATCCGGCCCAGGAAACCAGTCGTCGATGTCGTCAATGATGTAGCCGCGAAAGCGGCTGCTATACAGATGCAAATACCCTGCATTTATCTTCCTATCTCCACGCCGTCGAGTTCGAGATTGAGTTCGAGCTCTCCAAATGCGACAGGTCCCTTGTTAATCCATCTATCGGTCATAACAGCGCCGCTCCAACAAGTTGTGGTACTTGTCTTCCGACACCTCTTTGCGGATGCCGCTGAGATCCAGAGCATGGTCTTGAACGGGATCGTGTGTCAGCCTCGGGGGTTTAGCGAAGATCATGTCTGTGCATCACCCCTATGCGCACTGGCTGGGCACATATTATCCAGAAATTTGGGTCCACCCGAGCTTCTGTACGAACCAAGTGCTTGAGGGCTGAACAACGGGGCTAGGCCCCGTGAAGGTGAAAGGCGCCTCTTCGGTGGTGATGGATCCGAACTGGAGCTTCGGAGAAGCTGCAACCGCACGCGCAGAGAGTGTGCCGGTGCCGGTATAAGCCAAAGAGGCCGGCAATCCAGCACCGATGTCTTACCTCCAGGCCACTAAAACAATAGCACCATGCCAGGAGATCGGTGCCGGGCTACCGGAAAGTGATCGCGGGGGCGAGCGGAGCTCGAAAGGTGAACGGCAGCGAGCGGAGCTCGAAACGTGAAGGGGAGCGGAGTTCGACCAGAAGTCGGATCGGCGGTGCCGAGGTTCGAATGGAAAACGATTTGCCGAGCGCAGAGGCCTCCGAAAGAGCTCCTTACCCTTGTAATCCGCTTTTACTCCAAACTTGAGATCTAATGGCGTTCTCTGGCTCTATGACATCTTTTCAAATCCGTACAAGTCTTGCGTCTCACAAAACCAGGCCGTTTGAACAAGTCCTGAGCTTGCCAGATGCCATTCAACCCCAAAACAGCCCAAAATTCAAGATCATCTACCTTGCAACATTTTTACGAGTTTATTTCTATCACTAATTCCGCATGAATTAGCCTAGCAAATCTAGCCTATTTTCAAGCAAATCTGTTGAGAATTGGCCAACCTATGGGTAATTCTTTGAAAACATCCCAAATGGGAAATTTTTTGGCTGCGCCCTTGGTACTGTTATTAACTGTAATGGAGCGACCGTACACAATACGAATTATCGTAGCGCACCAAGAAAGCCCGGAGAGAGGATTGGCCGCACCAAGGCGCCATCTTGGGCAACATGGTTAATGTGAGTCAATAACGTCTCTCTCTCCGATCCAGATCCAGTGAATATAGTTTTAAGAGTTCAACCAAGAATTTTCAGTCATCTCGGGACTCGAAGACATATCAAATGTTGCCTGAGGAGATATGAAATGTCACTCGAGGTGTTCCCAGCAAGATATCGAAATTTACGGCCAATGGGCAATGCCGCAGACATGAAATCAAGTGATCGAAGTTCATAGACCAGGCCGATCAACTGTTCAACCAAGAATTTCAGTCATCTCGGGACTCGAAGACATATCAAATGTTGTCTGCGGAGATATGAAATGTCACTCGAGATGTTCCCAGCAAGATATCGAAATTTACAGCCAATGGGCAATGCCGCAGACGTGAAATCAAAAGACCAATGGGTTTGGGGCATCAATTGAATTGAATCAAATGGTTTGCAGGGCATAGCACACGCAAAAATACACGGATTTGAATGGCACTTGTTTTCTGGAATGCTGGCTAAATTCTGGGTAGGATTGCCCCCAAGACCGGTGGGTTTGGAGCCATATTGAGGGAGCAATGCTCATGCCCAGTCCACAGTTTGAAACTCGTGACCTCAATGGCCTGGGTCGTTGTAGCACAATAAAATAATTTGCCATTTTCTGAGAAACCGAGTTTGTGGATTCACACGGTATGGAAACATGGTTAAGGCAGGCCAAAAGTACTTGAAAAGACAACCATATTTGCATTTTAGTTTATCTAAATTGATAGGGTTTTGGACTCAGTAGATGGCTCGCAAGTTGGCTATTTTTAGCATTTTGACCAGACATACGCGGAGGCGCATGGCGGAGCGGGCGCGACGATCGGACTTATTCCACTTGGTGAGTTCCGTGGAATCGGTGGGCTTGAAGTCCGAATCAACGTGGTCGTCGAGACCGGCATCAGTCAAGATACCCAGCAACTGAATTTTCCACGAGAGATAATTATCGCTGTCTTCAAGAGCTTGAATGCGGTACAGGGAGGTAAGGGAATCGGACGATATAATAGCCTGGTTGCGCAAGAGCCATTGGAGCTATTGAATGGCTTCCAAATTCGTACCTGCAGCCGACCTTTTAGTACCTTGAAGCACTATTATATAGTGCTCGGTCTCGAAATTTCACTCATATGTAGTGTGTGGCACTATTATTTAGTGCCTTTATTTATTAGTGGGAATGAGTGCTCAGGAAGAGCCATGGAAAGTTTAACCGCCGGCGGCTCAACTGGGTGAATATTTTCTGTATTTGGGCACGCAGGTCTGAGGTTGCTTTTAGAAGTACTTTTGGCCTGCCTTCACCATTTTTCAATATGGGCTGAATCCACAAACTCGATTTTTCGTAAAACCTCAAATTATTTTATTGTGGGCCGTCAACTTCGAGCCAACGTTGTCTCTGACCGGTCTGCAAACTTTGGGTGGACGGAGGCTGAAGACAAGCTGCGCGAGGGTAATGTCACTGCGGAGCCGTGCGTCTTACTTTCTATCTATCTATCAATGTACGCAAAACTGATCGCGTTCTAGGATCACTTGTCCCTTGCCACCGTAGCCCTTCCTCTGACTTTTAACTCTATGACATGTTTTAGAATGTTAACAAGTCTTCCCTAGCCAAAATTAAGGCCATTAGGACATGAATTGGGCATGCCAGATCAGATTCAAAAGCCTCAAAATGGCAGAACCTCCAATATGACATATTTTTACAAGATCCTTTCTATCACTAATTACGTATGAGTTAGCCCGAATTATCTAGCATTGTTTCATCCAAATCCATGAAGAACTGACCGAGTTATGGGTAATTCTTTGTAAACGTCCCAAACTGGAAAATTTTCGTTGGTGCCTTCGGTTCCGACGTTAGCTGTAATTCCGCACGGAGTAGCCTAACATATCTAGATACATTTCATCCAAATCAGTGGAGAACTGGTTGAGATATTTACAATTCTCCGAAAACATCCCAAAACAAGATATTTTCGTTCGCGCCTTCGGTTCCGACATGAGCTGTAAAACCCAGAGCAGCAGGAGCAAAACCGAATATTACAAACATGTGGCTAAATTCTGGGTAGGATTGCCCCAAGACCAGTGGGTTTGGAGCCGTATTGAGGGAGCCATGCTCATGCCTAGTCCACATTTTGAAACTGGTGACCTCAATGGCTTGGTGGCGATGCACATCAATTCAATCAACAAATCACATCAATTGAATTGAAACAAATGAATGGTTTGCAAGGCATAGCTCACGAAAAAATGCTCGGATTTGAATGCCGACTTGATTTCTGGAATGCTGGCTAAATTCTGGGTGGCATTGCCCCCAAGACCAGTGGGTTTGGAGCTGTATTGAGGGAGCCATGCTCATGCCTAGTCCACATTTTGAAACTGGTGACCTCAGGTGGCAATTTTCCCTCTTTTCTCCCTCTCCCTTCACCCCATAAACGCTTGTACCCGCGCTCGATCTCCTATGTCGGAAGTGTCCCCTCATTTGCCACCGGCTGGCCCTGGGTTATCCGCTGCCCTTGGGATCCAGCAACACAGCCACATTGCAGCAATGTTTCGTTGCTGCTGCATGAACCATCCAAAACACATTTTGAGACAAGTGGATTAAATGGTTCTCATGTATTCATTGGAAACCCTGACAGTTGCATGAACAACAAATCTTGTCTCCCCAGCCAGTTATTTGAAGAATAGTCATCGAGGCGGACAGTAATAGCGGCAGCGGCACACTGACCACAGAATTTTGATTCAATAAGGAAAAAATACCTACCGACAATCCTGGCAGTCTTTTGGACAACCAAAGCAATAGCACTGGTGATCTGTTGCCTTGTTTCTGGGCACACGTCTTTTGTGCGACTGAAGTTACAATTTATTATCGTGGATTCAATCATAGTAATATTGCTTCAGAACATCGTATAAATACCATAACAATTTATATCCCGCCAAAACATGCTCAAACTGTGCTGCTGCGGCAAAGATAATTGATGCTGAAGAAATCCTGCAACATGACTAGAACGTGACACAGCGGCAGTGTGACAATGCTGCGGCAGTGCTGCGGCAATCTGACTTTTGGCAGCGGCAGCAGACAGCACTTACATAGGCACAGCGGCACTTTCCTCATGCCCTTTTTGATTTTTACAATCCTATATTTTTAAAAATAAAAGATAAAAAAGTGAATTGATATACAGACTACAATACATTCTGAAGTTCTATGGGTGTGGATGGTCCCTCACTTGTGAAAGTGGAATGGGTACCGATGTTTTGGGACTGATGCATGGTGATTGAGGGAGTTCGTGTTCCAGGAAAGTTGTAGAGAATTTAACCCCAGCCTTTGGCCAGAATAAATATTTTCCTCGGAGTCACATGGTGGTGGGAACACCGACCTCGGAATCCTGGTCCCTCACTTGTGAAAGTGGAATGGGTACCGATGTTTTGGCGTGGATGAATGGTGGTTGAGGGAATTTGTGTTCCAGGAAAGTTGTAGAGAATTTAACCCCAGCCTTTGGCCAGAATAAATATTTTCCTCGGAGTCACATGGAGGTGGGAACACCGACCTCGAAATTATTGTCCCTCACTTGTGAAAGTGGAATGGGTACCGATGTTTTGGCGTGGATGAATGGTGATTGAGGGAATTTGTGTTCCAGGAAAGTTGTAGAGAATTTAACCCTCGCCTTTGGCCATAATAAGTATTTTCCTCAGAGTCACATGGGGGTGGGAAGACCAACCTCGGAATCCTCGTCCCTCACTTGTGAAAGTGGAATGGGTACCGATGTTTTGGTGTGGATGAATGGTGATTGAGTGAATTTGTGTTCCAGGAAAGTTGTAGAGAATTTAACCCCCACCGTTGGCCAGAATAAATATTTTCCTCGGAGTCACATGGTGGTGGGAACACCGACCTCGAAATTATTGTCCCTCACTTGTGAAAGTGGAATGGGTACCGATCTTTTGGCACCGGTGCATGGTAATTGAAGGAATTCATGTTGCAGGAAAGTTGTAGAGAATTTAACCCCCGCCGTTGGCCAGAATAAATATTTTCCTCGGAGTCACATGAGGGTGGGAACACCGACCTCGGAATCCTGGTCCCTCACTTGTGAAAGTGGAATGGGTACCGATGTTTTGGCGCAGATGAATGGTGATTGAGGGAATTTGTGTTGCAGGAAAATTGTAGAGAATTTAACTCCCGCCTTTGGCCAGAATAAATATTTTTCCTCGGAGTCACATGGGGGTGGGAAGATCAACCTCGGAATCCTGGTCCCTCACTTGTGAAAGTGAAATGGGTACCGATGTTCTGGCATTGGTGCATGGTACTTGAGGCAGTCTGTGTTCTAGGAAAGTTACAGAGAATTTAACCCCCGCCTTTGGCCAAAATCAATATTTTCCTCGGGGTCACCTCCCTCCCCGCACGCCCCACTTCACTCCCAGCCACCGCCCCGCACCCCTCTCTCCCCACCCAGCTTGCTGACGGCCCTCCGCCTGAAGAGCCTCGCACAAAACGCCACTGCTCACACGGGAATATCCCTGCGGAGAAGCGGGCTGAGCAGAAGACCCAGCGCTCTGCAAGGCAGGGTGATTTCTTAACCTCGGACAACTTCTCTGTCCTTGAGAACGCTTCCGTTGCCAGTACGGGCTGGGAGGGGACTCGTCCACCCACCTTGGCACGGAAGAAGATAGATCGTCTCTACGGCAATGAACCAGACGCCAAAGGTTTGCAGAAGCACTTGAAACACTTCTTCCCGTGCTACTATGACCTCCGCGACAGGCATGTGCTAAATTCTGGTTTGCAAATCTTTACTCACTTGCGCCTCCAGCCCCCGCGAGGAGCGCGCCACGTTCTTCGTTGACCGGGACGGCCTCATATTCATGTATAGGTCTTACCGTGTCGCCGAACTCATGGCCCGTGCGGACGAAATCCAGCATGCGCACGATGTCCTCGTAGGTTCCAACCGCACCAGCCATGCCTGGCAGGAGCATTACCGCAAAGGTCAACTCGGGGACCATATAGCCATCATCTTTGGCCACCATCGTCAGTCGGCTCAGGTTTGTTGCCCATTCATCAGTTCTTTTTTGTTATATCTCTGATTACCTCAGCAGGCCCCACAACTCACCAAGTGGCACCTAGACCACATGGACCGCGTGAACGAGTTTATGCAGCTACCAATCGTTAAGGCAATGATGTACGTTTCTGTATTCTCATGCGGGTTTTTCGTCACTAACAACCCACAGAGGCATTGTTTCGGATATTGTCACCACAGTCTTTCCCGGAGTGGCTGCTCGCTTTCTCGCTGACGCAGACTGGCACCGGAGGAGGTATGGCATCAAACCGATGTTTGGCCTCTTCTGGAATTTGTGTCTCAACGCCTGGTTCCTGGGCAAACGACGTGTCCACTGCCGCCCTCAGCAGACAAGAAGAACCAGATCGGGGTTTGTGTTCTTTTAATCTATGCGTTGAAGACAGCATGTGTGTTTTTCTTTCCTCCTCCTTTTTTTGCCTCCGAATGCTCATGTACTTACAGTGAGGTTTGACCACTGCAAGTACACATGGCTGGTCATCTGGGAAGCCGGTGTTGCGGTAGAGCTGCCACCGTGGGTCATTCTGATCTACCCCTCGGCTTTATTTTACCATTTTAACCTGGACGTCAGCCGTATGTTTTTCATTCTTCAGCCTTCCTTTCCTTCCCTCTGATATATCTCACAGAGATCCAGTTTGTGACTACGGATGGCTATATCAAAGTGGAGTAACTTCTGATTCTAAGTAGAATGAGCCTATGAAGTTTTGGCAGCTCGGGCTCATGGTCTGCGCACGGACCATTTGACGACGTTGACGACATTTATAAAAATCATCGAAAAACAAGTATGGCTCATTCTCATTAGGCCGAAAAATTGCGCCGCAGTGCGTATCTACTGCGGCGATAAACTGTGAATGGTTGTGGAGCGCAGGAGGGATGGATCAGCTGGTTGGTTCTGGCTCCGTGCCGACGATGTTTGCGTGGGCCATGGTGGTAGAAAGAGACAGTTGAGAAGATCTGCCAGTGAAAATGGGGAAATAAATTGCGGTGCTGTCCGGTGCCAGCTTGCAGTGATGGTTGCACAGTGCGTAATTGCATTAATGGGGATGGTTTTGAATGTAAATGGAGGTGGAAAATGTTAGTTTCAGGGACCGGAAGAGAGCAAGAAAGGATGGAGATACAGTGGTGCTCTAAATAAATGCCGAATTGTAATTTGCATAATTCCATCAGTTTCACTCCGAATTGGCCCATGTGTCCCAAACAGTGCATGTCACGGTCCAGTGTTGTAATTAACCGTTAACCGTTAACTTAACTTAAGGGTTAAAATGGCGTTAATATTAACCCTTCACGTCGATTCTTGACCACCTTAACTGCTACTTAACGGTTAATGATGGTATTCCCACGCTGTCCCATGTCTCTAAGTGCTTGTCTGGGGATGACAAAAAGGTGCAATGACCACAGGTAGGGGAATTTGGGTTTCTCTGTCCATGCCAAATTTCAAGCCTTTTTGCGAGGATGCTGTGCTGACCTTTGATCTTCAACTCGCTGCGAAACATCAGCCGAGGGCCCACTCAAATCAAGAGGGGTATGTCAGGAAACTAACAGGAACTGAGGCGAAGTAGTGGCCATCTACTGCTATATTTTTCCTACGAGGCAATCATTTTTTTCTCCACCGTTACGTTAACTTGCCCTGTTAATTGCTGAACCTTTAGGTTTGGCTACCCAGGGGAACTTGGCCTTAGTTATCTTTTGTTACATGTACAAACAAGATTTAGTCACCTTAAATTAGTCATTGCGAAGATTTGAGTTGAGTTGAGTTGAATTTCTAAGGTTATCGTACCTGGCCATACAGGGCTACTCTACTAGATGTAGCTATGGGTGGGGGCTGTAACGGGTATGATATGTCGGCAGCATGGCCACAAATTGCCGTTGGAGTTGCAGAACGAGGACGACCTCAAGACATTGTGTGCGGAAGTAAAGAAAGGGCCACCTCGCTGGCGAAGTGTGTTAATTTTGCCACGACTTTCACTTCGCTGTCACTTCTCACCTCCGCTATCATCGCATTAAGGCCACGGTTGCCGCATTGGGCACACTAACATCGAACCCGCGGCTTTACGCTCCTCGGCCAATTTTGTTCTCCACCGACTGCAAGGTCGAGAGCGGTGCAGAGCATGTGGTCCATGTATTGCAGCCATTGATAACTGCCATCAAGAACAAGTCGAAACGAAAGAACACAACATACCGCGTTATTTGTGCGTCGTCCGATGGTGAAGGGCGGCGCGCAAAGGCCAACACCGAAAAACAGTCAAAGTTGTGCCAGTAAGCCATTTCAGGGTGTGGATACAAAATTGGGGGATTCTATGCCCTCCAGATTTCCGATGCGAATCGAATGAGTATACTTTCGAGGCAATCGGTGGAGAAATGCGTCCAAAATAGCTGTTCTGCCGGAAAATGCCCAAAACAGAAAAAAACGGGCCGCACCCCAAATCCACTTGATAATATGATATTCTCCTAAAGTATGATAGATTTGAAGAATAGATCACATTTACTATCACGGTACGATATGCCCTTTGGAATACGCTCGAGTACATCATATAAAAAATCTAGGCCAATCTGAGCATTATTAGTACCTGTGGGACCCGTTCTGCTCTCGGACAGTCAAAAACACCCAAATCTGACCCACCAAATTGTCATGAGGTAGTTATGTTGAAATCAAGGTATCCACGGCCTCAATTCGGAATTAGCAGTTAACCCCTCGCAAACGCGCAGGGAATCAATTCGACACTACAAGGTACTTATACTATGTATCGACAGGAACCAATGTATCTGGGTAAGGAATAATTATACGGACTTGAGAGAAAGTGAGGAACAAACAAGGAACAAGGGGAGAAATGCGATGCTGGACAAGACAAATGAAAGGTACGTGCGGGAGCAAAGAATTTGTTGCCTGACTTCGGCAGCAGTGACGGCGAACGACGGACTCGAATTCCAACAGGTTAGGCAAAATCCGGGGACGACATGCCCTGCGGATCTTCCGTCCGAATCGAATGAACCTACACTCAAGGAAAACGGTTGAGAATTGAGCTCACAGCAGTGGATCTCGTGAAAAAGTGGAAAGAAATTTAAAAAACGGGCCGCCCCTAAGTTCCGCAAATGGCTAAGGTAGCGGTCAGACAAACGCTGTTGCCCCACGTGATGTATTAGCCTTATTGAGAAGATTGTTAAAGATTGACTGAATTCGACCTGTTCTCAGACTTACAGCTTACAACAGGCGCGGTCTGTTTTTTTTTTTTTTGGTTCTGTTTTCGCAAGTTTTCACTAGAACAGCTGCCCTGAGCTCAATTCCCAACCGTTTCCCTTGAAAATAGGCTCATTCGATTCGCATTGAAAGTCCGCAGCGAATGGAATACCGGTATTTTTGATCCTTTTACGTAATATAATTTCTTCCGGAAAAACTTGATTTTGAGTAGGACACCTGTAGCAGTCGGAATACTACCCCGATTGGCCTAATCTTTGGATATGTTATACATCTGATGTGGCCCTAGACAATGGTGTGTTTATTTATATTACATGCTGAGTGATTGTGATTGAGTGCGCACTTTAGCGAAGTAGATATCCAGACACAACCATAAGTAGAGCTGTCCATGGAAGTTTGAGTATATTAAGCTCCGTAAACACTCACATTCGCTAAAATCACATCAGATGTATAGCATATCCAAAGATTAGCCCAATCGGGCCAGTATTCCGAGTGTTACAGGTGTCCTACTCAAAATCAAGTTTTTCCGGAAGAAATTATATTACGTAAAAGGATCAAAAATACCGGTATTCCATTCGCTGCGGATTTTCAATGCGAATCGAATGAGCTTATTTTCAAGGGAAACGGTTGGGAATTGAGCCCAGGGCAGCTGTTCTAGTGAAAACTTGCGACAACAGAACAAAAAAAAAAAAAAACAGACCGCGCCTGTTGTACCGCAAAGAGCTGTAATTAAGAATTCTGGCTCAACAGTTCTGTGTGAATGTATGATAAGACTCTCCCCAAATATCTTTAGAAATTTCTGTCGAGAAATGGATGACTGGTTCCAAAATTTGTGCAGAATGATCAGACATTAATGGTATTCTCACGCCGACGTCAATGGTATCCCGTCCACGTCAATTTGGGAACTCGTCCCCCATTTCTCAGCCAAAATTCCTCAAAATATTTAGGAGCAGTCTTCTGATACATTACACAGAACTGTTGAGCCAGAATTTTTAATTCAGTCTGAGAACAGGTCAATTTCACTGAATCTTTAACAATCTCCCCAATAAGGCTAATACATCACGTGGGGCAACCGCGTTTGTCTGACCGCTACCTTATAAGTCGAACACACATTTAACGCACAAAATTGCACCGTTATCCCTGCCGAACCCGGCAGAACTGCATAATTCACGAGCTGGGCTGTTCAATTGTAAAGCACGGGACACAAATTGGTCCGTGCCGGTACTAGACCTCCAAATTTGAACGTATGGCACCATTTGAAGCCCTTGAGACTTCATTGGAATTGAAATGGTCTGCAGAATGTCGAGTCATGCGGTTCAAAATGTCGACCATTGCAAGGCCACGCGTTTCAAAATGTAACCCAGTAATTGCGCTCTGGAAGGCGCAATAATGCCTCCGAGTGCGATGTGAGTAGCTGTAAGTCTTCGCAGTGATCAGTAGGCTCGTAACCAGCCTGCCTACGAGAAGCAACATTGTGGCGGGCACGTTGCCGTAGGCAGGCTGGTACTTCTCGGAGCCGCCAAAAGGGCTGTCGCGGAGTTTGAAATTTAAGTGACCTTTTGAAACTTTTACTCATTTTATGCTCAATTTTGAAGCTTATTTTTTTGTTGAAGCGGGGACAATAAATAGAAATTGTATCCCTCCAATTCTGCCTCCTTACATTTTGAATTTGTGGGACAGAAAACCGTGAAATCTAATGGTAGTTTTAGCGGAGAGGAGCTTCGGACCGTGATCTCCGGAATTGCCGCGGCTCATTGCGTCATCGGCCCACTGGAATGAACAACTTAATTTCAAACTCCGCGACAGCCCTTTGGACAGCTCCGAGAAGTACCAGCCTGCCTACGGCAAAGTGCTCGCCACATTTTTGCTCTTCGTAGGCAGGCTGGTTACGAGCCTAAGTGATCAGATGGCCCTGGAACTTCACTAGAATTGAAATGTTTCGCAGGATGTCCAGTCACACGGCTCAAAATGTGGACCATTGAAAAGGCCACGCGTTTCAAAATGTAACCTAGTAATTGCGATCTGGAAGGCGCAAGAAAATTTGATGAATTTTGGCATTTGCTGTATGAAATCGAGGCTTCAGGTAGTGAAGAGAGGTTGATAGAGCGACCTCCAGCGTCAGCTCAACGCCATCCTTGACCCGATTGCATCAGGGAAAACCTTCCCGTAAATCTTTTGGAATTTTTACCAAAATTTTTTCACCGAGTTTGAAAATTTCGCAACTTCAGCAATTTAGGCCAAAATGTAAGCAAAGTTTCGATAAAACAGCACAGTTGTCAAATATCTCAACTTGCCCGCTTTCTAGTTGGAACTTGAAGTGCTCGTCCTCTTGTAAGTTACCTATCGCCCCGCACCAACTAAACGCTCATGTCTCTCTCTATAAATTTAATACCGTTCAACCCGACGCTTTTCGGACTTCGTTTATGGTCTCTGCAATCCAGAGGTGGCGCCGTTGAACTCGGCGCTCACAATCGCCGCGTTTTAACCGAACTCTTTTATACCCAGAACTTTAATTGTAAGAGCCTCACTTGTGTAGCCTGCTGATTTCTTTTCAATGGCGCCACTATATGAATATCTTGGCTCGATCTCAAGCCGTTGCATTGTTGCTTCGCCCAAGGTGGTATATTCCAACGCTGGGATACCGTGTCGTTAGCCTTTTCAGAGCAACCTATTGGTCTTTCTCAGCCGTGCGTCAGGCAACGGAAAGAACACATACACGGCCATATTCCTTGTCCGAGTGGCTGAACGAATTGGGCCTACTTACCTGAAGCGGCAAGTTCCCATTCCGCCCATCCCAAAATTTTTTAGAAAGGGCCCACAGATTGTTTCAAGCAATGCACTCTACGTTTTCCGTCGCCTAGCCTGCCAAAAAGTCGAAAACTGAGTGTATTAGACCTCAAACACGTCGCTGGTCAGCGAAAACTCAATTCGACTTGCAATCGGAAGAAAATGACAAATCAGGAACGACATAAACATGTAAAATTGAAATCAGGGCCTCTGCTTAAGATACGAGGGACCAAAAGCTGACAAACTTAGCAATACGTTGTGACTGAGTTATAAGGGAACACACATGAAATAGAGTGTTTGAACAGCAGCAATTCAAGCCATCTGATGGCTGTTTTGTGTTGCGCGAATGGATGGACGACGACATCACGCCGAAAGGGTAATTCATGTTCCTGTGGCTCCAGGAAAGTCGAAGCCTTCTTAAGGCCTTAAATTATCACGTGTATTATCTGCAAAGTGGGCCAAAACCTAGTTGGGTGTGGAGGACGGGGAGAATAAGGGAGAATGACGAGCCCATGCCTCCAGACCCGGCTTCCGCCGTGGAACTTCAAACCGATGATATTTCAGGCATTGTTCGGGGGAGCGGAGAAGTCCCGGAAGCGCAAGCCTTTGACACGGGCGATGGGGAGGAGATGTTCATGGGGGCGGAAGCGAATGTTGAGGAGGATGATGTTCCAGATGATGGAGCCGTTTAGATCGCGAGCAAGGGTTTGAAAGGACACTACGCCCAGAATTCTGATCATTGCGAAAATTTAAAGTTATCCAGATCCCGCTCGAGGCCATAATTTCTCCATCCAATGGCATTCAATTCTTTACATTTTGAACTGCGTGATCACAAAGGGTTGTGAAACGCGTGACTTGACATAATCCATGTCCACCGCTAACCGCAAGAAAATCGATTCCTGGCATCTCAAGGTTGTTCGGCACCGCAATGCTACCCTGATCCAAAATCGCGCGTTCCTCGCTTGCTTATGCATGGCAATTTTTTTCTTCCTTTTTAGGTGGGAAGAGGCGGGGGATTATGATGTCAAGTCACGTGTTTCAAAATGTAAAGAATTGAATGCCCTTTGGAAGGAACATTCAAGGCCCTGAGCAGGATCTGGATAGCTGTAAATGTCCCCCATTCCTGCGAATTATTTCTTTTTCGGTGGGAAGAGGGGGGATTATGATGTCAAGTCACACGTTTCAAAATGTAAAGAATTGACAGCTAAATGCAATATTCTAGGCCATTTCGATTCGCACAAAGGTGGAGCCGGAGAATCCCGGTTCTATTGAGAACGTCAGCACGACGTCATAAAGCCTGACGGCGCATCACCTTGCAAGCTGCCGTTCGCTGCTGCACGCAATAACCAACATTCACACGCTGACACAGCTCCACCTGTTCATGGAACGAAATGGCCTAGAATTTTTCATTCAGCTGGAATGCCCTTTGGAAGGAGAAATAAAGGTCCCGAGGAGGATCTGGATAGCTGTAAATGTTTCCTCATTCCTGCGAATTCTTTCTTTTTGGCGGGAAGAGGCGGGATTATGATGTCAAGTCACGCATTTCAAAATGTAAAGAATTGAATGCCCATTGGAAGGGCAATAAAGGCCCTGAGCAGGATCTGGATAGCTGTAAATGTTCCCAATGATCAGTAATTGACATGAGAGGTTTATATTTAGGCCCTGTTCGGGATTCCCAATTAATTTCCCAATTCCTAATTCTGCCCGCCAAATGATCGTGTAGTAATTTTGTACCGATCAGGGACGGAATTGGATGGGAAAAGTTTTCGGATGCGCGTCTATCTAGCTAGCAACTGTTGTCACACAATTAATTGCGGCTTCTTTTTGCCGCTCACCTTGCTTTCTCTCTACTCGCTCGTGTCCCTCGCTCCCGTATGGCCAGGAAGAGCAGCAAGAACCAGGGCAACAAAGAGAACGAGTCTCCGGGGTCAGAGAAGAAGCGCTGCCGCTGGAACGCGTTGTGCGACTCGGTTTTTATTGCACAACTCATTGCGGAGAAAGCAGCCGGAAACCAGACGGACAATGCGGGCTGCACCAAGCTGCATGGACAGCGTGTTCCAAGGCCTTGAAAGACTCCGAGCAGAAGAGCGGGGTTGCAAAGAAATCGGCAGACGCCTGTCAGACGCGCTGGGGCACGGTACACCGTGTACTTTTTTTGTCGCACCATATTCTTACGTCTTTCTCAGCTCAAGGCCCAGTACCAGCTCGTGAAGATGCTCCGCAACAAGTCGGGCTGGGGCTGGAACGACGAGGACAAGCACATTGTTGTGGACGATGCTACGTGGAACGCATATGAAAATGTCGCTCACTTCACCCCTTCCTTAATTCAATGCAGATCAACCCAAAAGTGCGTGGGTGGCGCTTTACAGCTCTTTGCGGAACTTAGGGCGCAGCCCATTTTTTTTAAAAAAAACGGATTTTCCGTCGGGTGGCTCTCCTGGGATCAATTCTCAACTGTTTTCCTCGAAAATATGCTCATTTTGTTGGCATTGTAAATCCTGAGGGCATGACATCTTATGATTTTTTATTAGGCCCCAAGATGACCTAATAGCTCAGATTTGACTGTTTTTCAGTAGGATGGTTTGCATGCTAGATATAATAGTGCAAATGATCTAATTTTTGATATGTTGCACTTGAGAGTACTACGGAGGGCATGACATACCGTGATTTTCAATGTGACCTGTACTTCAAATATATGCTTGCTCGCATTTGGAACCATTGTCATAATGTATACTACATCAAATATACAAGTTGTATTGAAAATCCCGGTATGGCATGCCCTCCGTAGTACAACCAAATACAACATAGCAAAAAACTAGGTCAATCGGACAAACTACACAGAGTATGGGACATGTCCTACTTTTTGTTAAGTGGTGAAAAAGTAGGACATGTCCATACTCTGTGTAGTTTGTCCCGATTGACCTAGTTTTTTGATATGTTGTATTTGGGTGTACTACGGAGGGCATGCCATACCGGGATTTTCAATACAACTTGTATATTTGATGTAGTATACATTATGACAATGGTTCCAAATGCGAGCAAGCATATATTTGAAGTACAGGTCACATTGAAAATCACGGTATGTCATGCCCTCCGTAGTACTCCAAGTGCAACATATCAAAAAATTAGATCATTTGACTATTATATCTAGCATGCGAACCATCCTACTGAAAAACAGTCAAATCTGAGCTATTAGGTCATCTCGGGGCCTAATAAAAAATCATAAGATG